>CM067842.1:382723104-383472479 GCA_034509565.1 Triticum monococcum | reverse complement strand
AAACTCTCAAAGCTTGGATAGAGCGATTACCAGGGAGAGTCAAACACACGACGTAGATGTATGTGGAGCTGGGAAGACTTATAAGATGGTAGCAAAAAGGGTCAGCAATAATGAATTTAGAGATGCAAAGTTGAATAAATGCTCAACGACTGTACTGTGCTGGTCCTAGGCTAGACCGTGCTATAGACGCGAGCCTAGAACACTAACAAAATCAAGGCGCTGCACGTAAACAAGGGAGGAGCACACTCTGAAATTTTTTCTCTCTTTTTTCTTTTTTTTGCACCTTTTTCCTCTCTTTTTTTTGCTCCGCAACAATTTTTTTTTGAAAAAGTCTACAAATGGTCTAAAAACTGCCTAGCCAGAATTTTCCAGACTTAGATTTTTTAAACTATTTTTCTACTGTTGGTAGCACGGAAGTCGGAGAGTCCGACTTGGTCATGACTCGTACTATCGAGTGATCTGGAACTCGAAAATAAAGGAACAAATACTAGACTCGGACGAGGACTGGTGGCGGAGATGAATCTAGTGGGACTTGGACTGGTGACGGCGATGAATCTGGTGGAACTCGGACTTGTGGCGGATATATGTTGTAGTTGGACTCGGATTGGCGTGATGGCGGCGGATAGGTGGTGGCGTATATGGCAGCAGCGATGAAGATGATGCGGTGGTGATATATGGCAGCGGCGACGTGACAACCTATGAACAGAACTCAAAACTCTAAAGGACTAGATGCTCTGACCAGCAACTTGACACGATGATGCAAGCGCAAATTCAATAAAGCAAATACAAAAAAGATTATGCAAAGGCTCAAATTGATTCGGATAGGATGAACTAACCCTAATTTTGGGCTTTTTCGTGGACTATAGGTATGAAGAACACACTCGATTGAAACTATGAAAAAAACTATAAAATCTCACCGAGCAACCTGGAAATCTGATACCACTTGATAGAGGCAAAGGTGTCCCGTCTTTCGATGAGATGGTGGCTATTGTTTTGGAGAAAATCGACTTTGACAATCCGACTACGAACGTGCAAGCACGTCACGCCTTAGCTATCGCTAAACCAAACTCCGAGAGGTTATTGATCACGCTGGACCACGATCAACCTGACCACGAAGGTTTGTTTCCAATAGGCAAACGAGGAACAAGCAAGAAACTAAGATTGCATTCTAGATATTGCGAATATAAAAGGAAAGCTTTATTGATCAAGGTGTGTTTCTGTGATGCTTTTGTCCAGTCGTCGAACACAAATGAAGTACGTGAAGTTACAGCTATGGAGAACTTTAATCTAAACAAAACCCAAAGTCTAAACGATGCCCTAAGGGCTGTATATATGGAGGAGAGAGGGGGGTGGGGATTTCATGGACCTTGGAAGAGGGGTCCAAAACAAACCCTAACTCTTGTTTCCCCACACATACGGACACTAAAAACAACCCATAGTCAAGTATTTTGAAATTACATGGGACTGGCCAAAAAATAAGGTGACGCAGCACCTAGAATAGCCTCTGGACAAAACATATGAAGTGGCATCTTGTATATTTCGTCCAAGGCTTCATGCACTCATTATGGTGGCTTCAAAGTCCTGGAATCATCATTTGTAACTTTGTTCTTGTTCCCCATGCGCATGCCATCATCTCCAATCTTGAACTTTCTCCAAGGTTCATCTGTATTGTCCAAGCTAGGCCCTTCATTTGTAAGCAAAACAAACGTATCCAATTTAGGCACCATCATATGCTCATGAACATTAGAATCGTTACCATGCAATGAAAGTACCTGGTAATTCAATTGGTGTGCACGAGCTCTAGTAATTGGTCCAGTATATATAGCAGCAGGGGCTGTGGGGGTAAAAATGGTATTAGTGTCCTCATCAACTCTGGTGCGGAACGTGTTCTGGTCGACCAACGAAGTTTAGTAGTAACTTGATCTGAAGTTTCATGGTCATCATCATTAGCTTCCTCTATAGTTGGTGTAGGCATCATAGAAACATTTTTTCCTGGTGTGCTACTTCCCAATTCGAGAGAAGGTACAACTACCTCATCAAGTTCTACTTTCCTCTCACTCACTTGTTTTTAGAGAAACTCCTTCTCTAGAATGAACACATTCTCGGCAACAAAGATCTTGCCTTCAGATCTGTGGTAGAAGGTGTACCCAATAGTTTCCTTAGGGTATCCTATGAAGATGCACTTCTCTGATTTGGGTTTGAGCTTATTAGGCTGAAGCCTTTTGACATAAGCATCGCCTCCCCAAACTTTAAGAAACGACAGCTTAGTTTTCATGCCAAACCATAGTTCATATGGTGTCATCTCAATGGATTTATATGGTGCCCTATTTAACGTGAACGCGGTTGTCTCTAATGCATAACCCCAAAATGATAAAGGCAAATCAGTAAGAGACATCATAGAAAACACCATATCTAATACGGTAACGATGTTCGAACACACCATTACGCTATGGTGTTCCAAGTGGCGTGAGTTGTGAAAAAATTCCACATTGTTCTAAATGAAGGCCAAACTTGTAACTCAAATATTCACCTCCATGACCAGATCGTAGAAACTTTATTTTCTTCTTACGATGATTCTCTACTTGACTCTGAAATTCTTTGAACTTTTCAAATGTTTCAGATTTCTGTTTCATCAAGTAGATATACCCATATCTACTCAAATTATTTGTAAAGGTTAGAAAATAACGATACCCGCCGCGTGCCTCAACACTCATCGGACCGCATACATTAGTATGTATTATTTCCAATAAGTCATTAGCTTGCTCCATTGTTCCGGAGAATATAGTTTTAGTCATCTTGGCCATGAGGAATGGTTCACAAGTATCAAATGATTCATAATCAAGTGATTGCAAAAGTCCATCCACATGGAGTTTCTTAATGTGCTTTACACCAATATGAGCTAAACGGCAGTGCGACAAGTATGTTGCACTATCATGATCAACTTTGCATCTTTTGGCATCATTATTATGAATATATGTATCACTACGGTCGAGATTGAATAAACCATTCACATTGGGTGTTTGACCATAGAAGGTTTTATTCATGTAAACAGAACAAAAATTATTCTGTGACTTAAATGAATAACCGTATTGCAATAAACACGATCTATTCTCGTTCATGCTCAACGCAAACACCAAATAACATTTATTCAGGCTCGACACTAATCGCAAAGGTAGAGGGAGTGTGCGATGGTGATCATATCAATCAGGGAAGCACTTCCCACACCCATTTTCACCTAGCCCTTAACTAGTCTTTGTATATTTTGCAACTCCTATTTCAAGTTACTATTCTTAGTAACTGAACCGGTATCAAATACCTAGGGTCTACTACGAGCACTAGTAAGGTACACATCAAAAACATGTATATCAAATATACCTTTGTTTACTTTGCCATCCTTCTTATCTGCCAAGTATTTGGGACAGTTCTGCTTCCAGTGATCATTTCCTTTGCTGTAGAAGCACTCAATTTCACGCATGGATCCAGCTTTGGGCTTCTTTACGGGGCAGCAACTTTCTTGACATTCTTCTTGAAGCTCCCTTTCTTCCCCTTCCCTTTTTTCTTGAAACTAGTGGTCTTGTTACACATCAACACTTGATGCTCCTTCTTGATTTCTACCTTCGCTGATTTCAGCATCGTGAAGAGCTTTGGGAATCATTTCCTTCATCCCTTGCATATTTATAGTTCATCACGAAGCTCTAGTAGCTTGGTGACAGTGACTGGAGAAATCTGTGAGCCTCTATCTTATCTGGAAGACTAACTCCCACTTGATTCAAGTGATTGTAGTACCCAGACATTCTCAGCACATGGTCACTGGCTGAGCTATTCTCCTCCATCTTGTAGGCAAAGTACTTGTCAGAGGTCTCATACCTCTCAACACGGGCATGAGCCTGAAATACCAATTTAAGCTCTTGGAACATCTCATTTGTTCCATGGCGTTCAAAACATCTTTGGAACCCCGATTATAAGCCGTAAAGCATGGAACACTAAACTATCAAGTAGTCATTAGATCAAGCTTGCCAAACGCTCATAATGTCTGCATCAGCTCCTGCAACAGGTCTGTCACCTAGAGGTGCATCAAGGACATAATTATTCTTTGCAGCAATGAGGATAATCCTCATATCACGGACCTGGTCCGCATTATTGCTACCATCTTTGAACTTAGTTTTCTCTAGGAACGTATCAAAAAAATGAGGAAGCTACATCACGAGCTCTTGAACTACAACATAATTTGCAAAGACATTTTGACTATGTTCATGATAAATCTTAGTTTAATTAATCAAATTACTAATGAACTCCCACTTAAATCAACATCCCTTAAGTTGTCTAAGTGATACATGATCCAAATCAACTACCCATGTCCGATCATCATGTGAGATGGCATAGTCATCAATGGTGAACATCTTCATGTTGATCATATCTACTATATGACTCATGTTCAACCTTTTGGTCTCTAGTGTTCTGAGACCATGTCTGTACATGCTAGGCTCATCAAGTTTAACCCAAGTATTCTGCGTGTGCAAAACTAACTTACACCCTGTCGGTGTACAAAAGTAGGGGCTCTCCTTTTGACCCCTTTACTTGTGCGCGGGTGGTCAGAGCCACGCGCTGCAGCCACACTTAGCAAGGCAGAGGAGGGAAGCCGGAGATAAGCCGAAGCACCAAGGCAAACAAGACGACGCCAAGGCCGAGAGCATAAAGAGCAGATGGACGAACCAGGTTCACCGACAAGACCCTTGCCGGGGCAACCTCAGCGGCCCCGACAAGACCCATGCCGGGGCACCTCGCCCAACACCAGCGGAGCGCGCCACCCTTGAGCCCACGGTCTCCGACACCATCAACCACGTTGGGCCAGGGCTCGGGAGGCACCTCCATGGTGGCATGCATATCTTTGTGAAGACACAGAATATTCAAGATCAGATGAGGACTAGAAGATGGCGACCCTCGGCGGGATCCTAGCCGAGGAAGTCCACAAGGCCCCTGGCAAGACCCTTGCCGGGGATGATAGCAAGGCCCCCGGCAAGACCCTTACCGAGGATGACGGCAACGCCACGGCAGAGACCCTTGCCGGGCCCCCGGCAAGACCCTTGCCAAGAGCATCAGCAGGGCTACTGCCACACCCCTACCAGCCAAGAATACCACCGCCGTTCGCATGCAGCTGCCAGCCCAACTAGCTGGGTACACACCTGCGTCGCAACATGCGACTTCCAGGCCAAAACAGCAGGCACCTGTGTGGCGGCGTGCAGACCTTCATGAAGGCCCTACCACCGCACCAACTCAGCTGCATGCCTGTCTACATGGCATTGCTTGCGCCCCTAGCCTGGGCGCGTGTCGAAGAGAGGAGGAGCGGCGACGGATGGGACGGGCCTTGTTCCCGGCCCTGATAAAGCTAAGGGACACCTAAGGCATGCATTAAATGCGTCATGTCCTGTAATACGAGCGATAAGCTCGCAGTACTGTACGCCTTTCCACCTCCTGTGTGCCATTGTGGCAGCTCCTTTCGACTATAAAAGGAGGCCTACGGCGTACGGGAGAGGGATTCGACTCTTTTGAATTACACAGCCACCGTAGCTAGTTCGAGAGCTCAAGAACACTCAATACATCCAGCAAAGCAGGACCAGGGTTTTACGCATCCCCGCGGCTCAAATCTGGGTAAACGATCCTCGTGCTGACTGCTAATCCTGCTCTTCTCACGACCCCGCGCCCCGGCAACCGTAGTAGGGATCCTTGTGATCCTATAGGTGTCGTTTCCCACCGACATCTTTGGCGCGCCAGGTAGGGGCCCACAGTTGTGAGAATCTGGTCTAGCGGCCGGCTTAGCAGTTACTCATGGCCATGGATTTCGAAGAAGAAGAGAACCAAGGGAACGACGCCGCCTGCAAGCATGAAGGACGCCGGTGCGGCGACTAGAAATCTAAGTCATACGAAACCTTAAGCAATTTCCTTTTTTATATATGAGGTTATTGTCCTCGAAGGTCCCGCCCTATGTATGAAAGCATGCATGCAAAGGGGCCCTTCCGCAATTGGCAACGCTCTTGTTCTGTTTCGAGTCCGCTCAACAGCTCAAGCGGCCGAGTCGAGAGTGGCAGGGTAGCCTTCCACAATTGGTGACGCTCTCGGTTCTGACTCGAGTGAAGCTCGATAGTTCGAGCAGCCGCGTTGAGAACGGTAAGGTGGCTCACTCGATAGCAAGCACACCTGGCAGCGTGCCCGCGACCGTTTCCTTTTTACGGTGAAGGCACGAGCCGCCTCTTTACCATGATGTGACGCATGCGTGCGGAAATTGCCCCACGCATGACCCCCACGTCACGCACGACCCTCCACATCGCGAATTTAATGCGGGTCGTGGGGAAGTGCGGCGAACGAGAAGTTACTGCAGTAAAATGCGCCCACCTACCCGCGCACCGTTCTAGGCCTAGCCCAACAACGCGTCGCGCTTATGTTTGGCCCAGGCCCGGGGGCTCCTGTCGTTGTACAAAAGTAGAGGCTCTCCTTTTGATGCCTTTACTTGTGCGTGTGCGGTCAGAGCCACGCGCCGCGGCCACACTTGGCATGGCAGAGGAGGGAAGCCGGAGAGAAGCCGAAGCACCATGGTAAACAAGACGACGCCAAGGCCAAGAGCACAAAGAGAAGAGGGACAAAGTAGGTTCCCCTGGCAAGACACTTGCCGGGGCAACCTCAGCGTCCCCGACAAGACCCTTGCCGGGGCACCTCGCCCAACACCAGCGAAGCGCGCCACCCTTGAGTCCACGGTTTCCGACACCATCAACCACGTTGGGCCAGGGCTCGGGAGGCACCTCCATGGTTGCATGCCGATCTTTGTGAAGAGAGAGAATATTCAAGATCAGATGAGGACTAGAAGACGGCGACCCTCGGCGGGATCCAAGCCGAGGAAGTCCAGAAGGTCCCCGGCAAGACCCTTGCCGGGGATGACAGCAAGTCCCCCGGCAAGATCCTTGCCGGGGATGATGGCAACGCAACGACAGGGACCCTTGCCGGGCCCCTGGCAAGACCCTTGCCGAGGGCCTCAGCAGGGCCACTGCCAGACCCGTACCAGCCAAGACTGCCACCGCCGTTCGCATCCAGCTGCCAGCCCAACCAGCTGGGCAGGCACCTGCGTGGCAACATGCGACTTCCAGGCCAAATCAGCAGGCACCTGCATGGCGGTGTGCGGCCCTTCATGAAGGCCCAACCACCGCACCACCTCAGCTGCCCGCCTGTCAACATGCCACTTCATGCGCCCCTTCCTGGGCGCGTGTCGTAGCGAGGAGGAGCGGCGATGGACTAGACGGGCCTCATTCCCGTCCCCGATAAAGCTAAGGGGCACCTAAGCGACGCATTAAATTTGTTTTGTCCTGTAATACGAGTGATAAGCTCACAGTACGGTAGGCCTTTCCACCTCCTGTGTGCCACTGTGGCAGCCCCTTTCGACAATAAAAGGAGGCCTACGGCGTATTGGAGAGGGATTCGGCTCTTTTGAACTACACAGCCATCGTAGCTAGTTCAAGAGCTCAAGAACACTCAATACATCCACCAAAGCAGGACTAGGGTTTTACGCATCCCCGCGGCCTGAACCTGGGTAAACGATCCTCGTGCTGACTGCTAATCCTGCTCTTCTCACGACCCCGCGCCCCGGCAACCGTAGTAGGGATCCTTGTGATCCCATAGGTGTCGTTTCCCACTGACACACCCATTATATGTGAACGTAGAGTCTATCACACCCGATCATCACGTGGTGCTTCGAAACGACGAACTTTGGCATCAGTGCATACTTAGGGAGAACACTTTTATCTTGAAATTAAGTGTAATCTTATAATGCTACTGTCATTCTAAGCAAAATAAGATGCATAAAGGATAAACATCACATGCAATCAAAATATGTGTCATGATAAGGCCATCATCATTTTGTGCTTTTGATCTCCATCTCCAAAACATCGTCATGATCTGCATCATCACCAGCTCGACACCATGATACGCAGGTGATACGTCTCCAAAGTATCTATAATTTTTGATTGTTCCATGCTATTATATATTCTATTTTGGATGTTAATGGGATTTATTTTACACTTTTATATTATTTTTGGGACTAACCTATTAACCCAAGGCCCAGTGCAAATTGCTGTTTTTTTGCCTATTTCAGTGTTTCGCAGAAACGGAATATCAAACAGAATCCAAACGGGATGAAACCTTTGGGAGAGTTATTTTTGGAACAAACGTGATCCACGGGACTTGGAGTGGATGTCAAGAAACAATCGAGGAGGCCACAAGGTAGGGGGCACGCCTACCCGCCAGGGCGCGCCCTCCACCCTCGTGGGCCCCTCGTTGCTCCACCGACCTACTTCTTCCTCCTATATATACTCATACACCCCGAAAAACATCCAGGAGCACCATGAAACCCTATTTCCACCGCCGCAACCTTCTGTACCCAAGAGGTACCATCTTTGGCGCGTTTTCCGGAGCTCCATCGGAGGGGGCATTGATCACGGAGGGCCTCTGCGTGAACTCCATGCCCTCTCCGGTGATCTGTGAGTAGTTTACTTTAGACCTTTGGGTCCATAGCTAGTAGCTAGATGGCTTCTTCTCTCTCTTTGGATCTCAATACAATGTTCTCCTCGATATTCTTGGAGATCTATTCGATGTAACTCTTTTTGCGGTGTGTTTGTCGAGATCCGATGAATTGTGGGTTTATGATCAAGTCTATGTATGAACAATATTTCAATCTTCTCTGAATTATTTTATGCATGATTGGTTATCTTTGCAAGTCTCTTTGAATTATCAGTTTGGTTTGGCCTACTAGATTGATCTTTCTTGCAATGGGAGAAGTGCTTAGCTTTGGGTTCAATCTTGCGGTGCTCGATCCCAGTGACAGAAAGGGAAATGACACGTATTATATTGTTGCCATCGAGGATAAAAAGATGGGGTTTATATCATATTGCTTGAGTTTATCCCTCTACATCATGTTATCTTACCTAACGCGTTACTCTGTTCTTATGAACTTAATAGTCTAGATGCATGTGGGATAGCGGTCGATGTGTGGAGTAATAGTTGTAGATGTAGGCAGGAGTCGGTCTACTTGTCATAGATGTGATGCCTATATACATGATGATGCCTAGATATTCTCATAACTATGCTCAATTCTATCAATTGCTCGACAGTAATTCGTTCACCCACCGTAATACTTATGCTATCTTGAGAGAAGCCACTAGTGAAACCTATGGCCCCCGGGTCTATTCTCCATCATATAAGTTTCCAATCTATTTTACTTTGCAATTTTTAGTTTCAATATATATCATAAAAATACCAAAAATATTTATCTTATCATTATCATATCTATCAGATCTCACTCTCGTAAGTGACCGTGAAGGGATTGACAACCCCTTTATCGCGTTGGTTGCGAGGTTCTTATTTGTTTGTGTACGTACGAGGGACTTGCGTGTGGCCTCCTACTGGATTGATAGCTTGGTTCTCAAAAATAGAGGGAAATACTTACGCTACTTTACTGCATCACCCTTTCCTCTTCAAGGGAAAACCAACGCAGTGCTCAAGAGGTAGCAGCAGGTCATAAAATAATTAAAAGACAACCCTAAGGTTCCTGCCGATTGTCGATATTACAAAACATGATCATCTCATACAACAACGTATATCACATGATGTCTTGACCATATCACATCACAACATACCCCGCAAAAGCAAGTTAGACGTCCTCCACTTTGTTGTTGCAAGTTTTATGTGGCTGCTACGAGCAACTAGCAAGAACCATTCTTACCTACGCAAAACCACAACGGTGATTTATCAATTTTGCTATTTTAACATTCTTCAAGGACCGGCCATAGTCAAATTTAATTCAACTAAACTAGGAGAAGCAGACACTCGCCAGCCACCTTTATGTAAAATAAGTTGCATGTCAGTCGGTGGAACCGGTCTCATGTACGTGGACATGTAAGGTTGGTCTGGGCCGCTTCATCCCACAATGACGCCAAATCAAAATAAGACGTCGGTGGTCAGCAGTATGACCATCATCGCCCACAACTGCTTTGTGTTCTACTCGTGCATATCATCTATGCATAGACCTGGCTCATGATGCCACTGTTGTGGAACGGTGCATCTAAAACAAACAAAAAATTCTACACACACGCGAGATCTACCCATGGAAATGCATAGCTACGAGAGGGGGAGAGCATCTACATAGCCTTGTAGATCACTAAGAGGAAGTGTTTATCATGCGGTTGAAGTAGTCGTACTCTTCGTGATCCGATCACGATCCAATCGATCTAGTGTCGAACGGATGACACCTTCGAGTTTAGCACAGGTGCGGGTCGATGATGTCTCCTCCTTGATCCAACAAGTGGGAGTGGAGAAGTAGATGGTATCAAAATCAACAGGGTGGCATGGTGGTGATGGTGGTGGTGGAGCACCGGCCGCGCTTTGCTAAGCATCGCCGGGACGAGGCAGTGGAACTACGGAGTAACGGGAGAGAGAGGGGCACCAAGGGCTTGGTGTATCCTCTTGGGGCGCCCCCTCACCTCCATTTAAATATATGTGGAGGGGCGTGGGAAATAGCCCCTCCAAGCCCTAGGGCGTAGCTAAGGGGGAGAGGACTTGGACTCCAAGTCCAATCCAATTCCTACTAGGAGTCCATCCTTTTTTGCATTCCCTAGCCACATGGGCTTTTGAGGAGTTGGTGTGCTTTGCCCAATAAGGTCAGGGCGCCTCCCCGCGGCCTTGGCTAGCCCTTGGGTCATGGTGAACCCACTTGTGGACTTTTCGATCCCTTCGGAACCTTTTGGAAGCTTTCCCGTACAATACCGAAAATCAACACTTTTTTCCGGAACCCAAATATGACTTCCTATATATAAATCTTTACCTCTCGACCATTCCGAGACTCCTCATGACGTTTGGGATCTCATCGGGAACTCCAAACAACATTTTGTTACCACTCATCAAATATCCCAATACTACTCTAGCATCAACGAACGTTAAGCATGCGAACCGGGTTCAGGAATTAGGTAGTCATGACCGAGACACCTCTCTGGTGAATAACGAATAGCGGGACCTGGATGCCCATATTGATTCCTACATATTCCATGAAGATCTTTTATCAGTTGAACCTCTATGATTACATACCTAATTCCCTTTGTCTGTCAGTATGTTACTCGCCCGAGATTCGATCATCGGTATCTCTATACCTAGTTCAATCTCGTTACCAGCAAGTCTCTTTACTCGTTCTGTAATACATCATCTTGCAACTAACTACTTACACAGAGGGCCCAAAGATAGCTCTCCGATACATGGAGTGAAAAATCCCAATCTCGGTTCACACCAACTCAACAGACACCTTCAGAGATACTTGTAGAGCATCTTTATGATCACCAAGTTATGTTGTGACATTTGATAGCATGCAAGGTATTCCTCCGGTATCTTGGAGTTGCATGATCTCATGGTCGAAGAAACATGTATTTGGCATTAAGAAAGCAGTAGCAACAAACTGAACGATCATATGCTATGCTGATGGTTGGGTCTTGTCGATCACATCATTCTCCTAATGATGTGATCCCGTTATCAAATGACAACACATGTCTATGGTTAGGAAACCTTAACCATCTTTGATCAATGAGATAGTCTAGTAGAGGCTTACTAGGGACACAGTATTTGTTTACGTACCCACACATGTATTTAGGTTACCGGTCAATACATTTCTAGCATGAATAATAAACCTTTATCATGATTAAGGAAATATAATAATAACCATTTTATTATTTCCTCTAGGGCATATTTCCATCACTAAGGTTTATCAATCTGTGGGAGGCGTAGGATGAAGATGGTCTCTCTCAAACAACCCTACAACCAAATAATAAAAAGTCTCTCGTGTCCCTAACACACCAAATACAATGGTAAATTGTATAGGTGCACTAGTTCGGCGAAGAGATGGTGATATAAGTGTAGTAATGATAGTAGATATTGATTTTTGTAATAGGAACAATAAAAACAGGAAGGTAGCAAGTAACAAAAGTGAGCACAAACGGTATTGCAATGCTTGAAAATGAGGCCTAGGGTTCGCACTTTCGCTAGTGCAATCTCTCAAAAATGCTAATATAGTTAAATCATATAACCATCCCTCAATGTGTGATGAAGAATCACTCCAAAGATCAGATACGTCAATTTTCCATCATGCTTTTATATCAATATTTATTGCATTATGGGCTGTTATTACACATTATGTCACAATACTTATGCCTATTTTCTCTTATTTTACAAGGTTTACATAAAGAGGGAGAATGCCGGCAGCTTGGATTCTAGGCTTGAAAAGGTGGAAATATTAGAGACCTATTCTGCACAACTCCAAAAGTCCTAAAACTTCACGGAAGATGTTTTCCAAATATATAAAAAATACTAAGAGCAAGAACTTCACTAGGGGGCCACACCCCGCCAATTAGGTTGGGGGGCACGCCCCCCTACCTCGTGGGGCCCCTAGTGGCCCTCCCGTGGCCATCTTCTGCTATATGGAGTCTTTCGATGGGAAAAATCATAAGCCATCCTCTCGGACGAAACTCCGCCGCCACGAGGCGGAACCTTGGCGGAACCAATCTAGGGCTCTGGTGGAGCTGTTCTGCCGGGGAAACTTCTCTCCCGGAGGGGGAAATCATCGCAATCGTCATCACCAATGCTCCTCTCATAGGGAGAGGGAAATTTCCATCAACATCTTCATCAGCACCATCTCATCTGAAAACTCTAGTTCATCTCTTGTATCCAATTCTTGTCTCCAAGTCCAGGATTGATGGTAGTAGGTTGCTAGTAGTGTAAGTTACTCCTTGTAGTTGATGCTAGTTGGCTTATTTGATGGAAGATCATTTGTTTAGATCCTATATGCATATTAATACCCCTCTGATCATGAACATGTTTATGCTTTGTGAGTAGTTACTTTTGTTCCTGAGGACATGGGAGAAGTCTTGCTATTAGTAGTCATGTGAATTTAGAATTCGTTCGATATTTTGATGAGATGTATGCTGTCACTCCTCTAGTGGTGTTATGTGAACGTCGACTACATGACACTTCACCATTATTTGGGCCTAGAGGAAGGCCTTGGGGAGTAATAAGTAGATGATGGGTTGCTAGAGTGACAGAAGCTTAAACCCTAGTTTGTGCGTTGCTTCATAAGGGGCTTATTTGCATCCATATGTTTCATGCTATGGTTAGGTTTACCTTAATACTTTTGTTGTAAGTGCGGATGCCTGCAATAGAGGTTAATCATAAGTGGGATGCTTGTCCATGTAAGGGTAGTACCCAAGCACCGGTCCACCCACATACCAAATTATCAAAGTGTCCAACGCAAATCATATGAATGTGATGAAAACTAGCTTGACGATATTCACATGTGTCCTCGGGAGCGCTTTACATCATATAAGAGTTTGTCCAGGCTTGTCCTTTGCTACAAAAAGGATTGGGTCATCTTGCTGCACCTTATTTACTTTTGTTACTTGTTTCTCGTTACAAATTATCTTATCACAAAACTATCTGTTACCACTTATTTCAGTACTTGCAGAGAATACATTGCTGGAAACCGCTTATCATTTCCTTCTGCTCCTCGTTGGGTTCGACACTCTTACTTATCGAAAGGACTATGATAGATCCCCTATATTGTGGGTCATCAAGACTCTTTTCTGGCGCCATTGCCGGGGAGTGAAGCACCTTTGGTAGGTGGACTTTGGTAAGGAAAAATTTATATAGTGTGCTGAAATTTACTGTCACTTGTTACCATGGAAGGTAATCCTCTGAGGGGCTTGTTCGGGGTATCTTCACCCCGACCAGTAGAGCAAAGAGTTGCTCCTCAACCTACTGAAAATGAAAATTAAAATGCTTGCTTTGAAGTTCCTTCGGGTATGATAGAAAAACTGCTAGCTAATCCTTTTTTAGGAGATGGAACAAAACATCCTGATGAACATATGATATATGTGGATGAAGTTTGTGGATTATTTAAGCTTGGAGGTGTACCCGGATATGTTGTTAAGAAGAAGGTCTTCCCTTTATCTTTGAGGGGAGATGCATCGACATGGTATAGGCTATGTGATGATATGAGGTCTTGGTATTACAAACGATTGAAATTGGAATTTCATCAGAAGTTTTATCCTATGCATCTTGTTCATCGTGATCGCAATTATATATGTAATTTTTGACCTCGTGAAGGAGAAAGCATCGCTCAAGCTTGGGGGAGGCTTAAGTCAATGTTATATTCATGCCCCAATCATGAGCTCTCAAGATAAATGATTATTCAAAATTATTATGCTCGACTTTCTGGTAACAATCGCACCATGCTTGATACTTCTTGTGCTGGCTCTTTTATGATGAAGACCATTGAATTCAAATGGGATTTATTGGAAAGAATTAAACGCAACTCTGAAGATTGGGACCTCGACAATGGTAAGGAGTCAGGTATGACACCTAGTTTTGATTGTGTTAAATCTTTTATGGATACCGATATTTTTCGTAAATTTAGCACTAAATATGGACTTGACTCTGAGATAGTAGCTTCTTTCTGTGAATCCTTTGCTGCTTATGTTGATCTCCCCAAGGAGAAGTGGTTTAAATATCATCCTCCCATAGAAGTAAAAGTAGCTGCACCTATTATAGTTGAAGAAAAGACTATCACTTATAATGATCCTATTGTTCCTACTTCTTATGTTGAGAAACCACCTTTCCCTGTTAGGATAAAGGATCATGCTAAAGCTTCAACTGTAGTTCGTAAAAGCAATATTAAAACATATACATCTCCTGAGCAAGTTAAAGTTGAACCTAATATTGCTATCGTTAAAGATCTCTTGTCTGATAATATTGATGGGCATGTTATTTATTTCTATGATGAAACTGCTATAATTGCTAAACCCCGTGATAAAGATAAACCTAGACATGTGGTAGGCATGCCTGTTATTTCTGTTAAAATAGGAGATCATTGTTATCATGGCTTATGTGATATGGGTGCTAGTGCTAGTGCAATACCTTATTCCTTATACCAAGAAGTTATGCATGATATTGCACCTGTTGAGATGGAAGAAATTGATGTTACAATTAAACTTGCCAATAGAGATACTATTTCACCAATGGGAATTGTTAGAGATGTTGAAGTCTTGTGTGGGAAAACTAAATACCCTGCTGATTTTCTTGTTCTTGGTTCCCCACAAGATAGCTTTTGTCCCATTATATTTGGTAGACCGTTCTTAAATACTGTTAATGCTACCATAGATTGCAAAAGAGAGGTTGTTGTTATCGGTTTAGATGATATGACTCATGAATTTAATTTTTCTAAATTTATTAGACAACACCGTGAAGAAGAATTACCTAGTAAGGATGAAATTATTGGTCTTGCTTCTATTGCCGTACCTCCTAGTGATCCTTTAGTACAATATTTGCTAGACCATGAAAATGATATGTTTATGAATGAAAGAAGGCAATTAGATGAAGTATTCTTTAAACAGGAGCCTATTCTGAAGAACAATTTACCTGTTGAAATCCTAGGGGATCCTCCTCCACCCATGGGTGATCCCGTGTTTGAGCTTAAACCATTACCTGATACTCCTAAATATGCTTATCTTGATGAGAAAAAGATATATCCTATTATTATTAGTGCTAACCTTTCAGAGCATGAGGAAGAGAGATTATTGAAATTTTTGAAGAAGCACCATGCTGCTATTGGGTATACTCCTGATGATCTTAAGGGCATTAGTCCCACTCTATGTCAACATAAAATTAATTTGGAAGAAGATGCTAAACCAGTTCATGATCATCAACGACGGTTGAATCCTAAAATGAAAGATGTGGTAAGAAAGGAGATACTAAAGCTCCTTGAGGCAGGTATAATTTATCCCGTTGCTGATAGTCAGTGGGTAAGCCCTGTCCATTATGTCCATAAGAAGGGAGGTATTACTGTTGTACCTAATGATAAAGATGAATTGATTCCTTAAAGAATTATTACAGGTTATAGGATGGTAATTGATTTCCGCAAATTAAATAAGGCTACTAAAAAAGATCATTACCCCTTACCTTTTATCGATCAAATGCTAGAAAGATTGTCTAAACATACACATTTTTGCTTTCTAGATGGTTATTCTGGTTTCTCTCAAATACCTGTGTCAGCCAAAGATCAATCGAAGACTACTTTTACATGCCCTTTTGGTACTTTTGCTTATAGACGTATGCCTTTTGGTTTTATGTAATGCACCTGCTACCTTTCAAAGATGCATGATGGCTATATTCTCTGACTTTTGTGAAAAGATTTGTGAGGTTTTCATGGACGACTTTTCCATCTATGGATCTTCTTTTGATGATTTGTTGAGCAACCTTGATCGAGTTTTGCAGAGATGTGAATAAACTAATCTTGTCTTGAATTGGGAAAAGTGCCACTTTATGGTTAATGAAGGTATTGTCTTGGGGCATAATGTTTCTGAAAGAGGTATTGATGTTGATAAAGCCAAGGTTGATGCTATTGAAAAGATGCCATGTCCTAAGGACATCAAAGGTATAGGAAGTTTCCTTGGTCATGCCGGTTTTTATAGGAGGTTCATTAAGGACTTCTCAAAAATTTCTCGGCCTCTAAATAATTTATTACAAAAAGATATACCATTTGTCTTTGATGATAATTGTGTAGAAGCATTTGAAATACTTAAGAAAGCATTGATCTTTGCACCTATTGTTCAGCCACCTAATTGAAATTTACCCTTTGAAATTCTGTCTGATGCTAGTGATTATGTTGTAGGTGTTGTTCTAGGACAAAGAGTTGATAAGAAACTAAATGTTATTCAATATGCTAGCAAAACTCTAGACAATTCTCAAAGAAATTATGCTACTACTGAAAAAGAATTCTTAGCAGTTGTATTTGCTTGTGATAAGCTTAGACCTTATATTGTTGATTCTAAAGTAACTATTCACATGGATCATGCTGCTATTAAATATCTTATGGAAAAGAAAGACGCTAAACCTAGACTTATTAGATGGGTTCTCTTGCTACAAGAATTTGACTTACATATTGTTGATAGAACGGGAGCTGGGAACCCTGTTGCAGACAACTTGTCTAGGTTAGAAAACGTGCTTGATGACCCACTACCTATTGATGATAGCTTTCCTGATGAGCAATTAAATGTCATAAATGCTTCTCATATTGCTTTTGGGATGACCCACATCTTTATAAAGAAGGAGTAGATGGTGTTATTAGACGTTGTGTACCTGAGCATGAACAGGAACAGATCCTACGCAAGTGTCACTCCGAAGCTTATGGAGGACACCATGCTGGAGATAGAACTACAAATAAGGTACTGCAAACTGGTTTTTATTGGCCTACTCTCTTCAAGGATACTCGTAAGTTTGTCTTATCTTATGATGAATGTCAAAGAATTGGTAATATTAGTAGACGTCAAGAAATGCCTATGAATTATTCACTTGTTATTGAACCATTTGATGTTTGGGGCTTTGACTATATGGGACCCTTTCCTTCCTCTAGCGGATATACACTTATCTTAGTTGCTGTTGATTACGTTACTAAGTGGGTAGAAGCTATTCCAACTAGTAGTGCTAATCATAACACTTCTATTAAAATGCTTAAAGAAGTTATTTTTCCAAGATTTGGAGTCCCTAGATATTTAATGATGGATGGTGGTACACATTTTATTCATGGTGCTTTCCGTAAAATGCTTGCTAAATATGATGTTAATCATAGAATTGCATCTCCTTATCACCCTCAGTCTAGTGGTCAAGTAGAATTGAGTAATAGAGAGCTCAAATTAATTTTGCAAAAGACTGTTAATAGGTCTAGAAAGAATTGGTCCAAGAAACTTGATGATGCATTATGGGCCTATAGAACTGCATATAAAAATCCTATGGGTATGTCTCCGTATAAAATGGTCTATGGAAAAGCATGTCACTTACCTCTTGAACTAGAACACAAGGCTTATTGGGCTAGTAAAGAACTTAATTATGATTTTAAACTTGCCGGTGAGAAGAGTTTATTTGATATTATCTCACTTGATGAATGGAGAACCCAAGCCTACGAATATGCCAAGTTGTTTAAAGAAAAAGTTAAAAGATGGCATGAAAAAAGGATACAAAAGCGTGAGTTTAATGTAGGTGATTATGTATTGCTATACAACTCTCGTTTAAGATTTTTTGCAGGAAAACTTCTCTCTAAATGGGAAGGTCCTTACGTTATCGAGGAGGTCTACCGTTCCGGTGCCATAAAATCTACAACTTCGAAGGCACAAATCCGAAGGTGGTGAACGGTCAAAGAATCAAACACTATATCTCAGGTAATCCCATAAATGTTGAAACCAATGTTATTGAAACCATAGCCCCGGAGGAATACACAAGGGACACTTTCCGGAACATTTAAGACTCCGAAAAGGAATAGGTATGTGGTATGGTAAGTAAACCAACTCCAAAACAGTTTTTAAGGCAATATTTCTCCGTTTTGGAATATTTAGAAAAATAGAAAAATAAGCAGCAGTCCGGGAAGGGCACGAGGGCTCCACGAGGGTGGAGGGCGCGCCCTACCCTACCGGGCGCCCCTACCTCGTGGGCACCTCGTGTGCTCTCCGGACTCCGTTTTCGTACACGACACGTATTTTGGTCGGTAAAATTTCATTATATAATCTCCCGGGGGTTTTGACTCCCGTATCACGCAAATATCTCTTGTCTTTGTTTTGAGCTATCCTGCTGCAGATAGAGCAACATGTCGTCCCAGGATTCGGAAGGAGAAAGCTACGTGGCTGATTACCTTGCCATCCTAAGGTCTATGGGGTTGTGGAGCATTGCGGTTGGACTATGAACCCAAGGGAAAGGAGGAGACGAGCTCAGATGAAGATGAATTCCCACTACCTCAACCTGGGGACATGCATATGGAGTTCAAAAAGTCAAGCCTCTCAGATAGGGTAAAGAAACCTAAGATCGAGTTTATCCCTTTTCTCCTCTTGCAGGAGAACAAGCAGAAACTATGCAAAAAGATACTAAGCTTGGAGCAGGAGATCGAGGACCTAAGGGACCAAAATTCTGTCCTCAAGCTCAAATTAAGGAAGAAGCCTAAGCCATCAACAAAATCACCACCGTCTGCACCAACAAAGAAGAATTGAGTATCTGGTATGGGCACTCCACTTGGCAACTGCGAAGCTTGGGGGAGTGCGCCAGTATCGTATCACCATCACTTTATCTTTACCGTTTTTCTTAGTTTGATCCTTTTGGTAATATCTTGACCTAGTAGAATAAAAGTTCTTAGTTTGATCTAGTTGTGAGTTTTGCTTTATTATCCTTCTATGTAATCGAGTCCGTGAGCTATATAATAAAGATTAGTGTTGAGTCAAGGGCTTGATTATTTTTCCATGATCCTAAGTGAATAAAAGAAAAGAGAAAGAAATAAAAGAAACAAAGAGATCATATGGATCTCATGGAGAGTAATGAGCTCACATAGAGAAAGTATGATGAATAAAAGTTGTTGAGAGTTGACAAGCATAGTTTTGGTCATCGTTGCAATTAATAGAAAGTAATAAAGAAAGAGAGGTCTTCACATATAAATATACTATCTTGGACATCTTTTATGATTGTGAGCACTCATTAAAATATGACATGCTAAAGAGTTGACATTGGATAAGGAAGACAACGTAATGGGTTATGTTTTCTTACCTCTCAGATGAATTATATTGTCTTGGATCTTCCAACATGATGAGCTTGCCTTTCCCCATCATGCTAGACAAATTCATTGCACCAAGTAGAGATACTACTTGTGCTTCCAAATACCCTCAAACCAGTCTTACCATAAGAGTCCACCATACCTACCTATGGATTGAGTAAGATCCATCAAGTAAGTTGTCATCGGTGCAAGCAATAAAAATTGCTCTATATATATGTATGATTGATTGGTGTGGAGGAAATAAGCTTTATACGATCGTGTGATATGGAAGTAATAAAAGCGACAGACTGCATAATAAAGGTCCATATCACAAGGGGCAATATAAAGTGACGTTCTTTCGCATTAAGATTTTTGCATCCAACCATAAAAGTACATGACAACCTCTGCTTCCCTCTACGAAGGGCCTATCATTTACTTTTATCTCCTACGTTGCATAAGAGTCATGGTGATTTTCACCCTTCCTTTTTACACTTTATCCTTTGGCAAGCACAATATGTTGGAAAGATCCTGGTATATATAGCTAATTGGATGTGAGTTTTCATGAACTATTACTGTTGACATTACCCTTGCGGTAAAATGTTGGGAGGCAAAACTATAAGCCCCTATCTTTCTCTATGTCCGGTTAAAACTCCATACCCATAAGTATTGTGTGAGTGTCAGCAATTGTGAAACATTATATGATAGTTGAGTATGTGGACTTGCTGAAAAGCTCTTATACATTGACTCTTTCCTATGTTATGATAAATTGCAATTGCTTCAATGACTGAGATTGTAGTTTGTTATTTTTCAATGAAGTTTACGATTCATACTTGATATTGTGATTGAATTATTACTCTAGCATTAGAGATCATATGACAAGAATTATATAAGTTGTTGTTCTAAGAATGATCATGATGCCCTCATGTCCGTATTTTATTTTTATCGATACCTCTATCTCTAAACATGTGGACATATTTTTCGATTTCGGCTTTTCGCTTGAGGACAAGCGAGGTCTAAGCTTGGGGGAGTTGATACGTCTATTTTGCATCATGCTTTTATATCAATATTTATTGCATTATGGGCTGTTATTACACATTATGTCACAATACTTATGCCTATTTTCTCTTATTTTACAAGGTTTACATAAAGAGGGAGAATGTCGGCAGCTGGGATTCTGGGCTGGAAAAGGAGCAAGTATTAGAGACCTATTCTGCACAACTCCAAAAGTCCTGAAACTTCACGGAAGATGTTTTCCAAATATATAAAAAATACTGAGAGCAAGAACTTCACCAAGGGGGCCACACCCTGCCCACGAGGGTGGGGGGCGCGCCCTAGCCCCCTGGGCGTGCCCCCTACCTTGTGGGCCCCCTGGTGTCCCTCTGGTGGCTATCTTCTGCTATATGGAGTCTTTCGATGGGAAAAAATCATAAGCCATCTTCTCGGACGAAACTCCGCCGCCACGAGGCGGAACCTTGGCGGAACCAATCTAGGGCTCTGGCGGAGCTGTTCTGCCGGGGAAACTTCCCTCCCGGAGGGGGAACTCATCGCCATCGTCATCACCACCTCTCCTCTCATCGGGAGAGGGCAATCTCCATCAACATCTTCATCGGCACCATCTCATCTCAAAACCCTAGTTCGTCTCTTGTATCCAATTCTTGTCTTCAAGTCCGGGATTGGTGCTAGTAGGTTGCTAGTAGTGTTAATTACTCCTGTAGTTGATGCTAGTTGGTTTATTTGGTGGAAGATCATATATTCAGATCCTATATGCATATTAATACCCCTCGGATCATGAACATATTTATGCTTTATGAGTAGTTACTTTTGTTCCTGAGGACATGGGAGAAGTCTTCCTATTAGTAGTCTTGTGAATTTGGTACTCGTTCGATATTTTGATGAGATGTATGTTGTCTCTCCTCTAGTGGTGTTATGTTAACGTCGACTACATGACACTTCACAATTATTTGGGCCTAGAGGAAGGCATTGGGGAGTAATAAGTAGATGATGGGTTGCTAGAGTGACAGAAGCTTAAACCCTAGTTTATGCGTTGCTTCGTAAGGGGCTGATTTGGATCCATATGTTTCATGCTATGGTTAGGTTTACCTTAATACTTTTGTTGTGGTTGCGGATGCTTGCAATAGAGGTTAATCATAAGTGGGATGCTTGTCCAAGTAATGGCAGTACGCAAGCACCGGTCCACCTACATACCAAATTATGAAAGTATCGAACGCAAATCATATGAATGTGATGAAAACTAGCTTGACGATATTCCCATGTGTCCTCGGGAGCGCTTTACATCATATAAGAGTTTGTCCAGGCTTGTCCTTTGCTACAAAAAGGATTGGGCCATCTTGCTGCACCATATTTACTTTTTTTACTTCTTGCTCGTTACAAATTATCTTATCACAAAACTATCTGTTACCACTTATTTCAGTACTTGCAGAGAATACCTTGCTGGAAACCGCTTATCATTTCCTTCTGTTCCTCGTGGGGTTCGACACTCTTACTTATCGAAAGGACTACGGTAGATCCCCTAAACTTGTTGGTCATCAAGTTCCTATCTAGCGGAGAAAATAAGAAGAAATTGTTGGTAGGGTACGAAACCACCTCGAAGCTATTCTTTCCAATCAATCTATCCAAGAGTTCGTACTAAAATAACACCAAGTTATCCTTTCCGATCGATCTAGCAAGAGTTCATACTAAGATAACACCAAATAATTTCAGATTCATAATACGGAATCCAACACAAAGAACCTCAAAGAGTGCCCCAAGATTTCTACGAGAGAAACAAAGACGAGAACTTGCATCAACCCATATGCATAGATTACCCCAATGTCACCTCGGGAATCTGCAAGTTGAGTGCCAAAACACATATCAAGTGAATTAATATGATACCCCATTATCACCACATGTATTCATAGCAAGACATATATCCAGTGTTTTCAAATCCATAAAAGTATTCTATCCTATAAAACGAAATCTCAAAGGGAAAACTCAATTCACAACAAGATAGAGAGCGGAAAACACCATATGATCCGACCATATTAATAAATCCTGTGATACATCAAGATCGTGACATATAAAGAACACGAGAGAGAGAGAGAGATTAAATAGATAGCTACTGGTACAAACCCTCAGCCCTGAGGGTGGACTACTCCCTCCTCATCATGGTGGCCGCCGGGATGATGAAGATAGCCAACGGTGATGATTTCCCCCTCTGGCGGAGTGCCGGAACGGGGTATTGATTGGTTTTCCGTGGCTATAGAGGCTTGCAGCGGTGGAACTGCTGATCTAGGGTTATTTCTAATGGTTTCTCTACTCATATGAGTTTTTCGTGTCGGTTTCACGTGAAGGGTGAGCACATCCCACCACGCCACAGGTTGGGCTCCAGGCGCCCCCGGGTGGGTTGTGCCCTCCTCGTGGCTATTCTGGCCCTCCCACGAACCTTCAGGGGTCTCATTTGTTCCAAAAAATCGTCAAAAAGTTTCAGCTCATTTGGAGAACTTTCATTTCTGCACAAAAAACAACACCACGGTTGTTCTGCTGAAAACAACGTCCGTCCGGGTTAGTTCCATGCAAATCATACCAAAACCATATAGAATTGTTCTAAACATGGCATGAATACATCTTAAATTATAGATATATTGGAGACGTATCAACATTACCAAGCTTAATTCCCACTCGTCCTCGAGAGGTAAATGATAAAAGAAATCATTTACGAATTGTGAAAGCTAGCATAGTGCATAAGTTTGATCAATGATAATTTCAATCACTTTTCCTAGCATCATAACTGTAAATCTTTCTCATAAAACTCATCTTGACAAAGTAGCAATCAATTCACATGTTATGGTTCAAACAATGAATTCTCTTGAAACTCAACAACCTATATTCTTAGTCACCAAACAGTTGCAATTCGACTTATTCAACAAACTCTAAGTAAGAGCTCCGCATACTCAATCATCATGTAGTCTTCTATGATTGCTAGTACTCAAAGCAAATTCTTGGAACAAATGGCATCCATCAAACAGTGAGAAAGATAGGGGCTTAATATTTTGCCTCCCAACTCATTTATCAAAGAGATAATTGTCAACAATAATAATTCATGATCAAATATATTTGACTGGCCATATGTGCCTAGATCTTTCCCCACCACATGATGCTTGCCAACTAGAGGATAATTGAGGTTGAAATGAGAATGCATACTATTAACTCTTGCATACTGTCGGTGTCAAAATCGGCGGATCTCGGGTAGGGGGTCCCGAACTGTGCGTCTAGGCCGGATGGTAACAGGATGCAGGGGACACAATGCTTTACCCAGGTTCGGGCCCTCTTGATGGAGGTAAAACCCTATATCCTGCTTGATTAATATCGATGATATGGGTAGTACAAGAGTAGATCGACAGCAAGATCAGAGAAGCTAAACCCTAGAAGCTAGCCTATGGTATGATTGTATGTTGTCGTTGTTGTGTCCTACGGACTAAAACCCTTCGGTTTATATAGACACCGGAGAGGGTTAGGGTTACACAAGGTCGGTTACAAAGGAGGAGATATCCATATTCGTATTGCCTAGCTTGCCTTCTACGCCAAGCAGAGTCCCATCCGGACATGAGACGAAGTCTTCAATCTTGTATCTTCATAATCCGAGAGTCCGGCCAAAGGTTATAGTCTGGCTATCCGGACACCCCCTAATCCAGGAGTCCCTCAGTAGCCCCCGAACCAGGCTTCAATGACGATGAGTCTGGTGCGTAGATTGTCTTCAGCATTGCAAGGCGGGTTCCTCTCCCAATTCCATGTACCTGTTTAAATAGTGTCCGGCTTCTTGTGAATGCCATGCTCCTTGGCTTCCACGCCAAATAATGGCCACTTTCCACGTGTCGAGTGAATGTGAAGAGCCAGGGTGTTTTTAAATTTACCCCCTAGGTGTGTGAATGAGCTGCCTATTAAAAAGACAAGGATTCAGATCCAAATCACACCATCCTCCCTTGGCGAGCCTTCATCGGAGCGCATCCAATAGAGATCCATTCCATCATGGCCGGTCAACGCAGCTCCTCCTCTCGCTCCCCTAGCCCCAAGCCTGGAGATTGGGAGAGATGTTCCGTCCCGCACAGCAAATTAGTGATGCTTCAGACCAAGGGATTTCTTCCTCCAGCATACATGGTCCCGGATCGAGCCGGGCTCACCACCTATAATGGCGGAGAGCAAGCGGAGAGCCTTCCCAATCCCTCCAAGGGAGAGCGGGTATGCCTTGTCCCTCATTTGGTAAGAGGGCTTAGATTTCCAATTCATCCGTTTCTCCGGGGGCTCCTGGAGTTCTACGGCCTCCAGTTGCACAACCTTACGCCTGCCTCCATATTGCATATCACGGGCTTCGTAGCCCTTTGCGAGCTGTTTTTGGGCTGTGCGGCTCATTTCGCGTTGTGGAAGGAGCTGTTCTGTCTCGTGCCCCGTTCTCAGAAGGGGTCAATATATCAAGTGGGCGGAGCCGAAGTGTGGCGTATTGTCGAGACCGGATATCTACCCGGAACCCCAAAGAAGATGTCCGAAGACTGGCCTTCCGAATGGTTTTATATAGAAGACGTCCCCCTCCCGGACCCTATTCGAATCGGCCTCCCTGAGTTCAACAACGCTCCTTTGAAGAAGCGCCGGAGCTGGCGTCCACGGAGCCCCCAAGAGGAAGATGACAGGGACGTTCTTTACCTGATGAGCCGGATAAGTTTGTTAGCTCGATCCGGATTGACCATGATCGAGGTCATGGCCACATGTATTATGCGGGGGGTGCAACCGCTTCAGTATACAGGCCGCCCCATGTGGGATTTCAACGGGAAGGATGACGCCACCCGCTATGGCCGTAAAGGGACGGAATCGGTTGCTGCTCTAATAAAGATCTTATCCACTTTGTACAAGGGAGAAGAGGAGGAATTTTTCCGCGTCAACCGGCAGGGCGGATTTTCTATGTACAATCCTCCGAGCTGGGTAAGCGGACACTTTTTTCGGCCATCCGTTTCATATTCCCATAGTGAAGTATTCAGTCTAGCAATTTCAATGCAGGAGCTGCGCTAGGCTGTAAGGGAGATAAACAACCCTCCTCCACAACCCAAGGACCCGGAACGGTCCCTTGACCCGGCCTCCCAAGAGGATCCAGACATATCTGTGGAGCTGATCGATGGAGTATTTTACCAATTGAGCAATGACAACGCCTTGGTGGCCATTACGGCCGATTACCCTGGTCTACTTCCAGCCTCACAGGTAACTAAGACCGAAGTCCCAGTACATTGAAAAGGGATCCGTCCTTGCGTGTTTTTGATCACCATATAAAAACTGTGTTTCGGAGGGGAGGTCCTCAAGGCGGAAGGCCGAGCCTGCGACGACTAGCCAACAAGGGGCCGCGAGGCCAGCCAGGCTGAAAAGACACGCAGTCCGGATTGAGACACCAGCACAGCAGTACAGCGCGCCGTCTTTATTCCAAGACATTATTCTCAGAGGCATACTAACGCCCATGCCTTCTTTTTAGGAAAAAGAGCGCTCGCCGGACTATATCCGGAGAGGCTACTAATCACGCCTCCACCAGCCAAGCTCCAAGGCTGGATTCGGAGGCAGGAACGAATACGAGGCGTGCGCCGGGCGCTCCTCCGACAGAGGATGCGGATAGACTGTTCGCCACCAATTCCGAGGTGGAAAGTGCCATGAACCACAGGCGTCACCGGACTGTTCTTCGTGACACTTGTTTCTCCCAAGAGGCATTGGATGCCTTCAACTCGGGAGATACGTACCTCCGTGCCGCTCAAAATGGTCTAGCCAGAGCCATGGAGAAGTATGTAAAAGACATACGGGTGAGAAAATTTGGTGATTATATATATCGGTAGCCACCGAGACTTGAAACAGTTAGAATAATTGATTTAAGGATCATTTGCTATGCAGGTTCTTACAGAAAAGAATACCCAACTGTCCCAGGAGCTGGAAGAGTGCAAAGCCCAACTTCAGGCCGCACTAGCCGCAGCAGGGGAGCCCAAAGAGACCCCCTCTGGTAATATATCCTTTATTATCGTATAAAGTGCGGCGTATATGCAGATCTGACAATAAAATTGCAGATGATGCTAGAGTAAATCCGGATAAACAATAGCCCCAATGTCAGCTAAAGGCCGGTAAGAGCGTGCTTACGAGGGTGAGGCAGGAGAAGAATGATCTCCTAGATGCCAACACCAAGCTGGGTGTGGAACTAAAGGATGTTCGTGCCCAACTGTCGGACTCTGTTGGGGAGAATCGGTGGCCTCGACGTGGCATATTTAGTAAGTGCTTGAATGAACTTTGAAAAAGAGTTCAGCGAGGAAGTCGATTAACAGCGTTATGTCTGTAGGTATGCTTACAGGTCGTCCCGCGGAGGAAATTCCCGGGTCTGCGGGTGATCTTCTGTCCGAGCTGTCACATCTGCACGAACAAGTTCGGCAGGTGATGCAAGGTGTTGCCCAGGCTTTGTGGCCATCTGTCTCCTTGACAGAGGGTGTTGCAGAGCTTACGGAGAAGCTTAAGGGAGCACAGCGGCGCCTCCGATTATGGAAGATATCGGCCTGCCGATAGGGTGCCAGAGAGGCCTGGGCCATGGTGAAGACTTGGTATACCAAGGCAGACCCAAATCACATCGCCGAGGTCGGACCTGTGGGGCCCGACGGAAAAGAGATCCATGTTAGCTTAGTTTATGGGCAAGTAGAATTAGCTGCAAAGTATTCCCAACAGGATTGTAAGCTAGACCGTCTGTTCGATGGTATAGAAGAGGAGTTTAGTCAGTCTGCATGACTGTGTAATTAAAGTGACATGTATAATGCCTTCTAGCAGGATTGTAGATCATTTGTCATTGCGGACCTTTTCGCTTCAACCTCCGGGCCCCATAGTCCGGAGTGAATCCGAATACCCGCTCAGTTATATAAGAACCGAGGTATGCGTGGAGACCAGGCGTAGGGGTCATTAGTGCTTTATCAGACAAGTGCCCAACTAGTTATGTTATATTACATGGGTAGTAAGAAACATCTTCCAGGGAGAATAGTTCTGTTAAGGGTTCCTTTCCCTGGGTAAGCATGCCCTAAAGTGCATTTCTGGACTGCGATAAGAAACACAGAAAAAGCATCTGGGGGCAGATATGGATAGTAAATAGAAGTCATCTTTTGTTCACCGACCGAATATTCCATTAAGAACGCTAGCTTTCGGCTTCACCCAGTCTGAGGTACACATCCGGCTGACCCGGCAGTAACAATCGCAGAGGTGCTCCCCTTATGCCCTAGCCAAATTAACGGGAACATAGGGCATAAATACAAGAGCCAGGCAACCCAGCTTGGCCAAAACTTAAGTCATATCGATGCATATAATGGTGAAAAAGGTACATGCAGAAGTATAACACATGTGTTGGGCGTGGGGCCCAGGTAAATAATTTAAGCTTCTGTGAAAGAAGCCCCCAGGTATGGAGAGTGCGGCTAGCGCATAAGTGAGGCACAAGGTGACCCTTGAAGGCCTAGAGAAATAATAAAAAAAGGAAGAAAGGGAAACAAGACAGATGATGCATATGCAGAAAATGGACAAAGGGAGTGGACTAACATAGAGTCCGTGCTAGGCGTAGAATCTTCGGAGCTTGGCTGCGTTCCATGGGTTCGGCTCGAGTCAACTAGTCGATGCATCCCGCAGTCCGTACGCTCCACCGGTCAGAACTTGGTGGATAATGAAGGGACCTTCCCATCTGGGCTCGAGCTTGTTCTTTTTCTTATCCGGCAGGCATAGAACTAGTTCGGCAACGTTATAAGTTTTGGCCCGTACTTCTCTGCTTTGGTATCTGCGAGCCTGTTGCTGGTAAAATGCGGAACGGGCTTTGGCTACGTCGCGCTCTTCCTCCAAGGTGTCCAGGCTGTCCTACCGATCGAGCTCGGCTTCTCTTTCTTCGTAGCGTCGCGGTTTTTATGTTATGTCGAATGGGAGGAGCTCAATGGCCCATTTGGCAATCTGGCCCGTAGCATCGCGATTGTTGATAATATCATTAAGTGGCACTTCCGAGGCTACTGTAATCGAACACTCTTGAAAGTAGTGTCATAGTTTTCGAGATGCCATGAATACCGCATATGCTATTTTTTGGTAATGCGGGTACCGTGATTTGCATGGAGTGAGGACAGTGGATACATGGTTTACCAGCTTTTGAAGAGAGAATTTGTGTCCGTCTGCTTCCCGTTCGACAACGAGCACCGCGCTTACAACTTGATGAGTTGCCGCAATATACAACATCATTGGTTCGCCGATGTTTCGTGCGGCCAGGATCGGGTTGGTTGCTAGAATGGCCTTTATTTCTTCTAATCCGGCTGTGGCCGCGTCCGTCCACTCGAAGTGTTCGGTGCGCTGAAGGAGGCAATAAAGGGGTAAAGCCTTTTCTCCCAAGCGGGAGATAAAGCGGCTTAGAGCCGCCACGCATCCAGTTAGCTTCTGGATTTGTTTGAGGTCTATTGTGGTAGCCAACCATGATAACGCTCGGATTTTGGCCGGATTAGCCTCAATACCTCTACTGGAGACAATGAATCCCAGGAGCTTTCTGGCTGGTACGCCGAAAACGCATTTTTCCGGATTGAGCTTGATGTCATATGTTCGGAGGATGTAGAATGTGAACCTCAAGTCGTCTATCAAAGAGTCGACGTGTTTGGTTTTGACGACCACATCGTCTACGTATGCCTCTACTGTTTTGTCGATTTGTTTCTCCAAACATGTCTGAATCATGCGCTGATATGCTGCGCCAGCATTTTTGAGCCCAAAAGGCATTGTGTTAAAACAAAAGGGACCGTATGGCGTGATGAATGCCGTTGCGGCTTGGTCGGACTCTGCCATCTTGATTTGGTGGTAACCGGAGTATGCGTCGAGGAAACACAATGACTCGTGTCCTGCGGTAGCATCAATGATTTGATCGATGCATGGGAGGGGGACGGGATCCTTTGGGCAAGCTTTATTGAGGTCTTTCAAGTTGACACAAAGGCGCCAGGATTTTTCCTTCTTTGGTACCATCACCAGGTTTGCTAGCTAGTCCGGGTGTTTTATTTCTTTGATGAACCCGGCCTCCAATAATTTGGCTAGTTCCTCTCCCATGACCTGTCTCTTAGGTTCAGAGAAACGCCGAAGAGCTTGCTTGACCGGCTTGAATCCCATTAGGATATTGAGGCTATGCTCGGCCATCCTGCATGGGATTCCTGGCATGTCTGAGGGATGCCAGGCGAATATGTCGCAGTTCTCGCGCAGGAACTCCCATAGTGCGGCGTCCACAGTGGGGCTTAGCTGTGCCCCGATGGAGGATGTTTTGTAGGGTCTGTTGGGTGGACTTGGAATTTGACTATTTCATCTGCTGGTTTAAAAGAGGTGGACTTGGATCTCTTGTCGAGTATGACGTTGTCCCTGTCCACTGTGGAGCGTAGCGTAGTTAATTCCTCGGCCGAGAGGGCTTCAGATAATGCCTCGAGGGCCAATGCGACTGTTTTGTTTTCGGCGCGGAGTGCTTGTCCTGATCGCTGGCGAGAGTGATGATTCCGTTGGGCCCGGGCATTTTGAGCTTCATGTACCCGTAATGTGGTACGGCTTGGAAGATTGTGAATGCTGAACGGGGCCACTTGGAATGTAATTTCTTCGGACCTGTAATTATCCGGCGTGCCGAATACCACATCTGGTGTCATTTTCCCAGCACAGCGTGCTTCCCGACTGGGGATGATTCCTCTAAAGGTTGTGGTACTTTGCTCAATGCGGCTCCAGTCTATTTCCATCTTTTGAAGAGTTTCCTCTAAAGGTTTAATCCGCTGCCGCTGTCCATGAGTACCTTGGTGAGTCGAAAGCCGTCCATGATTGGACTGAGGACCAGTGCGGCTGGTGTTCGGGTTGTTTGGAATTTAGGCTCGTCACTGGCATTGAAGGTAATAGCCGTGTCACTCCAAGGATTTATTGCTGCTACGTGGCAGATTTCGGCCATGCCGCGGAGTGTTCGCTTGCGTCTATTATTTCACGCGAAGGTCTCAAAGACCGTTAACACCGTATTGTTGTCCACGGGATGGTACCCTGTGTATTTGGGAGGAGTAGATCCTCGCCACTTTTGGCCACCTGCCGGAGTATCCAACATGCTCTAAGGCTGTGCGTTGGTATTGCATCCGCTGTACTATGAATTTTGTAGGGTCCGTTGAGCCATCCCTCAAGTACGGTTCCTTGCCCCATAGAGGGCTTTTGCAATTTGGTAGTTAACCCTGGTGTATTGTGATAATGCACCCTTTTATGTCAGACTGGGTTTGTGTTCAGGGCCGGATTATCCCAAAAGTTTGTTTCGGTTTTCCAGGCACTTTCCATCGCACAATACTATCGTACTATGGACGCCAAGTCAGCGAAGCATGTTATCTCACGGCGATTTATGGCGTTAAGGATTCCCTTGTCCGTGCAATTATTGCGGAAAAATAAGATTGCGTCTTCCTCGCGACAGTCCTTAACCTTGTTCATCGCAAGGAGGAATCTGCCCAGTAGTGATGTAATGTTTCCTGGAGCTCTTGCCTGATGTGGGAAAGATCGCTTATGTTTGGGTGGGTGGGTGGAATTGAATCCGAACCCTCACCTGATCTGGGATCCAGGGGCCGAGGAATTTCCAATTTTGAAAGTTCTGATTCCCAGGTGTGACCAGATAACCCTGGCCCGCTGCCTGACTCTAAGTTCAGGGATTGGGTGTTGTCGTCCTGCAAACGGGCGTTCGGCTCAGAGAGCTCGGGAATCCGGACATAGTTAGTCCTCAAGATGGAGGAAAGCTCGCCGCATTGTTCCTCCACCACTGCAATGTGATGGGTGACCGGCGGAGAGTTAATCTCCCTTTGATCGGGTTTAAGCCCAATCCAATCATAGTCCGTAGCGACTCCCAGGGCGGCGATGCAATCTAAGAGCTCGTTTAAGGAGGCGAGCTCTATTGGATCCATCTGTTCAGTGAGTGCCGATTTGACGTGGAGGCTGTTTTCGATGACCAGAGAAGTCATCGTCGGCGCGGCGGCCGAACCGGCGGTCATGATGAAACCGCCTAGCCGGAGAGTTTGGCCGATAGACAAAGCTCCCTCGGTAGTAGTGCCGTCTTTAAAGACGAGACGAGACATCCTTCCTTCTGGCGACGGCACAGAGGAACTCTCAATGAAAGCACCAATGTCGGTGTCAAAACCGGCGGATCTCGGGTAGGGGGTCCCGAACTGTGTGTCTAGGACAGATGGTAACAGGAGGGAGGGGACACAGTGTTTTACCCAGGTTCGGGCCCTCTTGATGGAGGTAAAACCCTACATCCTGCTTGATTAATATTGATGATATGGGTAGTACAAGAGTAGATCTACCACGAGATTAGAGAGGCTAAACCCTAGAAGCTAGCCTATGGTATGATTGTATGTTGTAGTTGTTGTGTCCTACGGACTAAAACCCTTCGGTTTATATCGACACCAGAGGGGGTTAGGGTTACACAAGGTCGGTTACAAAGGAGGAGATATCCATATCCGTATTGCCTAGCTTGCCTTCTACGCCAAGTAGAGTCCCATCCGGACACGAGACGAAGTCTTCAATCTTGTATCTTCATAGTCCGAGAGTCCGGCCAAAGGTTATAGTCCGGCTATCCAGACACTCCCTAATCCAGGACTCCCTCACATACACTACTGGAAACAGAAATTTTTTGGTGTCTGCTAGCGGACGGCAAAGAAGGCCTTTGACATCTGCTTCTAAAAAGTGGACGGCAAAGATCCTATTTGCCATCAGCCAGTTCGTTGCCGTTGGCTGGCTGATGACAAAGAGGTGGGTAGGGTCCAGTGGAGGCCCAAACCCTAACAGCCCAACAACCCCCTATTTGTCATCCACTAGCGGAGGCCAACGATTATTTGCCGTCCGCTAGCAGACGGCAAAGAACGTGCCCACTAACGGCCTCTAACGGTCACCCTCCCTCTCTCCCCGCCCCCACCCCTCTCACTCCACCTGCGCGCCCCCGCACCCGCACCACCACCGCCTAGAACCGCCGCCGCCCAACCACCCTCCCTGCCTGGGAGGCCCCCGCCCCCGCCGTCCCGTTGCCCTGTTGCCCGCTGCCCAGCACCACCGCCGCCCTACCACCCTCCCTGCCCCAGATTCCCCCGCCCCCGCCGCCCTGCCCCGGTGCCCCCCCCCCCCCCCCCCGCCCCAGCCGGTCCATCGCTCACGCCGCCCCGCCACCCCCGATCCCTGTCGCCCCCGCCCCAACCCTCCCCGCCCAAAGCCCCATCGCCCCAGGCTGCCCCGCCCTGACCTCCTCCACCGCTGCTCGGTCGCCACCGCCGCCCCGCTCCCGCCCCCTCCTCCACCGCCGCCCATCGCCACTACTGCCCTCTCTCTCATGAGCTCCACCGCTGCCCTCTCTCATTTATTTCTTCTTTTTCTGTTTTTTAGATTTACTTTAGTTTAGGCTTAGTTTAGTTTAATTTTAGTTAGGTTGATGGCAAAAACAATAAGGCTACATTCCTCATCTTTCGATTTCAATGTGCAGTTATTTCGTCACTATGAGGGTCTGGTGTTCCACAAGCTCTGCCCCTGCGTTCGTGGGTGAGCACAAATGACATCTCCTCATGTCCCCTTAATTATTTGCTCTGTTCCAGCCTTCATGCTGATAACACTAGCTAGGTAATTACAGTCGCATAACGAGTATGTGTCTCCCGCCCGAAAGGGTTGCATCGATAAATATGCATTCAGTTGCATATTTATCACTGTAACTCATTTGGATTGTCCAACGATTTCCACGGACAGCCCGAGTATGTGTAGATTGATTATGTTCTCCATGCTCCCCATTCAGAGACAAAATTTCGTCAGCGCCCCCTGTTGTTCTCCGGATGCACATTCTCTCGGCTTTTTGCCGAGACGTGTATCGGAGAACATCTGGGAGGTGTTGCCGAAACTTTGTCTCAGAATGGGGTAGAGCATGGAGAACGTACTCAATCTACACATACTTGGGTTGGATTAGGACCTATCTTTACCTATTAGAGTGTAGGTTGCATGGACGTAATAAAATTGACAAACTAGATTAACTGATCAATATACATGCTGAATTATATATATTTCTTGTCTGTCCAGTAGCTAAGCAAGATGGGTGATCATGCGTGGATGTACACAGGTCGCACTAGTCGGAAAGAGATTACCAATGAATGGTTAACCAAAACCAAGGGGTTTGTGAAAGCCGCATTTGCAAATTGCCAGAGGAAAAACTGGCCGCCCTATGTCTGGTGGAAGAATTGGGAAAAGAGGACACAAGATGAAATGGGCAAACACCTATAGAAGAGTGGTTTTACGCCCAGTTATATGGTGTGGACATTTCATGGTGAGTCTGCCCAACGTGCCAGAGCTGAGGTGGTTCGTCGTTGCACCGACGAGCATGGTACCAGATGGAAGACATGGTGCAAAACTGTGATGATGCTCAGGATTTGGATGAAGAGATGGAGGAATCTGCAAAGGCCTTCAATGAAATGTTGGAGTCTTCAAAACGTCCTCTTCACGAGCACACTGAGCTTTGTCAGCTAGATGCCATCTCAGAAATAATGGCTCTGAAGGCTCAATTCAACTTGGGTAGAGAATGCTAGGATGCGATTATGCCAGTATTTGGACGCCGTCTACCCAAAGGCCATGTATTTCCTGCAAAACTGTACCAGCCAGACAAAATCCTTCGTGCTCTTAAGATGCCCTATGAGAAGATACATGTCTGTGAGAAATGATGTGCTTTATTTAGGCTTGAGTATGCTAAATTGAAGTATTATCCCATTTGCAAGTCTCCCAGGTATATTGTGGTAGACAACGGTATGGGTGAGAAGACGCAGACCAAAATCCCGGTTAATGTTCTTTGGTATATGCCAATCGTACCAAGACTTCGACGTCTTTTCATGGTCGAAGAGACGGCCAGACAGATGACATGGCACAAAGAGGGAAAAAGAACCGAACTAGATGTAGATGGGACTCTAGTGATGGTAGACACATTAGATGGTGAAACATGGAAGCGCTTCGATGCAGTATATCCGGAAAAAGTGGCAGATCCAAGGCATCGTCAAGTCGGCATCAACACGGATGGGTTCAGTGTGTTTGGTCTGACGGCAACCCAATACAGGTGTTGGCCTGTATTTGTCTTTCCAGTCAATCTCCCCCTGGGACAGATTATGCAAAGAAAGAACATTTCTCTGACGTTGATAATTCCTGGGCAGAACTATCCGGGGAAGAATATGAATGTTTACATGCAGCCGCTTAGGGATGAATTGCAAGAAGCTTGGGATAATGGGTTAAAGACATACAACGCCTTTAACAAACAAAACTTCATTATGCTTGTCTGGTACATGTACTCGACACATGACTTGCTGACGTATGCGCTATTCATTGGCTGGCATGTGCATGGAAGGTTCCCATGCCCCACATGCAAGGCAGCTCTTGAGTTTCGTTGGCTGTAGGCGGGTTGCAAGTTTTCTTGCTTCGATTTGCATAGACAGTTCCTGGATCCTCGCCATAAGTTCAGGAAAGACAAGAAGAACTTCATGAAAGGTAGAGTTGTCAAAAACTCTGCACCACCTCTGTTGACAGTCCAAGAGACCCTAGATCAGTTAAACGCTCTCGAGCCAGATCCAGAGCATCCAGGGTATTTCAAGGGTTATAATTCGAAACACGCCTGTACTGACAAGACATGCTTGTGGGATTTGCCTTACTTCAAAGACCTCCTTTTCCCACACAACATCGACGTGATGCAAACCGAAAAGAATATCGCTGAGGCACTTTTTGGTACATTGTTCTGCATAGACGAGAATTCAAAGGGTAATACTAAGGCTAGAGTCGATCAGGAGGCGCTATGTGATAGACCATTACAAAACATGCAAGAATCAAAAGGAAAGCAGAAATAGATGAAGCCAAAGTCTTGGTTCAATCTTGGAAGGCCAACTATGAGGGAAATTATCTTGTGGGTGAAAATGCAGTTGATGTTCCCTGATGGTTATGCAGCGAAACTAAAGAGGGGAGCGAGTGTTGACAAATGGAAAATATTTGGTCTCAAGAGTCATGATTGGCACATACGGATTAAGCGGATAATACCGATGATGTTGCATGGCTTCATCCCTAGAGATGAATGGCTAGTACTGGCAGAGTTGAGCTATTTCTTCCATGTTCTTTTTGCGAAAGAACTATCGCGTACCATGCTAAAAGAAATGGAAGAGTTGGCGCCGGAGTTGATCTGCAAGTTGGAGAAGATCTTTCCGTCGGTCTTCTATAATCCAATGCAACACTTGATTTTGTATCTCCCGACCGAGGCAAGATTGGGGGCCCATACAAAATCGTTGCTGCTACACAACTGAGAGGATGCAGAAGACGCTCCGAGGAAAATGTAAAAATAAATGTCAAACTGAAGCATCGATGGCCGAGGCATTCATTATTAAGGAGGCGGCAAATTTCGTGACAGCACACTACGAAGCCAAAAATCATCATTTGCATAATCCGAAGCCGCGGTACAATGTTGGAGACCATAAATCCAACATCGGCCTATTCAAAGGGAATCTCGCACCAGCCGGTGCTTCAAAAAATATCGTTGGATGTCCAAGAATGGTGGACCATTTCGTTTTATATCTTCACCAACCTAACAGAAGTGCAGCTGTACATCGAGTATGTTCTCGCGTACATTGTTTCGCAACTTCTAATTCCTTTGAATTTCTCTTATTCCCGGATATTTTTTGATACAGTCGATATGTCGCCAAATTCTTGGATGGAGCGGTGATCCAAAAGGAATCCATCGAATAGTATGAGCTTCTGCAAAGCAAGGAGGCGACTTTCCCGGTTTCATCTCTTGGTTCAAACAAACGGTAATTTCCATTAGACCATTCTCATTTCTTCATCTAATTTTTGGCTAATGCAACAATCCTTTCGTATTAAACTTGTGGGTTAATTCAGAGTCTATGGACACCGAATTGAGACAAGTCGCTAATAGTTTTGACTTTAAGGTCCATTCATATGACAAATACGACATCAATGAGTATCACTTTCGTACCTACGGCAAAGAGCTATATATGGCCGACCGAAAGTCTACAAATTGTTGTGTCTCTGCTCTCGGCGATGGAGGTATCGAGTATTATGGGAGAGTTGAAGCAATTTATGAACTTCTATTCTATGGTTAAAACACATCGAACGTTGTAGTCTTCAAATGTTACTGGTTCCAGCCAAAGGAGTCTAGAAGGACTCGTGAACATATAAGGCTAGTCGAAATTAAACAAAGCACCCATTTAGAAGTTCCCGATGTCTATATTACAGCTCAATAGGCGACCCAAGTTTTCTATCTACCGTGGGCCTGCCAAACTGATCCAAATCTAAATGGTTGGTATGTCATGTATGAAGTGCCGCCACGTGTTAGACCACTTCCCCCCAATGAAGAGGAATAGGAACCTCACATTAAACCAAATACATATGAAGGTGAATTATTCCAAGAAACACGTTTTCCAAAAAATGCTTCAAGAAATGCTCTACTTCACACCAGAACATTGAACTAGACAACGACAGTGAACCCGACTTCACCCCTGAGCCGGAACAAGAAGAGCCTAAACAAGAAGAGGTTACTGTTGCGGATGACTTGTCAATGCTTGACCAATTATGTAAAGGTGGCCTTCCACATGTTGATGTCGTTGAACCCGATGGGCACTTCATTGATGATAGTGATGATGATGAAGCATTTATTGATCCTAGAGCATTTATTGAACCCAACGATCAAGCTTATTATTAGGTATTCCATTTCTTATGTTGTACTTGATTAATATAGTTACTTGTATGATTGTATGATTTATATAGTTACTTGTATAACTATCTTACTTTGTATGATTGTTTGTTATACATAGTGCCATGATCTTGATATCAGTCCCCGTCGGCCCTCGCCCGCTTTACGATTCAGATGTCGTATATTCTCTTTTATAACTATTTGTTGCATTTTGCATTTATGACAATTATGGCCATCAAGTTGACATAGAGATATTTTATCTAGGAGGTATGTGAACCGGAAATTGCAACCGTCCCTCTTGTCGAGAAGTTAAATTTAGTTGAAAAATAAAATGAGTATTTGAAAGAAAAATTAAAAGAATTGAAGAAGAGTAGATGAAATTGGAGTTGTATGTTGGTGATGTCGTCGATGATCACAAGATGAAGATGAATGCAATGCGCTTGAAGATGGATGGAATGCGCTTGAAGATAAAGAAGATTAGAAAATATGCCATAGATAATGAGGCTTGGTATCATTATGTCATTGGATCAATTGTTACCTTAGTTGCGATCTTCATCGCATTTGTTGTGATGAGGGTAAGTTTTCTCAAGTGTCTTTCTTAACAAATGCATACTTAGCTTCGTACATGCTTGTTAGCCCTATTATGCAACACACTTCCCTTATTTTCCCCAAAAAGGACGTACTTAGATAATTATCCTCCTAAATGACATAATTAGCTTTAATAGTTCATTTATGACATAAGTAGCTTATTCATTTCAAAAATGGCATAATAACCTTAGTTCTCTCATAGATGTCATATACTTAGCTTATTTTGCTCCTAAATGGCATAATTACCGAAGTTAGATAAAAATGAGCTATACTTACGTAAGTTGGCTCAAAATGGCATCATGGCCTAGGTTAGCACAAAAATGACCTATACCTACCTTATATTCCTCCAAATTGACATAATAAGGTTGGTTGGCTAAAAATGGCGTAATTACCTATGTTAGCTCTAAAATGACACAAATAAGGAATAAGAAGAAGAAAAACAAGAAACAGGAGAAAATAAAGAATAGAAGAAGAAAGAGAAGAAAAAGAAAGAATAAAAGAAGAAGAATGAGAATGAGGAGGAAAGGGATAAAAAGATAGAAGGGAAGAAGAAATATGAGAAAAGAATAAGAAGAAAATTCTCCTCCTCCTCCTCCTCCTTCTTCTTATTATTATTATTATTATTATTATTATTATTATTATTATTATTATTATTATTATTATTATTATTATTATTATTATTCTTTCTTCTTCTAGTCTTCTTCTTCTTCTTCTTCTTCTTCTTCTTCTTCTAGTCTTCTTCCTCTTCTAGTCTTCTTCCTCTTCTAGTCTTCTTCTTCTTCTTCTTCTTCTTCTTCTTCTTCTAGTCTTCTTCTTCTTCTTCTTCTTCTTCTAGTATTCTTCTTCTTCTTCTAGTCTTCTTCTTCTTCTTCTTCTTCTAACTTTCTTACTCCCATTTTGACAGGTTTAATTCACTTCACGGAAGTAGGATTGGTGGACTACTAGTTTTTAGTTCTTGTTTTCACTTGCATTGACGAACAATGTAAAACTATGTATGTATATTGATGAACTCCGTGAAACTATGTATGTATTGGATCTTTTAATACCCTATGTGTTCTGTTGCATTGATGGACTGCTAGATGTTTGATACATGGGATATGTTTGAGGTTGAAACTATATATATATATATATCATATATATCTTTTGAAAATGCAGGGATATAACAGAAAACAGAAAAATAGTAACAAATACACGCACTTTGCTGTCTGCCACCGGCGGCAAAGCGACCTTTGCCATCTGCCGCAGAGAGCAAAGAAGCCATGTGGCAGCAATATGTGTAACCTGGGAGTTGACCCATTTGGTCACTTTGTCGTCCGTGGCAGACGACAAACATTTGGGTCTGCTGAGGCGCCTGCTGACGTCACAAGGAAGACGGAAAAGGGCTGGGCAGCTTTGCCATCCACTGGCGGACGACAAAGGCTGTTGTTAGCCACCTAACATGGCTAACGCGTGCCTTTTGCCATCCATGTTCTTTGCTGTCTGCCACTGACGACAAAGGGCCTTTGCCGTCCGCTTTGACGAAGTAGACGACAAAGAACATGTTTACTGTCACTCTCTTTGTCGGGCAGCACTACATAAAAAAGACACATCCATGACATTTTGGGCCGAACGAAATTTCTTTCTGTCATGCTTATGACACTTCTATGATGAAAATTGTGACAAAACTCGGTATCATCATAGATGTGGTAGGCTGCTACTTCTATGACAAAAAATCATGACAGAAAATGGGCTTTTCGTCCTGGGCGGGCCGGAGACACAGCGGCATGACATTCTTTGGGCCGTCCATGATGGAAAAAACCATGGTAGAAGCGAGGGCCTGGAAAATATTAGGGATTTCCCGGTTACGGTGGCTGGTTTGGGCCGAGTGATTCGCGTTTCTCTCGTACACGTATGAGCGTGTGTGCGAGGTGTTGCGCTCTAACTGAACCCGAGTGAGGCGTTGGGCTCTAACTGAACTGGAGCGATTGTACTAGCTATGTTATTGAACCCTAATCGATCCCTTGCTGTTAACTGAACCAGAATGATTCCTTCGCTACTGCTCCTAACTGAAGCCGATCGATGCTGCCTCTAGATGAATGGTGAGCGTTGTTGGGGAGTGTTTGGATGAACAGTTCCAAGTGGGGGGGTTGGATGAAGAAGACCTCGTGGTAGTAGAGGTCATTGTCGCTGGATGAACAGGACCCTGATCGAGCCGTTTGGGGGTGGATGAACAGGACCCCATGTGTGGAGGACTGGATGAACAGGACCCTATGGAGGGCTGGATGAACAGGATGACCCCATGGAGGGCTGGTTGAACAGTAGCCGGTGGAGGACTGGATGAATAGTAGCCCATGGAGGGGTGGTTGAATAGGACCCCGTGGAGAGGGCTGGTTGAACAGTAGCCCGTGGATGAACAGTCGCAGGTGGAGGCTGGAGGAGGTCGACGGTGGATGCGAAATAGCCCGTGGAGGCTGGAGGGGGTCGACGGTGGAGATGAACAATATCCCACAGAGTCCCGTTTTACGGTATGCCACACCCCTCCCAATGAACAGGACCACCATTTCGACCATAGCGCTCCAACACAAGTCCGTTTCCTCAGTTTTGTGGTACGCCACACCCCTCCCGATCAACAAGACCCCGTTTCGACCATAGGAGGCCCAAGAGAAGTCCGTTTCCTCCGTTTTGCGATACGCCAGACCCCTCCCGATGAACAGGATCCCGTTTCGACCATGGCTGGTCGAACACAAGGTCTTTTCCTCCGTTCTACGGTACGACATGCCTCGTTTCGATCGGCTATTCCGTCCAAGCCGGTTGGCTCCCGATGAACACGAAGTATTCCATTGCCTCCCGATGAACACGACGCATTTCGTTGGCTCCCGATGAACACGATGACAATGTAGTTTCTCCATTCCGACCCAGCCATGTACATGAGCCCTGGCCGTACGTATGCGCGAGTAGGCATTCGAGACCCGCCCATATGTACGTATGTGGCCGTATTTTCTTTCTTGCACCCTAGCTGTACGTACGTGTACGTGCTACGTGCACGCCTCTACTACGACACATGCACGCCTGTACTATGACACATGCCCTTCCTTACACGGCCACGATTCATCGTCGTAGCCTCAAGACAGACCGATCGACCAGGATGTACGTACACATTCGCGACCAGAATGACAACACTACGTACGCTTCGACCAGGTGGGTCCCGACTGTCAGACACCTCCTTGTGTGCGAAGATGTAGCTGGTGGGTCCTAGGAGTCATGGGGCAAATCATTTTTTGCCCGTACTATGGACGCACTTCCTTGCGTGCGAAGATGTTGCTGGTGGGACCCAGCAGTCAGGGGGGAAATGTTTTTTTTCACGAAATACGGTGGCCCGTCTAGTGGACCCAGCTGTCCGCCTCTCCATGTACAGTAATCTTCTGATGGAAGCCATTCGTTGACCACATTGACCATGCCGCGCCAAGAGCAGCCAGGTGGTGGATGACGGCAAGGCTGTGGAAGGGGACGATGCAGACCCGGGGAAGACACGACAGTGGATGCCCACGCGGAGAGGAGTATGAGGGTTCACTGGTTCGGCTGCAGTGTGAGGATGTCGTCACCGCAGAATAACAGGGTGTGTGGGTTAGTAGAGGGATGGCCTGGCCAACGGTTGGAGTAGTAGGGGGCGGTGGGGCCTCCGCGGCAGCACAGCTGGCCACACGAGGCACGACTAGCGCTGGTTTAGGCGGCTGGAGCAAGAAGACCAGAGGTTGAAGAAGCACTAAGGCCGTTGGATGGACATCATACGGTCACTGGAGCTAGAATCATTCATATTGACTAAGTTGACAAAGCCCTCCATCCCCGTCAACTTAGTATGCCCACCAGTCAGCCTGCCACTATGGTGGGTCCCAGCTAGCTGGGGGTATTCATTTTTTGTGTGTAATAAGGAGGCACTTCCTTGAGTGCGAATATATAGCTGGTGGGTGTGACCTGTCAGTGGGGGGAACATTATTTTCGCAAAATACAAAGGCCCTTCCAGTGGGTCCCAACTGTCGGGTGGAGGAATCATTACTTTTCGCATAATAAGGAGGCATTTCCTTGCATGCGGCCATGGACCCAGCTGTCAGCAACTCCACGTACAGTCTACTTCCGATGGATGTCGCTCATTGACTATGTTGACCACTCCGCGCCAAGCGCATCCAAGGTGGTGGATGACGACGAGGCCCCGGACAGCAACGAGCCGGAGATGGGAAGATGTAGGAGTGGAGTAGCAGATAGATAGGTGTACGACGGTTAACTAGTTCTGGTGCGGTGTGGTTCGGCAATCGGTGGCGAAGAATAGGAGGTGTGGAGGGTTGAGGGATGGCCTGGCCGGCGGTGGGGTAGCGCTTCACAGCGAAGCATGCTAAGCAGAGCTGCTAGTAGCAGGAGGCTGGAGCAGGTGGTCCCGGCGGCGCTGGAGGAAGAAGACAAGAGATTGAAGATGGATGCCGGTCGTTGGATGTAAATGCAATGGATATCGATGTCAGAATCATTTGTTGACTAAGTTGACAATGACTTGCGTTGGCTTGGGCTTATTTGCCCACATTTCAGCCTCCAAAAATGTGGCACATATTCAACACATTTTTTCAGAATTTACAGTCAATTTGATCTTTTTTTAGAATTAAAGTCCATTTGCTGGGCTGGGTGAACAAATAATGTAGTATCCATGCGGCCCACTTAATTTTTTCCTAAAAAATTACACGCCATTTGCACTTTCTCGAAATACACGATTTTGTTGGGCTGATTCTAATTATAATGTTGGGTTGGGCGCAACGATGTTATCAAAAATTGACAGGGACTGAGCATTTTGTTATAGATATATTTAAATAATAAGTGATTTATTATTACATTCATCCTTAAATCCTACCAAGCTTTTGTACACAATCAACATGATTTTCGTGGCCAAAAAATCCAAGATTTTTTTGTTAAGAAATGATTTTTATAAGTTAATAAAATGTGGGATATTGTTTTGTTACATATGTAAGTATATGTTAAATATATGATGACAATAAAATAGTATATAATAACATATAAACTAATTTAAATATATTTAATATAGTTAGAAGGGAAACATAAGTTGGACCAGGCATTCCTATTCTTATATAGAAAAATAGAACACACCTCTGCATTTTCTTCAAAAAAAAACATAAATTGGGCTGCCGATGTTTTATTAAAATTAAAACCACTGGTGGGAGGTCCATAGGCCCAGTCAATACATGAAGGCCCTCAAGAAAATACAAATAGGCATGTCGTGGGCTGCACATGTTAAAAAAGAAAGCCTAGATGGGGCAGCCCACAAGCCGGCTGATACTTGTTGCCCCAGTGATAATAAATGATACCTGCCAGCTCCCCGGCTTCGTTGTGAATTTATCTCCATTAGTAACTGCGTTGAAGCACCTAAAAAAATGTAACTATGTTGGCAAAGCCGTGGGCCCCAACGTCAGTATAACATTAGGAGGAATTGTTTTTTCAATGAGGCACTTGCTTGTGTACGGCCATAGACCTGGTGGGTCCCGACTCTCTGCCTCTCCACGTACAGTCCTCTCCAGATTCCTCTCATTTGTTCAGCATGTTCACAACAGGAGACAGCGGCACCGCGGCGAGCACACAAAGGGGCAGGAGGAGATCGGACTACCTGAGGCAGTGCCTTATTTGTAACTAAAGTACTGAACTAGCCAAGTGGCAAAGTGACACTACCCGACAGCTGTTCCGCCCGGGCTCGATTCCACCTGATGCAGGGAAAATATCTCCAATTTTTTTGCCTCTGCCATTATTGACATGTGGGTCCCCATTGTCATCTATGCACACCACGTCCAACACTTGCCAAAACTTCGTCCTTCGTTTTCTCTATTTTTAGCACACTCGACGTTGTGTGGGCATTTTGAAAATAGCATATCTTTTTGACTATGCATCATATGAAGATGTGCTATGCATGAATGTTGATCAGCATGATGTTAATTGGCTGGTAGTTCCATTCTTGACCATGAATAAAACTTCCAACTTGATGTTTTCCCTGTTTAAAAAGGCCATGTTAATATAAATGCTCTGCCTCTGAAAGTTGTAGTTTCCTATCTGAAACTGAACTTGCAGTTTCTTCTCTGAGAATCACATTGTCTGCACTTTAATACTCCTATGAAACTACATTTTTAAGTGCTAGAAATAGATCTCTAGAATTCATAAAATAATTCATATGCTCAATACTACAAATCTGAAATTCAAAAGACATTCATATCTGAAAGTACTCTCAAAATACACAACACAAAACACAATTCACAACCTGCAAATACTGACAACCCTAAGCTCCTCCTGACAATTCACAACCCACTTGACTATTGGGACGGGGGGCGGTCCCCTCCTATTCCTTGGCGGCAGACAGCTGCCCCGTGAGACGATGTGAACGGCGAGGGAGAGGATGGCGGGGAAGCATCATCGGGCCAACTTCTTTTCTCCTCTTGCAGTTGGTTTTAGTCGACGAAGACTCCACTGGCTCACTATGGCATGACACCCTCACCAATGGCACCCTATAGATGCTCGATCCTTCAATATCTGGTGGATGATCCATCTGGGATCGATACTCCCACCACCGCTCCCTCACGATCGGATTCGGTGAATCTGTTTGCTTCATGGCCCAGAGGAGCAGCTCTATGTACTCCCGTACGACTCCCTTCGGGAGTATCGTCGCCTTTTCGCTCTGTTGCATTTGGCCATGGATGTCACCGTCACCGCTAGTCGGTCCTTATTATCAAACCAAGACTATACCTTGAACATCCTAGCTAGCTTCACAGGGTCACCGTCTGTGATCCTCATGTATCGGTTGTACTCCTCCATCGATCTACTTCTCGGCAGCACCTTCACTCATCGGCGGTGGTTTTGCATGGAAGAGGTGAGGAGCAGAGCTGGTTTGGATTAGAACAGGAGAGGGGCGATGCTGGTTTTGGATTGGGATAGGACAGGAGAGGCGGTGGTTTTGAAGTGGAAGAGGAGCGGAGCGGTGCTGGATTTAGATTGGAACAGGAGAGAAGAGGAGCGGTATTGGTCTTGGAAGTATTTTTTTGTTTTCCGTATTTTGGGTCAAAGTTTGACCACATACTGTATTTGACAAGAAAAATGTGAATGCATGTCACCAAAAATTGTATCGTTTGGTTCGTGTCTGAATGTACTTTCAAATTATATTATTTTTGCAACGTATAACATATATTTTCTTTGTGAAAATCATGGTCAATTATGACCCAGAATAAAAGGGAGACTAGTTAATGTGGGGTTGCTTTCTTAATTTAAGGGTTAATTGATCTTGATTTCGATCCAGTCACAGCGTGTCGGCCCTCTCGCCCAATCCTAAATCGCTGTCGCACGCTCCTCTCCTCTCCATCATCTCCATTCCAAAACCACCGTCTCGCCTCTCCCTCTTCTCCATTGCAAAACCACCCCCTCTCATCTCCATCATCTCCATTCCAAAACAACCGTCTTGCCTCTCCCTCTTATCTATTGCAAGACCGCCGCCTCTCCTCCCATCTGCCAAAGATAGCACCAGACCACTCAGGAGGACATCTATTGAGAGGATGCAGTAGCGAATCAGGCAGATCGCTGGCGGCGACTAGGCAAAGTTAGCCAGGTTGAAGGAGATCCTTACTTGGTTTGACAATAAGTGGGAGATTTCGAGGACGGTGAGAGCCATGTGGCAATGTATGAGAAAGAGAGAGACGGGGCGATGAGGGTGGCATGATCAAGGCAGAGGTGGTTGGTGTATAGGTCGAAGGTCGAGCAACCAGAGGATAACGAATTGATCGAGTACGGTGTGCCATTCGTGAAGGTGCAGAGTCAGCCGGAGCCAGGAGTATTCGTTCTCCCACCGCAAGAGGAGGTCGGATGGCGCGATGTCGCTTCCCTGCCATTCTCCACGGTTCCCTCGACACTCGCCTCGTTTCAATGGCGGCGGTAGGGTTTAAGGTAAGCTTCGCACTAACCTAACCTTCCATCTGCTCATGCTTACAATCAGTGTGACAGCTAATGAAAATCATGCTTACAATCAGTCTCCGAGTACTAGGCCAATCACCCTAAAATAGCTCAAGACCTTTGGGTCAAAGTTGTGACACCGTGTACAAATAAAGAAAAATAGATTGGTGCTTCTTTTCCAGAAGAGCACTCCTTAGAAAACTGCCAATATAAGCTACTAGTATTTGGTTAGAGGATTTGCTGCCGAGAAAGATCTGTCCATAGAGAGCTCCACACATCCCACTTGTGGTGGTGGATGCCAATGCGTGCATGGATCATGGTTGGTGTTGGTAATTTTTACTTGGCACACCTCGCACTCTGCATATATGCCGGTTCCATCCGTACATTTGTGTAGTTCCACCAAAATGCAGCTAAATAACCTTGTTTGCACAGATAATCAAAAAGCATGATTACATTATAGTGGCACTAGTTGATGAAACATACACTAATAAATAGAAGAAAAATATTGCGATAGTATCATAGTATGCCATGCTGCAAGGGCGAGATGGGCCCTGTGATGCCTCATACTGGAAATCGACCCAAGTCTCGCCGATACACCTTCTGCCGGTGATGAACATTAGTGTACAACGGTACTACAAGGAGGGGCCTTGAGACATTCCAATCTCTATTTTTGTGTAGGTTAACTAAAATTAAGCACCCAAGTTTGGAGAAATGCTTAAACATTAACAATGGGACTAGTTGATGAAACATATACTAACAAAGAGAAGCACTTTCTCTATATACATTGGAAATGAAATGTTAGAGAGGACACTCGCTCTATTTTAACTGTATTATTACTTCTTTTTATCAGTGGCACTAGGGTCGAGCAGGTGGCAAACGAGGTGTACCGTGTGTCGCAAGGCTGGAGGCCGGGGGTGCTTAGACTGGGATACTGAAGCTGGCTCTTTCAGTCCGTATCTCTGCCCTGATGCTTCTGTGGTAGCATTTGGGTTGTAATCCAAACTTGGTTGAGCTGGTGATGCGTCCCCCTACCCACCTAGCTTATGTGGCGAACTTGTCTCCTGCTAGTACTCAGTCCGTTCTAGTAGTAGTTGCATAACTGCCTGTTTACACTAAGATGTTGTCGGATAATGGTTCTCTATGCTTGGGTTTCTTCAATGAAATCGAAGGAAACCCCCTCTTTCGATATATAAAAAAAATCAGTGGCACTAGCGGTGCCAAAACATTGCCTCAAATTAAAAGTGCGACTACATTAAGGTGCAAAATAATAGCATTACTGCTTTATCATGGCAGTGCCAAAACAGTAGCGCAAGAGCAGACTCAACATCCAGGATCTTCGGCAAACGGTCAGACCAAAAAGGAACATACCTCGTGATGGGAACCATATCTGTAGTCAATGCCATCGTAGAAGGGATGACACCAGTCACCAACATGGATGATTCAATTCATGGGACCTTTTGGTGGAGTTGACCTAAAATGAAGCAATGTCCCATGAGCTAGCAGCTTCTTCTTCATATTTTTAAAGAAAAGGGCTCCAGCCCCGGTTCCATTTCCATCAGAAAACAAAACCCATAGAGCTTCTTCTTCATTAGTTGCAATAAAATTGAGCAACATCAAGGTTGGTTGTGAAGCTCTTGGAATGTTCAACTATAATTTGTATATCATTTGTGCAGTTCAGCTAAGATCCAGCGTGAATGTATATCTCTGTTTGCACACAATAGGTGGAAAGGAGGGTGACTAACAAGTGATGAAACAAACATCAAATGAAAAGATACATGTTCCTTATCTGAATGGCAATCCTACAAGGACAATAACAATTTCTAAAGCAGCAACATTGCTAGATATTAGTGTGGGCATTAGGATTAACTATGACAACCGTTAAATACGACATTACTTTAATGGTGCCATTGCTTCATTTTACTAGCAACATTACATTAACAACTGCTACAGAGTTGGTATTTGGGGACGGGAGAGTAGGCGGAACAAGACACTTGCATTTCTAACAAAAAGAAGCAACTTATCATAATGGGAAATTTAGCAGGACATGAAAAAAGTGCCGTTGATTCGTATTACTGGAGGCATTACATTGAAGACAACATTGGTTGAACGTGTCCTTACTATTAATACTTCGAGTACTACATTTTACCAATGGCATTACATAAGTGTGGCTCGGGGCAACAAACATTAGAATAGGATATCTGGGTTGGTCCCATTTTTGTTCGGTATAGCCACGTTATACTGTGTGAGGCTAGCAAATCTAGTGCTGGACTTACTCTGTTGACTTGTCCCCCAGTCCCCACTTTATTTCCTTTTTCAACCAATAGGTCGGGTTTATATTGAGTTTGTACTGCGTTTCCCTTTATTTCCCTATTTAGACCAAGCTACCAGTTGGATAGCCAGTCTCTGCTACTTTTCGCCCCCATTATTTCCTCTTTCGACCAAGTCCTAGATTCAGGTAACAAATATTACCCCACCCCACCCCCTTTCTTCCTTGTTTGAACCAAGTAGTACTAGATTCGAGTGCATGAACTAGTTTTACCTCATAACAATAAAAATTTAGGTGGCTTTCGAACAACCGATCGATCCTATCTACGAGGCGGTCTGAGAAATAGTAAAAGACACAAATGCAGTGATGTCAGGAGCTCGGGAAGTAGAGCAAGGCTGGTTTCGATGGAAGTTATACCTGAGGGTCGCCGGGATGTCGCTAGGTGGGTGGCGGGAGGCCAGATCTGCCCACACTACGGCAACGAGGAAGAAGGGGTCAGAGGCCCTCCCTAGGCAGCGGTGCTTGAGAGAGAACGGCAAGGCACACTGACTGGGATGCGCCGGCAGTGGGTAAGAGCCATTGCCGAGGACGACCGCGTGAACATTGCACCTTCTCACCTTTCCCGACGGAGAGGATCCGGCTATATCTGTGACGAGCGGTGAGCAGAGAGAGAGAGAGAGAGAGAGAGTATGGCCACCGCTGTCGTGTTTAGATCTGGAGAGGACGAGGCAGTGTGAAGAGAGCAACACTAGCAAGCAAGCACGGAGGCTCCTGCCTACATAGTGGACTACTAGTTTTCTTTTGTCTACCGGAGCAGGCTTGACCTCATCAATGACTATCAAGAAGTCTTCATGCACGTGCCCCGGAGGCGCAGTTGTCGTCATTTTAATCTGAAGCACCGGGTTATAATGTAGTATAACACGAAAAAATGCCACATGACATGAAACCATAACCTCACTGCCCAAAGGAGACAACATGAATCCTGGCGGACAAACTAGATGAGGGATCCATCAATAGATGTCCTAATTAACATAGACGGCTTGACCTAGATGGCAGCCAAGTAGTCTTCGTGCATGTGCCCCTAGTGACCAGCGCCTTGGAGGAACTCAGTTGTTGTTGTTTACCTCTCGCAGTGATCCGAAGCACATGACACCTAATATATATTGTGAGATGACAAGAAACCTTTTATAGATTTCTCATCAGAACTACAACCCTGTACAACACAGCCTGCACGATATGTAGATGATAGCCAATCCAGGCATGTCTGCTGGAGTGTGGTCACATGCATGGACGAACTGATGTTCCGTGTCATCTAGGGATCGTCCAGGCACCAACGTCTGTACAACACTTCTCTAGTACTATCGCTCGTCTCTCTCTTCTATTAACTTACGTGACTTGCGGGGCTGGGGAGTGTGCCTATGGTTGGTTCTCAATTGCGGTCCCACATATGTGTGCAAATCAATATGACGCGCGTTCCATTCGGAAAGCGGCGTGCCAGACCGACCAACCATTTGGGGTTTGACGCGAATGCGATAGTCGTGCTGTATACTCCGTACATGTGTATCGCTGTTTTGTTGAGGCTTTGCTCCATAGTGCAATCCATGGATACAAAATTAGTATACTATACTATTTAAAAGTCGAGGGTGGGGCTTTTCCTGCGTGGTAGGCGGGGCAGTTCCGCCTAGTCAATTCGATAGAGACGCGAGAAGATGACGGAGTAGGCTGCTGCAAACGTAGGGTTGTGTGATTTGACAGCGAGTTACTGCTGGACAGGTAGGGCCTCGTGATTTGACTTGCGATTATCATTTTAACTATGGCGCAATGACCGGCGGGAGTCTCCTGATTCCTGACCACCTCCATGGTATACAGGTGCCTCTCCCAGTGCTCCACCATGTAGAGGCTGGCTCTTGCATGGGAGCCCACTCCTCCACTTTTTCCTTGCCTCTTTCCTCCACATATGCAAAAATGCCATGTAAGTGGGCTTATAGCCCACTATTGTACTTGCTCGTACAGGTCCTAAGCCTACCACATAGGAATAAAGTCTGATGTGGCAAGTTAATTAAGAAGAGAGAGACTAGTTTGGTGACCCTAGGAAGAAATGGTGCTAAGCGCGTGTACCTAGGTGAAAAGACAATTTTGAGTCTATGGCTAATTAAATGAAGCAAACTTAGCAACAAAAAACTAAGCACCTATGCATTGGGGACTTGATTTGCTAAGCCATTTAATGCCCTTAGCACCTCATCTAAGCACCATTTCACCGGAAGAGGTCACTCCTTGGCAAATGCAATGAATACTATGAAGAAAGAGATAGAGAGAAGTAAAAAAAATACTCTTATAGCCAACCTTATAGCTAACTAAGTGATGACTATGTATGACATGCCAACATGAGATAGCTTAACGCACCGTGTTAAATCTTCAAGGGCACGACCACGCGAGTGAGGCGACGATCATGGTAGGCGCGACCATGATACCGGCTGCTGGCAGCCCTTGGATCTAAGATAGAATGGTCGCATGCTAAGTTGCTGAAAATTTGTAGAATAACCCTCCATGATAGGATATTCACCCATAGCTCTAGAATCACACCATGCAACCATTCGATCTCAGATCCAAGGGCTCTCGCAAGCCTGTATCATGGGAGAATGGAAAGCTTTGTATCACCTGTAATTTTCCCGACGCTCGACATGACATCAAAAGGCATTTAATTTGGCATCGAGTAGACATGACATCTAATTGCGCCCCTATAGTACTGTGCATGAATCCATTTATCCACAAGGCAAGCCACTACCTTGTCGTTCGCACGCCCCACTCATAATTCTTACAATCGAAAAACCGTTGGCAGTTCGCTCCTATTCGTCCCCGGACGTCCTTTAACATTACAACAGTTCGCTCCTAGTCGTCCCGTCCTTTCACATCACGGCAGTTCCACTAATCCTAACCCTCCTACCAAATCCATGGCGTCCCAAATCTCCATGATCAGCGGTGAGCACAAGGTTAGAACCATCAACGGCGATGAGTCCGACATCATCTACACACGTTCTTCTACGACGGTGAAAGGATGCCTTGCTCGCTTCAGACGCATGTTCGAAAACTCAAATGATGAGTGGGTCGCTTGGCTAGATGTTGAGTACACCACAACCCTGGACAAAGAGAAGAATCTAAAGGAGGAAGAGAAGTTGTAGCCTGCCGTGGTCTAGGTTTGCATGCATGACTTATCCTTGGTCTACCACATATGCCATGCCGATGTTCAGTGCGAGGAATTTAAGAACTTCCTCAAGGGCAGCCTAGTCAAAGTCGTTACTGTAGACTTTACGAATGATAGAACAGTCCTGGGTCGGATAGGCCTCGTTATAGGCAACCCCTTCAACCTCCAGAAGAAAGGGCTGGTGCCCTCCCGTGATCAGCCTTCAATGCTGACCCTAGCAGGAGCCATGGTTCATCCTTCGTACAGTAAACTGAAGAAACCTCCGCCCAACTTTCATCGTGCATGGAAGTGGAATGTACTAGTATAGACCACATCCACTACGCTGGAATGAATGGCTGCGTTTGTTTCAATATCTACAATGTTTGGATGAAGACAAAGAGCCAAGTGTGTGGTTCAAGCAAAGAAGTATCGGCCAAGATGAAGAGGGACAAGGACGAAGTCGAGGACGTGGACAAGGACTCCGAGTAAGGTGGCAGTGTCGTTGCTCATGGTGGTTCTAATGTAGTGTCTACCAGATTAGTTTCTTAGTTTAATTTTAGGTGTGCTTAGTTTTATTTGAGGGGTGTGTTGTGCTGAGCCCCCATCAGAACTATGTTATGTTTCTTCTCGTTATGTTAACTCTTAAGTACGTACATACTGGTATTTCTTACAGTTCATCTTTTAGTTGGTATAGTACTACCACTCGTTTCTTGACATTATATACGTACAATGTATATGGCCAACATCATATAGCCCACAGTTTAGTTGTCAAAGAATTTCAGGGTGCTTAGTTTGTCAAAGAATTTCAGGGTGCTTAGTTTTATTTGAGGGGGTGTGTTGTGCTGGACACCATTATTGTGACTCAAATCTCTTTTGCCATGTTATAATGACATAAATACCGATGGACCAACATGCCAGCTCTCCCTCTATCTCACTACAGTAAAATAAAGTGTGGGGCCTACTTAATCCCAACAGCGTTCTTATTTTCCTATAAAATTATTCGTTTGGTTACTCCTGACAAGCATAGCCACACTTATCATTGTGAGAATCGGCTTATTTTTGTCATATAACATTGGCAACGGGTTTGACATGAAAGTAACACTCTCTAATGGCATTTTTGAGCAAACATCTAACTTAACGATGTCATTTTTGAGACATCTAATTGCATTTTTGAGGAGGCATCTCATGGATCGATGGCATTTTTGAGTAGTTGTAACCTCTAATGGCAAAACTGAGTAGTGATACACAACTAGTGTCATCAATAATAAGAACCCAGGAATTAAATAGGTATGCTAATTTCTTTAATAGAATTTAGCACCCCATTTAAGCATGTACTAGCTTTTTAAATAGTACTGTCGTGGGTTTGTCACGGCATATGTCCGTGTGAAAGGACTTAGTCGTGGAGCCATCGCTACGGGTTAGCTTAAAGGGGTTAAACCGGCAAGGGGACACAGGGAATTTTATACTAGTTTGGACCCTTCGAGGAAGGTAAAAGCCTACGTCTAGTTGTGATTGGTATTGCTAGGGTTTCAAAGGCCAGGGAGCGAATCCGCTTTGTCTCGCTCTCGATTTGTTGTCTGTCCCTAAACCGCTGTCGGGTCGTCCCTTTATATACATAGTTTGACGCCCGCGGGTTACAGAGTCCCGAAGCCGGATCATAAACGTATCCAGTTCGGTCTCTATCCTTCCTATCTGACAATACAAGTTACATGACTAAGCTGGTTTACATTTACAGGCTTTAACCTGCCTTTGGGCCTTGGGCCTCCATGAAGCGACATCATCCTTGCATCTTTATAAGCTTCTAATCTTCAAGGAGTTAACCCGACTACATAAGGCCGGTTTACCTCCAGTAGTAATATCCCCAACATTAGGCCCCATATTGGTTTGAACTCATTCATGTCAATCTTCTATAGTTAGAAAAATTCTTCCCTCATATCTTCACCTCGATCTTGTAAACCGCCGTGACGTCACACTTCAAAATTATGATAAACCGTCCTGACGTCATCCATCCGTTGATGTCAAAGATTACCTTCATTTAATATGTCTTCAGCCATCGAGGCGACACCCTTATTAACTTATCCATTTTTGGGCTCGTCGATTCCCGCACTTGCTGTTTCATCTCTTCGCCTTATAAATAGGGACAGAGGACCCCTTTTCTTTTCTTTCCGCTACCCATTCATCTCTTCTTCTTCCTCTCGACGACCTCGCACCCGAGCGCTGCCGTCATCTTCGAACTCCACCTCTGCTTCGCCGTTGGCCGCTGCATCAACCTGTTCGCACCAGAGTTCCACAGTGCCCTTCCGCTGCTTCCGCCGTCGCAGTAAGTCTTTTCCCCTTTCTTTCTTTGATCCATTAGGGTTTCCGTGTTCTTCGCTGTTCTTGAGGTTCATCAGAGCTTTCAGTGTTCCTATTTCATGGCCTTTAGGTGAATACTTCGTATCTGACGTACTCCTTGCCGTAGCTAACCTTCCATTGTCATCACAAACCCTTATGCGCAAAGAACTGATCTAGTTCTTCATAAGTTTCTTTGGTTATGCACCCCTTCTAGATCCAATTATTTTTACTTTTCTATCTTATCTTAGATCCGAAATTTCATATGCCACTGTGAGATCTGTTTCTATGACCCTGTGAGATCTGTTTCTCCTTACACCAACATAGGCGGTTTAACCTTGTATAAGCAGTCTATGCCATTAGCCCTCTGATAAAACCGTAGGAGCATTTTACCTTCATAATTATGCTCCAGTTTAACAGTGTCTGAGTAATCCTGTGCTAGTATTACCTTTTTCCCTTATTGCATTAGTCTCCGATTTATACCATTTCACATATCAGTATGTTTCTTACTCCCTTATATCTTGCATATAATCATGCATAATTTATATACCAGCCTTTCATTTTCAGCTTGTTTGTTTCGCAATGGCCAAACAATTCACTGCCTGTAACTGGGCTCGTTCCCGGGTTACTGAGACTCAGTTGAATGAGATGGTTACCATCGGCTCCCTGCCTAAGAAGACTGAAATCAAATGGTGAGTTCCAGGAACAGAAAATCCTCCAACCCCTAGGCACGGCGAGGTGGTGGTCTTTGTTGATCATATAGGTCGTGGCTTCAAACCGCCAGGGTCAAAGTTTTATCGAGATGTACTTGCCAGCTTCCAACTTCATCCGTAAGATATTGGTCCCAACTCGGTTTCCAATCTATGCAACTTCCAGGTCTTCTGTGAAGTATATTTACAAGAAGAACCAACTGCAGAACTGTTCCGGGATTTCTTTCACATAAACCGGCGCACAATGTTTGTAAATGGCCCGAACACAGAACTTGGTGGTGTCTCGATTCAAAAGCAGAAAGAAGTTGAATTTCCTCATGCCAAACTTCATAGCCACCCAAAGGAATGGAACCAAACTTGGTTTTATTGTAGAGACACTTCGCCTGAAGAAGAAAATCCCCTCCCCGGCTTTCGTGATCACAGACTATCAGATACTCACCCAATGCCACAATGCCTGGGCTCTTCAGAAAGGGCGAAATATGCTCTTCAACTTGCCAAACTCCGAGCCTTTATGGCAAACGGTTTAACAGGCGTGGACTTTGTACGCTGTTGGATATCCTGGAGTATCTTGCTGCTAAGCCGGCGTCTTGGTTTAATGTGTGAATATACCGGCAAGGTTGACGACCCTCAACGCCATTGCAACATCCAATTATCTGAGGAAGAAGTCATTGAAGGTGTAAAAACATTCTGAATGAATCAGAACTGATTTGCAGTCAAACCGGTCTGAGTACCTTCTATGCCAAGAACAAACCGCCTGTTGTAAGCATTATACTTCCTCTTCATCTCTAATATCTTTAACTTATGCAACCTGTAACCCTTCTTCTTTATATGTAGGGTGATGACCCCTTTTGGAAGTGGAAAACCGTAGAGAATGCGGCAAAGCCGACTGGAGACAAAGCGGTCAAGCCATCCCGCCCAAAGACCAAAGCCGTAAAAGGGACGTCAAAACGGAAAACGCTGACTGGATTAATATGGAGCTTGATGATGATACTGATGATCCAGAAGTTGAGGTAGAACTTGACTCACTTGACTCTCTTTTCATGCATATCATTAACAATGATCTTCCTCAGGAGGACGCAGAAGCTAGTCAAGCTGATGACGTAGAGGTAATTACTCTTTCCTCAGATTCAGACTCTATGCCAGCACAAAAAACTCGCCAAGCAGTCCAGAAAGTAAGCTTTTCTCATCCTCTTGCTCACTTGGATCCAACATTTATTTTGAAGACTCAGCAGCATGAAGCTCGCGGGACAACCAGGCAAAGTGGCCAATAGGTCACTTTAGCCAGTTTACCTGATACTCTAGTTCGGAAACACCGGTTTGAGGTCTCTCCTACTTTTGACAATTCTTACCCCAAGGCAGGTTATTTCAGACAGCCCCTTAATCCGTTCGATTCAAATTATTAGGTGACACCTCCTTCATCTTCTGGTGAATCAACAGCAACTCAACTCCCCCTTTGAAAACTATCGCTGGGTGAGTTGTAAAAACCTTTCCTTTCAATGCACCATAAATCCTTTGAATGGGATGTTAACCCTCTTTTATTCTGTTTGCATGGCCAAAGCCAGACCCAGCAAGAAAGCTCGGGTCACCAATCCGCCAGAAGACCCTGTCACCAAAGAAGAAGAACCAAGAGGTGAACCGGAACAGACTTGTGAACCAGAAGGCCCTTATCCTGAAGCTACTTTTGATGATCCACCCCTTGAAGGCCAACATACCGATGAACCAACAGATGCTGAGCCTACCGCGCCCGATACTGAAACGACAGAACCAAACCGGGCTAGTTCGGTGAAAGACACTGAAATTCCAGTATCATCAACCAAAAATCCTGAAGGCCAAGGTGATGATGTTATTATTAATGGAATGGGCCACAGCTCTCCTGGCCATCCCGTCATTTTGGCTCAGCACAGTGCTAAAGAAGAGCAAGCTGCCCGGGATAAAGGTAAATGGAGCAGCGACTTATCAAGCTATGCTCATCTTAACGATGATGAGTTTGATTCTGGCTTCTTGAACCGTCTGCACTCAAACCGGAATTATGAAGCCGGCTTGGTGAACTTCATGAAAGAACGATATGAGGTAAATTCCTCTCCCTTTGTTGATTGATTTACAACTGAAATACTATCCCCAAGTAGCCCCCAAGGGTCGTTTTATGATTGTTAATCATAAACCGGGTCTTTGTAACACTTTAAGCATCTCATCATTGATCCTTGCAATGGCAGGTCTCCAATAATAGATAAGACTCATCTTGAAATAATTAGATAACTTTCCGCAGCATAGCCCCCAAAGGCCAGTTTAACTTGGCAAGTTAATCCAGGTTTTAATCTGCACATCTGCTTTAGAATTGATACACATTAGCCCCCAAGTGTCAAGGACCATGCTTGCATTATTCTGGAGACTTGTATAAAATGTAGCACTTTAGAACAAATATGCATTAGCTCCCAAGTATGAAGTGTATAACTTGTTATATGCTTTATACTTAGCACATATATATGTTGTTTGTTGAATATACTTTCAATGTTGCAGGCTGAACTGAGAAGCAAAGATGCCCGAAATTCTGACTTGCAAGAAAATGTGAAGTCACAAAAAGCCGAGGCTGCAAAAGCCAAAGAGGAGCTGACCCAGGCCCTGGCCGTAATGGAAAAGCTGAAAGAATCCTTGAACCAAGAGTGTGCTGAATGGGAAACCGAGAATTCTGGTTTAACCAAAAGAGCTATAGACGCCGAGGCATCCCTGAAGCCAGTGGTTGAAGAACTAGCCGGTTTGAAACACCAAATCAATGCTATGACCTCTGCTATCTTTGGTAAGTGTCTGCTTATGTGTGTTGCGCCAGTCGATGAATCTTATAACTGACCAAAATGTTGATAAAATCTTTCGCAGGCACTCGGATCGCTCATCTTGGTATAGATATGCGGATGAAGCTCAAAGCGGCATATACATTGGTCGAACAACTATACTCTGGGTCTCAGCGGGTTATTAGCATGGCAGCTTATAACAAACCGGCTCCAACTTTGATTAAGGAGACCCTTGAGAAGCTGGGCATGTTACCAGCCCGTATTGGTGAGTTGAAGAGAGTAGCCGCTAGAGCAGGATCTTTAACCGTCCTTATTCGAGCCAAAGCCTGGATTCCAGACCTTGAAGCGGAGGATATCATTAAAGGATACCCAGGAATTAAAGAACACGGTTCCAACTTCAACAATAATGATCTTCGGCGGCTGACCAAACAGATGCGGCCAGCAGCCAGCAAGTTGGCTGATGATACCGATTTGTCCCATTTTCAACCATTTTATGATGCAGAAGGGAAAAGACAGTCGGCGGACATCCATGAAGTTGAAGAATTTGTGCCTCCGATTCGTAAGCACACTTATGCCCCTGATATTAACCCTTCCAATCTTATCCATGAGGAAGCAGTGTTCCAAGCGTTAACTGGAATCGATTGGTCAACGGCTGATTTCCAGCGTCTGGGAGGGATGAAGAAGTGCCTACACCAACTGACCCTCAACTGTCAAGCCGTCGCGATGAAGAGTCCTGATCCAGCTGCCGGTTTATATGGCTACTGTGAAAAACAATGATATTATTGGAGCCGCTTTGAAGCTTCATGTAATAGGATAGACGAGACTCCATTATCTGCCATGCCATCGAGCATATTTCGTAATACTTTGTGACAATCTGTGCCGCCCTTTGGGATATATTTATGCATAATACATAATGAATTGCGTTCCTGGGTACAATAACTTAAAGGTATCTAGCAGTTTACCGCTAGACGTGTCATGATGTCCAAGAAGTATATAATACCTAGATGAATAATCGAGTGTTTGTACAAAAAGTAATGTACATAACATACCTCATTGGTTGACCAAACGGGTATATGCCAAAGGTGTTAATACCAATCCGAAACTTTGATAACTCCATCTTCGTAATGTCGGTCTATATATTAAACCGGACCGGGATAACTACCGGATTTTCTTTATAACACTGGCGATTTAGTCAAACCAGACCGGGTCAATGAACACCGGTTTATAATTGATCATGTGCCAACAACTTGTAGTTCAAAAGTACGCCGGGTCAAGGACGCCCGTTTGCTAAAAAATACTTATGATTTTCAACAAACAAAATTCAAATAGGAAAATATGCAAGGCTTTTTACGAGCTGCGAGGCTCCAAATCGAGGCTTTTCATGGGCTGCCAGGCCTCTGAGTTAAACCATTTAACAAAGCCTTTTAAGATGGGCCTCCAATTAACCAATCATCGTTTTAACTTTGACAAGTACAGGGTCTGTAAAAGATTGACTTGTGAAACGTTCGATGGGTCATACCAGGATTACCTGGACACGAGTGGCTTACTTGATGAAGGCAGGTTAACCCGGGTTTTTAGGTGAAGACACCCGGCTTCCAAGTCGTGGCTTGATAACCAATTACAAGGGTCCTTTCAAACTCTTTGTTGCTTTTCAAAAAGAGCCCCCAAGTAACTTTGTGAGTGATGCTCAGTGTGTGCCCATGTTTGAGTCTGTACTTTGTACAACACTCTCTTTGGCTCCACAAAATTTTCCATTTGTGGCTTAAATGCCTATCAAGAGGTGTAGCTATGGTGTGAGGACAACCAAGCCCCCTAGTGATATCCCTTCGTGGTTTAAAAACCGATCAAGAGGTGTATCTGTAGTTCAAATATGACCAAGCCCCCTAGTGATTTTTTTATATCTATGCAGCTGCTGAAGCCGGCTTAACAAAAACTCCACTTTGTCAGTTAACTTGTAAAAGCACACACAGGATATAAAAAGAACAGATACCCCGCTTATAACGGAGGCTCCGGTTTATTATATGATATATACACTGTCATAAAATGTACAAATGAAGAGCCTATGGCTTCAAGTATAGTAAGGCCGAAGGAGAGCTATGTTCCATGGCCGCTTGGTCTCCTCCTCCGATTGACGTGAGTCTTCATGCTCTCGAACATCAACGAGGTAGTAAGATCCGTTGTGCAGATTTTTGGTGACCACAAAGGGTCCTTCCAAGGTGGGGATAACTTGTGCATATCATTCTGATCCTTGATGAGCCGGAGCACCAAATCACCTTCTTGAAAGGTTCTGGTTTTAACCCGACAGCTGTGATAACGTCGGAGATCTTGTTGATAAATCACTGATCGTGCTGCTGCAAGATCACGCTCTTCATCCAACAGGTCCAGAGAATCCTGACGTGCCTTCTCATTATCAGCTTCAACATAAGCTCCCACACGGGGCGAATCGTGACGGATGTCACTAGGAAGAACCGCCTCCGCTCCATATACCATGAAGAAAGGTGTGTAACCCGTAGACCTATTGGGGTGGTGTTGATGCTCCATAACACAGAAGGTAGCTGCTCAACCCAACAACCCGGCATCCGCTTTAAGGGAACCATAAGCCTTGGTTCGATACCCCGTAGAATTTCTTGATTTGCCCTCTCTGCTTGACCATTAGATTGGGGGTGAGCCACTGATGCTAGATCAATCCGGATGTGCTCACATTGACAGAATTCTTCCATCTCCCCTTTTGACAGATTAGTACCATTATCTGTTATAATGTTGTGTGGAAAGCGAAACTGGAATATCACCTTCTTGAGGAATTGAACCGCCGTGGCTGCATCACACTTGCTGACTGGCTCTGCCTCCACCCGTTTAGTGAATTTATCAACTGCTACTAACAGGTGGGTCTTTTTGTCCTTAGAGCGCTTGAAGGGTCCAACCATATCAAGTCCCCAAGTTGCAAACGGCCACGTATTTGGAATCATCCACAACTCTTGAGCCGGAATGTGCGCACGGCGGGCAAATTTTTGACATCCATCACATCTCTTGACTAAATCCTCCCCATCAGTATGCGCCGTCAACTAGTAAAAACCATGGCGAAAAGCTTTGGCAACCAAAGACTTTGAACCGGCGTGGTGACCGCAATCCCCTTCGTGGATTTCTCGCAAAATCTCACAACCTTCTTGAGGAGAAACACAACGCTGAATTGCTCCTGAAACACTGTAACGATGTAACTCCCCGTTGAGTATAGTCAAGGACTTGGAACACCGGATTATCTGTCGACCTAACGTTTCATCATCTAGTAACACGCCCCAGTTCATGTAAGCCAGATATGGGATCGTCCAATCCGGTATGGCATGCAGAGCTACCACCAATTGAGCCTCCGGATCAAGAATAGCCAAATTATCAGGTGATACCTCCTTCATCTTCTGGTGAGTCGACATCAACTGAACTCCCCCCTTTGAAAACTGTGGTCGGGTGAGTTGTAAAAACCTTTCCTTTCAATGCGCCATAAATACTTTGAATGGGATGTTAACCCTCATTTATTCTGTTTGCATGGCCAAAGCCAGACCCAGCAAGAAAGCTCGGGTCACCAATCCGCCAGAAGACCCTGTCACCAAAGAAGAAGAACAAAGAGGTGAACCAGAACATACTTGTGAACCGGAAGGCCCTTATCCTGAAGCTACTTTTGATGATCCACCCCTTGAAGGCCAACATACCGATGAACCAACAGATGCTGAGCCGGCCGCGCCCGATACTGAAACGACAGAACCAAACTGGGCTAGTCTGGTGAAAGACACTGAAATTCCAGTATCATCAACCAAAAATCCTGAAGGCCAAGGTGATGATGTTATTATTACTGGAATGGGCCACAGCTCTCCTGGCCATCCGTCATTTTGGCTTAGCATAGTGCCAAAGAAGAGCAAGCTGCCCGGGATTAAGGTAAATGGAGCAGCGACTTATCAAGCTATGCTCATCTTAACGCTGATGAGCTTGATTCTGGCTTCTTGAACCGTCTGCACTCAAACCGGAATTATGAAGCCGGCTTGGTGAACTTGATGAAAGAACGATATGAGGTAAATTACTCTCCCTTTGTTGATTGATTTACAATTGAATTACTATCCCAAGTAGCCCCCAAGGGTCGTTTTATGATTGTTAATCATTAACCGGGTCTTTGTAACACTTTAAGCATCTCATCATTGATCCTTGCAATGGCAGGTCTCCAATAATAGATAAGACTCATCTTGAAATAATTAGATAACTTTCCGCAGCATAGCCCCCAAAGGCCAGTTTAACTTGGCAAGTTAATCCGGTTTTTAATCTGCACATCCGCTTTAGAATCGATACACATTAGCCCCCAAGTGTCAAGGACCATGCTTGCATTGTTCTGGAGACTTGTAGAAAATGTAGCACTTTAGAACAAATAGGCATTAGCTCCCAAGTATGAAGTGTATAACTTGTTATATGCTTTATACTTAGCACATATATATGTTGTTTGTTGAATATACTTTCAATGTTGCAGGCTGAACTGAGAAGCAAAGATGCCCGAAATTCTGACTTGCAAGAAAATGTGAAGTCACAACAAGCCGAGGCTGCAAAAGCCAAAGAGGAGCTGACCCAGGCCCTGGCCGTAATGGAAAAGCTGAAAGAATCCTTCAACCAAGAGCGTGCTGAATGCGAAACCGAGAAATCCGGTTTAACCGAAAGAGCTGTAGACGCTGAGGCAGCCCTGAAGCCAGTGGTTGAAGAACTAGCCGGTTTGAAACACCAAATCAATGCTATGACCTCTGCTATCTTTGGTAAGTGTCTGCTTATGTGTGTTGCGCCAGTCGATGAATCTTATAACTCACCAAAATGTTGATAAAATCTTTGGCAGGCACTCGGATCGGTCATCTTGGTACAAATATGCGGATGAAGCTCAAAGCGGCATATACATTGGTTGAAAAGCTATACTCTGGGTCTCAGCGGGTTATTAGCACGGCAGCTTATAACAAACCAGCTCCAACTTTGATTAAGGAGACCCTTGAGAAGCTGGGCATGTTACCTGCCTGTATTGGTGAGTTGAAGAGAGCAGCTGCCAGAGCAGGAGCTTTAACCGTCCTTATTCGAGCCAAAGCCTGGATTCCAGACCTTGAAGCAGAGGATATCATTAAAGGATACCCAGGCATTAAAGAAGACGGTTCAAACTTCAACAATGATGATCTTCGGTGGCTGACCAAACAGATGCGGCCAGGAGCCAGCAAGTTGGCTGATGATACCGATTTGTCCCATTTTCAACCATTTTATGATGCAGAAAGGAAAAGACAGTCGGCCGACATCCATGAAGTTGAAGAACTTGTGCCTCCGATTTGTAAGCACACTTATGCCCTTGATATTAACCCTTCCAATCTTATCCATGAGGAAGCAGTGTTCCAAGCGTTAACTGGAATCGATTGGTCAACGGCTGATTTCCAGCGTCTGGGAGGGATGAAGAAGTGCCTATACCAACTGACCCTCAACCGTCAAACCGTCGCGATGAAGAGTCCTGATCCAGCCGCCGGTTTATATGGCTACTGTGAAAAACAATGATATTATTGGAGCCGCTTTGAAGATTCATGTAATAGGATAGACGAAACTCCGTTATCTGCCATGCCATCGAGCATGTTTCGTAATACTTTGTGACAATCTGTGCCGCCTTTGGGATATATTTATGCATAACCCATAATGAATTGCGTTCCTGGGGACAATAACTTAAAGGTATCTAGCGGTTTACCGCTAGACGTTTCATGATGTCCAAGAAGTATATAATACCTAGATGAATAATCGAGTGTTTGTACAAAAAGTAATGTACATAACATACCTCATTGGTTGACCAAACGGGTATAGGGCAAAGGTATTAATACCAATACAGAACTTTGATAACTCCATCTTCGTAATGGCGGTCTATATATTAAACCGGACCGGGATAACTACCGGATTTTCTTTATAACACTAGCGATTTAGTCAAACCAGACCGGGTCAATGAACACCAGTTTATAATTGATCATGTGCCAACAACTTGTAGTTCAAAAGTACGCCAGGTCAAGGACGCCGGTTTGCTAAAAAATACTTATGATTTTCAACAAACAAAATTCAAATAGGAAAATATGCAAGGCTTTTTACGAGCTGCCAGGCTCCAAATCGAGGCTTTTCATGGGCTGCCAGGCCTCTGAGTTAAACCATTTAACAAAGCCTTTTAAGATGGGCCTCCAATTAACCAATCATCGTTTTAACTTTGACAAGTTTAGGGTCTGTAAAAGATTGACTTGTGAAACGTTCGATGGGTCATACCAGGATTACCTGGACACGAGTGGCTCACTTGATGAAGGCAGGTTAACCCGGGTTTTTAGGTGAATACACCCGGCTTCCAAGCCGTGGCTTGATAACCAATTACAAGGGTCCTTTCAAACTCTTTGTTGCTTTTCAAAAAGAGCCCCCAAGTAACTTTGTGAGCGATGCTCAGTGTGTGCCCATGTTTGAGTCTGTACTTTGTACAACACTCTCTTTGGCTCCACAAAATTTTCCATTTGTGGCTTAAATGCCTATCAAGAGGTGTAGCTATGGTGTGGGGACAACCAAGCCCCCTAGTGATATCCCTTCATGGTTTAAAAACCGATCAAGAAGTGTAGCTGTAGTTCAAATATGACCAAGCCCCCTAGTGATTTTTTTATATCTATGCAGCTGCTAAAGCCGGATTAACAAAAACTCCACTTTGTCAGTTAACTTGTAAAAGCACACACATGATATAAAAAGAACAGATACCCCGCTTATAACGGAGGCTCCGGTTTATTATATTATATATACACTGTCATAAATATGTACAGATGAAGAGCCTATGGCTTCAAGTATAGTAAGGCCGAAGGAGAGCTATGTTCCATGGCCACTTGGTCTCCTCCTCCGATTGACGTGAGTCTTCATGCTCTCGAACATCAAAGAGGTAGTAAGATCCGTTGTGTAGAATTTTGCTGACCACAAAGGGTCCTTCCCAAGGTGGGGATAACTTGTCCATATCAGTCTGATCCTTGATGAGCCGGAGCACCAAATCACCTTCTTGAAAGGTTCTGGTTTTAACCCGACAGCTGTGATAACGTCGGAGATCTTGTTGATAAATCACCGATCGTGCTGCTGCAAGATCACGCTCTTCATCCAACAGGTCCAGAGAATCCTGACGTGCCTTCTCATTATCAGCTTCAACATAAGCTGCCACATGGGGCGAATCGTGGCGGATGTCACTAGGAAGAACCGCCTCCGCTCCATATACCATGAAGAAAGGTGTGTAACGCGTAGACCTATTGGGTGTGGTGTTGATGCTCCATAACACAGAAGGTAGCTGCTCAACCCAACAACCCGGCATCCGCTTTAAGGGAACCATAAGCCTTGGTTTGATACCCCGTAGAATTTCTTGATTTGCCCTCTCTGCTTGACCATTAGATTGGGGGTGAGCCACCGATGCTAGATCAATCCGGATGTGCTCACGTTGACATAATTCTTCCATCTCCCCTTTTGACAAATTAGTACCATTATCTGTTATAATGCTGTGTGGAAAGCGAAACCGGAATATCACCTTCTTGAGGAATTGAACCGCCGTGGCTGCATCACACTTGCTGACTGGCTCTCCCTCCACCCATTTAGTGAATTTATCAACTCCTACTAACAGGTGGGTCTTTTTGTCCTTAGAGCGCTTGAAGGGTCCAACCATATCAAGTCCCCAAGTTGCAAACGGCCATGATATTAGAATCATCAACAACTCTTGAGCTGGAACATGCGCACGGCGGGCAAATTTTTGACATCCATCACATCTCTTGACTAAATCCTCCCCATCAGTATGCGCCGTCAACCAGTAAAAACCATGGCGAAAAGCTTTGGCAACCAAAGACTTTGAACCAGCGTGGTGACCGCAATCCCCTTCGTGGATTTCTCGCAAAATCTCACAACTTTCTTGAGGAGAAACACAGCGCTGCATTGCTCCTGAAACACTGTAATGATGTAACTCCCCGTTGAGTATAGTCATGGACTTGGAACACCAGATTATCTGTCGAGCTAACGTTTCATCATCTAGTAACTCGCCCTAGTTCATGTAAGCCATATATGGGATCGTCCAATCCGGTATGGCATGTAGAGCTGCCACCAATTGAGCCTCCAGATCAAGAATAGCCAAATCTTCTTTAGTTGGCACCTTGACCGACGGATTATGCAACACATCAAGAAAGACATTGGGCGGGACCGGTTTACGCTGGGAACCAAGATGACTTAAAGCGTCCACCGCTTCATTCTTCCGCCGGTCTATATGGTCCACCTGATAACCCTTAAAGTGACCAGCTACTGCATCCACCTCTCGCCAATATGCAGCCATGAGCGGGTCCTTAGAGTCCTAAGTGCCAGACACCTGCTGAGCCACTAGATCTAAATCGCCGAAGCACTTAACCCGGCTCAAATTCATCTGCTTAGACATCCGAAGACCGTGGAGCAAAGCCTCATATTCAGCTGCATTGTTAGTACAAGGGAAGATTAAACGGAGGACATAACAAAACTTGTCACCATGTGGGGAAGTTAGTATGACTCCAGCCCCCGAGCCCTCCAACTGTCTGGATCCATCAAAATGAATAGTCCAATATGTATTATCTGGTTTCTCTTTAGGTGCCTGTAACTCCGTCCAATCATTGATGAAGTCCACGAGTGCCTGGGATTTGATCGCTGTGCGGGGTATATATTTGAGACCATGAGGTCCAAGCTCAATAGCCCACTTGGCAATCCGGCCGGTTGCTTCTCTATTTTGAACGATATCACCCAGAGGAGCTGAACTGACCACTGTGATAGGATGGCCCTGAAAATAATGTTTAAGCATCCGGCTTCCCATAAACACTCCATACACTAGCTTCTGACAATGCGGGTACCTCTGCTTTGACTCAATGAGCACCTCGCTGATATAATAAACCGGCCGTTAAACCGGATATTCCTTGCCAAGCTCCTTGCGCTTTACCACAATGGCTAAGCTAACATCCCGGGCATGAGCAGCCACATATAATAATAATGACTCTTTATCGATCGGCGCTGCAAGCACGGGCGGTTCAGCTAGCTGCCTCTTCAGATCCTCGAACGCTTTATCAGCTGCCTCGCTCCAGACAAAGTTATCTGTTTTCTTGAGCATCTGATATAAAGGGATGGCCTTCTCTCCAAGGCAACTGATAACCCGGCTCAAGGATATAATCCGGCCGGCCAGACGTTGAACATCGTTAATACACGCCGGTTTAGCCAAGGACGTAATTGCTGCAATTTTTTCCGGATTAGCCTCAATGCCTCTGTTTGACACCAGAAAACCTAAGAGCTTGCCTGCCGGGACACCAAAGACACACTTCTCCGGATTGAGCATCATCTTGTAAATCCGGAGATTGTCAAAGGTTTCTCTTAAATCATCTATCAATGTCTCCTCCTTTCTGGATTTTACCACAAGAGCATCCACATATGCATGAACATTGCACCCAATTTGTTTATGAAGGCAATTCTGAACACATCGCTGGTAAGTTGCCTGGGCACTCTTGAGTCCAAAAGGCATGGAAACATAGCAGAAGGCTCCAAAGGGGGTTATGAAGGTTGTTTTCTCCTGGTCCATAACCGCCATTTTGATCTGATGATAACCAGAGTAAGCATCCAGAAAACACAAACGGTCACAACCTGCTGTAGCATCAATTATCTGATCAATGTGAGGGAGAGCAAAGGGGTCTGCAGGGCAAGCCTTGTTTAAATCTATGTAGTCCACACACATGCGCTAAGTGCCGTTTTTCTTAAGAACCAGCACCGGATTAGCTAACCACTCTGGATGAAAAACTTCGACAATAAACCCTACGGTCAACAGACGGGCTACCTCTTCACCTATAGCCTTACGTCTCTCTTCATTGAAGCGGCGGAGGAACTGTCGGACCGGTTTAAACTTAGGATCAATGTTGAGTGTGTGCTCTGCAAGTTCCCTCGGTACACCTGGAATGTCAGAAGGTTTCCATGCAAAGATGTCCTGATACTGACGGATGAACTCGATGAGCGCGCTTTCCTATTTGGGATCCAGGTTAGCGCCGATGCTGAACTGTTTGGATGAATCGCCAGGAACAAAGTCAACCATCTTAGTGTCTATAGCTGATTTGAACTTCAACGCCGGATCATGTTCTGTAGTTGGCATTTTGAAAGAGGTCATGTCTGCCGGATCAACTTGCTCCTTATAGAATTTCAACGCTTCCGTGGCACAAACTGACTCGGCATAAGCCGCATCACCTTCCTCACACTCCAAAGCAATCAGTCTACTTCCATGTACTGTGATAGTCCCTTTATGACCTGGCATTTTAATCTGTAGATAAACATAACATGGTCTTGCCATAAACTTAGCACAAGCCGGCCGCCCAAACAAGGCGTGGTATGGAATTTTGATCTTTACCACCTCAAATGTCAATGTTTCTGACCTTGAATTATAGTCATCTCCAAAAGCTACCTCCAAAGCTATCTTGCCAATAGGATATGCAGGCTTACCAGGCACCACACCATGAAAGACTGTATTTGACGGTTTAAGATCCTTATCTGTCAACCCCATACGGCGGAATGTATCATAATACAAAATATTGATACTACTTCCCCCATCCATGAGCACTTTAGTGAACTTGTATCCCCCAACTTGAGGTGCTACCACCAGGGCCAAGTGACCTGGATTATCAACCCGGGGTGGGTGATCATCTCTACTCCACAAAATAGGTTGCTCAGACCAGCGTAAATACTGAGGTACTACCGGCTCAACAGAGTTTACTGCCCTTTTGTGATGCTTCTGATCACGTCTGCATAGACTAGTAGTGAAGACATGATATTGCCTGCTGTTCCGCTGTTTGGGATTGCTCTGATAACCCGACTGCTGCTGCTGCTGATTCCCCTGATGGTTGTAACCTCCCTGGTTGCCTTGGTGCCCTTGATTGACGTGTCCGGTTTGGTTGCCTTGAAACCCTGAACCGGAACCACCACCTTCGTTACCCGGCCCGTGGAAACCTCCTCCTGAACCGCCGGGCGGGCCGTTGTCATATTGGAACATATTGGAATTCTTGAAATGCCGCATGATATAACAGTCCTTCCAAAGATGTGATGCTGGCTTCTCCTTCGATCCATGCTTTGGACAGGGCTGATTTAACAAGCGCTCCAAATTGGGGCCTCAACCTCCACCCCGCTGGGGCTGCTTGCCCTTATGGCGCTGGCCATTCTCCCGCACATTGGTATTTGCAAAAAAGTCCAAGCTACTGTCGGCCTTGCGCTTACCACCGTTTCCATGGCCTGCCGGATTATGCTGTTGACCCTTGGCATTGCCGTTCTTCTTACCTTTCCCTGGTTTGTCCTCCTCTGAATCCGGATCCTTGGTATTATCTGAATCGGCGTATTTAAACAAAGCGGCCATGAGTGTTGACATATCATTGCAGTGACGTTTGAGTCTTCCCAATTTCTGTTTTAGCGGTTTGAAACGACAATTGCCCTCTAATATTAACACCGCAGTGTCTACATTGATACGATCTGATGAAAGCAAAATTGCTGAGACCCATTTGACCCAATGGGTCGTGGACTCCCCTTCCTCTCGGACACAAGCGGCCAGATCCACGATTGACATCGGCTGCTTACACGTATCTTTGAAGTTCTGGATAAACCGGTGCTTCAATTCAGCCCATGATCCAACAGAGTTGGTCGGCAAGCTCTTCAACCAAGTGTGAGCTGTTCCTTCCAACATCATGGTGTAATATTTAGCACACACTACCTCATCCACATCTAACATCTCCATTGCCATCTCATAGCTCTCCACCCACGCCTCTGGTTGCAAATCGGCGGTGTAATTTGGTACCTTACGAGGTCCCTTAAAATCCTTGGGCAGTCTTACATTACGCAAAGCGGGGATTAGACACGGCACCCCTAAGGAACTGAATACCACACCTAGCTCCACGGAGACCGTGGGGTGAACCGGAGTATGTTGCCGTGCTCCGTGTCGAGCTGCCAATTCGGCCTCCCGACGTGCGCGGCCATGGTCCACAACATCCTACGCAGTAGCGCCTCCCCTGGTCGGGTTGTTTCCTCGTGGTGAATTTTGGCGACGTGCACTACTGGACACGGGCGATTCGTCCTCCATGTGTCTACTATAGCTCCAGCTTGGACGGGGAGTGGAATGAATCCTCTCATGACTTTTTGAATACGCCTGCTTTTGATTTAGTGCTGTCTGAAGGAGATCCCTGGCCCGACGTGCTTCCACTGCAACTGGTGACTCGCCGTCGGTTGGGAGGGCCGCCAGGCGTGGAGCGGCAGCCACAATGTTGTCGAATGGGTTGGAATAATGCCCGGGTGGCGTTGGTACATACTGTGGCACAACGTTGTTTTGGCGAGGCGGGTCCGTCATGCGCGGTTGAACCGACGCTCCTGTTCCCGGCACCTCCACCCGGTTTAGTATGGGTTGGCTACCAGCTCCTGCTCCTGGTGTGTTGAAGATATTCTGCGGCTCATAAATCGACGGGAGACGTGATCGATACCTTCTTCTCATGACTTCCTCTGAAGCATTCTGATCCAGCCCAATCCGGTAGGCCTGTGCTTCCAATTCAGCCCGCTCTGTAGCCATCCTAGCATTCTGTGTTGCCAGGTCCGCTTTAGCCTGGGCTATCTGATCTTTTACCTTTGCAATCTCCGCATTATGCTGATCCCTGGCTACTGCATCCACCTCCGCGGTCATCAACGTTGCCAAAGCGTCAAACAAATCGAACAGGACTTGGCTGGAGGTGGCGCTGAGCTTCCTGCCCCTGCTGGTGTGGCTATTGTTGAAACGGAGACCATTGCTGCGGCGGTAGATGAATAAAGCACCGATTGTGTGCCGGCCATGAAGATGGCGGCCCGGTTTGGTAGATCAGGGGAATCCGGAATACTGTTGCCCTCGGATCCTCCATTAATCCGGCCGTACTGCAACTGGTAAAGTGATTCGGTCTCTCCAGAAGACTCGTCATCAGAACAGACCACAGTCTCTCCATCGGACACCGGTCCGTCCTCGTATCTCGATCCATGGATGACACCCACGAAAACATGCCTTGCCTTGGGCTGAACCGGCGAAGAATTTGCACGCCGAGCCGTTTCAATGATGTTGGTGTACATGTCCGGCTCAGGGGCCGGTTCACAGATCTTGCCGATGAAGACGTGAATCCCACCAAAGGGGACCCGGTACCCATATTCGATTGAATCGGCCTCGGGACCCCATCCTGCGTTGTCGATGTAGAGCTTGCCGCGACGACTCTTCGTCATCCGTCCCACGGTGTATCCATTAAGTCCATCGAAGCTGCCCTTCAAGAACTCAAAACCATCGTGCGATAGCCCCACGGTGGGCGCCAACTATCTTGGGTTTGTCACGGCAGATGTCCTTGTGAAAGGACTTAGTCGTGGAGCCATCGCTATGGGTTAGCTTAAAGGGGTTAAACCAGACAAGGGGACACGGGGAATTTTACACTAGTTCGGCCCCTTCGAGGAAGGTAAAAGCCTACATCTAGTTGTGATTGGTATTGCTAGGGTTTCGAAGGCCAGGGAGCGAATCCTCTTTGTCTGGCTCTCGAGTTGTTGTCTGTCCCTAAACCGCTGCCGGGTCGTCCCTTTATATACATAGGTTGACGCCCGCCGGTTTACAGAGACCCGAAGCCAGATCATAAACGTATCTAGTTCGGTCTCTATCCTTCCTGTCTTACAATACAAGTTACATGACTAAGCCGATTTACATTTACAGGCTTTAACCCGCCTTTGGGCCTTGGGCCTCCATGAAGCGCCATCATCCTTGCATCTTTATGGGCTTCTAATCTTCAAGGAGTCAACCCGGCTACATAAGGCCGGTTTACCTCCAGTAGTAATATCCCCAACAAGTACTATATGCATAATTTGGCGACAAAGCGCTATCTATATGTACCACATTTTTTTTCTTTAATTTCATCTTGTTAGTTTTGCTCCATGGCGCAATCCATCGATACTAGTACTGTACCAAAGCATACATTTTTTAAAAGGCTAGATGGCGGGGCAGTCTAGCTTGGTCGGTTTCGAGAGAGGCGAGGGCCTTTGTGATTTGATGGCTCATTACTACTGGAAGGCGGGGCCTTGTGATTTGACTGCTCGTATAAATGTGCCGACGACCTGAGGAGGAGCAAAGAACCGTGCGGTATACTCAAGTTTTCCACTAGAGTATGACAGAGGAGCACGAAACACAACAGCCCAGTGCCATATGGTGATAAAAATGATCTAATTTGCTTGTCATCTCATTGTTAGCATTGTTCTTGTAATAGGATATCTGTGGCCACCTATGGGACCAGGCGGCCGCTTGCTAGTTCGGCGGCGGACATCGCGTTGCACAAAGAGCACACCAGCGTGCAGCAGCACAGCAGAGAGCACACAAGCAATTTACCCAGGCTCGAGCTGACGTGAGGCGTAAGATCCTACTCCTGCTTTGGTGGATTGATGGTGGAAATGAACGTGGTGGTATGTGGTACACTCGCCCGGCAAGGCAAGCCTCAAGGCTACGGTGATCACAAGCGTATGGTGGCTTGGGTTTTGTCAAGTTTCCAACCCGCTAACCCCCTCCTACGATTGCCATGGGCCCTGAGGGAGTCCTGGATTAGGGGGTCTCCGGACAGCCGGACTATATCCTTCGGTCGGACTGTTAGATTATGAAGATACAAGATTGAAGACTTCGTCTCGTGTCCGGATGGGACTCTACTTGGCGTGGAAGGCAAGCTAGGCAATACGGATATGGATATCTCCTCCTTTGTAACCGACCTTGTGTAACCCTAACCCTCTCAAGTGTCTATATAAACCGAAGGGTTTTAGTCCGTTGGACAACAACCATAACATACAATCATACCATAGGCTAGCTTCTAGGGTTTAGACCCTCCGATCTCGTGGTAGATCTACTCTTGTACTACCCATATCATCAATATTAATCAAGCAGGACATAGGGTTTTACCTCCATCAAGAGGGCCTGAACCTGGGTAAAATATTGTGTCCCCTGCCTCCTGTTACCATCCGGCCTAGACGCACAGTTCGGGACCCCCTACCCGAGATCCGCCGATTTTGACACTGACATTGGTGCTTTCATTGAGAGTTCCGCTGCGCCGTCCCCATCGGGAAGGATGCCTCATCCGTCTTTAAAGACGGCACTGTTGCTCAGGGAGCTTTGGCTATCAGCCAAACTCTCCGGCTAGGTGGTTTTCTTATGACCGCCTGTTCGGCCGCTACACCGACGATGACTTCTCGGGTCATCGAAAGCAATCTTCACGTCAACTCGGAACTCGCCGAGCAGTTAGATCCAATGGAGCTCTCTTCCATGAACAAGCTCTTGGATCGCATCGCCGCCCTGGGAGTCGCTACAGACTATGATCAGATTGGGCCTAAACCCGATCTGAGAGAGATCAACTCCCCCCAGGTCACCCATCATGTTGCAGTGGTGGAGGAACTGTCGGCATTCTGGGAACGGGGGTCCCCAGACTTGCCAGCCTGCGGCCTGCGGCGTGGCTCAAAGGAGGCCCAACACGGCCCATCTTCATCAAGCATAAGACTCAAGACCCTCGCGAGGGGCCAAGCCTTGCGAGGCGGGCGACATGAAGCTTCCTCAGGCCCGGCCTCGTCAGGCTGGCTCGCGAGGAGGCGGAGAGATCAAGGCGGGGTACCTCACGAGGTGCCCGTGATGCAGCCGTGGAGTACCAAGGCATCAGGCAAAGGTTGCCATTTCGGTGCAACAAGACCAAGACCAGGAGGACTACGAGGCGGAGGTCACCGTGGAGCCCAAGACAGCGTCATCACCAGAGCTTTGCGCAGGGTCTGGCCCAAACGGCTTGGGGATGATGCAGCCAGAGGGGCGCCCCCAACAAGGAAAACTAACGACGGAAAGGTAAATGCAGATACATGCCGCGGGGACGGAACCACGCGGCCTGGGAGTGATGCAACCCTAGGAGGGTGCTCCCAGCTAAGAGCGGAACTTGAAAGACGTCACCTGAGGATGTCGTCGGCGTAGTGGCGTTGGTGTAGCAGACTTCGCGGGCTGCAGGAGCCGATCCTCACGAGCCCCCAGGCCCCGGGGCCTCGGGAGGCTCTAGAGGCGCTGGTGACTCCTCGCGAGCTTCCTCCATCTCCGCCAAGGCCGCGGAACGCCTGTCTTCCTGAGCCTCCATGATGCCCCTCATGAGGCGCTGGTACGCCGCAGCCATGCTCGGCAGGCCATAAGGCATGCGAACATAGATGTGGGGTGGACCTCCGCAGCGCCGCACTTGCAAGGGCCAGAGGCACTCCATTGTGGCGATCTGATTGAGCCCTGGTACATCGACGCAGATGCGCAGCCCACCATCCTCGCCTGGATGTGGGGCCACGTCTGGCAAGCGGCGGCCTCCTCTCATGATCCTTATCTCCTGTAGCTCTTGAATGGCCTAGTCAACGAACTCTTGCTGGTCTGATCTTCCTTGCCTGGCTCCTCCTGAGGGAAACGTGCTGCGAAGCACGCCTCCACATGGTGCCCAAGCGCCTCCCTCGCGACCCTGGCTAGGTCGGTGGCCCTCCAGGTGAGAGCCCCCGAGCCCTGCCTAAGGAGGGCGCCGGGTGCGCTTTCCTATGCGATGGATGGAGGGCCCTCCTGAGGGGGCACGGGCCCTGAGGGGCTGAGCCTGACGACGTCTTCTTCTTCTTGGGGGTGGTCTCAGGAAGCCTCCTGCTTCCGCGATCTAGGTCTTCTAGCGACACGGCCTGAAAGGCTCGCTCCAGGGAACACACTGCATCTCTCTCTTCACAGGGCACCGTGATGACGCCGCCACTTCCTGGCATCTTGAGGACGTTGTAGCCTTGGTGGGTCACGGCCATGAACTTGGCCAGCGCTGGGTACCCGAGGATGGCGTTGTACGGCAGGCGGATGTGGGCGACGTCGAAGTCGATGAGCTTGGTGTGGTAGTTGCTGCGGGCTCCGAAGGTGACAGGGAGGCGGACCTGCCGATCGGGACTGTGGAACCGTCGGTGATCCCGGAGAAAGGCCTGGTCGGCTGGAGCTGATCATTGGGCACTTGGTGGTTGTTGAATGTTTCCACGGACAGGACGTTGAGCCCTGCCCCGCCATCGATGAGGGTCTTGGTGACCTGCACGTTGCTGATGACCGGGGAGCAGAGCATCGGGAGGACTTCTGCAGTGGCCGCGCACTTGAGCTGGTCCGCCGAGCTGAACATGATGGGGCACGCCGACCACCTGAGGGGGCGCGTTGCTTCGAGCTTGGGGACGGCTGCATTCACCTCGCGGGCAAACTTCTTGAAGATGCGTTGGGAGGCTGGGGCTTGAGCTCCGCCTAGGATGCAGGCGATCACGCACGGCTCCTGGAAGCCCCCAGCCCCCTCGTCTTGATGGCGGTCTTCGTTCCTTCTTGGCGGGGGCGGCAGCAGAGGTAGGCCTGCGTTGCCATGAGGGCGGTCCTCACGAGGTTGGTCTCTCCAGTCCCCCACGCGAGGCAGGTCCCGCCAGCGCTCCTCGCGAGGCTGGTCGCGCCACCCCTGGCGCGGGCCGCGGTCTTCCCAGCGCCCTAGGTTTCTTCCTCCTCCTCGGCCATAGCCCCGGTCAGCACGGTCAGGGCGACGGCCGATCCTTCCTTCTCGTACGGCGCGGAGCTCTTGACATTCGTTGGTGTTGTGGGTGTGGAGGTCATGGTACACACAGTATCGGCTGCCTCTGGAGGGTTCGGGCAGATCCTTGCCCCGCTTGGTGTCTGGTTCGGCTGCGAGCACGGCAGCCCCCTTGCGCTTCACGTCCTTGGCCTTGGGCTTCTTCCCTTCTGGGTCCGCGGCAGGCAGCTCGAGGAGGGAGAGACGCCCCTCCTCAGCCCTGGCGCACTTGTTTGCCAAGTTGAACAGCTCCAGGGAGGTGCAGAGGTCTTCGTGCATCGCCAGCTCCTCCTTCATCTTGACGTCACGCACGCCATCAGAGAAGGCGGAGATGATGGCCTCCTCTGACACCCTGGGGATCTTGAGGCGCGCGCTGTTGAAGTGCTGGATGTACTTTTGCAGGGTCTCTCCGGGTTGTTGCTTGATGCGGCGCATGTCGCTCACGGCAGGCGGCCGGTCGCGCGTACCTTGGAAGTTGGCGATGAAGCGGGCGCACATCTGGTCCCAGGAGGAGATCGTGCCTGGAGCCAGATTCAGGAGCCAGGTTCGAGCTCCTTCCTTGAGCGCCATGGGGAACCAGTTCGCCATGACCTTTTCATCCCAGCCGGCAACCTCGATGCCCAGCTCATAGAGCTGGAGGAACTCTGCGGGATCGGTTGTGCCGTCGTAGCGAGGAGGCAGGTCGGGCTTGAACTTGCCGGGCCATGCGACGATGCGCAGCTCAGTGGTGTAGGCGTGGCAGCCCGCGGTGGCCACGAAAGGCCTCGGTTGGTGGAGAGCTTAGTCTTGAGGGTCCCCACGCGCTGTAGCTAGGAGCAGGGCGGGGTCTTGACGCACCGGAGCTGGAGCAGGGTCGCGGCGTGCCGGAGCAGGGAGCGCCCTGGCAGCCCCCTGCGGGCAAGGGATTTCTTGCCAGCTTTGCTCTTGTTGCAATGGCGCCTGGCGGAGCGGGTTCCGCCCAGGGGCCAGTCGCCTTGGAGCCACGGCATCTTCTTGGAGAGGAGGCGGCTGGTGCGCCTCCGGAGCTTCGTTGCCCGCGCGGGGCGGAGTGCGGCGCAGAGGGACCGACGGCACGGAAGAGCCCCCTGCGGCGCGGACAAGCTCGGCGATGCGGTCGAGCCATTCTTCGTAGATGTCGTCGACGGGACGGTAGCGCAGGAGCTCATTTGCCGCGAGGAGCGCAACTCGAGCCTCCAAGGGTGCGCGGAGCGCGTGGGACGAAGAACCAGCTAGTGCGGGTGACGGGGTGGCGGTGCGGCCGTCTTGCCGCACGGACGGGTGCTGAGACGATGCCTGCTGCTCGCCCCCCGCCGGGCTGGTGACGGCGTTGACGGCGGGCGGCGGGGAACGACGAGGACGCCCACCGACATGGGCCGTCTAGGCGACGCAAGAAGCGATGGCGGCCCAACGCTCGGCGCGGGCTCGATGAGCGTCAGGCATGGATGTGACGGTCGGAGGAGAGCGGAGCGGTGGAAGACGAATTCCGGCGCACCCCTACCTGGCACGCCAAATGTCGGATTTCGGGTTTCGGCAGACCCTTAAGGTTCGTACACTGGGGTGCGCGCAGAAATCTCACCTTCAACCTCTCCGTCTCGATGGGATCTAAACTACTAAAAGAACTGCACGAAAGACACAAGATTTATACTGGTTCGGGCCACCAATGTGGTGTAATACCCTACTCCAGTGTGTGGTGGATGGATTGCCTCCTGGGGCTGGTGTGGATGAACAATACAAGGAAGAACAACCTCGCGAGGGTCTGTTCTTGGCTGTGGCGATGAACTGCTATGAAGAGTTCAATCGCCTTTCTCTCTCTTTCTCTCTCAGATCTTGGGCCGAACAACCAGGAATCTAACCCAACCGAACCGAACCCAACCGAACCCGAACCCCTTGCTATGTGGGTGGCTAGTCCTATTTATAGAGGCCATGGTACTCTCCCCAAATATTGAGCGGGAAGGCATCCAACAATGGCGGGCTAATTTGAAGGGGGACAACGAGTACATCTATCCTGACAAAAGCAGTCTTCGCCTGCCAAAGGCTCTGGTGATGACGCCGCGCTGGGCCCCATGGTGACCTCTGTCTCATAGTCCTCCTGGTCTTGGTCTCGTTGCACCGAAGTGGCAACCTTTGCCTGATACCTCGGTACTCCGCTGATACGCTTGCCCCCTTTGCACCAAAGAGGAAAGAGGGACACTGCGCGCTAGCACCCGCCTGGCGCCCCGTGTCGTCATGGCTTGCGTCATGGGCACCTCGCGAGGTACCGCGCCTTGAACTCTCCGCCTCCTCGCGAGCCAGCCTGACGAGGTTGTGCCTGAGGATGCGCCGTGTCGTCCGCCTCGCGAGGCTTGGCCCCTCGCGAGGGTCTTGAGCCTTGTGTTGATGAAGATGGGCCGCGCTGGGCCCCCACTTGAGCCACGCCGCAGGCCGCAGGCAGGCAAGTCTGGGGACCCCCGTTCCAGAACGCCGACACTGATGTCTACCACACAACCTTCTTCTTGTAGACATTGTTGAGCCTCCAAGTGTAGAGGTTTGTAGGACAGTAGAAAATTTCCCTCAAGTGGATGACCTAAGGTTTATCAATTCGTGGGAGGCGTAGGATGAAGATGGTCTCTCTGAAGCAACCCTGCAACCAAATAACAAAGAGTCTCTTGTGTCCCCAACACACCCAATACAATGGTAAATTGTATAGGTGCACTAGTTCGGCGAAGAGATGGTGATACAAGTGCAATATGGATGGTAGTTATAGGTTTTTGTGATCTGAAAATATAAAAACAGCAAGGTAACTAATGATAAAAGTGAGGACAAACGGTATTGCAATGCTAGGAAACAAGGGCTAGGGTTCAGACTTTTACTAGTGCAAGTTCTCTCAACAATAATAACATAATTGGATCATAGAACTATCCCTCAACATGCAACAAAGAGTCACTCCAAAGTCACTAATAGCGGAGAACAAACTAAGAGATTATTGTAGGGTACGAAACCACCACAAAGTTATTCTCTCTGATTATGAGTCCGTAGTAAAATAACACGAAGCTATTCTTGCCGTTCGATCTATCTTAGAGTTCGTACTAGAATAACACCTAAAGACACAAATCAACCACAACCCTAATGTCACCTAGATACTCCAATGTCAACTCAAGTATCTGTGGGTATGATTATACGATATGCATCACACAATCTCAGATTCATCTATTCAACCAACACCAAGAACTTCAAAGAGTGCCCCAAAGTTTCTACCGGAGAGTCAAGACGAAAACGTGTGCCAAGCCCTATTCATAAGTTCACGAGGTCATGAAACTCGCAAGTTGATCACCAAAACATACATCAAGTGGATCACGTGATATCCCATTGTCACCACAGATAAGCACATGCAAGACATACATGAAGTGTTCTCAAATCCTTCAAGACTCAATCGGATAAGATAACTTCAAAGGGAAAACTCAATTCTTCACAAGAGAGTAGAGGGGGAGAAACATCATAAGATGCAACTATAATAGCAAACCTCGCGATACATCAAGATCGTGCCAAATCAAGAACACGAGAGAGAGAGAGAGAGAGATCAAACACATAGCTACTGGTACATACCCTCAGCCCCGAGGGTGAACTACTCCCTCCTTCTCATGGAGAGCGCCGGGATGATGAAGATGGCCACCGGAGAGGGATTCCCCCCTCCGATAGGGTGCAGGAATGGGTCTAGATTGGTTTCCGGTGGCTACGGAGGCTTCTAGCGGCGGAACTCCCGATCTGGGTTATTTTCTGGAGGTTTCTGTATTTATAGGAATTTTTGGCGTCGGTCTCATGTCAAGAAGGTGCTTGAGTCGTTCACGACGCAGGCCCATGTGCCTGGGGGTTTGGGCACGCCCCCCACCCTCGTGGACGTTCCAGGACTCTTCTAGCCCAACTCTTTCACTCCGGGGTCTTCTTTTGGACAATAAAAAATCGTCAAAAATTGGCACATCAATTGGACCCCATTTGGTATTCCTTTTCTGTAAAACTCAAAAACAAGGGAAAAACAGAAACTGGCATTGGGCTCTAGGTTAATAGGTTAGCCCCAAAAATCATATAAAATAGCATATAAATGCATATAAAACATCCAAGGTTGATAATATATAGCATGGAATAATAAAAAATTATAGATACGTTGGAGACGTATCAAGCATCCCCAAGCTTAATTCCTGCTCGTCCTCGAGTAGGTAAATGATAAAAAAATTGATGTTGAATGCTACCTAACATATTTATCTATGTAATCTTCTTTATTGTGGCAAGAATATTCAGATCCATAAGAGTCAAGACAAACGTTTAATATTGACATAAAAATAATAATACTTCAAGCATACTAACTAAGAAATTATGTCTTCTCAAAATAACATGGCCAAAGAAAGTTTATCCCTACAAAATCATATAGTTTGTCTATGCTTCATTTTCGTCACATAAAAATTCTCTCATCATGCACAACCACGATTACAAGCCAAGCAATTGTTTCACACTTTAGTAATCTCAAACTTTTTTCAACTTTCACGCAATACATGAGCGTGAGCCATGGATATAACACTATGGGTGGAATAGAATATGATGATGGGGGTTATGTGGAGAAGACAAAAAAGGAGAAAGTCTCACATCGACGCGGCTAATCAATGGGCTAGGGAGATGCCCATCAATTGATGTCAATGCAAGGAGTAGGGATTGCCATGCAACGGATGCACTAGAGCTATAAATGTATGAAAGCCCAACAAAAGAAACTAAGTGGGCGTGCATCCAACTTGCTTGCTCACGAAGACCTGGGGCATTTGAGGAAGCCCATTGTTGGAATATACAAGCCAAATTCTATAATGAAAAATTCCCACTAGTATATGAAAGTGACAAAACAAGAGACTCTCTATCATAAAGATCATGGTGCTACTTTGAAGCACAAGTGTGGAAAAAAGGATAGTAGCATTGCCCCTTTTTATTTCAATTCTTTTTTTGGGCCTTTTCTTTGGCCTTTCTCTTTTTTGGACAATGCTCTATTAATGATGATCATCACACTTCTATTTATTTACAATTCAATGATTACAACTCGATACTAGAACAAAATATGACTCTATATGAATGCCTCCGGCGGTGTACCGGGATGGGCAATGAATCAAGAGTGACATGTATGATAAATTATGCATGGTGTCTTTGCCACAAATACGATGTTCACTATATGATCATGCAAGGCAATATGACAATGATGATGTGTGTCATGATGAATGGAACGGTGGAAAGTTGCATGGTAATATATCTCGGAATGGCTATGGAAATGACATAATAGGTAGGTATGGTGGCTGTTTTGAGGAAGATATAAGGAGGTTTATGTGTGACAGAGCGTATCATATCACGGGGTTTGGATGCACCGGCGAAGTTTGCACCAACTCTCGAGGTGAGAAAGGGCAATGCACGGTACCGAAGAGGCTAGCAATGATGGAAGGGTGAGAATGCGTATAATCCATGGACTCAACGTTAGTCATGAAGAACACACATACTTATTGGAAAAATCTACAAGTCATCAAAAACCAAGCACTACGCGCATGCTCCTAGGGGGTAGATTGGTAGGAAAAGACCATTGCTCGTCCCCGACCGCCACTCATAAGGAAGGCAATCAAGAAACACCTCATGCTTCAAATTTGTCACACAATGTTTACCATACGTGCATGCTACGGGACTTGTAGACCTCAACACAAGTATTTCTAAATTTCACAATTACTCTACTAGCATGACTCTAATATCACCATCTTCATATCTCAAAACAATCATCAAGTATCAAACTTCTCATAGTATTCAATGCACTTATATGAAAGTTTTTATTATATCCCTCTTGGATGCCTATCATACTAGGACTAAATTCATAACCAAAGCAAATTACAATGCTGTTCTAAATACTCTCAAAATAATATAAGTGAAGCATTAGAGTTTAACAATTTCTTCAAAATAAAACCACCACCATGCTCTAAGAAGATATAAGTGAATCACTAGAGCAAAGGACAAACTACTCTGAAAGATATAAGTGAAGATCAATGAGTAGTCGAATAATTATGTAACTATGTGAAGACTATCTAACATTTAAGAATTTCATATCTTGGTATTTTATTCAAACAGCAATCAAAACAAAAGAAAATAAAATGACGCTCATGTGGTGACTAAAAATATAGCTCCAAGTAAAGTTACCAATGAACGAAGATGAAAGAGGGGATGCCATCCGGGGCATCCCCAAGCATAGTCTCTTGGTTGTCCTTGAATATTACATTGGGTTGCCTTGGGCATCCCCAAGCAAGGCACTTTCCAGTCCTTATTCCATAGTCCATCTAATCTTCACCCAAAACTTGAAAACTTCACAACACAAAGCTTAACAGAAAACTCGTGAGCTCCGTTAGTATAGGAAAATAAATCACCACTTTTGGTACTATTGTGAACTCATTATAAATTTATATTGGTGTAATATCTTCTGTATTCCAACGTCTGTATGTTTCATACCCTCCGATACTACTCATAGATCCATCAAAATAAGCAAACAACACAATGAAAACAGAATCTGTCAAAAACAGAACAGTCTGTAGTAATCTGTATCAAACGTATACTTCTGTAACCTAAACAGTTCTGAAATAAATTGTTGGACCTGAGGAATTTGTCTATTAATCATCTGAAAAAATAATAAACCTAATCACAGTCTACATTAAAAAATGGCAGATAATCTCATGAGCGCTAAAGTTTCTGTTTTTTACAGCAAGATCGCAAAGACTTCACCCAAGTCTTCCCAAAGGTTCTACTTGGCAGAAACACTAATTATAACATAAAACAACATCTAAACAGAGGCTTGATGAATTATTTATTACTAAACAGGAGCAAAAGGCAAAGAACAAAGATAAAATTGGGTTGCCTCCCAACAAGCGCTATCGTTTAATGCCCCTAGCTAGGCATGATGATCTCAATGATGCTCACATAAAAGATAAGAATTGAAACATAACGGGAGCATCATGAAGCATATGACAAGCATATTTAAGTATAACCCACTTCTGTGCATAGGTATTTTGAGAGCAAAGAACTTGTGGGAACAATAATCAACTAGCATAGGAAGACAAAAGAAGCCTAACTTCAAAATTTTAAGCACATAGAGAGGAAACTTGGTATTATTGCAATTCCTACAAGCATATGTTCCTCCCTCATAATAATTTTCAGTAGCATCATGAATCAATCCAACAATATAACCATCACATGAAGCATTATTTTCATGATCTACAAGCATAGAATTTTTACTACTCTCCACATAAGCAAGACTCTTCTCATTCGGAATAGTGGGAGTATCATAAGAAACTCGAATACTATAAATTGTTTCCACATTAAAAGAGTAATATTAAGGAAAAGGGTAATCATAATCATGAAAAGTTTTAATATAATCATCACTACTTTTTATAGCATACGTATCATCACAATAATCATCATAAGTAGCAACTTTGTTCTCATCATAATCAATTGAAACCTCTTCCAAGATACTGGAATCATTACTAAATAAAGTCATGACCTCTCCAAATCCACTTTCATAATTGTCAAAATAAGATTCAACATCCTCCAAAATAGTGGGATCATTACTTCCTAAAGTTTACACTCTTACAAAACCACTTTCATCAATATAACCATCATAAATAGGAGGCATGCTATGATCATAATAAATTTGCTCATCAAAACTTGGGAGACTAAAAATATCATCTTCATAAAACGTAGCATCCCCAAGCTTGGGGCAAACATTAATTGCAGCAAATACATTCTCAAACATGTCATTCTCATCAAACATTGCATCCCAAAGCTTGGGACTTTTCATATCATAAGCATAATCACTCTCATCATTAATAGTATGGATAGCACCAATAGTATGACAATTATCATCATCACAATGAGTAATAGGATCAACATCATTTGGTAGGGATACCTCTTTACCTTTACTTCTCCGTATTTCCTTTTTCTTCTTCACATTAAGTATGGGTTTAACCCTCTTTTTGGAGCTCTTTATTTATGAGATTGGTTGAATAGAACGCTCCTCCTCATTACCTGATTCATCATAAGAAATAATAGGAGGGCATTGGGAAGTCTCTTCCCTTTCATTAGTATTCTCTTCGTCTTCTATTTGTTTTCTTGTCTTTATGTAATTGGCAATATAAGGATTTTCAATGCAATTCACCGCACAATACATAAAAATTTCTTCTAGATCAAAATCAAGAAATCTATCAAGATTAAATTTTGGAATACCTTCAGTTACACATTTCATTTCTTCATACCCCAAAAGAAGACTAAGCTCTTTCTGATGCTCAAGGGTAATCAAGTTATCACAATTTTTGGACACGATTTGATCATGAAACAAATAGCATTGGAGCTTTAAATGACCATGTTCATTGCAAAGTTCACAAGGATGGTGATAAATATTGAATATTTCAGCACAATCATCTAGCCTTTCTTGCAACCATTTAGTTTTCAAATAATTATGCCTCTTACGAAATCTATCTTCCCTATTTGGTGTGTTCTTGCAAGCTCTATGTATTTCACAAAAGTTGACATGCTTATAAGAGACATTTTCATCATGACTAGTGCAACCATCATTAGTACTATGGATATTCAAAGAATTCATACAAACAACATTGCAATCATGCTCATCATTCAAATATTTAGCGCCAAACATTCTAATGCATTCTTCTTCTAGCACTTGAGCACAATTGTCAGAATCCTTATTTTCATGAAAGATATTAAAAAGACAAAGCATATGAGGTACCCTTAATTCCATTTTTTGTTTTCTTTTATTAACTAAACTAGTGATAAAACAAGAAACAAAAAGATTCAATTACAAGATCTAAAGATATACCTTCATGTGCTAACCTCCGCGGCAACAACGCCAGAAAAGAGCTTGATGTCTACTACACAACCTTCTGCCTATAGACGTTGTTGGGCCTCCAAGTGCAGAGGTTTGTAGGGCAATAGCAAATTTCCCTCAAGTGGATGACCTAAGGTTTATCAATCCGTGGGAGGTGTAGGATAAAGATGGTCTCTCTCAAGCAACCCTGCAACCAAATAACAAAGAGTCTCTTGTGTCCCCAACTCACCCAATACAATGGTAAATTGTCTAGGTGCACTAGCTCGGCGAAGAGATGGTGATACAAGTGCAATATAGATGGTAGATATAGGTTTTTGTAATATGAAAATCTGAAAACTGTCGGATTTCGGGTTCCGGCAGACCCTTAAGATTCGAACACTAGGGTGCGCGCAGAGATTACGCCTTCTTCCCCCCCGCCTCGCAAAGAACTAAACTACTAAAAGAACTGCACAAGGGACACAAGATTTATACTGGTTCGGGCCACCGTTGCGGTGTAATACCCTACTCCAGTGTGTGCTTGGTGGATTGCCTCCTGGGCTGATGATGATGAACAATACAAGGAAGAACAGCCTCGTGAGGGTCTGTTCTTGACTGGGGCGATGAACTGCTAGGAGGAGTTCAGTCAACCTTCTCTCTCTCTCTCTCTCTCTCTCTCTCTCTCTCTCTCTCTCTCCTACTCTTACTAGCCAACCGAACCAAAAGCTCGAACCCCCTGCTACGTGGGCGGCCGACCCTATTTATAGAGGCCCTGGTCCTCTTCCCAAATATTGAGCGGGAAGGGAGCCAACAATGGTGGGCTAATTTGAAGGGGGACAGCAAGTATCATCTACCCTGACAAAAGAAGTCTTCGCCTGCGCAAAGCTCTGGTGATGATGCCGTCTTCGGCTCCACGGTGACCTGCGTCTCGTAGTCCTCCTGGTCTTGGTATCGTTGCACCGAACTGGCAACCTTTCCCTGATGCCTCGGTACTCCGCGACTGCGCTTTCCCCGTTTGCACCAAAGAGGAAAGAAGGACGCTGCGCGTGCTGGCACCCGCCTGGCGCCCTGAGTCGTCATGGCTTGCGTCACGGGCACCTCGCGAGGTACCCTGCCTTGAGGCCGTGCCTGAGGAAGCTCCGTGTGTCCGCCTCACGAGGCTTGGCCCCTCGCAAGGGTCTTGGGCCTTGTGTTGATGAAGATGGGCCATGCTGGGCCTCCTTTGAGCCACGCTGCAGGCAGGCAAGTCTAGGGACCCCCGTTCCCAGAACGCCGACAGTAGCCCCCGGGCCCAAGTCGCGCCCGGACTTTGCCGTGCTGAGAGGCAAAAGGGCAAGGGTTAAGCGCCGCGGGCCCTAATAGCCTGCGGCCTTGGGAGCCGCGTGGCGGTTGATTAGACACCAGTGCCTCAGCAACCGTGCAGGTTGATAAAGGAGCGGCATCTGCCCAGACTTTGCCTTTTTCTTTCTCCGGTTGTTGCTTAGATCCCCTTTCTTGCGCCTCGCCTTTCTTCCTCCAAACATCCAAATCTACTCAGGCTGCGTGACCTAGGAAGCCATGGCGCCTCGCCAGCCTTCGGCCGAAGCTTGGTACTCTCCCGCTCTGGACTCACCGAATGTATCCAAGGCCGGCCTTGCCCGGCTGTGCCAGATGGTGGAGGCGCAGGGCATCAACGGGACGAAGGTGTTCAAGGCCGGCTCCGCCACCCCTGAAGGCCGAGGGAGCACCTTTTATCCTCTCTTTGTAAGCTCCATTGCTGCGGGCCTGGTGCCTCCCATCTCCGAGTTCTTCTTCTCTGTCCTCCGCCATTACAACTTGCCGGCTCTGCATCTCCACCCCAACTCCGTTCTTCTTCTGGCGATCTTCGCTTACTACTGCGAGGCCCACGTAGGGGTGCAGCCTTCAGTAGCCTTGCTGCGCCACTATTTCTCCCTCCGGGTCACCCGCGGTTCTCCTTCCGTGTGCGCGGGCTTTGTTGCGTACGGCAGCACCATTGCCATCTCGAATCCCGAGAAGAGGATTGAGGGCTTCCAGAACAAGTGGGTCTTGGTAGATGCCGGGCGCGTCCATCCTAGGCTGATCTTGCCCACGGAGCCGCCCGCGAGCTCCGGCGACCTGGGCCGAGCGGAGCTCACGGACCCCCACGCAAAACTGGTGTTGGAGAAGATGGACGCGGACCTGAGGCCGGCCAGCACGGCGGCGGCGAAGTTGACCGGTGCGTCGCTGCTGAGGGAGTTCCTGGAGCACCAGCTGGCTCCACTCCGGCGGTACTCACCTCCGATGTGGAGGCCTCACCCGAGCCCCACGGCCTTGAGCGATGAAGATTTGACCGCGGTCCTCCAATCTCTAGTCGGGGGCGAGGTGGCAAGGCTGGAGGGCGCTCCCAAGCTCTTGTTCCTTCGCGACGACTGGGAGCAGGTGGTGAAGTCCATGCCCGTTTTTAACGGGGACGGGCTTGTGCCCGTGGCGGCTTCCGAGGGACCGGTGGATGTGCCCTCCGGCGACTCCAGCAAGGAGGAGGACGAAGAGGAGTGGGGAAAGGGGCCCGACTCCGAGGCGACCGATGGAGAGTCGAGGGCTCCCTTCCCCCGGCGCAGGCCCCGCAGTCTTCGCCTTTCTTCGAGCGATGATGACGAGGATGAAGACGAGCAGCCGGCGGGAGCTTGCCCCCGATCCCGAAGAAGGACAGGACCGGGCTGAGCCCCCGCGGGCCTGCCCCTGCCCCGCTGCAGTGTGCAGACGCGCCTTCTGCTTCCGAGGTCGACCCTTCCAGCCGGCTGTCGGGCTTCAAGTTTCACCGGAGGCTGCCCGAGCTCTCCGGCGATGACCCGTAAGTGCTTGACCCTTGTCTTTATTTCTTGTTCTGCTGCCGAGGCTTGACGTTCGCATCTCTTGAATAGGCTGGAGCCCATGGCGAAGAGGCCGAAGGGGGCTCCTGAGGCTCCATCCGCGGCAGCGCCTCCGCCTGCGAAGGAGGGTGATCGTGGCGCGCAGGCTTCTCCCGCCCGGTCGTCCTCGCGAGGCCAGGCCGAGCTGGCTGGGGCGAGCTCAGCCCCCGTGGCCCAAGCGACTCTTGTGGTGCCTTTGCCCACTGCCACCACCACAGCCGCTGGGGTGCAGCAGGCTCCACCTCAGGGCGCTGTTGTCTTGCCGTCGCCGCCATCTTCCTCCATTCCGACGACTGTTATTTCTCCAACTCCTCTTGCCGTCCTGGAGCATGCTTTCGCTGGACTGGACCAGCTGCGATAGGATCTTCTCGGCGCCAACCCTCGCCTAGTAGCCGGGCGCTTGGAGCTGGCTTCATGATGGATTCGCTCCGACGCCTCGATCCGGGCGGCACTGGTTCAAGCCTCGACGGCCTGCGACAAGGGTAGGCAGGCCATCCTTGAGACGAAGGCTGCTCGTGACGCAGCCCTGGGGGAGGTGGTTGAAGCCTTCGGTCGTTGCAAGGCGCTGGAGGACGAGCTGCAAGGCCTGCGGGACCAGCTCGCGAAGGAGGTTCGTCTTCGCCAGGAGCAATAAGAAGGCATGAAGGCGCGCGAGGCGGCCATCGGGGACCGGGAGGCCAAGCTCAAGAAGCGCCGCGATCGCCTGGGTGCGCTGGGAGAGGAGCTGGAGCGACGAAGGTCGAGCTGGCCTGCAAGGCCAAGGTTCTTGCCGAGGATCGTGTGGCCTTCGCGGACATGGAGAAGAAGGCTCGTGCTTCGCTGAAGATGCTCTACGCCAGTGGCCTGGAGAGCCCGTTGGCCGGCGCTGAGGACGGCCCCGCCAAGCTGCTTCCCTTCCTGGTTCGTGCCCTTGAGGATGTCACTCTAGGCCTTGGCCCCACGGCCGAGGCCGAGGTGCGCGTCCTGTCTTCTTCTGCGCTGACGCGGGTCTTCACCCACATCTACCTTCGCGACCCCAACACGGACCTCGACAGCCTGCTGGAGCCACTAAGCGGCGAGGGCACTGCTGCCGCTGCCGAGGCCGTGAAGGGTCATGCAGAAGCTCTACTAGGGAAGTTCCGGGCCTTCAGCACCAAGCCGAAGCAGGGCGCTTCCGGTTCTGCTGCTCCGTGAGGCGGGGCCACCCGCGCTGCTCCACCGCCGCCAAGTCACTCCGCCGCTGCCCTGCTTTTAATTCCTGCATCATGTATCATGGCTCGGGGAGGCGTTTAAACTTGCGTTTGGTATTGAGACAACAGTATGGACTGTAACATTTGCTTTTAAGTTCCTTGAATTTTACGCTTTCCTTCCCTACTTGCTTGTGTTCTACGCCGGCAGAGCCCGGCCCCGCGCGTACCTCACCCAGCATTAGCCCCGACCGGAAACCAGGACGGGACCAAAGGAGTGAGGGGCTACGGAGCCAGTTAGGCTCCTGAGTCGCGATGCTCAGGAGTCCGCCTTAGCGCACGAACAACAAGTAGGGAGGTGTGATGTAGGTGAATCTTCCGTTTTACGTCTGCGGAGCCCGGCCCCGCACGTACCTCACCCAGCATAGCCTTTCGAAACTAAGGAGTGAGGAGCTACGGGACCAGTTAGGCTCCTGAGTCACGATGCTCAAGAGTCCCCCTTGACGCGCAAACAACATGTGGTTAGTTGAGATTCGAGTGGGACCACCGTTCTACGTCTGCAGAGCCCGGCCCCGCGCGTGCCTCACCCAGCATAGCCTTTCGGAACTAAGGAGTGAGGGGCTACGGGACCAGTTAGGCCCCTAAGTCGCGATGCTCAGGGGTCCCCCTTGACGCTCAAACGGCCTTCATACCTTGGCTCCGCTCGGGGAGAGGCGCGCGTACGTCCGGGCGTGACCCAGGCGCAGCCCCCGTGCCCAGCCCCCTCGCGCGGCGCTCCCAAGGGGAGGCATTGCGATGGGACCAGGCACTGAGCTCTGGGCTCCCTGAGGTTGATGTGGTCCGGGGGCCACCCTCAGTTGTTTATCACTAGCGCGGAGCATAGCGCTTCCGCATGTGTACGGGCATACCCGCTCCTCGGCAGTGTCGTCAGCCAGCGCGGAGCATGGTGCTTCCACTGGTACGTGGGAGGGGGCTCCCCTCCGGGAGGAGCCCCCGGTGCGTGTACAGCCCCCCCCCTGACACGTGGCCGGCATGGTATGGCTAGGTGAGGTGTATCTGGGCACCCGTGAGCCAGCGCGGGACTCACGGGGCCCTACCTCTAGGCGGGTTGCGCCTGACACTGGGCCTTATCTTGTGCTGGGTTCCTGCAAATCTGGTTAGATGCTGGCATTCTACGTCCTCGGGTCCAGACCCTCGAGCTTGTCTCAGCCGTCGCTGGTATGCCAGGTCGCGATGCCATGGACATAACCAGAGGGTGAGGGCTGGAGAGCCAGTAAGAGCCCTGAGTCGCGATGCTCAAGTACCCCCCCTTTAACGTGTAAGTTGTCGACATGGAGAAGAAAAAGGTGCCGTGGGCAGGCATCAAGTAATCATGCATGATGGGCGAATGCATAACCGGAAATAAACGCAAGGGAGATACATGCTGCTGGGCCTGGCCCGAGCGACTTGGGGGTGATGCAGCCCGAGGGGTGCCCCCAACAAAGCAAGCTAACGACATGAAAATAACAAGGGATACATACCGCAGGGACGGACCCACGCGGCCTGGGAATGATGCAACCCTGGGAGGTGCTCCCAGCTGGAAACGGAACTTGTAAGATGTCACTTGAGGGTGTCGAGGGCGAAGGGGTGTCGGTGCAGCAGACTCGGTAGGCTGCGGAAGCCGGTCCTCACGAGCCCCCAGGCCCAGGGGCCCCGGGAGGCTCCGGAGGCACTGGTAGCTCTTCACGAATCATCTCCATCTCCGCCAGGGCTGTGGAACGCCTGTCTTCTTGAGCCCCCATGATGCCCCTCATGAGGCGCTGGCGCTCAACAACCACGCTCGATAGGCCGTAAGGCATGCGAACGTAGCTGTGGGGCAGTCCCCGGCAGCGCCCCACTCGCGAGGGCTAGAGGCGCTCCAACGTAGCGGCTTGGTTGAGCCCTGGTACATCGACGCTTACGCACAGCCCACCATCCTCGCCTGGAAGGGGAGCCGCAGCCGGCAGACGGCGGCAACCTCTCATGATCCTTGATTCCTGTAGTTCTTGAATGGCTTTGTCGACGAACTCCTGCGGGTCTGACCTTCCTTTCCTTGCTCCTTCTTGAGGGAAACGTACTCCGAAGCACGCCTCCACGTGGTGCCCAAGCACCTCCCTCATGACCCTGGCCAGGTCGGTGGAACTCCAAGGGAGAGCCCCCGAGCCCTGCCTGAGGAGGGCGCCGGGCGCGCTTTCCTATGCGATGGAAGGAGGCTCCCCCTGGGCAGACGCGGGCCCTGAGGGGCCTGCCTCCCGAGGGGCCGGTCCGGACGATGTCTTCTTCTTCTTGGGGGTGGTCTCGGGAAGCCTCCTTCTTCCACAATCCGGGTCTTCCAGTGACGCGGCCTGAAAGGCTCACTCCAGGGAACACACTGCATCCCTCTCTTCACAGGGCACCGTGATGACTCCGCCACTCCCTGGCATCTTGAGGACGTTGTAGCCATGGTGAGTCACGGCCATGAACTTGTCCAGCGCTGGGTATCCGAGGATGGCGTTGTACGGCAGGCGGATGTGGGTGATGTTGAAGTCGATGAGCTCGGTGTGCTAGTTGTCGCGTGCCCCGAAGGTGACAGGGAGGCGGACCTGCCCAATCGGGACCGTGGAGCCGTCGGTGATTCTGGAGAAGGGCTTGGTTGGCTGAAGCTGGTCGTAGGGCACTTGGAGATTGTTGAACGTTTCCACGGTCAGGACATTGAGACCTGCCCCACCATCGATGAGGGTCTTGGTGACTAGTACATTGCTGATGACTGGAGAGCAGAGCATCAGGAGGACGCCAGCTGTGGCTGCACACTTGAGTTGATCCGCCGAGCTAAATGTGATGGCGCACGCCGACCACCTGAGAGGGCGCGTTGGTTCGAGCCTGGGGAGGGCTGCGTTCACCTCGTGGGCGAACTGCTTGAAGATGCATTGGGAGGCTGGGGCTTGAGCTCCGCCCAGGATGCAGGCGATTGCACACGGCTCCTGGAAGCCCCCAGCCCCTTCGTCTTGGTGGCGGTCCTCATTCCTCCTTGGTTGAGGCAGCAGTGGAGGGAGGCCTGCGTTGCCCTGCGGGCGATCCTCACGAGGCTGATCCCTCTAGTCCCCCTCGCGAGGCAGGTCTCGCCAGCGGTCCTCGTGAGGTTGATCGCGCCACCCTTGGCGCGGGCCATGGTCTTCCCAATGTCCTGCGTTTCTTCCTCCTCCTCGGCCGTAGCCCCGATCAGCGTGGTCGGGACGACGGCCGATCCTTCCTTCTCGCACGGCGCGGAGTTCTTGGCTTTCGTTGGTGTTGTGGGTGTGGAGGTCATGGTACACACAGTACCAGCTGCCCCTGGTGGACTCAGGCAGATCTTTGCCCTGCTTGGTGTCTGGCTCTGCTGCGAGCACGGCAGCCCCCTTGCGCTTCACGTCCTTGGCCTTGGGCTTCTTTTCCTCTGGTTCTGCGGCAGGCAGCTCAAGGAGGGAGAGGCGTCCCTCCTCATCCCTGGCGCACTTGGTCGCCAGGTTGAACAGCTCCAGGGAGGTGCACAGGTCTTCATGCATCGCCAGCTCCTCCTTCATCTTGATATCGCGCACGCCATCGGAGAAGGCCGAGATGATGGCCTCCTCGGACACCTTGGGGATCTTGAGGCGCGCGCTATTGAAGCACTGGATGTACTTCTGTAGGGTCTCTCCGGGTTGTTGCTTGATGCGGCGCATGTCACTCACGGCAGGCGGCCGGTCGCGAGTACCTTGGAAGTTGGCGATGAAGCGGGTGCGCATCTGGTCCCAGGAAGAGATCGTCCCCGGAGCCAGATTCAGGAGCCAGGTGCGGGCTCCTTCCTTGAGCGCCATGGGGAACTAGTTCGCCATGACCTTCTCATCCCCGCTGGCAGCTTCGAGGATCTCTGCAGGGTCAGTCATGCCATCGTAACGAGGAGGCAGGTCTGGCTTGAATTTGCCAGGCCACGTGACGCTACGCAGCTCGGTGGTGTAGGCACGGCAGCCCGCGGTGGCCACGAAAGGCCTCGGCTGGTGGAGAGCTTGGTCCTGAGGGTCCCCACGCGCTGCAGCTAGGAGCAGTGCGGGGTCTTGGCATGCCGGAGCTGGAGCAGGGTCGCGGTGTGCCGGAGTAGGGAGCGCCCGGGCAGCTCCTTGCGGGCGAGGGATTTCTTGGCAGCTCCGGTCTTGCTGCGCTGGCGCCTGACGGAGCGGGTTCCGCCCAGGGGCCACACGCCTTGGAGCCATGGCATCTTCTTGGAGAGGAGGCGGCTGGTACACCTCCGGGGCTTTGTTGCCCGCGCGGGGCGGGGTGCGAGGCAGCGGAACGGACGGCACGGAAGAGCACCCCGTGGTGCGGACAAGCTCGGCGACGCGGTCGAGCCACTCCTCGTAGACATCGTCGACGAGACGGTAGCGCAGAAGCTCGTTTGCCGTGAGGAGTGCAGCTCGAGCCTCCAAGGGTGCGCGGAGCGCGCGGGATGAAGAACCAGCTGGTGCGAGCGATGGAGTAGCGGTGTGGCCGTCTTGGCGCACGGATGGATGCTGAGACGATGCTTGCTGCTGACCCCCCTCCGGGCCGGTGGCGGCGTTGACGGCGGGCGACGGGGAATGACGAGGACGTCCGCCAACGGGCGCCGTCTGGGCGATGCGAGAAGCGATGGCGGCCCGGCGCTCGGCGCAGGCCCGACGAGCGTCTGACATGGATGCGACGGTCGGAGGAGAACGGGGCGGTGGACGACGAATTCCGGCGCACCCCTACCTGGCGCGCCAAATGTCGGATTTCGGGTTCCGACAGACCCTTAAGGTTTGAACACTGGGGTGCGCGCGGATATTACGCATTCTTCCTCCCCGCCTCGCAAAGAACTAAACTACTAAAAGAACTGCACAAGGGACACAAGATTTATACTGGTTCGGGCCACCGTTGCGGTGTAATACCCTACTCCAGTGTGTGGTTGGTGGATTGCCTCCTGGGCTGATGATGATGAACAATACAAGGAAGAACAGCATCATGAGGGTCTGTTCTTGACTGGGGCGATGAACTGCTAGGAGGAGTTCAGTCACCCTTCTCTCTCTCTCCTACTCTTACTAGCCAACCGAACCAAAAGCTCGAACCCCCTGCTACGTGGGCGGCCGGCCCTATTTATAGAGGCCCTGGTCCTCTTCCCAAATTTTGAGCGGGAAGGGAGCCAACAATGGCGGGCTAATTTGAAGGGGTACAGCAAGTATCACCTACCCTGACAAAAGCAGTCTTCGCCTGCGCAAAGCTCTAGTGATGATGCCATCTTGGGCTCCACGGTGACCGCCATCTTGTAGTCCTCTTGGTCTTGGTCTCGTTGCACCGAAATGGCAACCTTTGCTTGATGCCTCGGTACTCCGCGGCTGCGCTTGCCCCCTTCGCACCAAAGAGGAAAGAAGGATGCTGCGCGCGCTGGCACCCGCCTGGCGCCCTGAGTTGTCATGGCTTGCGTCACGGGCACCTCGCGAGGTACCCTGCCTTGATCTCTCCGCCTCCTAGCGAGCTAGCCTGACGAGGCCGTGCCTGAGGAAGCTCCATGTCATCCGCGTCACGAGGCTTGGCCCCTTGCGAGGGTCTTGGGCCTTGTGTTGATGAAGATGGGCCATGCTGGGCCTCCTTTTGAGCCACGCTGCAGGCCGCAGGTAGGCAAGTCTGAGGACCCCCATTCCCAGAACGCCGACAAAAACAGCAAGGTAACTAATGATAAAAGTGAGCACAAACGGTATTGCAATGCTAGGAAACAAGGCCTAGGGTTCATACTTTCACCAGTGCAAGTTCTCTCAACAATAATAACATAATTGGATCATATAAATATCCCTCGACATGCAACAAAGAGTCACTCCAAAGTCACTAATAGCGGAGAACAAACAAGGAGATTATTGCAGGGTATGAAACCACCTCAAAGTTATTCTTTCTAATCGATTTATTCGAGAGTCTGTAGTAAAATAACACGAAGCTATTCTTTCCGTTCGATCTATCTTAGAGTCCATACTAGAATAACACCTTAAGACACAAATCAACCACAACCCTAATGTCACCTAGATACCCCAATGTCACCTCTTGTATCCGTCGGTATGATTATACGATATGCATCACACAATCTCAGATTCATCTATTCAACCAACACAAAGAACTTCAAAGATTGCCCCAAAGTTTCTACCGGAGAGTCAAGAGGAAAACGTGCGCCAACCCCTATGCATAAGTTCATGAGGTCACGGGACTCGCAAGGTGATCACCAAAACATACATCAAGTGTTCTCAAATCCTTGAAGACTCAATCCTATAAGATAACTTCGAAGGGAAAAATCAATTCATCACAAGAGAGTAGAGGGGGAGAAACATCATAAGATCTAACTATAATAGAAAAGCTCGCAATACATCAAGATCGTGCCAAATCAAGAACACGAGAGAGAGAGAGAGAGAGAGATCAAACACATAGCTACTGGTACATACCCTTTGCCCCGAGGGTGAACTACTCCCTCCTCGTCATGGATAGCGCCGGGATGACAAAGATGGCCACCGGAGAGGGATTCCCCCCTCCACCAGGGTGCCGGAATGGGTCTAGATTGGTTTCTGGTGGCTACGGAACTCCTGATGTAACACCCTCGATGCGACTATATCTCCCACGTGTCGAGGCATGACTTAGAGGCATAATCGCATTGAAGGCATATGTCGCAAGTGAGGTAATCTTCACACAACCCATGTAATATAATAAGGAATAAGAGATACATAGTTGGCTTACAATCGCCACTTCACACAATTACATGGATAAAGCATTACATAAACCAAATACGCTCATGGTCCGACTACGGAACAAAATAAAAGAAGAACCCCAAATGCGACAAAGGTCCCCGATCGACCCCAACTGGGCTCCACTACTGATCAACAAGAAAGAAACGCACAAAGGACAAGATCTTCATCGAGCTCCTCCTGAGCTTGGTTGCGCCATCTGCAAGGACTCATCGGCACCTGCAAACTGGTTTTGGAAGTATCTGTGAGCCACAGGGACTTAGCAATCTCGCACCCTCGCGATCAAGACTATTTAAGCTTATGGGTAAGGTAAAGGTATGAGGTGGAGCTGCAGCAAGCGACTAGCATATATGGTGGCTAACCTATTCGCAAAAGAGAGCGAGAAGAGAAGGCAAAGCACGGTCGATAAAAGTATGATCAAGAAGTGATCCTAGACTACCTACGTCAAGCATAACTCCAACAACCATGTTCACTTCCCGGACTCCGCCGGAAAGAGACCATCACGGTTACACACGCGGTTGATTCATTTTAATTAAGGTCAACTTCAGGTTTTCTACAACCGAACGTTAACAATATCGCATCTACCCATAACCGCGGGCACGACTTTCGAAAGTTCAAATCCTTGCAGGGGTGTCCCAACTTAGCCCATAACAAGCTCTCACGGTCAACGAAGGAATAGACCTCCACCTGAGACATTCCGATCAGACTCGGTATCCCAGTACAACAAGACATTTCGACAGGGTAAAACTAAACCAGCAACACCGCCCGAATGTGCCGACAAATCCCGATAGGAGCTGCACATATCTCTTTCCCAGGGCACACTCAGATGAGCGCTCCGTACAACTAAAACCAAACCTCGAGTTTCCCCGAGGGGGCGCTGCATAGGACTCTAGTTTGGACCAACACTCAGAGGAGCACTGGCCCGGGGGGGGGGGGGGGTAAAATAACGATGACCCTTGAATCTGCAGAACCCATGGGAAAGAAAAGGCTAGGTGGCAAATGGTAAAACCAATGTTGGGCATTGCTGGAGAAGCTTTACTTAAGGTGAACTGTCAAGGGGTTCCCATTATAGCCCAACCGCGTAAGGCACGCAAAATCCGGGAACATAACACCGATATGACGGAAACTAGGCCGGCAAGAGTGGAACAAAACACCAGGCATAAGGCCGAGCCTTCCACCCTTTACCAAGTATATAGATGCATTAACTAAATAAGATATATAGTGATATCCCAACAAGTACACATGTTCCAACAAGGAACAACATCTCCATGTTCCAACAAGGAACAAACTTCAATCTTCACCTGCAACTAACAACGCTATAAGAGGGGCTGAGCAAAAGCAGTAACATAGCCAATCAACGGTTTGCTAGGACAATGGTGGGTTAGAGGCTGAACATGGCAATTTGGGAGGCTGACAAGCAAGTGGTAGGCATCGTAGCAATGGCATAGCAAAAGAGCGAGCAAACTAGCATAGCAAAGATAGTAGTGATTTCAAGGGTATGATCATCTTGCCTGAAATCCCGCAAGGAAGAAGAACGAGTCCATGGAGAAGACAAACGGATGTAGATGAACGGGTCCTCACAAACTCGACGTTACCGGAACCAACCCGAAGAAGCAATCACCGGAAAAGAAGCACACAACATAGTAAACAACCAACACATGAACATGGTATGATATGCGAGATGCGGGATGCGATGCGGGATGCAAAATGCAAGACGTGACAGGAAATGCATGAACCTGGCCTCAACTTGGAAAACCAAGTGTGCCACTGGATACTGGGGATGAAATCACCTGAAATTTCAGACCACGATGCTCTCTTCGGAGCAGCAAAACAACATGAAACATAATCTGAACATGACAAGTAAGAACATGGCATGGAGCTACTTAACAAGCTTAACAAAACACCCAAAGTGACCTGGGGCCAAAAGGGTTCACATAATACTCTAACGAGCACACGAACATAGATGAAACACAATCAGTTTTCAGACTTAGTGAAAACTAAGACATGCTGAAATCATAACTCACGAAGGCATGTAAACGAGCTCGATGCACTCACTACGGTGCAAGTCATGGCAAGGGAATCATATATCCATAAAGAAGGCACAAAATTCTAACTAGACATGGCAAGAACAATGGCATAGCATACACGGATCACTAACAATAGCATCGGCAAAATCGCAAACAAGTTGACGATCTGCCCAGATTAACAACGATGCAAAAGTAGAGCTCGATTGACTCAAGCTAGAGGACTCCACATATGCAAACAAAGACATGGATGGATAGAGCATAACATCAATATATCAAAACTCCCTTACTGATCACCCTCAAAAGAGATACGGATCACTAGGTAATAAGCTGAACATATAGCATCATGAACTAAAACATCCCAGACTTAGTGAAAATCATAACTCACGAAGGCATGTAAACAAGCTCGATGCACTCACTACGGTACAAGTTATGGCAAGGCAATCATATATCCATAAAGAAGGAACAAAATTCTAACTAGACATGGCAAGAACAATGTCATAGCATACACGGATCACTAACAATAGCATCGGCAAAATCGCAAACAAGTTGACGATCTGCCCAGATTAACAACGATGCAAAAGTAGAGCTCGATTGACTCAAGCTAGAGGACTCCACATATGCAAACAAAGACATGGATGGATAGAGCATAACATGAATATCAAAACTCCCTTACTAATCATCCTCAAAAGAGGTACGGATCACTAGGTAACAAGCTGAACATATAGCATCATGAACTAAAACATCCCAGACTTAGTGAAAATCACTAAGTCCCTAAAAACAGCTTACTTAGGTGCCCCTCTTTGCAAGCTTGCACAAGTCACCACACACATCCTAAAAATGCATGGGTGGCACCTATGGAAAGAAGACGAAATGCTTAACAATTCATCCCAAAGGGGCATAGGCATATCATGCACACAATAATCATGGCAAAAATGACAAAAGTCAATGATGAGCTAACAGATCTGCAATTTAACTCACGATGCCTCCTTCTAACAGCATTTTGGGCATGAAGATGAACTCAAATGCAAATGATGCAATGGAATCAAATGATTTACTCGTCGAGACGAAGATTTCGATATATCATATGTCCAAAACAGAGCCACGGATGCAAAGTTATGAGAGGTGAAAGTATGCACGGAAATTAGGGTTTGGGGGAGAGAAAGTCAACCGAGGCAACGGATCTCAGATCCAGATCAGATCCGGGCAGTTACTGTAGCAGGGTGCGCGCGACGAGGATGGCCGGAGTTCATGGCGGCGGCGGCCGGACTCGATGGTGGTCGGAGGAACTCGCACGGGAGGGAGAGACCGGCCGGAGCGGCGCGGTCGCGGTGGCATGGCCGCGGCGAGGGGCGGTGTCCCCGGCGGGCGCGGATGGTGGCGGCGGCCTGCCGGATCGGGCGGAGGCCGAGTCCACCGGCGAGAGGTGCGGCGAGGGCGGCGTCGGCCCGGAGGCGGAGCCGAGGCGGCTCGGGCGACGCTTGACAGCGCGAGGAGCAGCGGCGCGGTGGCGCGGATCTGGGCCCGCGCGGCCCCCGGATGGGCTCCGCGGGCCGCGACGGCGCTGGGGCGGCGGCACGACAAGTGGCGCGACACGATAGGAGGAGCGCGGCGGCGCGGCTGATGTGGCGGCTTCCCATTGGACCGGGTGAGGTGGCCGGCGGCAGTGGACACGTCCAGCGGCGAGACGGACATGTCCGATGGCGCGAGGAGGAAGATGGCTAGGGTTCATCCGCGAATTTTTTTCGGGGATGCCCACATATTTATAGGTAGAGGGAGCTAGGAGAGTCCAAATGAGGTGCGGTTTGCGGCCACGTGATCGTGATCGAACGACCGAGATGATGGAGCAGAGTTAGGTGGGTTTTGGGCCAAATTGGAGGGGTGTTGGGCTGCAACACACACGAGGCCTTTTCGGTCCCTCGGTTAACCGTTGGAGTATCAAACGAAGTCCAAATGGTACGAAACTTAACAGGCGGTCTACCGGTAGTAAACCAAGGCCGCTTGGCAAGTCTCTGTCCAATCCAGAAATGTTTAATCCCCACACAAGAAAGAAAGCTCGAAATGGCCACCGGAGGAGAACGAAGCACCGGAATGCAAAACGGACAACGGGGAAAATGCTCGGATGGATGAAATGATATGCAATGCATGACACGCAAGCAATGACAAGGCAAGAGCAGCGAATAACTGAACGACATTTGGCACATCGGTCTCGGGGCATTACAACACTCCACCACTACGAGAGGATCTCGTCCCGAGATCTAGAATGGCACCGGATGGAAAAAACGGAAGAGAAAAAAAGAGGTAAAACAAATTGCTTCTATTGACAAACGAGTGAAACCACGAACCTTGAAGAGGTTGAACAAATTCGAGAAAAGAATAGAACGAAGGAGAAAAAAGTCGAAAACACTCCGTTAGAAAAGAGGGACAAAGAACATTGCGAAACCTTGAGGTTGAAGGGAAGATATATATAGAAAAACACTCCGGTTAAGGAAGGGGATCAAGGAAAAACCAAAATTCGGGCAGCACTCCGGCTGAAAAGAAAAGGAATTGAATAAGGTCTTGATAAGATGAGAAGATACTTGATGAAATCACAACACACTGCCACCGGAACTATTGAATGAATGGAACAAGGGGTAAGAAAGATCTCAGACAGCACTCCGGTTGAGAAGGGAGTCAAAATTTGATAAGATGAGAGAGCTCAAATGAAAACACGACGCTCCGGTTGAGAAAGGGATGAAAGACTTGATAAGACGAAAAGAACTTGAACAAAGGGGCACAATACTCCGGTTAAGCAAGATAGGGAAGGAATAAGAGTGATATAATTTGGACAGCACTCCATCTGTAAATGGAAGGAATTGAACTTGACAAGATGACAGGATACTTGAAAAGAGGACACAACACTCAGATTAAAAGGATAGGCATGGAAAGATCATGATCTTGACAAAACGAGATGATGGGTTGAAAAGATGAACATCACAATGCCTCCGAAACAAAAGTAAGAATGGAATGGAGTGAACGAAGGAAAACAATATCTTGAGAGAGCACGGTTACAATAAATGCTAAAACGGAGTTGTTGGAAAACCAACAACGAAAAGAATAAGCTTGATATTGTCTTATGGAATACCTCTCAAATTAAGAGATGAAAAACCTGCCACTCACGGGAAAAGAATTGGATTGATAAGAACAAGGGGACAAGAAAGGCTATATTACCGGGAGGATAAAAGAAGAACTTGGATCATTGATAAACACTATAAGAGCGACAATCCTTAAAGGAAAGTTTTAGGTGAAATATAGTCCAAGATAACTCCAATGACGAGATTGATGGATTTAAAATATCTCAATCTTGACAACATGTGAATCAAGAAAACATGAACTCAATTATCAAAAATGACATAATACCATCTCAAAAGATATGCATGAAAGAATTGCACTCTGAATTACAAGATGAATAATGCTTGAGCTTCTGTGAAAAGAAACTTGATGAACATTTAGAGAAAGAATTAAATCCTTTATGACCCAAAATGTAGAACCTCCATGAAGAACTCCGGTAATAAAAGAATGAACAAAAGAAAGAGAGGTTGAGAACATAAGGTGAACCCTTGTAATGATTTAGATGGATCTCGCGATGAAATAGTTGAAAAAGGTTGGAACTCCGGGAAAAAGAGAAGATGCACAATTGGAAACAAGAATTTTGATCAGCCTCCGGAATAAGAATTAATCATTAGGATGAAACAAGAATAAGAATTACATTATGCATATCCTTCACCAATATAAAATTGATGACCATCAACGGATTTGGCACACTACTCATTCTCGTAGAAAGGATTAAGATAGATATCGCGCCAACTTGAGAAGGTCTTCAACGAAACACCGGTGGAATCGAAACAACGAGTGAATTGATATGACAACGAATGACGAGAACTCTTGAACGAACCACCGTAAGAATTAAAATGAACGAAGAAAAGATAAAGGAACACCGGGAAGGATTAGCAAATGAACGAAGATGCTTGAGAGAATTTAGATACATGAGAACGAAGAGATCACGAGCCGATAAAAGATCAATTGAACGAAGCACCGGTAAAATAGGAGACTAATAACTGACAGCTGAGAATGAATAAACCTGAATTGACGGACTCCGGATAACAAACTGAGAAGACTCTTGAATTGCTCCGGATGGGTGAGAGGAATTCTCATAATCGAAAAATAATTATGAGAGGATGGCAACAAGCTAGAATCACGAATCTTGAAAGAATGGAGCAAGATTAAAGGGAAACTCTTCTTCGGTCTTCAAATGACAACGAGAAACACCACTGTGAACTGTTGAGGCACTCCGGAATGAAGGATGGAAAGGTTGAGCCAACGATGAAATGAATTTGAAAGATCTTGGAGAAAGGCATTAGTCTGATGATAAATCATTCTTACGTCAAACTTCGGAAGAATTTAGGCCAACTCTGGGAGAATAAGAAGAGTCAGGTAAGATCCTGGAAAAAGACCTGTGGGTTAGGGCCCACTCAAGAGAAAACACCGTTAGAATGATTAAAAGAGAGATTTCACCGGTTGAATTAAATGACTTGAATAAGATAGGACCTCGAAATAGCTTGAATGGATGCAAAGTGAAAACACAAATCTTCGAAATATCTTTAGCACTCCGGAATAATTGAATAGCGAGAAGTGGATGATTGAGAATTGCACCGGCATGAGAAGGCATTGAAATGAGGAAATGGCATGATCAACAAAGCTTGACTTGAAACCACCGGAGAAGATAAAAGAAACAAAGAATGATGAACTAGAAGCTCCGTTAGAATCCTTATGAGAATCACCGGATAAGAATATTGATAGAAAAGAATGGAGAGACTTCACATGAATAAAAGGATACTTGAAAAGAAATATGGTTCCTCGAAGAAACAAAGGGAGGGAGGGTGGGAAAAACAAAGGCAACTTGAGATGGATGAACCAAACGTCATTGAGAAGACTTGAGTTGATCTGGCAGATATTGAAATGATCAGATCCATTTGAAGAGAAGCACACCGGTTGAACAAGATTGGCATGACAACTCGATGATCGAGAAGGATTAGTATACACATCGGAATATGAGAACACCATTTGGGGAAGGTATGGAATCAACATTTGACTTCGAAGCAACTCGAATACCACAACTCAAAACAAAAACAAAGGGTTGGCTTGCAGAATAAGCCGGAACAAACATATGATAGAGATTTCGTCCGAAGTTTTCGTGGTGGGACCTACACGGGCTCGATCATACAGCACCATCATGTACAAGGTAGTGCACATGACATACGAAGCGTCCCCGAGTCAGCATAGCCAAGGACTCTTTAAGACACAACGAGACCACTGTAAAACCCACCGTGAATAGGCGAACCACTAGATGTCGAACCCCAATTTCATATCATACATCTGTCGGAAAGATATCCTAAGAGCTACTTGAATTCCCACCTATGAAACTCCCGAGACTTTCCGGTTATGCAAGCAGGTGTTGGGGATACAGTGGAAGCATAATATCTCACCCAAACTAGCAAATCCTACATCCAGCTGTATCCATCCTTCAACACATAACCAAGAAACCTTCGGAAACCATCTACCTCAACCTTCGAAAAGCATCCGTTATACAAGTTATGGTGATACTCCCGAACTCCCGCCCCAGTACTGGGTGGCGTCGAGGTTATCTCACCAACGAACTGCATAAAGGAGATTTTCGATGTCGGCGTACTAAACTCAGGTATTCCAGAACTGCAACGATAAAATTATGATGACAACACCTCAGAGCTCAACTCCCCGGGACACTTCCACTAAACCCCTGACAGGAGGCACCAAGACAATGTTCTCATCATAAAACCATCGGAACGATTCCAAGATACCCGCGTGATCCTAAAAAAAAATTTGTGAAATTTGAGAAGAGAAGAGTCAAAACTCTACGTCAGGATGCCTTACCAGAGCGATGAGGAGACTAGGAAATAAAAGAATTCCTAAGCTCTCCGATATATAATTCCTAAGGACTCAAAACATTTTTCAAGACACAACTCGGCTGCTAAAAACGATCAAGCAATGGGGGCTCCTAAGGTCGGGGAAGGCTCTGATTACCAACTTGTAACACCCTCGATGCGACTATATCTCCCACGTGTTGAGGCACGACTTAGAGGCATAATCGCATTGAAGGCATATGTCGCAAGTGAGGTAATCTTCACACAACCCATGTAATATAATAAGGAATAAGAGATACATAGTTGGCTTACAATCGCCACTTCACACAATTACATGGATAAAGCATTACATCAACCAAATACACTCATGGTCCGACTACGGAACCAAAATAAAAGAAGAACCCCAAATGCGGCAAAGGTCCCCGATCGACCCCAACTGGGCTCCACTACTGATCAACAAGAAAGAAACGCACAAAGGACAAGATCTTCATCGAGCTCCTCCTGAGCTTGGTTGCGCCATCTGCAAGGACTCATCGGCACCTGCAAACTGGTTTTGGAATTATCTATGAGCCACAGGGAGTCAGCAATCTCGCACCCTCGCGATCAAGACTATTTAAGCTTATGGGTAAGGTAAAGGTATGAGGTGGAGCTGCAGCAAGCGACTAGCATATATGGTGGCTAACCTATTCGCAAAAAAGAGCGAGAAGAGAAGGCAAAGCACGGTCGATAAAAGTATGATCAAGAAGTGATCCTAGACTACCTACGTCAAGCATAACTCCAACAAAAGTGTTCACTTCCCGGACTCCGCCGGAAAGAGACCATCATGGTTACACACGCGGTTGATTCATTTTAATTAAGGTCAACTTCAGGTTTTCTACAACCAGACGTTAACAAATTCCCATCTGCCCATAACCGCGGGCACGGCTTTCGAAAGTTCAAATCCCTGCAGGGGTGTCCCAACTTAGCCCATAACAAGCTCTCACGGTCAACGAAGGAATAGACCTCCACCGAGACATTCTGATCAGACTCGGTATCCCAATACAACAAGACATTTCGACAGGGTAAAACTAAACCAGCAACACCGCCCGAATGTGCCGACAAATCCCGATAGGAGCTGCACATATCTCTTTCTCAGGGCACACTCAGATGAGCGCTCCGTACAACTAAAACCAAACCTCGAGTTTCCCTGAGGGGGCGCTGCACAGGACTCTAGTTTGGACCAACACTCAGAGGAGCACTGGCCCGGGGGGGTAAAATAACGATGACCCTTGAGTCTGCAGAACCCAAGGGAAAGAAAAGGCTAGGTGGCAAATGGTAAAACCAAGGTTGGGCATTGCTGGAGAAGCTTTACTTAAGGCGAACTGTCAAGGGGTTCCCATTATAGCCCAACCGCGTAAGGGACGCAAAATCCGGGAACATAACACCGATATGACGGAAACTAGGGCGGCAAGAGTGGAACAAAACACCAGGCATAAGGCCGAGCCTTCCACCCTTTACCAAGTATATAGATGCATTAACTAAATAAGATATATAGTGATATCCCAACAAGCAAACATGTTCCAACAAAGAACAACATCTCCATGTTCCAACAAGGAACAAACTTCAATCTTCACCTGCAACTAACAACGCTATAAGAGGGGATGAGCAAAAGCGGTAACATAGCCAATCAATGGTTTGCTAGGACAATGGTGGGTTAGAGGCTGAACATGGCAATTTGGGAGGCTAACAAGCAAGTGGTAGGCATCGTAGCAATGGCATAGGAAAAGAGCGAGCAAACTAGCATAGCAAAGATAGTAGTGATTTCGAGGGTATGATCATCTTGCCTGAAATCCCGCAAGGAAGAAGAACGAGTCCATGAAGAAGACAAACGGATGTAGATGAACGGGTCCTCACAAACTCGATGTTACCGGAACCAACCCGAAGAAGAAATCACCGGAAAAGAAGCACACAACATAGTAAACAACCAACACATGAACATGGTATGATATGCGAGATGCGGGATGCAAAATGCAAGACGTGACAGGAAATGCATGAACCTGGCCTCAACTTGGAAAACCAAGTGTGCCACTGGATAGAGGGGATGAAATCACCTGAAAACGATATAAAGATCATAGGAATCGGAGCTACGGTTTGGAAATGGCAAGCGTTTTACGAAACGAACCGATCTGCGATTTACAGCAAGTAGGCTCCTAAATGCAACAAAATGAACATGCTACAACCACCGAACATGAAAAAAAACATACCTGGCAGGGATGTACTCAAGATGCTTGACAAATCACTAGGACTGAGCCATAGCCAAATTCATCCATTAAGAGGTTCAAACAAGCATGGCAAAAATGAATAAGCAAAACAGATTTCAGACTTAGTGAAATTAACACTAGCCTGAAATTTCAGACCACGATGCTCTCTTCGGAGCATCAAAACAACATGAAACATAACCTGAACATGACAAGTAAGAACATGGCATGGAGCTACTCAACAAGCTTAACAAAACACCTAAGTGACATGGGGCCAAAAGGGTTCACAAAATACTCTAACGAGCACACGAAGATAGATGAAACACAATCAGTTTTCGGACTCACGAAGGCATGTAAACGAGCTCGATGCACTCACTACGGTGCAAATCATGGCAAGGCAATCATATATCCATAAAGAAGGCACAAAATTCTAACTAGACATGGCAAGAACAATGGCATAGCATACACGGATCACTAACAACAGCATCGGCAATATCGCAAACAAGTTGACGATCTGCCCAGATTAACAACGATGCAAAAGTAGAGCTCGATTGACTCAAGCTAGATGACTACACATATGCAAACAAAGACATGGATGGATAGAGCATAACATGAATATCAAAACTCCCTTACTGATCATCCTCAAAAGAGGTACGGATCAATAGGTAACAAGCTGAACATATAGCATCATGAACTAAAACATCCTAGACTTAGTGAAAATCACTAAGTCCCTAAAAACAGATTACTCAGGTGCCCCTCTTTGCAAGCTTGCACAAGTCACCACACACATGCTAAAAAATGCATGGGTGGCACCTCTGGAAAGAAGACGAAATGCTTAACAATTCATCCCAAAGGGGCACAGGCATATCATGCACACAATAATCATGGCAAAAATGACAAAAGTCAATGATGAGCTAACGGATCTGCAATTTAACTCACGATGCCTCCTTCTAACAGCATTTTGGTCATGAAGATGAACTCAAATGCAAATTATGCAATGGAATGAAATGATGTACTCGTCGAGACGAAGATTTTGATATATCATATGTCCAAAATGGAGCCACGGATGCAAAGTTATGAGCGGTCAAAGTATGCACGGAAATTAGGGTTTGAGGGAGAGAAAGTCAACCGAGGCAACGGATCTCAGATCCAGATCGGATCCGGGCGGTTAATGTAGAAGGGCGCGCGTGATGAGGATGGCCGGAGTTCATGGCGGCGGCGGCCGGACTCGATGGTGGCCGGAGGAACTCGCACGGGAGGGAGAGACCGGCCGGAGCGGCACGGTCGCGGTGGCATGGCCGCGGCGAGGGGCGGCGTCCCCGGCGGGCGCGGATGGTGGCGGCGGCCTGCCGGATCGGGCGGAGGCCGAGCCCACCGGCGAGAGCTGCGGTGAGGGCGGCGTCGACCCGGAGGCGGAGCCGAGGCGGCTCGGGCGGCGCTCGACAGCGCGAGGAGCAGCGGCGCGGTGGCGCGGATCTGGGCCCGCGCGGGCCCCGGATGGGCTCCGCGGGCCGCGGCGGCGGTGGGGCGGCGGCGCGACAGGTGGCGCGATGCGATAGGAGGAGCGCGGCGGCGCGGCTGATGTGGCGGCTGCCCATTGGACCGGGTGAGGTGGCCGGTGGTGGTGGTCACGTCCAGCGGCGGGACGGACATGTCCGGTGGCGCGAGGAGGAAGATGGCTAGGGTTCATCCGCGAATTTTTTTTCGGGGATGCCCACATATTTATAGGTAGAGGGAGCTAGGAGAGTCCAAATGAGGTGCGGTTTGCGGCCACACGATCGTGATCGAATGGCCGAGATGATGGAGCAGAGTTAGGTGGGTTTTGGGCCAAATTGGAGGGGTGTTGGGCTGCAACACACACGAGGCCTTTTCGGTCCCTCGGTTAAGTGTTGGAGTATCAAACGAAGTCCAAATGGTACGAACTTGACAGGCGGTCTACCGGTAGTAAACCAAGGCCGCTTGGAAAGTCTCGGTCCAATCCGGAAATGTTTAATCCCCACACAAGAAAGAAAGCTCGAAATGGCCACCGGAGGAGAACGAAGCGCCGGAATGCAAAACGGACAACGGGGAAAATGCTCGGATGCATGAGACGAACACGTATGCAAATGAAATGCACATGATGAAATGATATGCAATGCATGACATGCAAGCAATGACAAGGCAACAACAGCGAATAACTGAACGACACCTGGCACATCGGTCTCGGGGCGTTACACCCGATCTAGGTTATTTTCTAGAGGTTTCTGTATTTATAGGAATTTTTGGCGTCGGTCTCACGTTAGGAAGGTGCCTGAGTCATCCACGAGGCAGGCCCATGCGCCTGGGGGGGGGGGGGCACGCCCCCACCCTCGTGGCCGGCCCGGGACTCTTCTGGCCCAACTCTTTCACTCCGGGGTCTTCTTTTGGTCCATAAAAAATCGTCAAAAATTGGCATGTCAATTGGACTCCGTTTGGTATTCCTTTTTCGTAAAACTCAAAAACAAGGGGAAAACAGAAACTGGAACTGGGCTCTAGGTTAATAGGTTAGTCCAAAAAATCATATAAAATAGCATATAAATGCATAATAAACATCCAAGGTTGATAATATAATAGCTTGTAACAATAAAAAATTGTAGATACATTGGAGACGTATCAACCTCTGCGATCTGCACATGTTCGGCTCGGTGACGTCCCACGAACTCACGATCCTGTAGAGTGTCGAGGAAGAGCTTCGTCAGCACGATGGCGTGATGACGGTGATGACGATGCTACCGGAACAGGGCTTCGCCTAAGCACCGCTACAATATGATCGAGGTGGATTATGGTGGAGGGGGCACCGCACAGGGCTAAGAGATCAATGATCAACTTGTATGTCTATGGGGTGCCTCCCTCCCCCGTATATAAAGGAGTGGAGGAGGGGGAGGGGCCCGGCCTACTAGGCGCGTCCCAAGGGGAGTCCTACTCCTACCGGGAGTAGGATTCCCCCTTTCCCTAGTTGGATTAGGAGAGAAGGAAGGGGGGAACGAGGAAGGAAGGGGGGGCCCGACCCCCCTCCCAATTTGGATTGGGCTTGGGGGCCAGGGGGGGCTCCTTTCCTCCCTTCTCCTCTCTCCCACTATGGCCCAATAAGGCCCATATACCTCCCGGGGGTTCCGGTAACCTCCCGGTACATCGGTAAATGCCTGATCTCACCCGGAACAATTCCGATGTCCAAATATAGTCATCCAATATATCGATATTTATGTCTCAACTATTTCGAGACTCCTCGTCATGTCCGTAATCATATCCGGGACATCGAACTACCTTCGGTACATCAAAACACATAAACTCATAATATGATTGTCACCAAACGTTAAGCGTGCGGACCCTACGGGTTCGAGAACTATGTATACATGACCGAGACACATCTCCGGTCAATAACCAATAGTGGAACCTGGCTGCTCATATTGGTTCCAACATATTCTTCGAAGATCTTTATCGGTCAAACCGCATAATGACATACGTTGTTCTTTTTGTCATCGGTATGTTACTTGCCCGAGATTTGATCGTCGGTATCTCAATACCTAGTTCAATCTTGTTACCGGCAAGTCTCTTTACTCGTTCCGTAATGCTACATCACGTAACTAACTCATTAGCTACATTGCTTGCCACGCTTATAGTGATGTACATTACCGAGAGGGCCCAGAGATACCTCTCCGACAATCGGAGTGACAAGTCCTAATCTCGATCTATGTCAACTCAACAAACACCATCGGAGACACCTGTAGAGCACCTTTATAATCACCCAGTTACGTTGTGTCGTTTGGTAGCACACAAAGTGTTCCTCCGGTATTCGGGTGTTGCATGATCTCATAGTCATAGGAACATGTATAAGTTATGGAGAAAGCAATAGCAACAAACTAAACGATCATTCTCTAGTGACGTGATCCCATTAATCAAATGACAACTCATGTCTATGGTTTGGAAACATAACCATCATTGATGACGTGATCACATCATTCTCTAATGACGTGATCCCGTTAATCAAATGACAACTCATGTCTATGGTTAGGAAAAATAACCATCATTGATTCAATGAGCTAGTCAAGTAGAGGCAAACTGGTGACACTCTGTTTGTCTATGTATTCACACATGTACTAAGTTTCCGGTTAATACAATTCTAGCATGAATAATAAACATTTATCATGATATAAGGAAATATAAATAACAATTTTATTATTGCCTCTAGGGCATATTTCCTTGAGTCTCCCACTTGCACTAGAGTCAATAATCTAGATTATATTGTAATGATTCTAACACCCATGGAGTCTTGGTGCTGATCATGTTTTGCTTGTGAGAGAGGCTTAGTCAGCGGGTCTACAACATTTAGATCCATATGTATCTTGCAAATCTCTATGTCTCCCTCCTTGACTTGATCGCGGATAGAATTGAAGCGTCTCTTGATGTGCTTGGTTCTCTTGTGAAATCTGGATTCCTTTGCCAAGGCAATTGCACCAGTATTGTCACAAAAGAGTTTCATTGGACCCGATGCACTAGGTATGACACCTAGATCGGATATGAACTCCTTCATCCAGACTCCTTCATTTGCTGCTTCTGAAGCAGCTATGTATTCTGCTTCACATGTAGATCCCGCCACGACGCTCTTCTTGGAACTGCACCAACTGACAGCTCCACGGGTTAATAAAAACACATATCCGGTTTGTGACTTAGAGTCATCCGGATCAGTGTCAAAGCTTGCATCAACGTAACCATTTACGACGAGCTCTTTGTCACCTCCATATATGAGAAACATATCCTTAGTCCTTTTCAGGTATTTCAGGATATTCTTGACCGTTGTCCAGTGATCCACTCCTGGATTACTTTGGTACCTCCCTGCTAAACTGATAGCAAGGCACACATTAGGTCTCGTACACAACATTGCATACATGATAGAGCCTATGGCTGAAGCATAGGGAACACCTTTCATTTTCTCTCTATCTTCTGCAGTGGTCGGGCATTGAGTCTGACTCAACTTCACACCTTGTAATATAGGTAAGAACCCTTTCTTTGCCTTATCCATTTTGAACTTCTTCAAAATTTTATCAAGGTATGTGCTTTGTGAAAGTCCAATTAAGTGTCTTGAGCTATCTCTAGATCTTGATGCCCAATATATAAGAAGCTTCATCGAGGTCTTTCATTGAAAAATTCTTATTCAAGTATCCTTTTATGATGTTCAGAAATTCAATATCATTTCCGATCAACAATATGTCATCTACATATAATATCAGAAATGCTATAGAGCTCCCGCTCACTTTCTTGTAAATACATGCTTCTCCAAAAGTCTGTATAAAACCATATGCTTTGATCACAGTATCAAAGCGTATATTCAAACTCCGAGAGGCTTGCACCAGTCCATAAATGGATCGCTGGAGCTTGCACACTTTGTTAGCACCTTTTGGATCGAAAAAACCTTCTGGTTGCATCATATACAACTCTTGTTTAAGATATCCATTAAGGAATGCAGTTTTGACATCCATTTGCCAAATTTCATAATCATAAAATGCGGCAATTGCTAACATGATTCGGATGGGCTAAAGCATCACTACGGGTGAGATGGTCTCATCGTAGTCAACTCCTTGAACTTGTCAAAAACCTTTTGCAACAAGTCGAGCTTTGTAGACAATAATATTACCGTCAGCGTCAGTCTTCTTCTTGAAGATCCATTTATTCTATATGGTCTGCCGATCATCGGGCAAGTCAACCAAAGTCCATACTTTGTTCTCATACATGGATCCCATCTCAGATTTCATGGCCTCAAGCCATTTTGCGGAATTTGGGCTCATCATCGCTTCCTCATAGTTCGTAGGTTCATCATGGTCAAGTAACATGACTTCCAGAAAAGGATTACCTTACCACTCTCGTGTGGATCTTACTCTGTTTGACCTATGAGGTTCGGTATTAACTTGATCAAAAGTTTCATGATCATCATCATTAGCTTCCTCACTTATTGGTGTAGGAATCACTGGAACTGATTTCGGTGATGAACTACTTTCCAATAAGGAGAACATACAATTACCTTGTCAAGTTCTACTTTCCTCCCACTCACTTCTTTCGAGATAAACTCCTTCTCTCAAAAGGATCCATTCTTAGCAACGAATATCTTGCCTTCAGATCAGTGATAGAACGTGTACCCAACAGTCTCCTTTGGGTATCCTATGAAGACACATTTCTCTGATTTGGGTTCGAGCTTATTAGGTTGAAGCTTTTTCACATAAGCATCGCAGCCCCAAACTTTAAGAAACGATAACTTGGGTTTCTGGCCATACCACAATTCATAAGGTGTCGTCTCAACAGATTTAGATGGTGTCCTATTTAACCTGAATGCAGCCGTCTCTAAAGCATAACCCCAAAACGATAGCGGTAAATTAGTGAGAGACATCATAGATGGCACCATATCTAATAAAGTGCGGTTACGACGTTTGGACACACCATTACGTTGTGGTGTTCCAGGTGGCGTCAGTTGCGAAACTATTCCGCATTGTTTCAAATGAAGTCCAAACTCATAACTCAAATATTCACCTCCACGATCAGATCATAGAAACTTGATTTTCTTGTTATGATGATTTTCCACTTCACTTTGAAATTCTTTGAACTTTTCAAATGTTTCAGACTTATGTTTCATTAAGTAGATATACCCATGTCTTCTCAAATCATCTATGAAGGTGAGAAAATAATGATATCCGTCGAGAGCTTCAATGTTCATTGGATCACATACATCAGTATGTATGATTTCCAATAACTCTGTTGCTCGCTCCATTGTTCAGGAGAACGGAGTTTTAGTTATCTTGCCCATGAGGCATGGTTTGAAAGTGCCAAGTGATTCATAATCAAGTGATTCTAGAAGTCCATCAGAATGGAGTTTCTTCATGCACTTTACACCAATATGACCTAAATGAAAGTGCCACAAATAAGTTGCACTACCATTATCAACTCTGCATCTTTTGGATTCAATACTATGAACATGTGTATCACTACTATCAAGATTTAGTAAAAATAGACCACTAATCAAGGGTGCATGACCATAAAAGGTATTACTCATATAAATAGAACAACCATTATTCTCTGATTTAAATGAGTAACCGTCTCACATCAAACAAGATCCAGATATAATGTTCATGCTCAAAGCTGGCACCAAATAACAATTATTTAGATCTAAAACTAATCCTGAAGGTAGATGTAGAGGTAGCGTGCCGACGGTGATCACATTGACTTTGGAACCATTTCCCACGCGCATCGTCACCTCGTCCTTAACCAATCTTTGCTTAATCCGTAGCCCCTGTTTCGAGTTGCAAATGTTAACAACTGAACCGGTATCAAATACCCAGGCACTACTGCGAGCATTGGTAAGGTACACATCAATAACATGTATATCAAATATACCTTTCACTTTGCCATCCTTCTTCTCCGCCAAATACTTGGGGCAGTTCTGCTTCTAGTGACCAGTTCCTTTGCAGTAGAAGCACTTAGTCTCAGCTTTAGGTTCAGAATTGGGTTTCTTCACTTGAGCAGCAACATGATTGTTGTTCTTCTTGAAGTTCCCCTTCTTCCCATTACCCTTTTTCTTGAAATTGGTGGTCTTGTTGGCCATCAACACTTGATGCTCCTTCTTCATTTCTACCTCAGCAACCTTCAACATTGCAAAGAGCTCAGGAACCATCTTATCTATCCCTTGCATATTATAGTTCATCACGAAGCTCTTGTAGCTTGGTGGCAGTGATTGAAGAACTCTGTCAATGACACTATCATCAAGAAGATTAACTCCCAGTTGAGTCAAGTGGTTGTGGTACCCAGACATTCTGAGTATATGTTCACTGACAGAATTATTTTCCTCCATCTTGCAGATGTAGAACTTATTGCAGACTTCATATCTCTCAATCTGGGCATTTCCTTGAAATATTAACTTCAACTCCTGGAACATCTCATATGCTCCATGACGTTCAAAACGTCGTTGAAGTCCCGTTTCTAAGCTGTAAAGCATGGCACACTGAACTATCGAGTAGTCATTAGCTTTGCTCTGCAAGGTGTTCACAACATCTGGCATTGCTCCTGCAGCGGGTTTTCACCTAGCGGTGCTTCTAGGACATAATTCTTCTGTGCAGCAATGAGGATCATCTTCAAGTTACGGACCAAGTCTGTGTAGTTTCTACCATGATCTTTCAACTTAGCTTTCTCTAGGAATGCATTAAAATTCAACCGAACAACAACATAGACATGCAAAATACTATCAGGTACTAAGTTCATGATAAATTAAAGTTCAATTAATCAAATTACTTAAGAACACCCACTTAGATAGACATCTCTCTAATCATCTAAGTGATCACGTGATCCACATCAACTCAACCATGTCCGATCATCACGTGATATGGAGTAGTTTTCAATGGTGAACATCACTATGTTGATCATATCTACTATATGATTCACACTCGACCTTTGGGTCTCAGTGTTCCGAGGCCATATCTGCATATTCTAGGCTCGTCAAGTTTAACTCGAGTATTCTATGTGTGCAGAACTGGCTTGCACCCATTGTATGTGAACGTAGAGCTTATCACACCCGATCATCACAGGGTGTCTCGACACGATGAACTGTAGCAACAGTACATACTCAGGGAGAACACTTATACCTTGAAATTTAGTGAGAGATCATCTTACAATGCTATCATCGAACTAAGCAAAACAAGATACATAAAGGATAAACATCACATGAAATCAATATAAGTGATATGATATGGCCATCATCATCTTGTGCCTTTGATATCCATCTCCAAAGCACCGTCATGATCACCATCGTGACCCGCTTGACACCTTGATCTCCTTCGAAGCATCATTGTCATCTCGCCAACTATTGCTTCTATGACTATCGCTACCGCTTAGTGATAAAGTAAAGCAATTACATGGCGATTGCATTTCATACAATAAAGCGACAACCATATGGCTCCTGCCAGTTGCTGATAATTGTGTTACAAAACATGATCATCTCATACAATAAAATTTTGCATCATGTCTTGACCATATCACATCACAACATGCCCTGCAAAAACAAGTTAGACGTTCTCTACTTTGTTGATTCATCTTTTACGTGGCTGCTATGGGCTGAGCAAGAACCATTCTTACCTATTCATCAAAAACCACCAAGTGGTATAGTGATTGCTTTTTGATCTTCAGAAAGAACCCTGTTCATTGAATCCGATTCAACTAAAGCTGGAGAAACAGACACCCACTAGCCACCTATGTGTGAAGCACATCGGTAGAACCAGTCTCGTGTAAGTGTATGCGTAATGTCGGTCTGGGTCGCTTCATCCAACAATGCTGCTGAATCAAGAATCAACTAGTGACGGCAAGCAATATGTATATACCCACGCCCACAACTCCTTTGTGTTCTACTCGTGCATATAACATATACACATAAACTTGGCTCAGATGCCACTGCTGGGGAACGTAGTAATTTCAAATAGATTCCTACGCACACGCAGAACATGGTGATGCATAGCAATGAATGGGAAGAGTGTTGTCTATGTACCCTCATAGACCATAAGCGGAAGCGTTATGAGAACGCGGTTGATGTAGTCATACGTCTTCATGATCGACCGATGCTAGCACCGAAGATATGGCACCTCCGCAATTTACACATGTTCGGCTGGGTGACGTCCCATGAACTCACGATCCAATAGAGTTTCGAGGGAGAGCTTCGTCAGCACGATGGCCTAATGACGATGATGATGATGCTACCGAAATAGGGCTTCGCCTAAGCACCGCTACGATATGAACGAGGTGGATTATGCTGGAGGGGGGCACCGCACACGGCTAAGAGATCAATGATCAAATTGTGTGTCTATGGGGTGCCCCCCTCCCGCGTATATAAAGGAGTGGAGGAGGGGGAGGGGGCCGTCCTCCTAGGTGCGCCCCAAGGGGAGTCGTACTCCCACAGGAAGTAGGATTCCCCCTTTCCCTAGTTGGATTAGGAGAGAGAGAAGGGGAGGAAGGAAAGGGGGGGCGGCCCCCTCCCAATTCAGACTGGGCTTGGGGGGCGCGCCCCCTCCTTTGCTCCCTTCTCATATCTCCCACTATGGGCCAGTAAGGCCCATATACATCCCGGGGTCTTCCGGTAACCTCCATTTACATCGGTAAATGCCCGATCTCACCCAGAACCATTCCGATGTCCAAATATAGTCGTCCAATATATCTATCTTTACGTCTCAACTATTTCGAGACTCCTCGTCATGTCCGTGATCATATCCGGCACTATGAACGACCTTCGGTATATCAAAACACATAAACTCATAATACGACCGTCAATGAACATTAAGCGTGCGGATCCTACGGGTTCAAGAACTATGTAGACATGACCGAGACACGTCTCCGGTCAATAACCAATAGCGGAACTTGGATGCTCATATTTGTGCCTACATATTCTATGAGGATCTTTATCAGTCAAACCGCACAACGATATATGTTGTTCTTTTTGTCATCGGTATGTTACTTGCTCGAGATTTGATCGTCGGTATCTCAATACCTAGTTCAACCTCGTTACTGGCAAGTCCCTTTACTCTTTCTGTAATTCTACATCCCGTAACTAACTCATTAGCTACATTGCTTGAAAGGCTTATAGTGATGTACATTACCGAGAGGGCCCAGAGATACCTCTCCGACAATCGGAGTGACAAATCCTAATCTCGATCTATGTCAACTCAACAAACACCATCGGAGACACCTGTAGAGCACCTTTATAATCACCCAGTTACATTCTGCCATTTGGTAGCACACAAAGTGTTCCTCCGGTATTCGGGAGTTGCATGATCTCATAGTCATAGGAACATGTATAAGTTATGGACAAAGCAATAGCAACAAACTAAACGGTCAACGTGCTAAGCTAACGGATGGGTCAAGTCAATCACATCATTCTCTAATGACGTTTTCTCGGTAATCAAATGACAACTCATGTCTATGGTTAGGAAACATAACCATCATTGATTCAACAAGCTAGTCAAGTAGAGGCAAACTAGTGACACTCTATTTGTCTATGTATTCACACATGTACTAAGTTTCCAGTTAATACAATTCTAGCATGAATAACACACATTTATCATGATATATGGAAATATAAATAAAAAATTTATTATTGCCTCTATGTCATATTTCCTTCAGGGAGTACTACACTACTCAAATGCGGTCACATAAGTCAGTGATGTAACTGGTCGTACATGTTAGACCAAGCCGATGCGTGTCCCTTCGGTGAGACGCAGGTCCGACCGACCGTCTGTTGGTGCGACCGACCGTAAAGTATTACACGATGAAGATTTCTTGTTGTGATTGTCAGTTACCATTTTTTTCCAAACGACCAACTATTTTCACAGGAATAGAATACATATAGATGGAGTGATTGTCAAGGTTGCAAACCGACATGGCGTTGCAAGTTCACTGCAGCAGCAACCGACTAGGTCACTTAATTGCTTGCGGGGAAGGACGGTAGCTCACCTCGCCTATGATGCATGCCCAGCGGCACCGCCGCAACTGGTCCCGGGATTTGGCTTCTCCTCCCGCCCATTTGAACAGTTGCACCGGCTGCTCATGTCATTGCGCAGGCATGCGCGTTCTTTCCTCCACAGTCGACTCCGTGAATATGATATCTGCCATTAGCCCTAGCTTGAAATCAACGCGACTGTCGGTGTCAAAACCGCGGATCTCGGGTAGGGGGTCCCGAATTGTGCGTCTAGGCGGATGGTAACAAGAGGCAGGGGACACAAAGTTTTACCCAGGTTCGGGCCATCCTGATGGAGGTAAAACCCTACGTCCTGCTTGATTAATATTGATGATATGGGTAGTTCAAGAGTAGATCTACCACGAGATCAGAGAGGCTAAACCCTAGAAGCTAGCTGATGGTATGATTGTATGTTGTCCTACGGACTAAAACCCTTCGGTTTATATAGACACCGGAGATGGTTAGGGTTACACAAGGTCGGTTACAAAGGAGGAGATATACATATCCGCATTGCCTAGCTTGCCTTCCACGCCAAGTAGAGTCCCATCCGGACACGAGACGAAGTCTTCAATCTTGTATCTTCATAGTCTAACAGTCTGGCCAAAGGATATAGTACGACTGTCCGGAGACCCCCCAATCTAGGACTGCCTCAGTAGCCCCTGAACCAGGCTTTAATGACGATGAGTCCGGCGCGCAGTATTGTCTTCGGCATTGCAAGGCGGGTTCCTCTTCCGAACACATCACAGAAGAATTTGAATACAAGGATAGTGTCTGACCCTGCAAAATAAGCTCCACATACCACCGTAGAGAGAATAATATTTCCACAAATCTAATCTGCTGACACGTTTTGGCAATACGACATTGTGCCATGGCCCGATAATTATTCAAACCGTTTTGTCGGATTTCGGGTTCCGGCGGACCCTTGAGGTTCGAACATTGGGGTGCGCGTGGAGATTTCACCTCCTACCTACCTGCACCCCTCCGCCATGCTAGGATCAGGACTACGGGAAGAACAACACAAGATACACAGGGTTTATACTGGTTCGGGCCACCGTTGTGGTGTAATACCCTACTCCAGTGTGTGGTGTGTGGATTGCCTCTTGGGCTGATGATGATGAACAATACAAGGAAGAACAGCCTCGCGAGGGTCTGTACTTGGCTGGGGCGATGAACTGCTGGGAGGAGTTCAGTCGCCTCTCTCTCTCTCTCTGTGTGTGTTTCCAACCAGCCGACCCCCTTCTATGTGGGTGGCTGGTCCTATCTATAGAGACCCTGGTCCTCTTCCCAAATATTGAGCAGGAAGGGAGCCAACAATGGCGGGCTAATTTGAAAGGAGACAGCAAGTATCAGCTATCCTAACAAAAGCAGTCTTCGCCTGCGCAAAGCTCTGGTGATGACACCGTCTTGGGCTCCATGGTGACCTCCGTCTCGTAGTCCTCCTGGTCTTGGTCTCGTTGCACCGAAATGGCAACCTTTGCCTGATGCCTCGGTACTCCGCGGCTACGCTTGCCCCCTTTGCACCAAAGAGGAAAGGAGGACGCTGCATGGGCGGGCACCCGCCTGGCGCCCTCAGTCGTCATGGCTTGCGTCACGGGCACCTCGTGAGGTACCCCGCCTTGATCTCTCTACCTCCTCGCGAGCCAGCCTAACGAGGCCGTGCCTGAGGAGGCTCCACATCGTCCACCCCGCGAGGCTTGGCCCCTCGCGAGGGTCTTGAGTTTATGTTGGTGAAGATGGGCCGTGCTAGGCCCCCCTTTTGAGCCACACCGCAGGCCACAGGCAGGCAAGTCTGGGGACCCCCGTTCCCAGAACGCCGATAGTAGCCCCCGGGCCCAAGGCGCGCTCGGACTTGGCCGTGCAGGGAGGCGGAAGGGCAAGAGCGAAGCGCCGCGGGCCCTAACAGCTTGCGGCCTTGGGCGCCGCATGGCGGTTGATTGGATGTGGGCGTCTCCACTTCCCCATGATGCCTCGGCAACTGCACGGATTGGACAACTCCCTGCATGCAAAGCGGGTCATAATTACCTGCGATCGTGGGGGCCGTTGGTTGGCCATCGCCAGCCATAAGTATGGACCGACACGCACCCTTCTAGTTCATCCCCCCTTGCTTCTCCTCTTTCTTCATGGCCCCGTCGAGGTGGTTCTCGGCCGCCGAGAAGGGGAAGGCTTGCCGGGTTGAGCCCGCCTTTACCCCACCCAAGCGTGGCCGAGGGCGCCCTCGCAAGCATCCTGTGGCCACCACGGTGGCTCCCCGCGGCCATGAAGGCGATCTCCAGCACAGCAACGGGCGGATTGCTGCAGCCGGGGGGGCGCGCTCCGGCTGCGCGTCCCCCCAGGCCGCGTGTTCGTTCTGCTAAAGTGCTGCCGGAGTTCGTCGTGTGGTCGGCGGAGCCGGCTAGCACCCGGCTTCCGCTTGCTCGCTTCCTCCTCGGCGAGCTCCCGGCCGGCGCCCCGGGCGGCCTCTGGCTCCTGGCCGACGGCTACTGCAGCCGGGCCTCATGGGTCTCGCTGGAGGTCTCCACGGCCAGGAGCCTGTCCCTGGCCCGTGGTTGGCAGACGTTTGCCCGCGCGCGTGGCCTGAGCCGTCGGTGCACCCTACACTTCAAGTTCGACGGCGACGCCACCCTCTACATGAGGGTGTTTGGGGAAGATGGTCGCCGCGCAGGGTGTTGCCCCGAGGGTGATGACCGCGGCTGGGAACCCAGCTCCGGCGATGATGGAGAGAGCAGCGCTCGCACGGCTGACAGTGTTCGGGGTTCCTCAAGCTTCTCAGGTTCTTCTTTAGGTGGCGACTCCTCTAGCCGTGGCCGCGGTCAGCCTCCACGCCGTCGTATCTGCTTGGGGGGTGGCAACGTGTCCGCCCGCCGTCGCGCCCTGGTGAAGCCCGAGAGGGAGTCCGCCTGAGCTTCGGATGCAGCTTGGGCCTTCCCTGCAGGCTGGTGTGAGGCGGGCCGTGCCGGATTTGTTCTTCCTTTTCCCTTTTTCCTGCGTAACAAAGACAATAGTGTGGAGCCCCACGGGGGCGTGTTTGGGTTATTGCTGTTAATCATCGTTTTGCTTTCGTTACCGTACCTTCCGGCTATGTGCCCGAGCGTGGATAGCTCCCGGCCCCGGCCGTGGGGGGGGCGACCGACCCAGGCCCTGTGTTTGTGTCGCGGTGCCCGAGGGGCACGGACTGGAGGGGTGCTCCTGCAAGGGGCCCAGGTCGTGGACCCTTTGAATAACTAGGATAGGAACACTGGCGAGGGCGCTCGGCTCCCCCCCTCGCGAGGCCTTGCGCAAGAGAAATCGAGGCAGGAGAGCGAAAAGCCGAAGAACCGCAAGCCAAAGACGGCAATAACTTCAATAAAACTTCAAATGAGAAGGAACAAGCCAACTGCGGAAAGCAAATGAAAAGCCGCGTCCGGCACCTAATCTAGTCTTCGACGTCTTCTCACCAGCGCGAAGCTAAGTGCTGCCACTGGGCATGGGAGGGAGCCCCAGGGCCTGAGGCCGGCGATCCTGAGACTCCACGCCGTGTACAGCCCCAACTCATTATTACGTGAGAGTGTCACGGGCGGCGAGCTTCACAGGCGTTGGCCTTCTTCATAGGCTTCGGGCCTTTTCCGAAACGCGATAGCTTCACAGGCACTCGGCTTGCTTCACAGGCTCTAGGCCTTTTCCAAAACGCGATAGCTTCACAGGCATTCGCCTTGCATCACAGGCTCTGGGCCTTTTCCAAAACGAGATAGCTTCACAGGCATTCGCCTTCTTCATAGGCTCCGGGCCTTTTCCAAAATGCGATAGCTTCATAGGCATTCGCCTTGCTTCACAGGCTCTCGGCCTTTTCCAAAACGCGATAGCTTCACAAGCACTCGCCTTGCTTCACAGGCTCTGGGCCTTTTCAAGGGTAGAACCTCCGGAGGTGCTGGATGTTCCATGCACTCTGGACCGGCACTCCCTCCTGAGTCTCCAAGCACGCAGAGCCGGGCCTGGAAACATGAGCAACCTTGAACGGGCCCTCCCACATGGGAGAGAGCTTGTGCAATCCCTCCCTGGAGAGAACCCGCGTGAGCACGAGGTCTCCTACCTCAAGAGTCCTGGGGTGGATGTTGCGGCACTGATATCGCCGCAGTGCTTGTTGGTACATTGCCGCTTGCAGCGCGGCTTCCCGGCGACGCTCCTCCCCCAGCACGAGGTCCGTCCCCCGCATGGCATCCTGCTGCGCCTCGTCGAACGCCAGGACCCACGCGGAGCAACGTCTGACCTCGTGAGGGAGGACTGCTTCTGCTCCGTAGACCAGGAAGAACGGGGTCTCTCCAGTCGGCTTGGTCGCGGTGGTGCGGATGGACCACAGCACGGACTGCAGCTCGTCGTACCACCCTATGCCGCAAGCCTCCAGTTTCTTCTTGAATGTCCTAGTCTTGAGGCCCCTCAGGACCTCCGCGTTGGCTCGCTCGGCCTGGCCGTTGCTTCGGGTGTGCGCCATTGAAGCATAGCATATATGTGTTCCAAGGTTAGCAGAATATGTTTTGAAGAGGTTACTGGTGAACTGCGAACTGTTGTCTGTGATGATGCGATTCGGCACCCCGAACTGGCTCATGATGCCCTTGATGGACTTGACTACGGAACCCGCAGGAATGGTGCGGACAGCCTCCACTTCAGCCCACTTGGTGAACTTGTCCACGGCAACGTAAAGATAGCGGTAGCCCCCTGCCGCCCGAGGAAACGGACCCAAGATGTCGAGCCCCCAAACTGTGAATGGCCATGAAAGGGGGATAGTCTGCAAGCCCCCTGCCGACTGATGGATCTGCTTGGCGTGGAACAGGCAGGCCTCACAAGCTTTCACTAGTTCAACGGCGTCATTGAGCGTGGTGGGCCAATAAAACCCACTGCGGAACGCCTTGCCAACGAGGGTCCGTGATGACGAATGATGTCCGCAATCTTCGCCGTGTATATCTTCCAGTAGTTCCTTCCCTTGCTCCCTAGAGATGCAGCGCATGGATACATCATTCGGTCGCTTCCGGTAGAGCTCTCCATCTTTGATGCAGTATGCCATGGCCTGGCGCGCCACTCGCTCTGCTTCCTCCTCCTTCTCCGGCAGGGTCCCTTGCGTTAAGTAGCTCCCGAGCTCTGTGATCCAACATCCGTCCTGAGGTTCCGTCGTCAGGAGCAGGCGTGCTCCCGAGGCCGGGCCACAAGACGGAGCTCCTGAGGCAGGTGGCTGAGGGAGCTCCTCCCTGGGCTGAGTCGTGTTTGATAATGACGGTAAGGCTGAAGGCTTGAAGAGCCGCTCCTCGAAAAGGCCAGGCTCCTGAGGTAACCGCCTGGACGCGCATTTGGCGATGGCATCGGCTTCCTGATTGGTGCCACGGGGCACATGCTGCAACTCCAACCCCCAGAACTGCTTCTCCATCCTGCAGACCTCTGCAAGGTAGGCCTCCATCTACTCATCCTTCAGCTCGTACACCTTGTTGGAGAAATTGACAAGGAGCTGCAAATCGCCCTTGATGGTGAGGCGTTTCACCCCCAGGGCAGCTGCGGCCTTCAGGCCCGCTATTAAACCTTCATACTCCGCTATGTTGTTGGAGACCTTTTCACCTTGCTGGAAACAGAGCTGCACGGCGTAATAGAGCTTGTCCTGGGTGGGCGATATAAGCACCGCCCCAGCCCCAGCGCCGTGTCTGGAGAACGCCCCATCGAAGTACATGACCCAGCCTTCTGGCGCCTCGCTTCCCGGGGACAGGGACCGGTCCTCGCCGGCCTTGAGGCCTGGCGCCTCCATCCATTCTGCCACAAAATCCGCCAACGCTGCTCCCTTGATGACTTTGGTCGTGCTGAATTCGAGCTGAAACGCTTGCAGCTCTATGTTCCACTCAGCGACCCTCCCAGCTGAATTGGGGCTCCTGAGCACCCTCTCCAGGGGGTATGACGAGACGACCTTGATGGGGTGACCCTGAAAATAGTGCCGCAGCTTGCGTGAAGCCACCAGTAGCGCGAGGAGGAGTTTCTGAGGCATAGGGTACCGCGCCCTTGCATCCCGCAACACTGTGCTGATGAAGTACACTGGGTGCTCAATGAGGTGGAGTGCGTCAGTGCTGGTGGCTCCATTTGGAGACCATGGCGCCTCTTGAGACAATGGGGCCTCCTGAGACTGGCCATCTGGGAGAGGGGCCTCTTCCGCCTCTGGTGCGCCCCTGTGTGGCGGCTGATCATCCTAAGCAGCTGTGGCGGTTTCTGTGGGCCTTCCTCCTACCAGTTCCGCCTTGTCCCGGGCTGCTGCCGCGGTTTTGATTCAACGCTCCTCTCTAACTGCCACCAGGGCTGCGCTGGCGGAGTAGGGAGTGGCGGCGAGGTAAAGCACCAGGGGCTCTTGAGGGCGCGGAGCCGCCATGACCGGTGGACTGGTCAGGTATTTCTTGAGATCCTGGAACGCCTTGTCGGCCTCTTCAGTCCAGTCGAAGGGCCCATTTTTCTTCATTAGCTGGAAGAAGGGCAGGGCTCGTTCCCCCAACTTGGAGATGAAGCACCCTAGCCCGGTCACGCTCCCCGTGAGCTTCTGCGTTTCTCTGAGGGTCTTTGGCGGGCTCATGTCTTCCACCGCCTTGACCTTCTCCAGGTTAGCCTCGATGCCTCGGTGGGACACGAGGAAACCCAAGAGCTTGCCCGAGGGGACTCTGAACACACACTTCTCTGGGTTGAGCCGTAGGTTCACTTCATTGAGGCTCGCAAAGGTTTCCTCCAGGTCTTGTATCAAGGTCCTAGCCTCCCGAGATTTCACCATGATGTCATCGACGTAAGCTTCAACATTCTTCCTGAGCTGCGGGCCCAAGGTGATATGCATCAGCCGCTGAAAGGTCGCCCCTGCGTTACGCAGCCCAAATGGCATGCAGGTGTAGCAGTACACCCCACACGGGGTTAGGAAGGCTGTCTTCTCGACGTCTTCTACCGCCATCTTGATCCGGTGATACCCAGAGAAGGCATCCAGGAAGCATAACAGGTCGCATTCCGCAGTGGAATCGATGATCTGGTCGATGCGGGGGAGCGGGAACGGATCTTGCGGGCACGCTTTGTTGAGGTTGGTGAAGTTGACACACATGCGTTCCTTCCCTCCCTTCTTCGGCACAATGACAGGGTTGGCCAACCAATCTAGGTATCGGACCTCGCGAATGACCCCAGCGGCCTCTAATTTGCGGGTCTCTTGGACGATGAAGGCCTGCTTTTCTGTGGGCTGCCGCCTGGCCTTCTGCTTCACAGGGCGCATGTTGGGGCACACATTGAGGTGATGCTCGATTACACTCCTGGGGATCCCTGCCAACTGGTCTGGCTCCCAAGTGAATACCTTCTTGTTTGCGCGCAGGAACCCGACCAGGGCCTCCTCCTGCTCGGGTTTGAGGTGGGCGCCTATGGTGAAAGTGGCGCTGGTGGACCCGTCCTCATCGACGGGTATCTGCTTGGTTTCTGCCTTGTCTTGGGTGAACAACTGCATCTTCTTGGTGGGCGCAGCCCCCTTGGGCTCGGGGGCCTCCAAGTCGGTGGGCTGTGCCGATGCTGCTGCCTTGTAGACGAGCTTGAGCGCCCACAGAGCGTCACCGGTATCCCCATGCATGGTGAGGACACCGCTGCTCCCGGGCATCTTCATGAGGTTGTACGCCGGGTGCGTTGCGACCATGAACTGGGCCAGCGCTGGGTAGCCGAGGATGGTGTTGTAAGGGAGGCCGATGGGGGCGATGTTGAAGTCGACCAGCTCCGTGCGGAAGTTGTCATAGGTGCCGAAGGTCACTGGGAGCCGGATCTGTCCCATGGAGCTGGACGACCTGCCCCCAACGCCTGAGAAGGGCCGGCTGGGCTGCAGGCGTCCCAGGCGTATGCAGAGGAGGTTGAGGGCCTCGACTGAGAGCACGCTGAGGCCCGCCCCGCCATCGATGAGAGTTCTGGTGACAGCCACCTGGCAGATGGTGGGGGTGCATAGCATGGGGAGCGCACCCGAGCAGGCCGAATTGGAGGGGTGGTCCTCCGGGCTGAAGCTCAGGCCGACCTCGGGCGCTGCCCGATCCAGGGGAGCCCCCTGCCGTGTGGAAGTGGCGCTGACCCGGTGGATGAACGGCTTAATGTGGTGACTTGTAAGCGGCGCCTGCAAGCCGCCCAAGAGGGCCGTGACGATTGGGGGTGTCGGTGCAGCGCGATAGGCAGGGGAGAGGTTGCGGGGCTCCATGGGCGCGCGGAGCGCGTGGGACGAAGAACCAGCTGGGGTGGGCGAGGGAGTTGCGGTGCGGCCGTCTTGCCGCACGGACAGATGTCGTGATGATGCTTGCTGCTCGTCCCCCGCCGGGCCGGTGGCGGCGTCGATGGCAGGTGACGGGGAACGGTGGGGACGCCCGCCGACAGGGGCCATCTGGGCGACGCGGGAAGCGAAGGCGGCCCGGCGCTCTGCGCGGGTCCGACGAGCGTCAGACATGGGCGCGATGGTCGGAGGAGAACGGAGCGGTGGAAAACGATTTTCGGCGCATCCCTACCTGGCGCGCCAAATGTCGGATTTCGGGTCCCGGCAGAACCTTGAGGTTCGAACACTGGGGTGCGCACGGAGATTTCACCTCCTACCTACCTGCACCCCTCCGCCATGCTAGGATCAGGACTACGGGAAGAACAACACAAGATACACAGGGTTTATACTGGTTCGGGCCACCGTTGTGGTGTAATACACTACTCCAGTGTGTGGTGTGTGGATTGCCTCTTGGGTTGATGATGATGAACAATACAAGGAAGAACAGCCTCGCGAGGATCTGTTCTTGGCTGGGGTGATGAACTGCTGGGAGGAGTTCAGTCGCCTTTCTCTCTCTCTCTCTCTCTCTCTCTCTCTCTCTATCTCTCTCTCTCTCTGTTTCCAACCAGCCGACCCCCTTCTATGTGGGTGGCCGGTCCTATCTATAGAGGCCCTCGTCCTCTTCCCAAATATTGAGCGGGAAGGGAGCCAACATGGCGGGCTAATTTGAAAGGAGATAGCAAGTATCAGCTATCCTGACAAAAGCAGTCTTCGCCTGCGCAAAACCCTGGTGATGACACCGTCTTGGGCTCCATGGTGACCTCCATCTCGTAGTCCTCCTGGTCTTGGTCTCGTTGCACCAAAATGGCAAACTTTGCCTGATGCCTCGATACTCCGTGGCTGCGCTTGCCCCCTTTGCACCAAAGAGCAAAGGAGGACTCTGCGCGGGCTGGCACCCGCCTGGCGCCCTGAGTCGTCATGGCTTGCGTGACGGGCACCTCGTGAGGTACCCCGCCTTGATCTCTCTGCCTCCTCGCAAGCCAGCCTGACGAGGTCGTGCCTGAGGAGGCTCCGCGTCGTCCGTCCCGCGAGGCTTGGCCCCTCGCGAGGGTCTTGAGTTTGTGTTGGTGAAGATGGGCCGTGCTGGGCCCCCCTTTTGAGCCACGCCGCAGGCCGCAGGCAGGCAAGTCTAGGGACCCCCATTTCCAGAACGCCGACACGTTTCCTTTAACTAGCCCCGCACATAACGCGAGGCAGTTTTTTGACACGTCTTGCCAAAGCAGTGATCGTGTTCCCCTAATTACGGGATTCTCATCAATACGGTCGTGGGTAACTCAACCATGTCTAGGACTACTAGATTATAGGCAAGTCCCAAACGGCTATGGAGAGGACGCTTGATATTCACCCTCTTTATAAAGAGACAAGGCTTTTACTTTTTTCCCTCCTGCGCTCAATCGAATCCTTCCCCCGCCTCGAGTTCTAACACCCAAAGCCTAGTTCAGGTGCTTCGGACCTTCAATCATGTCTGGATCTACCCTTCAAGGCCGGTGGATGCCCTCCTCCGTTATGGAAGAAGACATCAAGAAGTTGAGGGAGGCCAGATACCTTACCGCCGAGGTTTCGCATCGGCTGCCTGCCCGAGGGCAGGTTGTCCCTACACCTGAACCCAACGAAGACGTCGTGTTCATCTCCCACTTCCTCCGAGGTCTAGGCCTCACTCTGGATCCCTTCATTAGGGGGTTGATGTTTTATTACAGGCTAGATTTCCATGATCTAGCCCCGGACTCCTTTCTCCACATCTCGACATTTATTGTCGCATGTGAGGCCTTCCTCCGCATTACCCCTCACTTTGGCCTGTGGCTCAAGACCTTTGATGTGAAGCCGAAGATGGTTGAGGGGCTGGACGTAGCGTGCAGAGGCGCATTCATAAGCAAGATAGATGGAGCTCCATAGCCAAAGGGTTCCATTCCAAAGGTGTCCGGACTATGGCAACGGGATTAGTTTTACATCAGAGCTCCCAGAAGTGCCAAGTGGGCGGCTCCCAGAAGTGCCAAGTGGGCGGCTGCCCCTGCTCTCCGCTCAGGCCCTCCACCACAACTGATGTCATCGATTACCAGAGGGCTGAGCTGGGGTCCAGCCAAGTACGTGCCTGTACTACAGAGCCGCATTAAAGATCTCTTCGAAGGAGATTTCAGTTTGATTATGGTAATGCAAGTCATGCTGGTTCGACGAATCCAGCCATGCAAATGCCGGCCCCTCCGCATGTGGGAGTTCAACCCAGAAGGACCGCGCGTTATTCAGAATTTCCTTGGCTTGACGGACGAGGAGATGTATAAATCATTCTTCGGACCCTAGATAGAGTGTCCAGACAATACCGAGGACGTGGACCTAAGCAGCAACCGCACCACCGACCAAGTAAGTTATCCTCTAGCTGAACACACCCTCTTTCATTTATCATGATGCCATTCGGAGAAATCGCTCTTTGACCAGGACTAGATAACAAAGGCGAAGATGATTCGGTGTTTGGCCCTCCTTCATGAGGGTTTGTAAAATCCGGTACTGGAAAAGATGCTCGAGCTAGCACCTTGCCCGGAGCCCTCAAAGGAAGATAAAGGGGGGAATAAAGAGGGCGGAAGCGGGCCTCCACGGCTACCTATTCCGACCGAGGGAACGGGCGCCTCCGTGAGGGAGGATAACCAAGGGGAGGAATCTAACATTCTCTCACCGCGGGGAAGGAAGAGGACTACCCCTGAAGATCCGGAAACCAAGTTTCCAAATGGGAGAAGAAGTCTCCACCAGAGGGTCCTGCCTGGGAGGGTGCTCTTGCCGCACAAAGTCCGCGCGGGGATCTGCCCTCTAACGAGCTGTAAGTAATCAAAAAGTACTTTAATAGTGAAGGTATACTACTTTACCTCTGAGGAAAATAACCGAAGCATTTATCTTCCAGTTCGGATCTTAGCCCTCCTCAGCAGAGCTCGTCTTCGGGGGATCTTCTTCCGGAGATGATGGAGAGCAAAACGCCTCCCCCGGACTCCCCCGCTCAAGAAGCGGGCGACCTTGAAGTGTCGTCACGGAGGGCGTCTCCGGATCTGGTGAGGCCAGAAGATAATCCTATAGTCACCCGAAGTCCTCAGCGTCTGGCTCTTGAAGAGAGCAAACAAAAGAGTCCGGCACTGTTTGGTATGCGGTCGGACGTACTGAGGGAGCTGTTGGAGCGAGCGGCCATCTCAGAAGAACACCGTACAATAATGGGTACGGTGATGGAAAGAAGTTCATCCACCGAAAGCGGATTTCATGAAGCCTTTATGAGTCTACTGACAGGCTTTGAGGTACGTGATACTTTTTGATAGTACCGCACATTTTTAGGTGTGCCTTGTGTAGATAGTAGCCCATGAGACTCTGGTTGTCGTCGAGAACGGTGGCGAACAGAGGATCATAGTCCCAGGTAGTTACCAAACCGCCTTTATGTGCAGGTGGTGGAAGCTCCGGTGGCAAGTCGGACTAATGAGTTTGCCGAACTAAAGCGGCAACTGGATGCGGCAGATGCCGACATCGAGCTTGTTAACAAGCGGCTTGACGAGGCACAGGGTAAGTAATGCTTTCTGGTGAATGTCACATAGTAAGAGCAGCACGATGCCAGTATCTTTAATATGTTGTGACTGCAGATGGAGCTACCACCATGGAGACCCTTCGGGCAGAACTTGCCCGAGCCAAAGAACAAGCAAGGAGTAGTAATGCGGCTGCTTTGAAGGCGGCCGAAGAGTTGAGGCCGAGAAGGCCGTGCATTGCGAGAGCAAAGAGAAAATGGCCAAGATGGCTATAAGGTTAAAAGACACTACCGACCGTTGCCAGTTCCTTGAAGAAGAAAACCGAGTGAAGGCGACGGACCTTGAAAAGGCCATGATGATGACCAAAGGCACCCGCTCTGCTATGAGAGCGAAGAAGGAGGAGCTGCGTGAAGTCGGGGATATTGCGGCTGGGAAGCCCTTCATGCTGTGGAGGAAGTTCGGAGATCCACGGTATGCCCCTCTGGATCGGCTGTGGAGTTCGGTAGACGCATATATGGACTTGGTGGCGTGCACTGTCGATGCGGCCAAATACTTCCGAGATCAAACAGATCGTGAAGTGGACAAGCTGTTCTGGTTGCAATTTAACGTTCCAGAGTGTCCGCTTCCATTGACTAATCAGCTAGCCGAATGGGCCGAACTCAATAGGTTGTCCGGACTCGCCATGACGTATGTCGTGGATCCGCTGTGGCCGGAAAAGCCGAAGCCGAACAGCTATTTCAGCTTAGTGCAGCAGTTCCTTGGTGCGGTGTCGCGCATCAATGCGATGAAGAGGTCGGTGTGCATAGAAGGCTCACGGATGGCCCTTGCCCGTGTTAAAGCATACTGGGCGGAGATGGATGCTACCACTGTTGCGGCGCAGGGTTCGGCCATAGGCCGAGTGGCTACCGAGCACTATTTCGAAGAGGTTCTCGAGGGTGCTCGTTTGATAGAGGCCCAGTGCTCGAAGAATATTATGTTTGAGTGACATGTATTCCCATTGTAAACACAATGTTTTTATGAAATTTATCAAGGCTGTGTTTATACTTTTGCCTGAATGTAATATGATGCCTCCTGTGCGGCCGTTTATGTATACATGTGTATAACCTGAAAGATTGCAGTCGTCAGCTTTAGCCCCCACGCATATAATGCAAAGGTGTTCGCAGAAGACGCGTGTTCATAGTTAACCCAACGTCTTGGCCCTATTAAGGAGGTGATAGCGCAGCGAACGAGGCAACCAGACTATAATGCTTTAACACTTTAACTTAGCCATAGGAGTTTGACGGTGGGGCTACTATATAGCCCCTGGTGGCACCGCACTCTCCCGAATTTGGGGCGCGTACATTCCTGGCCGGGAAACGGCCCTTCGTTAAGGAGGAGGAATTCTAACATTCTGATAGGTCATCGAGCGGTTGACCAGTCTCACGCTATATCATGACAGTCAGTTTTCGGCTTTCTCTACTGAGGTGCTCATCCGGATGACCCGGGGCACAATCGCATTCGCAGTAGTTCTCCTAGTGCTACCTTAACTGATAGAGCGGAACGTAAGGTACCAAAACATAGGAGCCGGGCAAACCCAACATTTGACCAAAGACATGCTTCGGAGCTGATGCATATAAGGCCAAACTCGCAACGCCGAACACTCCTAAGGTATTCGGTCTTTATGGTATAAACCGGGCCTAAACAGTGCCCTTTGTAAGAAGCCCCTGGTGTCCAGGTACATGCATTATTCTGACGTCACCACATGCCAAGACGCCAGCATCCTTCTCAATTGTACTGAGAATCCGAGGGATGTGTATCAACAAGAGACAGTAAAAAAGGTTGACACAGGGTCTTAATCTAAAAAGAATCCTTGGGACGGGTCCCTGCTGCACGTCTGCGCCTGTGTCTCCGTTGTGCCGTGTCCTGGACGGGTGTAGCATGATGGTCATCTGTAAAAGAGAGGAACTTAGGTGAAAAGTTGTCGTGCAAAAAGGTAGGTTTTAAAGAAACCATGTAAATTTCAAGATGAGTAAAAATTGCCACTTGTCTGCGCGCCTTGAGCCTGTATGAATTACATATAGCTGCGCCAGACTCGTCTAACCGTGTCCGTGGTCATGACGACCTATCGAATACTTTAGTTGGTGAGGCCGTTTTAGTGTGCGGCTGCCCCTCCTCGGTGCGCAGGAATCGCTTAATATTTCCATTTACTGTAATGATGCCACATGGACCGAGCATCTTAAGCGTGAGGGAAGCGTAATGCGGTATTGCATTAAAGCGAGCGAAAGCTTCATGTACAAGTAGTGCTTGATAGCCACTTTGGAACAGAGCAATGTGGAAGGTTAAATTTTCGCTACAGAAGTTATCGGGGAAGCCAAATATAACTTCTAGTAGCAGGGAGCCCGTGCAATGAGCCCCTGGGCCTGGCGTTACTCCATTAACGATAGTATTGGTGAGGCAAATTATCGTTGGGTCTATCCCCATTTTGCGGATTGTGTCCTGATATATCAGGTTTAGATTGCTGCCACCTCCCATCAGGACTCGTGTGTAGTGGTATCCGTCAATTATTGGGTCTAGTACCAAGGCAGCCCATCCTGCACGCCGGATACTTGCTGAGTAATCCCGATGGTCAAAAGTGATCGGTTGAGACGACCAGTGGCAGGACTCCGCGGTGATAGGCCCTTGGGCATATTTCTCTGGGAGTGCCGCTTTTGTTTCTCCCCTTGATCACGTGTAACACGTTTACTGTTTTGACTTCTGGTGGAAATTTCTTTTGTTCCCCAGTGTCTTGCTTGAGAGGCTCATCCTCGTCTTCACTTGGTGTATCCTTCCCCTTGTGTACGGCGTTGAGCTTGCAGGACTTCTTGAAGACCCAACATTCTCTGTGGGTATGATTAGTGGGTTTACCAGGGGTGCTATGGATCTGACATATTTGGTCCAGAATTTTGTTGAGGCTGGACAGTTCATCTCTGGCGCCTTTAGAGGGCGGCTTTTGCTGACCTGGCCGAGAGCTTTTGAATACGGTGTTTACCGCCATGCTCTTCGGGCTGTCTTCTTTATTCCAGCGCTTATTATTTTTTCTGCGTCGTGATTTCCCGTTTTCATCTCTAACTTCGGATGTACTTCGGTCGCTGGTGCTCCATCTGGCTAGCCAGCTGTCCTCACCCGCGCAAAAGCGGGTCATGAGGCTTGTTAATGCTGCCATTGTTCTCGACTTTTCTTGGCCGAGGTGTCTGGCAAGCCATTCATCATGGACGCTATGCTTAAAAGCTGCCAAGGCTTCGGTGTCCGGACAATCAACTATTTGGTTCTTTTTAGTAAGAAACATGTTCCAAAGCTTTCGGGCTGACTCTCCGGGCTGTTGAGTTATATGACTCAAATCGTCCGCATTCGCAGGTCGGACATAAGTCCCTTGAAAATTTGCCCGAAAAGCGTCTTCGAGCTCTTCCCAGCTTCCAATGGATTTTTTGGGGAGGCTTTTAAGCCAGTGCCGAGCTGGCCCTTTGAGCTTGAGGGGTAAGTACTTGAGGGCGTGGAGATCATCTCCTTGAGCCATATGGATATGGAGGATATAGTCCTCAATCCAGACCCCAGGGTCTGTTGTTCCGTCGTATGCCTCTATGTTTACAGGTTTGAATCCCTGTGGAAATTCATGGTCCAACACCTCATCGGTGAAACATAGGGGGTGTGCGGCACCCCTATATCTGGGTGTACCGCGTTGTTCGGATGTTTGTTGTGTTGCATCGTATGCTGGAGCGCGCTTGCGTGGTCCATAGATGGATATGGTTGCGCCATCCTTTTGATGCGAGCCCTCGCGTGGATCGCGTGTTGGCTTATGTGCGGCGTTGTTTGCTGCTCCATGTTGGCCATGAGCTCGTCCATCCGGCCAGATGGCCATTTTAATTTTTGGTTGCAGGGGATCTAAGGCCTCCTCATCGAATTCAGGTAGCAACTTCCGCTTTCGGTAGCTCTTGGTGTGGCGATTACCGCCGTACTTCGCTGCTGTGTTGAGTACTTTACTCCATCTGATTCTGAGTGTGTCTTGCGCAGCTTTGAGCCTTTGCTTCTGCTTTTTTAGACTCCTTGCGGTAGCAACAAGCCTTTGATGGGCATTCTGTTGCTCCGGGTGTCTATCCGGTGTGATGTCGTCCGGACTATTATCTTTGACAGAGTTGGGTTGTTCGGTTTGATTCTCCGTGTTGCCGTGATCCGGCGATGGTTCACCCTGCTCTAACGCTGGGTCTATATGATCATTGTTTCTGCCGAGGCGGGATTTGGAGCAGCGCTTACGCCGCCGCTTTGACTGCTTCTCGAGGGGACAACCCTTCGATGCGTCCTTCCGTTCCTCGTCGTCGTTTTCTTTTGGGGTGTCCACCATGTATATGTCATGTGATGAAGTGGGCGTCCTGTGCCCTGTGGGCAGTGGTTCTTGTTCGTCTCCTGCATCGCCATCCATACCGTCGATGTCTTCGGAGTCGAGGTCGAGCATGTCGGCTAAGTCATCGACAGTGGCTACTAAGTGGGTGGTGGGTGGGCGGCGAATTTCTTCGTCATCCGAATCCCAATCCTGCCAGACATAGTTCGGCCAGGATCCTCCTGATAAGGAGAGAGACCTTAATGAGTTCAGTACGTCGCCGAAGGGCGAGTGCTGAAAAATATCTGCGGAGGTAAACTCCATGATTGGCGCCCAATCAGATTCGCTAGGAACTGGCGCAGGCAGTTCGGAGTCCGTGGCCGGGGAAAGATCCTGCAGTTTTACAACACGGCTCCCGTGCAGGGTAAGGTCGATGTTCGGCTCGATGGCTGTTGAGGGTAAGGCATCTGTGGCGGGGTCTATCCACCCGTCCATGGATGGCGCAACTGGCTCCGCATTGAGGGTCGGAGCGGCTGCCGGTGCGATCTCCTGAACAGTGTCTGATGGTAGAGCTAAATCGTACTCATCGTGACTGCATGACGCACAAGGAAGAGGCTCGAATCCATTGAAGATCAAGTCTCCGCGGATATCGGCTGTGTAGTTTAAGCTTCCAAACCTGACCTGATGGCCAGGGGCGTAGCTTTCAATTTGCTCCAGATGGCCAAGCAAATTGGCCCGCAGTGCAAAGCCGCCGAATACAAAAATCTGTCCAGGGAGAAAAGTCTCACCCTGGACTACATCGCTAACGATGATCGAAGGAGCCATCAAGCCCGATGGTGATGACACAGAGGAACTCTCAATGAAAGCACCAATGTCGGTGTCAAAACCGGCGGATCTCGGGTAGGGGGTCCCGAACTGTGCGTCTAGGCGGATGGTAACACGAGGCAGGGGACACGAAGTTTTACCCAGGTTCGGGCCCTCTTGATGGAGGTAAAACCCTACGTCCTGCTTGATTAATATTGATGATATGGGTAGTACAAGAGTTGATCTACCACATGATCAGAGAGGCTAAACCCTAGAAGCTAGCCTATGGTATGATTGTATGTTGTCCTACAGACTAAAAGCCTCCGGTTTATATAGACTCCGGAGATGGTTAGGGTTACACAAGGTCGGTTACAAAGGAGGAGATATACATATCCGTATTGCCTAGCTTGCCTTCCACGCCAAGTAGAGTCCCATTCGGACACGATACGAAGTCTTCAATCTTGTATCTTCATAGTCTAACAGTCCGGCCAAAGGATATAGTCCGGCTGTCCGAAGACCCCCCAATCTAGGACTCCCTCAACGATGCTACCCGATGCTAACATCCCTCAGCATCTCTCCCCTGAGATCGACTTGTAGCTCTGACTTGTGCTGCGCCAGGCGCAACTCCTTGGAACCTCTCTCCAATCGATGCGACGCTTCGTCGATCTGATTTTCCCTTGCTGCCCATCACCTGAACCGCAGCCCTGGCATGTCCTCCGGCGCCACCGATATGTGATTCCAGAGCACTGGATCCCCTCTAAAACACATGTGTGTTTCGCTCAAAGGCAACAGTGTTGCGGGCCACAACAAGAGGGCAGCCCGCGGGATCCTGAGATCTAAGGGATTATCCATGGCGGGATCCTCCATGGTACCATCCGATGGCGAGGCAGGGAGGCGAGCCTAGGCGCTGGCAGAGCCCTACGAGCCTAAGATAAAGATAGTACTACTCCAGTCCATCCATATTTAAATACAAAGGCCACCAACAATAGCCCTGGCAAAAATTGATCATGGTGCCTGCATCCTGGTTTATTGGCCCCCTTTTTGGTGGAACCTTTTATGACATGCATAAATATTATGTTACTTAAAAATATGGTCAAAATTGGCACAAAATATGAAGGAGACCAATGGAAGTAGCAAATCCATGATTTAACAACTTCCTTGCACGCAATGGAGTAGTAATGTCTTTCTTCCTCCCTCACGTCCACTCAATTTGCATGCGCTATATTAATTGACCATCAATGAAGTGAAGGACTTTACACGCGTTAAATTATCACATCCGGTGGAGCTTCGTACAAAAATGCGTCCCCCGTGTACCCACGTGTGCGTGCGAGGGAATGATTGCGTGCGTGCACATCTTCTCTTTGTGCATGTATCGCCAATGTGCCTTAGAAATGATGAGTACATTCTTCTGGAACCAGCAGTACGTCACTATGATCAATCCACGCAAGGAGGTCGCGACAATGCCTCCACATGTGCCACGTGGCTTCATGAACTGTAAGAGAGATGCTGTGTCACATGCCATTGGAATTCTAATTTGCGTGTTTTGCACATACTCGAAGTACTAGTAAGGTACACATGCATTGCACGCATGAGATTTGGCAACTAAATTATGAATAAATACCACACTATAGCATGTAAGCTTTGAGTCAGATATGCATGATGTAGACGTTCGTTTAATTCTTATAGTTCATCTCATTCAAAATCAATTAATTTTTATAAAAAAGCTAGGGCCTCTTTGATTCCTAGGATTTCCAAAATACGGGAATAGGAAAAACATGGGATTAGAGTGGAATGTCGTCTTGAATCCTACATGATTGTATGAGTGTTTGATTGTGCATAGAAAAAACGCAGGATTCTTTCAAAGAGGTTTGAGTGGATGGGATGTTTCCTATGAAATCTAGTGCAAATGAATCCTATGGAAAAAATCCTATGGTTTACAATCCTACGAATCAAACAACCAAGATAGGAAAAATTCCTAAGGATTAGAATCCTCCAAAATTCCTTTGAGAATCCTTTGAATAAAAGAAACCCTTAATCTATTTTATGATTCATGGAATTGTGCATTGTAAAGCATAAAGTAAAAAAATAATGGCAATTTAACTAGAAAAAAAGTTTGGGCATTTATGATGCGGAAGATTCTAGAACAAAGGACAAGAACTTGTGTTTTGAGGTTTGTGCATTATGCTTAAGTTCAACCATGGAGTCTGCTAGATTGTACATGTGGCAAAATCCGGTGGGGGGCTATAAGATGGTGCGAGGGGCCTAGTGGAGGGCACCTATGAAGAAGTTCTCAAGTGCGAGATTGATATTTAAAGAGAGGGGGCGAGAACGTGCATTGTTGCGCGCAGTAGTGCAGCCATGAAAAATAAATGAGCTAGGGGGCCAAGCATTGCTAATCCTTTAGGAGGAGGGCCAATTCATCAACATAAACCATTTTCTAGCAATTGTCTAATGATCACATTCATATTAGCCTCGATATATAGTGATGTTAAGGGGGGCAGGGCCCTTGCTGCCCCCTGTCTTTGCCACTGCGCACGTCTGAGAGATGAAGCGGAAGGCATGGATGATGAGTGGGGGACGTTGGATATATAATTAATGTGGGTGTATTAGCTATGTAATCCTATATAGAGAGGCATAGATTGATCGATGTGGACGTGGGAAAGAGGGTGAGACCTCACTAGATATATAGATTGATCTGTTTGTGTGGAAAACTGTGAAAGTCCTAGCTATATGCACACACATAGAGGAACATCGATCGTTGCGCCTGCACGTGAGAGATAAAGAATGCCCGATATGGTGGAGAGGGGGATTTGTGTGTGTGCATGCATGGGAGACAGACCTGAACAAAAATTTTGCATGTGTGCAATGGATAATGTGGACTGGTAGTTGATATGTCTCTGACGTATCTATAATTTTTGATTGCTCCATGCTATATTATCTACTATTTTGGACATTATTGGGCTTTATTATCCACTTTTATATTATTTTTGGGACTAACCTATTAACCGGAGGCCCCGCCCAGAATTGCTGTTTTTGCCTATTTTAGGGTTTCGAAGAAAAGGAATATCAAACGGAGTCCAAACGGAATGAAACCTTCGGGAACGTGGTTTTCTCACCGAATACAACTCAGGAGACTTGGACCCTACGTCAAGCCAATTAACAGGAGGCCATGAGGTCAAGGGGCGCGCCTGCCCCCCCCCCCCCAGGTGCGCCCTCCACCCTCGTGGGCCCCCTGTTGCTCCACCGACGTACTTCTTCCTCCTATATATATCCACGTACCCCCAAACGATCAGAGACAGAGCCAAAAACCTAATTCCACCGCCGCAACTTTCTGTATCCACGAGATCCCATCTTGGGGCCTATTCTGGAGCTCCGCCGGAGGGGGCATCAATCACGGAGGGCTTCTACATCATCATCCAAGCCCCTCCGATGAAGTGTGAGCAGTTTACTTCAGACCTACAGGTCCATAGTTAGTAGCTAGATAGCTTCTTCTCTCTTTTTGGATCTCAATACAATGTTCTCCCCCTCTCTTGTGGACATCTATTCGATGTAATCTCCTTTTTGCGGTGTGTTTGTTGAGACCGATGAATTGTGGGTTTATGATCAAGTCTATCTATCAATAATATTTGAATCTTCTCTGAATTCTTTTATGTAGGATTGGTTATCTTTGCAAGTCTCTTCGAATTATAAGTTTGGTTTGGCCTACTAGATTGGTTGTTCTTGCCATGGGAGAAGTGCTTAGCTTTGGGATCGATCTTGCGGTGTCCTTTCCCAGTGACAGAAGGGGCAGCAAGGCACATATTGTATTGTTGCCATCGAGGATAACAAGATGGGTTTTTTATCATATTCCGTGAAACTATCCCTCTACATCATGTCATCTTGCTTGGCGTTACTCTGCTTTTAACTTAATACTCTAGGTGCATGCTGGATAGCGGTCGATGAGTGGAGTAATAGTAGTAGATGCAGGCAGGAGTCGGTCTACTGGTCTCGGACGTGATGCCTATATACATGATCATACCTAGATATTCTCATAACTATGCTCAATTCTGTCAATTGCTCAACAGTAATTTGTTCACCCACCGTAGAATACTTATGCTCTTGAGAGAAGCCACTAGTGAAACATGTGGCCCCCGGGTCTCTTTCTCATCATATCAATCTCCATCACTTTATTATTGCTTTGCTTTTTTACTTTGCCTTTTACTTTTCACTTTGCATCTCTATACCAAAAATACCAAAAATACCAAAAATATTATTTATCATCTCTATCAGATCTCACTTTCGTAAGTGACCGTGAAGGGATTGATAACCCCTAAGCGCCTTGGTTGCGTTGAGCTATTGTTTTTGTGTAGGTACGAGGGACTCGCGCATAGCCTCCTACTGGATTGATACCTTGGTTCTCAAAAATTGAGGGAAATACTTATGCTACTTTGCTGCATCATCCTCTCCTCTTCGGGGAAATCCAACGCAGTGCTCAAGAGGTAGCAAGAAGAATTTCTGGCGCCATTGCCGGGGAGGTTCGTGCAAGTCAAGATTTGACTCCCGACAACGAGCAATTTCTGGCGCCGTTGCCGGGGAGTCTGCGCAAAAGTCAACATACCATGTACCCATCACAATCCCTATCTCCCGCATTACATTATTTGCTATTTGCCGCTCGTTTTCCTCTCCCCCCAATTCACCCTTGCCGTTTTATTCACCCCCTCTCTCTCTATCCTCCCTCTCTTTCTCTATTTGCCTCTTTTTGCCCGTTTCTTGTTTGCTCGTATGGTTGGAATAGTTGTTTATTTATTACTAAACAGAGAACCTAAGATCTATGGATCCTCATCCACTTGCTAATCTTTTTAAGAGATCCAATTATGATGAACCAATTGCTGGTGATTTTTGTGCGCTAGATTATCTTTATGAAGTTTTACTTGAAATTCGTGAATCTAAAAAGCGTAATGAATTACTTTATGAAGCGATTCACGATAGATCTTTGAATAAAAATCATGATTGCAATAATTTTACTATAAATTCTCTTGATGTCAATTATGCTAATAATATGCAAAACACTAAGCTTGGGGATGCTAGTTTTGCTATGTCTACTACTTGTTGTAATGATCATGATTGGGGTGATTCTTCTTATGATATTGAAAATTTCCTTAAGGCCCATGCTGAATATGAGATTGATAATAGTTTTTGCAATATTATTAAAAGTGTGTTTGGAGAGGTCATTACTTTAGTTAATGTTAATCCCACTATTTTGGAAGAGTGTCAACTTTGCATGCATGTGGATCATGTTGAAAATATTTTATGTGATAGCTATTTTGTTGAATTTGCTTATGATCCTACATATAATTATTATGAGATAGGAAAATATGGTGGTAGAAATTTTCATGTTACTAAATTACCTCTCGTTATGTTGAGATTGCTATTGTTTCTCTCCGCTTCCTTGCATATGCTAGTTTTTGCTTGCCTTGATAATTTGTTTGCCTATAAGATGCCTATGCATAGGAAGTATGTTAGACTCAAATGTGTTTGTCATGTGTTTTATGATGCTCTCTTTGTGCTTCAATTCTTGTCTTTCATGTGAGCATCACTGAAATATTATGGCTAGCTATAAGGCTTTAAAGAAAATCGCTTGTTGGGAGTCAACCCAATATTTATCCTTGCTGTTATTCAATAAATAAATTATTTAGCCTCTGTTTTGGTTGTGCTTTTTGTGTTTAATTAGTGTTTGTGCCAAGTAGAACCGTTGGGAAGACTTGGGGAAAGTCTTGCTGAACTTGCTGTAAAAAACAGAAACTTTAGCGATCACGAGAACTTCTGTCATTTTTATTTTAAAAGTGATATGTAGTTAATTCTTTTTGCAGATGATTAATTGATAAATTCCCCACGTCCAGAAATTTATTTTAGAATTTTTGGGGTTCCAGATCTTGCGCTAGCTACAGATTACTACAGACTGTTCTATTTTTGACAGATTCTGTTTTTCGTGTGTTGTTTGCTTATTTTGATGAATCTATGGCTAGTAAAATAATTTATGAACCATAGAGAAGTTGGAATGAAGTAGGTATAAAACCAATATAAACAAAGAATGAGTTCATTACAGTACCTTGAAGTGGTCTTTTGTTTTCTTTCGCTAACGGAGCTCACGAGATTTTCTACTTTAAGTTTTGTGTTGTGAAGTTTTCAAGTTTTGGGTAAAGCTTTGATAGATTATGGAACAAGGAGTGGCAAGAGCCCAAGCTTGGGGATGCCCATGGCACACCCAAGATAATCTAAGGACACCTAAAAGCCAAAGCTTGGGGATGCCCCGGAAGGCATCCCCTCTTTCGTGTACTTCTATCGGTAACTTTACTTGGAGCTATATTTTTATTCACCACATCATATGTGTTTTGCTTGGAGCGTCTTTTATGATTTGAGTCTTTGCTTTTTAGTCTACCACAATCATCCTTGCTATACACACCTTTTGAGAGAGCCATAGATAATTTGGAATTTGATAGAATACTCTATGTGCTTCACTTATATCCTATGAGTTATATAATTTTGCTCTAGTGCTTCACTTATATCTTTTAGAGCACGTTGGTGGATTTGTTTTATAGAAACTATTGATATCTCATGCTTCACTTAGATTATTTTGAGAGTATTAATAGCATGGTAATTTGCTTAATAATAATATTCTTGGTATTCAAGATTTGTAAAACTTTCTTTTGAGTGCGTTGAATAATAAGAAAAAATTGATGCTTGATAATTGTTTTGAGATATGAGGATGGTGATATTAGAGTCATGCTAGTTGAGTAGTTTTGAATTTGAGAAATGCTTGTGTTAAAGTTTGTGGTTCCCGTAGCAGGCACATATGGTGAACCGTTATGTGATGAAGTCGGAGCATGATTTATTTATTGATTGTCTTCCTTATGAGTGGCAGTCGGGGACGAGCAATGGTCTTTTCCTACCAATCTATCCCCTAGGAGCATGCACATAATACTTAGCTTTGATAACTTCTAGATTTTTGCAATAAGTATATGAGTTCTTGATGACTAATGTTGAGTCCATGGATTATACGCACTTTCCTTCCTTCCACCGTTGCTAGCCTCTCTAATACACCACTAGGGAAAAGCCTAGCAGCAGCGCGGGTTTTAGGCCTATCAGTAGCGCGGGGCAATGCGCTACTGATAAGGCGCTACAGCTAACATAGAGTAGTAGCGTGCCTCCGCCGACGCTACTGCTAAATCGACTTAGTAGTAGCGACTTCACGGAGGAGCGCTACTGGTAATTACTAGTAGCGCTTCTCCCATCCCGCGCTACTACTATTATTCTGTATTTTATTTCTTTTTTATTTCATGTTGTATTCATACACCTCTATACAAGTTTTCATACAACAGCAATTTAGAGATTGTTTTTACATCATAATGAGTTATTACATCATTGGGTGAAAGAACCGTGGACTAGTTTCAAGTGGATGGACATCCACTTGAAACTAATCCGCGGTTCTTTCACGCAATGATATAATAAATATCATCATCATCATATCATTAACAACTTATCATCATAATACATCATTTTCATATAACACCTCCTCATGATCATCGTTTTGATCGATGATACATCACATAAGAAGTTGGTCACTAGTCATAATCACAACTACTCCTCATCATCAACTCTAACACATTGTACCACATAATAAACCTATTGTACCTCATAGGACCTACTACATTCTCTTAGGACCTACTATATTCTCTAAGGTAAAATGGCAAAAAACAAGATAGCCCCTGGCTCTCCATTATGGAGAATGCAGATTATCGTGTCTCCAATTCTTGCCTTTTGCTTAATGTTGCTTCCAAGAACCTCCTTACGAATGTACAAACATTTTTTCCACTCTTTGATTAGCATGTGTTCACCGGTTTCAGAAATCCGATATGCACAAGTGAGATCCGTAGGATGACCTGGTTGTATGTTCAGAACTTCAAGGCGACCATTGTAATACATCAGATGAGGCACACAATCCATCGGGATTTTCTGTTGAAAAACATAGTAATAACTTCGTAGTTAGCAATGATGTACTAGTTTTAGAAGTATGCAAAAGATGAACGGATGTCGTAATAGTAAAAAATCTTACCACGGTATCTCCATAGAAGTTATCATGGTTCAACACGTGCACTAGTGGCACGTATTCACCATAATTTGGAGGAGTTCGGTAATAGGTATTGTAATTCTCAAAGAAAGTACAGAATGTGATCAGATGATTTTTCTCCTTATAAGTTAATTCGGAGCCATCAGTGTAGTGGGTTTTGTCTACCATCTTGTGCACATTCTTTGAAGATTCAAAATAAGTTGTCAATGGAAATAAGCTGTCAACTATTTTGAAATAAACAATATAAATTAGTTAATAACTATGTTTGAGAAACTCACATTGCGGTAGAATCGGAAGCGTATCAACAAGGACCCAAATGTCCATATTGTTTTGCTCGATGTCAGGATCACCAAGATCCATGGTGACAATCATAGCCTCATAAAAACCATACATTTTGCAAAGTGCTTCCGAATTTTGGCAACCAAAATGGGTTACTCTCTGAGAATTGTACAGATTTACATCAAAATCGATATCATAATGGGTCCCTAGGTGTATTTTCTTTGTTTGAAAATTTTCATGGTCTTCAAAACCCATCCTCTCCAAGACATAGCGTCTTGCATGGCATGGGATAAGCTAGTCGAATTGTAAAAGATGAAAATTAGACGTTGAAATAGTTGAAGTCATGCTTAATTACGAAAAAAACACTTGTCGTTGTTGTGTACCGTTTCAACATCGAAGGTCTCCTCGAGCTTAATGCTGAAGCGCCGATCTTCGTCCAGCTCAACGAACATGTCGCACATACCTCGATCATGGTGGCACCAGATGCACTCCCCCGGGAGACTGTCATCGTCCGAATACGACATTTCGTACGTTCATAATTCAAAGATTAAACTTGTACAATTAAATATATGTACTAAAAAACCTAAAATAGATCATTATTTTTCGAGAAAATCCAGGCCACTCGATATTTCCTACATATTCTAGCACAAGTCATGCCAGAATTCACGGAAAAATCCAGCATGACCTTTGCTAAAAAAGGACATATCGAGCGCCTGAAATTTGACGAAATGAAAATTAATCAACACTCCGGCAAAACATAGGCCACTCGGAGGTGTAAACTGAACATGAACGGCCACTTGGGCAACAACATATCCTATTTGAGCAAATAGGACATGTTCAACTAGTTTTATTAATTCAACGAGTTCTTACTAAATATAAACTTACTATAAATAGAAAAAAACTAGTTCTTTCTAAAAAATAAAGTAGTTCAACTAGTTATATTAATTATCTTACTAAAAATACATTAGTTCTATTAATTCAACTAGTTCAACTAGTTTATTAATTTACTTACTAAACTAGTTCAACTACAACTAAAGTAGTTCAACTAGTTTATTCATTTACTTACTAAAAATAAAATAGTTGCTTTAACTAAAAAAATAAACTAGTTCTATTAATTTTCGTACTAAAAATAAAATAGTTGTATTAACTCAACTAGTTCAATTAAGCACTTACTATGAATAAAAATAAACTAGTTTTTACTAAAAATAAACTAGTTCAACTAGTTATATTAATTTTCTTACTAATTCTATTAAACACTTACTAAAATTTAACCCTAACTAATTTGATGAACTCTAAAATTTAATCCTAACTAATTCGATGAATTCTAAAACTAATTCTACTTAACAACTACTGCCATAATTAGCATCTAATTTCATGAACCCTAACTAATTAGATGAACTCTGAAATTTAACCCTAAGAACCCTAGCTAGGCAGAGGTACGGGAGGAGGAGGAGGGCGTGCTCACCTCTGGCGTCAGCGGAGTTAGGGAGAGGGGCACGCGGCGTCGAGGTTAGGGACGGGGTCGGGGCGGTGGGTGCACGGCGGAGGGCGGCGATGTAGGGGGGTGTCGAGGTCGGGGTCGGGGGCGGGGGCGGCGTCGAGGTCGCGGTCGGGGGCGGGGGCGGGGGCGGCGTCGAAGGTGTGCGGAGAGCTACGGGTCATGCGCGGCGATCGACGACGATGCATGGCGGCAACAGCGGAGGAGTAGGGATTTGGGGGAAGTGGCCGTGGGGAAGAACGAACCGCGCGGTTAATTAAGTTAAAAGTAGCAGTAGCGCGTTCCAGGAAGTGTGTTGCTGCTACGGTAGCTATAGCGTGTTTCCTAACAAGCGCTACTGCTATTCCTTCTCTTTTTTATTTGCTTTCCATTTAATTTTATTTTCATTAGCAGTAGCGCCTTTGTCCATAAATGCGCTGCTACAAAACAAGTAGCGGTAGTGCGGTTCCACGTAGATCGCTACTACTATGTGTAGCCTATCGGCTAAGCCGTGGGAATTTTAGTAGTAGCGCTTTTGTAGTCTGGCGCGCTACTGCTATAACAGTATCTGTAGCGCGCTTCTAAATACCGCGTTGCTGCTAATTAGCACCAGCGTGCATTTTTATCCCGCGCTACTGCTAATGTTCTGTGTATAGGGTTTTCCCTAGTGGTGATACCGCGCACTTTTCGTCGGTATCTTACACCCACCAAACGCCTTCCTCAAAACACCACCATACCTACCTATCATGGCATTTCCATAGCCATTCCGAGATATATTGCCATGCAACTTTCCACCGTTCCATTCATTATGACACGCTCCATCATTGTCATATTGCCAGCATGATCATGTAGTTGACATCGTATTTGTGGCAAAGCCACCTTTCATAATTTTTTCATACAGGTCACTCTTGATTCATTGCATATCCTGGTACACCGCCAGAGGCATTCATATAGAGTCATATTTTGTTCTAAGTATTGAGTTGTAATTGTTGAGTTGTAAGAAAAATAAAAAGTGTGATGATCTTCATTTTTAGAGCATTGCCCCATGTGAGGAAAGGATGACGGAGACTATGATTCCCCCACAAGTCGGGATGAGATTCCAGACGAAAAAAGAGGCCATAAAAAAAGAGAGAAGGCCCAAAAAAATGAGAGAAAAAGAGAGAAGGGACAATGTTACTATCCTTTTACCACACTTGTGCTTCAAAGTAGCACCATGATCTTCATGATAGAGAGTCTCTCATTCTGTCACTTTCATATACTACTGGGAAATTTTCATTATAGAACTTGGCTTGTATATTCCAATGATGGGCTTCCTCAAAATGCCCTAGGTCTTCGTGAGCAAGCGAGTTGGATGCACACCCACTTAGTTTCTTTTGTTGAGCTTTCATATACTTATAGCTCTAGTGCATCCGTTGCATGGCAATCCCTACTCACTCACATTGATATCTATTGATGGGCATCTCCATAGCTCGTTGATACGCCTAGTTGATGTGAGACTATCTTCCACTCTTTTTGTCTTCTCCACAACCACCATTGTATTCCACATATAGTGCTATATCCATGGCTCACGCTCATGTATTGCGTGAATATCGAAAAAGTTTTGAAAATGTCAAATGTATGAAACAATTACTTGGCTTGTCATCGGGGTTGTGCATGCTTTAAATACTTTGTGTGGTGAAGATAAAACATAGCCAGACTATATGATTTTGTAGGGATAGCTTTCTTTGGCCATGTTATTTTGTGAAGACATAATTGCTTTGTTAGTATTCTTGAAGTATTATTATTTTTATGTCAACATAAAATTTTGTCTTGAATCTTTTGAATCTGAATATTCATACCACAATTAAGAAGATTTACATTGAAATTATGCCAGGTACCACTCGGCATCAAAAATTATGTTTTTATCATTTACCTACTCGAGGGCGAGCAGGAATTAAGCTTGGGGATGCTTGATACGTCTCCAACGTATCTATAATTTTTTATTGCTCCATGCTATATTATCTACTGTTTTGGACATTATTGGGCTTTATTATCCACTTTTATATTATTTTTGGGACTAACCTATTAACCGGAGGCCCAGCCTAGAATTGCTGTTTTTGCCTATTTTAGGGTTTCAAAGAAAAGGAATATCAAATGGAGTCCATAGGAAATGAAACCTTCGGGAACGTTATTTTCTCACCGAATACAACTCAGGAGACTTGGACCCTACGTCAAGCCAATTAATAGGAGGCCACGAGGTAGGGGGGCGCGCCTGCCCCCCTAGGCGTGCCCTCCACCCTCGTGGGCCCCCTGTTGCTCCACCGACATACTTCTTCCTCCTATATATATCCATGTACCCTAAACGATCAGAGACGGAGCCAAAAACCTAATTCCACCGCTGCAACTTTCTGTATCCATGAGATCCCATCTTGGGGCCTGTTCTGGAGCTCCGCCGGAGGGGGCATCGATCATGGAGGGCTTCTACATCATCATCCAAGCCCCTCCGATGAAGTGTGAGTAGTTTACTTCAAACCTACGGGTCCATAGTTAGTAGCTACATGGCTTCTTCTCTCTTTTTGGATCCCAATACAATGTTCTCCCCCTCTCTTGTGGAGATCTATTCGATGTAATCTTCTTTTTGCGGTGTGTTTGTTGAGACCGATGAATTGTGGGTTTATGATCAAGTCTATCTATCAATAATATTTGAATCTTCTCTAAATTCTTTTATGTATGATTGGTTATCTTTGCAAGTCTCTTCGAATTATCAGTTTGGTTTGACCTACTAGATTGGTTGTTCTTGCCATGGGAGAAGTGCTTAGCTTTGGGTTCGATCTTGCGGTGTCCTTTTCCAGTGACAGAAGGGACAGCAAGCCACGTATTGTATTGTTGCCATCGAGGATAACAAGATGGGGTTTTTATCATATTGCATGAAACTATCCCTCTACATCATGTCATCTTTCTTAAGGTGTTACTCTATTTTTAACTTAATACTTTAGATGCATGCTGGATAGCGGTCGATGAGTGGAGTAATAGTAGTAGATGCATGCAGGAGCCGGTCTACTTGTCTCGGACCTGATGCCTATATACATGATCATACCTAGATATTCTCATAACTATGCTCAATTCTGTCAATTGCTCAACAGTAATTTGTTCACCCACCGTAGAATACTTATGCTCTTGAGAGAAGCCACTAGTGAAACCTATGGCCCCCGGGTCTCTTTCTCATCATATCAATCTCCATCACTTTATTGTTGCTTTTTTACTTTGCCTTTTACTTTTCACATTGCATCTCTATACCAAAAATATTATTTATCATCTCTATCAGATCTCACTTTCGCAAGTGACCGTGAAGCGATTGACAACCCCTAAGCGCGTTGGTTGCATTGAGCTATTGTTTTGGTGTACGTACAAGGGACTCGTGCGTAGCCTCCTACTGGATTGATACCTTGGTTCTCAAAAACTGAGGGAAATACTTACGCTACTTTGCTGCATCATCCTCTCCTCTTCGGGGAAATCCAACGTAGTGCTCAAGAGGTAGCAGTAGTGTGTGTGCATGCATGCACGGGAGAAAGTTAGTGGTACAATTATAAGGAGAAGATGACTGTGTGGGTGTAAAAGACTAGGTGAGGTCATCACCAATGTATAGTTGAATTTAAATATCTGAATAAGAGATCGTGATGTTTGAAACCCATGCATGCATGAATATAACTGAGATATGCGCAGTCTGGTTTGGAAACAAGCATGCTGTATTGTATACACATTGAACAAGGTCAGACTGATTTGAATTTGAAATACCGATGGCAGACATCGTTTGGCCACATTGCATCCGTGCATGGACACACTATTCTAATTGGAGATGATGGGTGGCTTTCCCATCACATATCTATATCTATACACCTATATATTATATTTTATATTTTTTATATAGTGTGCGAATAACTTTTACTTTGAAGGATGATCGTTGGATGAAGCCAATTCGATGGTGTAGAGATGGCAAATCTGAGCACTACTGGTCGTTGGATATCATATAGATTCTTCCAGGTTTTGCCACATGTACAATCTAGAAGACTCCATGTTTGAACTTAAGCATAATGCACAAACCTCAAAACACAAGCACTTCTTCTTTTTTCTAGAATCTTCCGTATCAGAATTGCCCAAATGTTTTTCTACATGATTTGCCATTATTTGTTTTTACTTTATGCTTTACAATGCACAATTCCATGAATCTTCAAATAGATCAGCTTTCTTATAAAAACTAGATGATTTTGAATTAAATGAACTATAAGAATTAAATGAACATCTACATCATGCATATATGACTCAAAGCTTACATGCTATAATGTGGTATTTATTCATAATTTGGTTGCCAAATCTCATGTGTGCCATGCACGTGTACCTTACTAGTCTAAATGGTGTTTGTGTGTGTTGTGCATGTTAAACACATTGTACGTAGTATCATACATGGTTTAGATTCCGAACATCTAGTTAGAGCATACATGTACTATGATTTGAATTCAACATAAAATGCATACATATATTTGATTCTGAGATCGTATGAACATGTAGTTCGTATTTATATAGGAATTTACTTCTCCTATATTCATGACATGTGTTGTGAAGGTAATATTTAGATGGTTGTATAACTAAGACGAGTACAATCCCATTCAAACAGGGAAAATGTACTGAAATTTAGTCCATATGCTAGACAACACACATTGTTTTTTTTATTGTTGAGGGAAGTGCAAATTGTTTTGGTACTGTACACGTTATGTTTGTTGTCCAATTTGTTTTTACTTTTTTTGTTGTATTTGAATGCATTTCTAGTAATATAGTAAAACGGGACATGGCTCTCTCTAGTGATGAGGTGCGAATTGTCTTTTTTGGGGTACACATTAAGCTTGTTCTCCCGAAATTTCAAGCTGCGCCTTGTTATGCCAAAATTTCAAACTAGCATCTCTGTCTATCATACTGCAAAACTCCCACCTCTTCAACCCGCGCCTTGCTACCCCAAAATATTAAAGATATATATTTGTCTCGTTGTGCTCCAAAAACTCCCTCCATCTCAACCCGCGCCTTGCTATCCCAAAATTACAACGCGCGCGAAGACTCCCACCTCTTGCCAAATCCCGACATGCGAAATGCCCGTGATACCCCCAAATCGGTGGGGGTACTTTCATAACATACCCCACATTTTGGACAAGCTCATCCCTAAGCCATGGTTCCCCACTCCCATCCCATCTACCCACATATTCGTACATCGAGGCCGCAAAAACCCGTGAAGCCCCATACCCTCCTCCATCCGCCACCCAGCCAGAGCCTCTTCCCTGATGACGTCGTCCACAGCAATACCTCGACGTCCCTCATCCACCGTACTGGATGAGGATCCATCATCGATCTCGTCGTCCTGTTGGTTCAGCCACCCCGTCCGCCACCTCCAAGGAGCTGCCCCGATGTTCCCCTCATCTTTCGTGCTACCTCCATTCCCACACCGCCTCTTCACCTGCACCACCGGAAGAGCAGCATCATCACCATTTCCTAGGATGATGTTGAGGCCAAATCGGCACCACCAAAGAGGTTGTACACTAATCGTCGCATTTTCTTGTTGATTCGATCTCATGGTGCTTCTGGCGCTCGGTCTCAAGCCGACATGGTGCGGCTCCATCCACGGCGGCGGCGCCGGCCACTTCCTCCATGACGTCTCTCCCTCGGTGGCGACGTCCTCATTAGTAGGAGCTGTTGTTGCTTTAGCTCTCGCTCGCGCTGCTCCTCTACTCTTGCTCTCGGTCCCCTGCCTGGTCTGCTCTTGCTATTTCTCTTTCTCGTGCTGCTGCTCTCGCTCTTGCTCTTGCTTGCGATGCTCCTGCGATTTGGCTACACTCTAGTCGACTGAATCGACATTTGGGTCGGTCGATTTTTAGGGGGTGGGGGGGCTCGCTGGAGTTAAGGAAGAACTAGCCATAGCAGGGGGGCTCGCCGGAGAGCTACCCCACTATCTATCTTAGGGTTTAGGGTGGGGGCGGTGGTCGCGGGTGGTGGCATGGGGATCGCCGGAGAAAAAGCTCGGCACAGGGGGTAGGGGCTAGAGGGATGTCCAGGGCGGCGGCAGACTGGCGGTGGGGAGTGGTTTTGAGGCGGGCGCACCGCTGGCCGCGGGCGGTGGGGGGCGGCGGTTTGGCCGGTGGTGGCTGGAGGCTCAGGGGGGTGGAGGTTGAAGATGTAGTGCTACATGACTAGCTACCCTGGCTCTTTCACGCGCTGCTACTACTACTTTTTCTTCTACTAGTGCGTTCAGTTTCAACAGTAAAATTCAATTTTGATAGAAAAATTCTGTTTTGACAGTTAAGTTCAGTTTCGACAGTTAAATTCAGTTTCGAGAGTTAAGTTCAGAGATGAGCGGCTGGTGTATTTTACATCTAGCACTTTGTGGTTATGTATTTTACATCATCTATTTGAGATGCTATTATAATTCCACTCAGGTTAACGTTGTCTCTCTTGTCCTGCTTCAGCCTCGGCATCGTACAACTGACCGGAGCTGCTCCAATGATGAAACCCTCCATCACAGTTGAGCTGTACCCCGGGCTCCACATCCAGACGCCTAAGATCTTCTTCCCCTCCTCCGATAGCCAAGTCAGCCGGAGCATCCTCACCGACCAACCCAATCACGCTGAGATCGACATGGCTTCGCCAAAGAGGTTGTACACTTGTTGCATCTCATTTTTACTCTACAAATTATATATATTGTCCACTGAGCACACGTAGTAATGTGAAATATGATTATTTTATCCTACTATATGACAAGCAGTGAGGTACCAGGAAACTTAGCTATCCGTGATGGACTTTCTTGAATGCCATCATTATTTATCTCTGCGTGTTTGAGCTGTGCATTTGTCGATGGGCCTGGGAGTTGAGCTAGTAGGGCAGTGGCCTGGGTCCAAAGTATTAGAAGTAGCACAAAAACATTTTTTGAGTGTAGGATTTTCCTTGCTCAATCCTAACTACTAGAATCGCCAGTGCTTGAAAGGAAAAGTGAATGATAAACATAGGAATTGGAAAGTTTCCTATGGTACTACTATTCATGCATTTGGTTCAAAGGAATGGAGCAAAGGAAAACTGTAGGATTAGTTCCTTTAGTGTCTCCTTGAAAGAAAAACCATAGGATTTTAATTTCCACTTGTCCTCCTTTCGAAATTCCTATTCATGAAGCACAAGACTAAGAGATAGTAGCATAATAGCATTATAACCGTACATTTTCTTATGGTTTGACTTAATATCACCATGCTTCTTTGCATCATGTGATCTTCCAATTCTTGTGAACCAAACACCCAGATTGGCAGAAATCATGTGGTTTTAAATTCACTGTTTTGCACATGCATTCCTATCCTATTCCTATCTATTTCCTATCCCCGCACTGTTAGAATCCTCAAATTCAAACAAGCCCTTACACAATTACTTCTGTTACAGATATGTGTCAAAGAAAACCTAGTGTGGTTTGTCCTGCTCCTGTTGCGCTGTGTTCCACCCCATCTCAGCTGCTCCAATGACGGAAGGGTCCACCACAGCAGGCATCCTCTCTCCATACTATCTTTCGCTGCCTCAGATCTTCTCTCCCGGCGCCCGCAGCCACGAGAACTGCATTACCATCATCAACTGAGCAGATGACCTTGAGGAATACATGGGTCCACAAGAGAGGTCGCACTCTTCCATGTCTGCTTACGTTATGCATGGCTTAATATGATGACATGCTACTTTATCGTCGTGTTCACCTATTAGACTCCGAGTCATGTCCAAACTAATGCTGAAACTTGAGTTTTTAAATGGTTGTGGGGTACATATTGGGGCAGCAATCAGTATTATATGTCTACTATCTGGTTAATCTTGGGTGTCTACTATGAGTTTCATGTTGGGTGCAAACAAACATTAAAGGAGCCATTATCTGTATTTTTTAACTAAAGCTATTATCTGCCTGCTATCATTGGTTTTGGGTCTATCCATAGTTTGCTACCATCACTCTCGATTTGTGCATGCACTCTTTACATAATCTCACCATGTTTTATTCCTATGCATGTCAGTTATTGTACACAGTGGAATTGAACATGTAGAGCAAAAGAGACGAGTCTTGCGTGGTAATAAAATTTAATGCAGACGTCACTCCATGGTAGGCGCAAAGGCAGCCCCCTGCACCCATTTCGGATTGTAATCAAGAGGAAGATAATTGTTCCTGGGGGATTCAGAAGGAGAAGACCACTCCTATTTACCCCCTGAGGCCTTCACTCTAACTTGGCATGCTGATGTTGGTAATATCATGCATATGGTGCTTGCATTGCTTACTTTATACATCAAATATGTCATCTGCTTAGTTTAGACATGCTTTGTGTGAATGCCATCAATTTAGTTTCCTTATCGTATATGCGAATCATGCAATGCCATCTTTTTTAGACAGGCATCATATATGTGAATTTTGCAATGCCACCCTGGTTAGCCAGTCATCTTATATGTGAATTATATCATGCCATCATTTTTATTACGTGTTAAATTTGTCAACAATTTTAGTACATTCAATTACTCTTCCTATGCATCAGCCATTCGGCACGGTCATGGAAAAAATCTGGAGTGCAAAGAAGGTCGTTAGAGCAGACAATGCTATCTGACGAAGCGCATGTCTTGCTGGTTACGGATAGCTCCTTAGAGGAGGATTTAGAGCCAGATGACCAGTCCTATCCCCCCCCCCCCGAGGTGCATGCTCTAACTTGGCAGGGTTATGCTGCATATATCGTGCATATGGTATCTTGCATTGCTATGTCATTTGCTTAGTTTAGACATGCTTTGTGTGAATGCCACCTGTTAAGTGTCTAATTACCATATATGTGAATTATGCAATGCCATCTTGTTTCAAGACATTACATATGTGAATTATGCAATGCTATCTTGTTTCAAGGCATTATATATGTGAATTATGTAATGCCATGCTGTTTATCCAAGCGTCATATATGTGAATTATATCATGACGTCCTTTTTTTGTATTTCTCGTTGCATTTGTCGACAATGTTTGTATATTCAACTACTCTTCCTGTGCATCAGCCATTTTAATTGGTGATGGAGAAATCTTGAGTGTAAACAAGGTCTTCAGAGCAGACAATGCTACCTGCTGAAGCAGATATCTTGTTGGTTACAGATAGCTCTTCAAAGGAGGATTCAGAGGCAGATGACCAGTCCTATTATCTCCCTGAGGTGTATGCTCAAACTTGGCAGGGTTATATTACTCATATCATGCATATGTTGTATTGCAATGCTTAGTTTTTACATCATATACACAATATTGAATGCCATCTCCTTAGCTGACACATCATATATGCGATTGCCCTCTGCTCACTTGCTTAGTATATAAATCACATATTTGAATTATATCATGCCATGATGTTTACATAGACAGCATGTATATGAATTATGGCTTGCCAACCCATTTTCTAAAGACGCAATATAGTTATATCGTTTCATCATGTTTACATAGTCATCATATTTTGAAGTATGTCATTCTATCCTGTTTAGCTAGCCATCATACATGTGAAATTGTGTCATGCTATCCTGTTTAATTAGCCATCATATATGTGAAATTATGTCTTGCTATTTTGCTTGGTTAGACAACATAAATGCGAATTATTTCATACCCTGTTTTCTTCCCTACTATCCATTGCACCTGTCTATCTTACAATGTCTATACATTCAATTACTTTTCTTGTTTATCAGCCATTTCAATTGGGGGGGGGGTGATGGTAGTATATGTGGGAGTAAAAACACGATCTTCAGAAAAGATCGTGCTACCTGTCAATGCAGATAGAACCACGGTTGTACTTGCCGAAGAACCAGCCCCACCACACATAACCCAGACTCACGCAGATTGTACCCCTACCCAGTTGGACAGAGAACCAGCTACACCCCTTCTAACCCCAACCCCAGCAGATAGTAACCCAGTTCCAGTTGACACAACAGTCGGTGTCAAAACTGGCGGATCTCGTGTAGGGGGTACCGAACTGTGCATCTAAGGTCGATGGTAACAGGAGACAGGGGACACAATGTTTACCCATGTCACACCCTAGCTAGACCATGCATTAGAGTGTGCATCATGTTTACTTTCATCAGAAACTTGAAATGGGGAAAGCAGAACCCCCAGCACCCCCCCCTGAAATCAACTAGGGTTTACTAAAAATAAATTCAATGAACCTGAAATGCCCTTCTAAAATGCTCACCCTCCTTGCCTTGGGTTAGAACCCTTGGGAAAAATGGTGCACATATTTTTTAGGTCAACAAAAGGGCATTGATTTAAATCATAAGTATTTGAAGTTGGGCATTTAAATGCTATTAAATAAATCAAATGCTCAAATAATGTTGGAACTATTTTTTGGGCCACTGAAATAATTCAGCAAGTGTCCATAAATATTTTCAGGATTTTATAAAATGATTTAGTATTTAAACTAAATCAAAACAAAATAATAGAAATAGAAAAACATAAATAAGTAAAGAGGGAAAGGCCACTGGGCCACTTACCTGGATTACCTGGCCCATCTCCAGCTGGCGGCCCAGCCCACCCCCGCTGCCTTCTGTCGTCTCCCTCCTCGGACAGAAGGACGAGGGCGTGTGCCCGATGCTCGCCGGCACGCGCGCGCGCCACCTCCACCCTGCTGGCCACCTCCTGCTTCCCCGGACTCCCTTCCAATGCCACGGAGACGGCCACGCACCCCCAGGCCCTCTCATTCCTCCCCCCCCCCCCGTGCTCATCCCCTCCTCTGGCTCCCCCTCACTTCCACCGAACGCGGCCGCCGCCGCCAACGAGAACCACCACGGCCACAGCCACCCCCTCGCCCCTCGGTTGTGCCCACGAGCTCCGCGACGTCGTCCTCGACCCCCTCACCGAACCACGCCCCGCCGGAAGCCCTGCAGCGTCGACTTCAAGCTCTTCTTCAACCTTCGGCCGCCGGTGACCTCGTCTTCGATTCGCGCCGTCTAGGTCGTCCCCAGGCCCACTGAGCTGCGCTTCGACCTCCCAGTGAGCTCCTCCATCGTTTCCCCCTAACCCCACAGCCTAGCGCTCGTTGTAGCACCACTTCCCATGACGCCCGAAGCACACCGCCGCACGAACTCGTCGCCGACGAGGCTCTAGTGGCCAATCGGCCCCGTGCATATGCCCGTTGGCTTTGTGGGAGCCTGCAGAACGCGTAGGTGCTACCCGTTGAACCTCCCGTGCACGGTGTCGCCGTTTTCATCGGTGCCCGAACTCCGGCGACCGCCAAAGTCGTCGCCGGCCAGCCCGAGCTCAACCATCACCACCAAGAGCTGCGGCTCGTTCCCAGGAGCTCGTAGATGCTCTCCGCCTCCCGTTTGGTGGCCGGAATGTGCAAATGCACTTCCTCCGCCGCGTCTGGCCTCGCCGGCGGCTAGACGCCGGCGAGTGTTGACCTTGACCATTGACTGGGTGGGCCCAGTTGGCTCCCCTGAGTCAATGACAAGCGGGCCCCCCTGCTAACTAAACCTATTTAGTGTTAATCTAAATTAATTAGTTCATTAACTAGATGAGCCACTGACACACGGGTCGCACAGGTCAGGTTTGACCTGTACCGGGCCTGTTGACTTGCTGACGTCATGCTGACGCAAGGCTGACGCAATAACTCTTTTCTGGATTTAATTTTATATAGAAAATTCCAGAAAATTGCCTAAACTTCAAAAATTCATAGAAATTCAACCATAACTCCAAATGAGACAAATTATATATGAAAAATTATCAGAAAAATCCAAGCTATCCATTGGTACTGGTTTCATGCATGTCAGAACAAGTTAAACCTGCTGTTTATGCAATATAAGGTGATGCACTAATATGATCTAATCAAATGAGCTAACACTTGAACCTTTGGTTCAAATAAGCAATTACCCTTCTGTTTTAGCTTGCATTAGGCCAAAACACATTCATACTGCCATGTCATAGCATGCATCATATTGTTGCATATCGTCATGTGTTGATTGTGCTCGGTTGTGTTCTTCGTGGTAGGTTCTGCCTCCGAGGATATTCACGAGTATCCAACTGAAGGGCAGTATCCCGTTACCACTCCATCAGGCAAGCAACCATTGATCATTCCGATACAACCCATGTTCTCGCTCCTGCTCTTGTTTACTGCATTAAGACAACACGATACAAACTGCTGTGTGCTATGGTAGTTGAACCCTTATCATCTGCATGACCTGTCATTGCCACAGTAACTAGATGAAACCCACTAGCATGTGTAGGAGTTGATTGAGCCATGTTTTGTGATTCCTACCTTGCTATGCCAGCTATGCTTAGAGTTGTGTCAGGTCTGGTTCATCTGGGTGATGGGCTAGAGTGAAATGCTTGTGTTATTAATATGTGGGATGTGTTGAACATGTTTTGGTAAAGGTATCGATGAGAGGCCATGTAGGAGTACATGGTGGGTTGTTTCATTGAGGCCGTCCATAAGGACTGAGATCTGTATGTGTGATTTGAGATGCAGTTACTACCATACATTGGGCCCGAAACAAATGGACCCTCTCGGCTTCTTAGCCACCCTAGTACTCTGTCCAGGAGTTGCAAATAGTTTCTAGTGTTTGTAGGATATGTGTTGGCGGCCGTGCGTAGCGCTGACCCTAGGGGTGGGCTATGTTGCGGTGGATACACCGTGGAACGGTGTACCGAGCCACCCGTTTGGTGTCTCGGGAACCCTGTTCACATTGTTCGGGGCCGTATGTGGAAACCTCGGCCGGACTCCCTGCGGATGGAAACTGGATAGGCGATAACCTGGACTAGGGGCTTAGGTGTTTAGGTAGGCCGTGGCCGACACCCTCGCTGGGCTTCCGCTTGAAGGTTGCCGAGTACATGTCGTGTAGACGGTGGTAAGCGGTGAAAGCGTGTATGACGAAGTACACCCCTGCAGGGTATAAAACTATTCGAATAGCCGCGTCCGCGGTAAAGGACTACTTGGTTGCCTATACAGTTCATAGACAAGTTAATGTATACTGCTAAAAGACTCAAGATAAGTGTGAGTACCGAGGATGGCCCTCTCGCAGGATACGAGGGAGGATCCACGGTGGAGTATTGTGATGGTGAGTAGTGGACTCGTGTGCGAAAACTATTTTGCTAAAAGGTTCCGTAGGATAGCTTAGCCTAGAGTCAAAGCTGGCTTGCTGCATAAACCCCACCACCTTCTTGAGAATGAGCATGTATAGTAGGTTCTGATGTAAGACTTGCTGAGTACCTTTGTACTCATGTTTGCTTATTTATTGTTTTCAGACGACAACACTGCCCCCTCCGATGGGTTTTACGTAGACCTTGACGTCGACGAGTGACTAGCCACCCAGGTGGTGATCCAGGCCATGGAGGGCCTATGTAGAGAGACAAGCTTCGAGAAGCCTTCTTTCTTTCTAGAGTCTGTACTCAGACTAGTTGCTTCCGCATGTGCTTGTATGACTGTATGACTTGAGTGTCGGGTCATGTGACCCCTATATGTATGAGTATGTTATGTATGGCTCCCTGGAGCCTTTTAAATAAAGTGCTTGAGTTGTAGAGTTTTGTTGTGATGCCATGTTGTATGTACTCATATCGGGCATATTGTGTGTATGATTGAAATGCTTGGTATGAGTGGGATCCGACAATCTAGTTGTTTGTCCTTTGCAGCCTTTCTTATGGGGAAATGTAGTCTAGTGTTCCTCGAGCCATAGTAGTCCGCTACAGCCCGGTTCACCGGAGTCCTGCTAGCCCAGCACTACTGTTCAGGACACTTGACTGGCCGGCATGTGTTTCACTTCGTCCCTATGTCTGTCCCTTCGGGGAAATGTCACGCGGTGATCTCCGGAGTCCTGTCTAGCCTGCTACAGCCCGGGATCCCCGGAGTCCTGTTAGCCCAGTGCTACAGCCCGGAATCACTCGTTGATGACCGACATATTCGATGTGATTCATGTATGCCTGTCTCCATAGGTCTGTGCCGCTTTGGGTTCACGACTAGCCATGTCAGCCCGGGTTCTCGGTCATATGGATGCTAGCGACATTGTCATATACGCGAGCCAAAAGGCGCAAACGGTCCCGGGCCATGGTAAGGCGACACCCGTGGGATACCGTGCGTGAGGCCGCAAAGTGATATGAGGTGTTACCGGCTAGATCGATGTGGCTAAGAATCGGGGTCCTGACAGCGTTGGCATCAGAGCCGGACTGCCTGTAGGTTCGTTGAGCCAAACTGGTCGATGTCGAGTCTAGAAATGCTTTAGTTATATGTAAGGGAATTGATTGTGGGAGGGAACGTAAGGTTCTTTTACTCCTTTACCCTATGCTTCTGATCTGAGTCATTCTCTTCTCATTCAACGTGGTTTAAGGACTAGGCTCTCTTCCTCTATCAGGTTCACGTGTTACTAATAAGTAGTAGTTTATAGGATTATTGCTACGAGTTCCAGTCCAGTTTCTACTATTTTAGTACGTTGCTATTTGAATCAGAACCTTGATATGATGCTGTTGAGCGGTATTGTGAACTGTTGTGGATGTCTCAAATCTTTTTCTGAGCATTTACAGCCGTTATGCTGTCCAATTTTCCCTAGGAATTCTGATGTCTTTGTCTTGTGGTTGTGCTTTCAGATGGCCAACCGTTCCCAAAATCAAGTGGTTTGCCTGACCAGGTGCCTCGACGTGCTCGGTCATACTGCTATGTTAGTCCGGGTCATGATCGAGACAGGATACCGTTGGTATCCCGAATACACTGTCGAAGAGCAGTTCCGCGACTTTAATCAAAGCCAGTATTTCTGCACCGTCAGGATATTTCCTTCCTATCCTGGATCTACCGAGCCCCTTCACTGTTCCTATGGACTCGGAGTTACCGTTGAGATGGCTGTGCAGGATGCTGCCTACTCCATGATGACCATCTTGCGAGTCCGGACTGGCCTGCTTCGGAACACTGACTTCCGTTACATGCCAGCTTCACTTCCGGGAGCGCAGGGGTATCTTCAGGCTATCTATGCTGACTCCACTCAGGAGGACTCATTAACTCGTACCACCGCTGAGATGCTCGAAGATAAGGACCGAGAGAATCGGGCCTTGAGGCTGGAGCTTTTTAATACTCGTGCTGATCATTGGGCCACATTGACTCGGTTTGCACCTGCGGTGCAAGCTGGATGTATGGATACCAGGGATTTGTATCCTGTGAGAGCAGCTCTGCCAGACATGGTGGATTGGCGTGATGTGGGAGGCATCACCCCACCCCGTGGTCCCCGCAGGCCACCGTTTGTTGGTCCAAGACCTCATCCTAGTCCCTATGGTCCACAGGCTCCTCAGGACCGTCTGTTTCCGGATGATCACGTTGAACTTCCAGGCTATGGAGGTGACTTCTATGAGGACTACTACGGAGCTATCTGAGTTAGTAGTAGTACCACTAGTATTGTAGTAGTTGTACCCCCACTATCCTGCGTGACTTGTGGAATACGACTTGGTGTGTAATCGATTCCGGAGGTGTAGACAAATAATGTATAGGAACTCGGAATGCCTCCGATGAGATGTAACGTCTACCTTCATAGTTGTACTGTAGCATGGGCTTGTACTAAACTATGTATGACGAGTATGACCGTTGGTGTATATATGGCAGTTTTATATTACCATGGCATACGAATGAGCATCTCTGCATTCCGTGTTATCCTTACATTCTGCACTCCTTGTTAAGTTTGAGCCATCCTTGTCTAAACCGTTGTCTTGTTTCCTCTTAGGATGGTCAACACCCGCGGCAACCCTGTTGTCCCGGAGCGGGGGGAAGCCAGTGCAGCTAGAGGTGAAAATTTGCCTCACCCGCCTTCCCTGGCCGAAGTGATGCTGGAGGCGGAAAGGAACAAGCGTGAGACCAACCGCCTGCTGGAGCGGATTGAGCAGAACACTGCACGCCACCCACGAAATGACTTGGTGTCAATCAACGACTTTATCAAGCTGTACCCACCAAAGTTTAACCATTCCGTCGAGCCCCTCGACGCGGATGATTGGCTTCGCAGCATCACCCACAAGCTACGTTCTGCCAACGTAGCCGAAGCCGACAAGGTTACCTATGCTGCCTATCATCTCGAGGGCCCCGCTAGCCATTGGTGGGAAAACTACGAAGCTATGCGCCCCATCGGTCAAATTACTACCTGGGCTGAGTTTAGCGAGGCTTTCCGTGAGCATCACATTCCGGAAGGTCTCATGGATCGCAAGAGGGAGGAGTTCTGCAACTTCACCCAAGGAAGGCTGACTGTGGATGCATATAGCCGAGAGTTTGGGAACCTGGCACGCTATGCTCCTCAAGAGGTTTCTACTGATGCCAAGAAGCAGGCAAGGTTCCGCAAGGGACTTAGCCCCTAGCTTCGCCGCGATCTCCGTCTGCACGAGTGCACATCCTTTCAGAAGTTGGTCAATAAAGCTATCAGTGCTGAGACAGGCCAGACTGATTATGACGCTTCACGCAAGCACTCCCGTGATTTTGGGTCTTCATCCGGCTCTGGAGCTCAGAACCGCCGGGTGTGGATTCCAAGCACCGCACTGCCACCCAGATGCACCCCGAGGCCATCCTTTGAGGCGCCTCGTCCCAACCAGCAATTTGCACCGCCCAAGCCCTATGGTGGCCCCGCTGCTAATGTTGCTCCACGCCCCACTGTGGTAACATGCTTCAAGTGTGGAGAACCGGGTCATTATAGTCAAGAGTGTCCCCAGAACAACCCCAATCAAGCTGGAAAGTCCGTTGGACGTGGTAAGCCCGCAGGAAAGACTTTCTACGCCAAGCCGGCCACCACTACACGTGGCCATGTCAACTACGTTTCAGCCGAAGAGGCTCATGAGGATCCCAACGTCGTCCTTGGTACGCTCCTTGTTAACTGCCATCCGGCATCTGTTCTTTTCGATACTGGAGCATCTCATTCATTCATATCCGAGAATTATGCTCGGTTGCATAACACGACATTCTGTGACATGCCCACTTCCATGGTAATTCAAACTCCGGGTTCCAAATGGCAAACTTCTAGGGTAAGCCATGGGAACGAAATTCTTGTCGATAGGCTTGTCTTCCTTGCATCTTTAATAGCTCTCAAGTCCTCCGACATAAACATCATCTTGGGTATGGACTGGATGTCGGCTCATTATGCCAAGATCGATTGTGCCACTAGAACCGTTCAACTTACTCATCCCTCGGGAAAGACAGTTAATGTCTTAACTCGAGTGGCCAAGCGCCAACTTTACTCCCTAAATGCCAACCCTCTTCCAGACCTTGAGGACGTTCTGGTAGTCCGAGAATTCCCGGATGTGTTTCCGGAAGAACTGCCAGGTGTTCCACCTGACAGGGATGTCGAGTTTGTGATAGACCTTGTTCCAGGAACCGTTCCAATTGCTAGAAGACCCTACAAGATGGCACCCTTAGAACTAGCCGAGCTTAAGAACCAACTCGATGAGTCCTTGAACAAAGGGTTCATCCGTCCTAGCTCCTCTCCTTGGGCTTGCCCCGTCCTCTTCGTCAAGAAGAAGGATGGAACGGATCGAATGGTAGTGGATTACCGACCTGTCAATCTGGTCACCATCAAGAACAAATACCCGCTTCCCAGGATCAACGACCTGTATGACCAGATCGCTGGATCCTCAGTCTTCTCCAAGATGGATTTGAGGTTGGGCTACCATCAAATCAAAATCAGAAACGGGGACATTCCCAAAACGGCCTTTGTTACTCGTTATGGCCAATACGAGTACACCGTCATGTCCTTCGGTTTAACCAATGCCCCGGCCACCTTCTCCCGGTTAATGAATTCGGTTTTCATGGAGTACTTGGACAAATTCGTCGTAGTATACCTCGATGACATACTGATCTACTCCAAGAATGAAGAGGAACATGCCGAACATCTAAGGCTGGTATTGATGAAACTTCGAGAGCATCGCCTTTATGCCAAATTCTCCAAGTGTGAATTTTGGTTGTCAGAAGTGACCTATCTAGGCCATGTAATCTCTGGTAAGGGTATTGCTGTCAATCCCGAGCGAGTTCAAGCCGTCCTTGATTGGACTCCACCTGAAATGGTCAAGCAAGTTCGGAGTTTCCTTGGCCTAGCGAGCTATTGCCGCCGCTTCGTCGAGAATTTCTCCAAGGTTGCTAAACCTCTAACCGAACTCCTCAAGAAAGATAAAAAGTTTGAGTGGACTCCACAGTGCGAGTTCAGTTTTCAGGAACTGAAAAGACGCCTGACATCTGCTCCCGTACTGGTACCACCAGATTTCTCCAAGGACTTTATTATCTATTGCGACGCCTCGCGACAAGGACTAGGTTGCATACTCATGCAAGATCGTCAGGTAATTGCCTATGCTTCACGGCAATTACACCCACATGAGGAAAATTATCCCACACATGATCTAGAGCTTGCAGCTGTAGTCCATGCCCTCAAAACCTGGCGACATTACCTTCTCGGTAATCGTTGCGAGATCTTCACCGATCACCAAAGCTTGAAATATATCTTCACCCAACCAGATTTGAATCTCAGGCAAAGACGTTGGGTTGAGTTGATCTCGGATTACGACTTAGGAATAACTTACACCCCTGGCAAAGCCAATGTCATGGCTGATGCACTAAGTCGTAAGTCCTACTGTAACAACCTGATGTTACAACAAAGTCAACCACTTCTCCATGAGGAATTTCGCAAGCTTAATCTTCACATTGTTCCTCAAGGATTCCTATCCACCCTGGTAGCGGAACCTACCCTTACGGATCAGGTCATCAAGGCACAGAAGGTAGATCCGGGAATTTCCCGTATCAAGAGAAACGTTAAGAAAGGAGTCGTGAATTGTTTCTCCATTGATGATCGAGGTGTCGTATACTTTGGGAATCGCCTAGTGGTTCCAAAGGCACGAAACCTGAGGCGACTGATCCTTAAGGAAGCTCATGAATCCCCTCTCACCATTCATCCCGGTAGTACTAAAATGTATCAAGACCTACGCCAGAGGTTTTGGTGGACTAGGATGAAGAGAGAAATCGCTCAATACATTGCCAATTGTGATGTTTGTCGTCGTGTTAAAGCAGAGCATCAACGGCCTGCTGGCACCCTTCAACCTTTGGCTATTCCTGAATGGAAATGGGATAAAATCAGTATGGATTTCATCACTGGGTTTCCCAGGACCAAGAGGGGGAATAATGCCATCTTCGTCGTGATCGACCGTCTTTCCAAAGTAGCCCATTTTCTACCTGTTCGTGAGAGTATCACCGCCAGCCAGCTAGCTGAATTATACATCTCCCGAATAGTGTCTCTTCATGGTGTCCCATTGGAAATTAACTCAGACCGTGGAAGTCTCTTCACCTCTCGATTTTGGGAAAGTTTCCAAAATGCTATGGGAACTCATCTCTCCTTTAGCACCGCCTTCCATCCTCAATCAAGTGGTCAAGTAGAGCGAGTCAATCAAATTCTGGAAGATATGCTCCGAGCTTCTATTATTTCGTTTGGAATGAGTTGGGAGAAATGCCTTCCATTCGCGGAGTTTGCTTATAACAATAGCTATCAAGCTAGTTTGGGCAAAGCTCCCTTCGAAGTTCTCTATGGACGAAAATGTCGAACGCCTCTTAACTGGTCAGAAACCGGGGAATGACAACTCTTTGGCCCGGATATGATTCAGGAAGCAGAAGAGCAGGTTCGCGTTATTCGTGAGAAATTGAAAACAGCCCAATGTCGCCAAAAGAGTCAATATGATCGTAAACATAAGCCTATGACATTTGAAGTTGACGAGAAGGCTTACCTTCAGGTTACCCCGTTAAAGGGAACCCATCGTTTCGGTATCAAAGGCAAATTGGCTCCTCGTTACATTGGACCCTTTCGCATTCTGGCCAAATGAGGAGAAGTTGCCTACCAATTGGAACTACCTCCGCATCTCTCCAGAGTTCACGATGTCTTCCACGTTTCGCAACTCAGGCGTTGCTTTGCGGATCCTATCCGTGGAGTGGACCACGAAACGCTTGATTTACAAGATAACCTTTCTTTTCGGGAATACCCCGTTCGTATCCTTGATCAAGCCGAGCGTACCACTCGACATCATAATATCAAGTTTCTCAAGGTTCAATGGTCACACCATTCCGAGGAAGAAGCCACTTGGGAAAGGGAGGATCGTCTTCGACTCGAGTACCCCACCTTCTTCCCAGATGATCCTAAATCTCGGGACGAGATTCTATTGAGTGGGGGTGAGTTGTCACACCCTAGCTAGACCATGCATTAGAGTGTGCATCATGTTTACTTTCATCAGAAACTTGAAATGGGGAAAACAGAACCCCCAGCACCCCCCCTGAAATCAACTAGGGTTTACTAAAAATAAATTCAATGAACCTGAAATGCCCTTCTAAAATGCTCACCCTCTTTGCCTTGGGTTAGAACCCTTGGGAAAAATGGTGCACATATTTTTTAGGTCAACAAAAGGGCATTGATTTAAATCAGAAGTATTTGAATTTGGGCATTTAAATGCTATTAAATAAATCAAATGCTCAAATAATGTTGGAACTATTTTTTGGGCCACTGATATAATTCAGCAAGTGTCCATAAATATTTTCAGAATTTTATAAAATGATTTAGTATTTAAACTAAATCAAAACAAAATAACAGAAATAGAAAAACACAAATAAGTAAAGAGGGAAAGGCCACTGGGTCACTTACCTGGATTACCTGGCCCATCTCCAGCTGGGGGCCCAGCCCACCCCCGCTGCCTTCTGTCGTCTCCCTCCTCGGACAGAAGGACGAGGGCGTGTGCCCGACGCTCGTCGGCACGCGCGCGCGCCACCTCCACCCTGCTGGCCACCTCCTGCTTCCCCGGACTCCCTTCCAATGCCACGGAGACGGCCACGCACCCCCAGGCCCTCTCATTCCTCCTCCCCCCCCGTGCTCATCCCCTCCTCTGGCTCCCCCTCACTTCCACCGAACGCGGCCGCCGCCGCCGACGAGAACCACCACCGCCACAGCCACCCCCTCGCCCCTCGGTTGTGCCCACGAGCTCCACGACGTCGTCCTCGACCCCCTCACCGAACCACGCCCCGCCGGAAGCCCTGCAGCGTCGACTTCGAGCTCTTCTTCAACCTTCGGCCGCCGGTGACCTCGTCTTCGATTCGCGCCGTCTAGGTCGTCCCCAGGCCCACTGAGCTGCGCTTCGACCTCCAAGTGAGCTCCTCCGTCGTTTCCTCCTAACCCCACGGCCTAGCGCTCGTTGTAGCACCACTTCCCATGACGCCCGAAGCACACCGCCGCACGAACTCGTCGCCGACGAGGCTCCGGTGGCCAATCGGCCCCGTGCATATGCCCGTTGGCTTTGTGGGAGCCTGCAGAACGCGTAGGTGCTACCCGTTGATCCTCCCGTGCACGGTGTCGCCGTTTTCATCGGCGCACGAACTCCGGCGACCGCCAAAGTTGTCGCCGGCGACGTCTCCGGCCACCCCGAGCTCAACCATCACCACCAAGAGCTGCGGCTCGTTCCCAGGAGCTCGTAGATGCTCTCCGCCTCCCGTTTGGTGGCCGGAACGTGCAAATGCACTTCCTCCGCCGCGTCTGGCCTCGCCGGCGGCTAGACGCCGGCGAGTGTTGACCTTGACCATTGACTGGGTGGGCCCAGTTGACTCCCCTGAGTCAATGACAAGCGGGCCCCCCTGCTAACTAAACATGTTTAGTGTTAATCTAAATTAATTAGTTAATTAACTAGATGAGCCACTGACACACGGGTCCCACAGGTCAGGTTTGACCTGTACCGGGCCTATTGACTTGCTGTCGTCATGCTGACGCAAGGCTGACGCAATAACTCTTTTCTGGATTTAATTTTATATAGAAAATTCCAGAAAATTTCCTAAATTTCAAAAATTCATAGAAATTCAACCATAACTCCAAATGAGACAAATTATATATGAAAAATTATCAGAAAAATCCAAGCTATCCATTGGTACTGGTTTCATGCATGTCAGAACAAGTTCAACCTGCTGTTTATGCAATATAAGGTGATGCACTAATATGATCTAATCAAATGAGCTAACACTTGAACCTTTGGTTCAAATAAGAAATTACCCTTCTGTTTTAGTTTGCATTAGGCCAAAACACATTCATACTGCCATGTCATAGCATGCATCATATTGTTGCATATCGTCATGTGTTGATTGTGCTCGGTTGTGTTCTTCGTGGTAGGTTCTGCCTCCGAGGATATTCACGAGTATCCAACTGAAGGGCAGTATCCCGTTACCACTCCATCAGGCAAGCAACCATTGATCATTCCAATACAACCCATGTTCTCGCTCCTGCTCTTATTTACTGCATTAAGACAACACGATTCAAACTGCTGTGTGCTACGGTAGTTGATCCCTTATCCTCTGCATGACCTGTCATTGCCACAGTAACTAGATGAAACCCACTAGCATGTGTAGGAGTTGATTGAGCCATGTTTTGTGATTCCTACCTTGCTATGCCTGTTATGCTTAGAGTTGTGTTAGGTCTGGTTCATCTGGGTGATGGGCTAGAGTGAAATGCTTGTGTCAGTAATATGTGGGATGTGTTGAACATGTTTTGGTAAAGGTATCGATGAGAGGCCATGTAGGAGTACATGGTGGGTTGTTTCATTGAGGCCGTCCATAAGAACTGAGATCTGTATGTGTGATTTGAGATGCAGTTACTACCATACATTGGGCCCGAAACAAATGGACCCTCTCGGCTTCTTAGCCACCCTAGTACTCTGTCCAGGAGTTGCAAATAGTTTCTGGTGTTTGTAGGATATGTGTTGGCGGCCGTGCGTAGCGCTGAACCTAGGGGTGGGCTATGTTGCGGTAGATACACCGTGGCACAGTGTACCGAGCCACCCGTTTGGTGTCTCGGGAACCCTGTTCACATCGTTCGGGGCCGTATGTGGAAACCTCGGCCGGACTCCCTGCGGATGGAACCTGGATAGGCGATAACCTGGACTAGGGGCTTAGGTGTTTAGGTAGGCCGTGGCTGACACCCTCGCTGGGCTTCCGCTTGAAGGTTGCCGAGTACATGTCGTGTAGACGGCAGTAAGCGGTGAAAGCGTGTATGACGAAGTACACCCTTGCAGGGTATAAAACTATTCGAATAGCCGCGTCTGCGGTAAAGGACTACTTGGTTGCCTATACAGTTCATACACAAGTTAATGTATACTACTAAAAGACTCAAGATAAGTGTGAGTACCGAGGATGTCCCTCTCGCAGGATACGAGGGAGGATCCACGGTGGAGTATTGTGATGGTGAGTAGTGGACTCGTGTGCGAAAACTATTTTGCTAAAAGGTTCCGTAGGATAGCTTAGCCAAGAGTCAAAGCTGGCTAGCTGCATAAACCCCACCACCTTCTTGAGAATGAGCATGTATAGTAGGTTCTGATGTAAGACTTGCTGAGTACCTTTGTACTCATGTTTGCTTATTTATTGTTTTCAGATGACAACACTGCCCCTTCCGATGGGTTTTACGTAGACCTTGACATCGACGAGTGACTAGCCACCCAGGTGGTGATCCAGGCCATGGAGGGCCTATGTAGATAGACAGGCTTCGAGAAGCCTTCTTTCTTTCTAGAGTCTGTACTCAGACTAGTTGCTTCCGCATGTGCTTGTATGACTGTATGACTTGAGTGTCGGGTCATGTGACCCCTATCTGTATGAGTATGTTATGTATGGCTCCCTGGAGCCTTTAAATAAAGTGCTTGAGTTGTAGAGTTTTGTTGTGATGCCATGTTGTATGTACTCATATCGGGCATATTGTGTGTATGATTGAAATGCTTGGTATGAGTGGGATCTGACAATCTAGTTGTTTGTCCTTCACAGCCTTTCTTATGGGGAAATGTAGTCTAGTGTTCCTCGAGCCATAGTAGTCCGCTATAGCCCGGTTCACCGGAGTCCTGCTAGCCCAGCACTACTGTTCAGGACACTTGACTGGCCGGCATGTGTTTCACTTCGTCCCTATGTCTGTCCCTTCGGGGAAATGTCACGCGGTGATCTCCGGAGTCCTGTCTAGCCTGCTACAGCCCGGGATCCCCGGAGTCCTGTTAGCCCAGTGCTACAGCCCGGAATCACTCGTTGCTGACTGACATGTTCGATGTGATTCATGTATGCCTGTCTCCATAGGTCTGTGCCGCTTTGGGTTCACGACTAGCCATGTCGGCCCGGGTTCTCGGTCATATGGATGCTAGCGACATTGTCATATACGTGAGCCAAAAGGCGCAAACGGTCCCAGGCCATGGTAAGCCGACACCCGTGGGATACCGTGCGTGAGGCCGCAAAGTGATATGAGGTGTTACTGGCTAGATCGATGTGGCTTAGAATCGGGGTCCTGACAACCCAGGTCCGGGCCCTCTCTATGGAGGTAATACCCTACTTCCTGCTTGATTGATCTTGATGAATATGAGTATTACAAGAGTTGATCGACCACGAGATCGTAATGGCTAAACCCTAAAAGTCTAGTTTGTCTGACTATTATTATGAGGATATATGTCTATGGACCTAGCCCTCCGGTTTATATAGACACTGGAGGGATCTAGGGTTACATAAGGTCGGTTATAGAGAAAGGAATCTTCATATTTGGTCACCAAGCTTGCCTTCCACGCCAAGGAGGGTCCCATCCGGACATGCATAGAGTCTTCGGTCTTTGTATCTTCACAGCCCATTAGTCCGGCCCATGTCTAATAGGTCGGACGCCCGAGGACCCCTTAGTCCAGGACTCCCTCAGTAGCCCCTGAACGAGGCTTCAATGATGAGGTGTCCGGCGCGCAGATTGTCTTCGGCATTGGAAGGCGGGTTCCCCTTTCCGAATACTCCAAGATAGTCTTCGGACATGACGAATGTCTCCGGATCTGCAACACAAGTACCACGCACAACCGCGGAGAGTACAATATATCACGAGTCCAATCCGCTGACAACTTTTTGTAATGTGACATCATGTTTGCCCAGTCATTATTTCAAATCATTTCTTGTCCTACCGTTCCACGTTTTGAGGCACGGTTTTTATTGGCACGTCTTGTCGAAACAGAGATCGTGTCCCCTTATTGCAGGATTCTCATCAATACGGGCGTGGGTAACCCAACCGTTCCATTGGAATGATCCCTTTGGAATAGGCAGGGTTTTAGGCTTAGGAGGAGGCGTTCGATATCCGCTGCCTTTATAAAGGAGCCAAGGGCCGTCATATTTTACGCCGACCCTTTCCTCAACCCTTCCAACTTCGAGTTCTCGCACCCGAGGTTCGACTTCATTGCTTAAAGCTTCCCAATCATGTCCGGACCCAGCCCAGAAGGCCAATGGGTGGCTTCCTCTGTTACAAAGGAGGACATTGCGAAGGTGTAACACCCTCGATGCAACTATATCTCCCACGTGTCGAGGCACGACTTAGAGGTATAATCGCATTGAAGGCATATGTCGCAAGTTAGGCAATCTTCACAAACATCCCATGTAATATAAATAATAAAGGGGAGATAACATAGTTGGCTTACAGTCGCCACGTCAATCAAGTACATAAATAACATTACATCATTCAAACACTCATGGCCCGACTACGGCGCCAAAATAAAAGACAACCCAACATGCGACACGGTCCCGATCACCCCAACTGGGCACCACTACTGATCATCAGGAAAAGAAACATAGTAACACTGAGAGTCCTCGTCGAACTCCCACTTGAGCTCAAGCGCGCCATCTGGAGCTGTATCATCTGGCCCTGCATCTGGTGTAATAGTAATCTGTGAGCCACAGGGACTCAGCAATATCACACCCTCGCGATCAAGACTATTTAAGCTTAATAGGTAAGGCAAGGTAAATATGTGGAGCTGCAGCAAGCGACTAGCATATATGGTGGCTAACGTATAACTAAAGAGGGCAATCCTGCGGCAAACATTACTCCATCACCGTGTCCACTTCCCGGACTCCGCCGAGAAGAGGCCATCACGATAACTCACACAGTTGATTCATTTTAATTAAGTTAATGTTTAAGTTATCTACAATCGGACATTAACAAATTCCCATCTGCCTATAACCGCGGGCACAGCTTTTGAAAGTTCAAATCCCTGCAGGGGAGTCCCAACTTAGCCCATGACAAGCTCTCACGGTCAACGAAGGAATAGACCTCCTCCCGAGACGTTCCGATCAGACTCGGTATCTCGGTTCTTCAAGACATTTTGACAGGTTAAAACTAGACCAGCAACACCGCCCGAATGTGCCGACAAATCCCGATAGGAGCTGCACATATCTCGTTCTCAGGGCACACTCATATGAGACATCCTACTAGTAAAATCAACCCTCAAGTTGCCCCGAGGTGGCCCCGCGGTCTACTCGGTCGGACCAACAGTCAGAGGAGCACTAGCCCAGGGGGGTTTAAAATAAGATGACCCTCGGGCTCCGGAAACCCAAGGGAAAAGAGGCTAGGTGTAAAATGGTAAAACCGAGGTTGGGCATTGCTGGAAAAGCTTTAATCAAGACGAACTATCAAGGGGTTCCCATTATAACCCAACCGCGTAAGGAATGCAAAATCCGGGAACATAATACCGATATGACAGAAACTAGGGCGGCAAGAGTGGAACAAAACACTATGCGAAAGGCCGAGCCTTCCACCCTTCACCAAGTATATAGATGCATTAAGATAACATGGCAATATAATGATATCCCAACAAGTAAATAATGTTCCAACAAGGAACGGTCTCCAATCTTCACCTGCAACTAGCAACGCTATAAGAGGGGCTGAGCAAAGTGGTAACATAGCCAAACAACGGTTTGCTAGGACATGGTGGGTTAGAGGCTGAACATGGCAATTTGGGAGGCTTGAAAGCAAGTGGTAGGCATCGTAGCATTGGCATAGCAAAAGAGCGAGCATCTAGCAAAGCAAAGATAGTAGTGATTTCGAGGGTATGATCATCTTGCCTGCAAAGTTGTGAGAGTTGACTGGATCCTCGAAAGCAAACTCAACGGGCTCCTCGTTAGCGAACTCGTCTCCCGGCTCTACCCAAAAAAGACAACAAACAAACAGAACACAATCAACCACGTGCAAGGATCAACCAATATGATGCAAAGATGATATGCTATGCGGGATGCGATGCGAGATGCATATGCAAGATATGACAGGAAATGCATGAACCTGGCCTCAACTTGGAAAACCAAGTGTTCCACTAGAAATATGAGATGAAATCGCTTGAAAACAATATAAAGATCACCGGAATCGGAGTTACGGTTTGGAAATGGCAAGCGATTCAAATATGACACCGGTCTGCGATTTACAGCAAGTAGGCATCTAAATGCAATGAGATGAACATGCTACAGCATCCAAACATGGCATCAAAATACATGGCAGGGATTCATTCAAGATGCTTAACAAAAGTCTAGCACTGAGCTACGGCCAATTCATCCATTAACAGGTTCAAACAAGCATGGCAAAAATGCATATGGTAAACAGATCTCAGACTTAGTGAAATTAACACTTTTCTGGAATTTCAGATCAGATAGCACTCTTCGGAGCAACAAAACTATAAGCTACAAGACCTGAACATGACAAAGTAAAGCATGGCATGGAGCTACTCAAAGAGCTTAACAACAGTCCCTTAGTGACCTTGAGCCAAAAGGGATCACAAAATAGATTTGCAAGCACGTGAACATAGCAAAAACATAATCAGTTTTCAGACTTTGTGAAAACTGGGACATGCTCAAAACAGATCTCAAGTAGGCATGTTTACGAGCTCGATGCACTCACTACGGAGCAAGTCATGATAAGATAAGCATACATCCATCAAGAATACACAAAATGCAAGCTAGACATGGCAAGAACAATAGCATAGAATGCACGGATCAACTACAAAATCATCGGCAAAATTGCAAACAAGTTGACAATCTGCCCAGATTCACAAAGTAGCAAAAGTAGAGCTCGATTGACTCAGGCTAGGGTGCTCCAGGTATGCAAACAAAGACATGGATGGATAGATCACTACAAGATTAACAAAACATCCTTACTGATCATCCTCAAAAGAGGCACGGATCACTAGGAAACAACATGAACATATGGCATCATGAACTAAGCAGGTCATGGACTTGGTGGAAATGCTAAGTCCATGAAAACAGAATTACCAAGTGCCTCACTTTGCAAGCTTGCACTAGTCACCACACACATCACAAAAATAAATGGGTTGCACCACTAGAAAGATGACAAAACCCTTAACAAAACATATGTAGAGCTCATGGGCATATCATGCACACAATAATCATGGCAAAAATGACAAATGTCTAAGATGGAGTAGCAGATCTGACAATTATCTCAAGTAGCCTCCTTCTAACAGCATTTCGGGCATCAAGATGAACTCAAATGAAAATGATGCAATGGAATGAAATGATGTACTCTCTAAGATGAACATTTTGATATGCTATATGCATGAATCGGAGCTACGGATGCAAAGTTACGAGGCTAAGAACATAGGCACATGGATCTGAGATTTCGGGACTTAGAGGAAAAATCAACCTCCGGATCTAGGGTTACTGTAGCTGGATCTAGATCGGGCATGCCTCCCGAGGTTCGACACCGGGCACTGTTCATTGGGGAGGCGCCGGAGTTGGTGGGGCTTGCCGGAGGAGGACGGGCGCGGCGAGGTGGCCGCGGTCACCGGCGGACGCTCGCGGTGCCCGGCGCGGCGGGCTTCGAGGAGCGGCGGGGCGGCGACGACCGTGGTGGCCGGAGCGGGCGGAGGGGAGCTCCGGTCGCCGGCGTTGGCGAGGGAGGCGGCGATGCGGCGGCGGGGAGCAGGGAGGCGCGGGGTGGCGGATGGCAGCGGAGATGGGAGTTTTAGGGTTTCGGGAGGAAGGAGAAGATATTTTCGGAGGGGGTCTTTAAATAGGCATAGGAAGAGCGAGGGAGCTCCAAATTGAGCACGGTTTTCGGCCACGCGATCGTGATCGAACGCTCTAGATGATGGAGTAGAGTTAGGAGGGGTGTTGGGCTGCAACACACACGAGGCCTTTTCGGTCCCTCGGTTAACCGTTGGAGTATCCAACGAAGTCCAAATGATACGAAACTTGACAGGCGGTCTACCGGTAGTAAACCAAGGCCGCTTAGCAAGACTCACTCCAATCCGGAAATGTTTAATCCCCACACACGAAAGAAAGCTAGAAATGACCACCGGAGGAGAACGAAGCACCGGAATGCAAAACGGACAACGGGGAAAATGCTCGAATGCATGAGATGAACACGTATGCAAATGCAATGCACATGATGACATGATATGAGATGCATGCCAACGATAACAACACACGGAGATAAAGACCCGAACCTGAGAAAATAAAATAACTTAAGGCAGGAAACGACAAGAGTTCGAGTACAAATAGGGTAAGTTACATCCGGGGTGTTATAGAATGTTCGTGCAGCTAGATACCTGACCGCGGAGATCCCCCACGGGCTTCCTACTCAAGGACAGGTTATTCCTACTCCTAGATCTGGCAAGAGGGGCATATTCATCTCCCACTTCCTGTGAGGGCAAGGATTTTCTCTACATCCCTTCGTCTGGGGGCACATGTTTTACTACGGACTAGATTTTCACGATCTAGCCCCAGATTCTTTCCTTCACATCTCGACGTTCATCATCACGTGCGAGGCCTTTCTCCGTATTCCCCCACACTTCGGCTTATGGCTCAAGACCTTTAGTGTGAAGCCGAAGGTAGTCGACGGGGAACAAGTGGAGTGTGGAGGTGCTAGAGTGAGCAAGCTTACCAATGCTCCCTAGCCAACAGGCTCTTTCACCGAAACTCTCCCAACCTATGGCAGTGGGAGTGGCTTTACGTCACTCAACCCCGCGGTACCTAGTGGGCGGCTATACCTGCGTTTCGATCTGGCCCTCCATTACAACTTGCATCATGGATTAATAAGGGACTGGACTGGGGATCAATTGACGAAGTGCAGACTCTACAGAGCCGCATCCGAAGCCTACTTGAGAAGGACATCGGTCTTATCAACATGGTTCAAGTAATGCTGGTCCGTCGGGTTCTGCCGTGCCAGCGACGGCCTCTCCGTATGTGGGAGTTTAATCCGGAAGGTACACGGACCCTCTAAGACTTCTTCAGTACTATGCACAAAGGAATGTGGAAGTTGTTTTTCAGGAAATGAAAACAATTGACGAACACCACCGAGGACATCGGCCTCGACCGCAACCATCCAGATACCTCGGTAAGCGCTCAACTCCGGAACAATTTCTAGCTATGCGTGCCGTAGTGCGATACTGATCACACTATCTTCTTCCAAGGCTGGATGAAGAAAGCAGAGCGAATTATGTGTTTGGGACCCCCTTCCCGAAGACTCGGCATGTCCCATATTAACAAGGATGCTGGCCCCAGCACCATACCAGATCCTTGTGATGGAGGATGAGACAGAGAGCGGGAGGACCGAAGGTGGCCTCCATCCTGGAGGTATATTAGACGCTGTGTACGGGGAGATCAAAATCCCATCGCCTGGAGACAAAGGTAAAGGAGAAGCCAACATCCCTTCCCCTCATGGTAAGAAAAGGGTCGCCTCCGAAGGTCGGGAGGAAAAGGCTCCTAAGCAAGCCAAAATGCCCCTGTTGGGCGGCTCAGGCTTGGAGTACGACGTCATCGTGTAGTCGCATGGCTAGGACAAGACTTTAGCTAAATCATAAGTTAACAAGGGTGTTTTAAACATATCCCGTTCATCTCCTGTGACCAAGGTAACATCTAAAATATATGTCTTTACAGCTCGGCACACAGTCTTCTTCAACAATACTCTTGCTCGGGGAATCTTCTTCCGGAGATGATGGAAAGCAGGACACCTCCATCGGTCTCGCCCAATAGGGTGGACGACTTCGAGGTGTCGTCCCGGAGGTTCTCTCCTGATCAACAAGTGATGCGAGGGATGATGCAAACATTAACCGAAAGTGATACTTCGGAAGCCAAGTGTCCGGGGGCCAACAATAAAGGCCCCGGACTGTGCGGCTTATAGCCGGAGACAACTCTAGGGACGAATGAACGGATCCCTTCAAAGGGATGCCGTGCTGCTATAGCAGCTTCCGGAGATCTAGAAGCACCGGATATATTGACGAACAAGCTGCGACAGGCGTCCGTCTCCGAGTACCATCGTACCTTGATGGGTACGGTGGTTGAAAAGTTCCTGTCCGCGAAAAGCGTATTGAATGAGGCCTTCACGAGCCTGCTAAGAGGCTTTGAGGTTTGTACTGTAATGCTTTTGATTGTGTTTTATTCACAAATACTCGTGTGTATAGATAGTAGCCCCTGAGACTCTGATTGGCTCCCAAGGGAGGCGATCAGAGGATCAAAAGGATATGTCCACAAAATAATTTGACTACTTAGAACATAGGTTGTTACCTTCCCGGCTACTGCTCGGTCCACAGAGCTTGCAGATCTGCTGCGGAAGATTGATGAGGCGGATGATGACATCACACTTATCAACAGGCGGCTTGACGAGGTGCAAGGTATGTTTTTAGGGCAGTCAGTATATGTATGTATGATAATATATGCACGAAGCTAGAATTGTATACTAAGATGCGCATAACTGCAGATGGTGCTGCCGCGGTGGAGGCCTTTGAGGCTGAACTTGCTCTAGCCAAGGAGCAAGCCCGAATGAGTAATTTGGCTGATGAATTAAAAACCGAACAGGCTGCTGGGCACCAGTGTGAGGACAGAATTTCTGTCATGGCGCGCGAGCTAAAGGAAACCACTGTCCAATGCGAATTCCTCGAGAGGATAACAAAGCCAAAGGGGCCAATCTCGACAAGGACTTACAAGAGGCGAGAGAAGCACGATCTGAGTCTAGAGCGACTCAGGAGGAGATTCGGCAAGATGGGGAGATAGTGGCTGGTAAGCTTTTCTTGTTACAGACTAAATTCGGCGATCGGAAGTATTCCCTGCTTTATCAGTTGTGGAGCTCTCCAGACGCATTCTTGGACCTGCCGAAGAGCACCTCCGATGCGGTGCAATTTTACCAAGCGCAGGAAGGGTGTGCCATGGAGAAGCTTTTTTGGTCACAATTCGGCACGCCAAAGCGTCCGCTGTTACTGAACGAACGGATGGCCCAATGGGCCGAGCTCCACAGGATACCCGGTTCTGCCATGAATGACATCATAGTCCGGCTATGGCCTACTGAGACAATTCTGAAAAGTTATTTTGGTTTGGTGTAGCGGCTTGTTGATGCGGTGTTGTGTATCGACGTTGTTAAGCGTTCAACGTGCATTGAAGGTGCATGGATGACCTTTGCCCGCGTCAAGACATACTGGGCGAAGATGAAGGCCATCGACGTTGCAGCGAGGAGTCCCCCCAAGGGCAAGGAACATTACACACTAGAGCGTTATTTCGAGGACGTCTTAGAGGGTGCCTGCTTGATAGAGGGTCAGTGTTTGAAAGACATGATATTCGAATTTAATGTGTTGAAATTGTAAAAGACAATATTATGATATTTGCTTAAAAGTTTTGGTTCCTCCTATGCGGCCATTTTTTTAATCTGAAAGTTTTCCAGTCATCGGCTTCACCCCCCCCCACGTAAAAAAAATAGGGGTGTTAGGAAAAGCACTTGATCACTCTTAACCCAACATCTTGGTCCATGAAGGAGGTGTCAATGCGGTGAACGAGGCAATCAAAATATAGGGCGTTAACACTTTCACTTAGCCATAGGAGTTTTATGGTGGGTCTACTATATAGACCCTGGTATGTATACGGTTATCCCTATATCGTGCTTTAAATGTAATATGGAGGGAATCGCAAAAGATTCCGATAAGACATCGAGTGGTTGACCAGCTCTCGCCGCATCATGACAGTCAGTTTTCGGCTTTCTCTACTGACGTGTTTGACCAGATGAATCGGAAATACAATTGCAGTAGTTCTCCCTTTACTACCTTAGCCGATAGAGAAGAACATAAGGTAGCAAGCACAGGAGCCGGGCAACCCAACTATTGACCCAAGACATGATTCGGAGCTGATGCATATAAGACCAAACTCGCGATGCCAAAGTATGCTATAAAACTATTCGGACTTGTTGGAGATTTATTTTGTTCCCATATCGGGCCCCTAGCGAGTTTTGTCGGAGTGTGTGAAATAACACAAGGAGCAAAATTTAGTTCTTTAGAGGAAAGTGAATAGTGGATACAGATTATGTTCACTAGAACTTGAGAGATATGCCAATCGTTGTTTTGTATGTAATAACGCCACGACCCCAGCTATTTGACATGCGAGGGGTCGACGGCTGAGAAAGAAGGCACTTTACAGGCTCGCAAAATAGAGAGTGCGGTCTACAAAAAGTTGTTTCGGACCTCCTGTCGCACGTCTGCGACGCCTTTCCTCAGTGAAGCCCCTCCTTAACAGGAGTAGCCTCTGGGTGAATGTACAAACCCGAACTTCGATAGAGTCAGTGAGATGACCAGCCTTTGAGTCACCTGTGGTAAAGGATAATGAAAAAAGAGTAGTTAGACAAGAAAACAAGGAGGTTATGGGAGTTCTTGGAGGCCCATACGTATTGTGCTTCCGCCGATGCCCATGGTATTTTAAGTTCATAGTTATGTATGCGCGATACAGATTTTGCGGGTGTATGACACGGTCGGCGGAAGCCGAACTGCTAATCCAGCTCCAGAATTGGTCGGTCCTGCGGAATGGAGACCAGCGGCTTAATGGCCAACAAGGTATGCGGTTTAATAAGACCGCTTTGTACTCCGGCTGAAGGAAACGTAGTATGATCCTTAGTCCGGAGGGAGTGCTTCTCATGCTCCCTTGTAGGGGTGTGTGTCACGTATACCATGTTCATTGTTTTTACCTCAGGGGGAAATTGCTTCTAACCCTCAGTATTTGGTTGGTGAGTTTCTTTGTCATCGCTATCACCAGGCGGCCTCTTCCCCTTGTGTTCAGTGTTGAACTTGCCGGCCTTCGTGAAGACCCAACAGCTTCTGTTGGTGCGATTAGCTGGTTTATTGGGGTTGCCATGAATCTGGCAGGGCCGATCCAATATCTTGTCTAAATTGGATGGTCCGTCTCTGTATGCCTTGAATTGCTTTTTCCATTAACCGGGTTTGTGGCCGCTGAATTCACCGTTGAACCATTGTGTCGTGCGTTCTTTCCTTATCATTACTACGTTTGTGTTTGCCCCGTCGTGGTTTGCCATTGCTGTCTCGGACTTCGGAAGTGCTCGGATCGCTGGTGTTGTTGCTTCTACGAGCGAGCTAGCGGTCTTCTCCCACGCAAAAGTGGGTCATCAGAGCGGTAAGGGCTAACATGGATTTTGTTTTTTCTTGACCGATGTGGTGGGCGAGCCACTCGTCCCGGACGCTGTGTTTGAAGATCGCTAGGGCTTCCGCGTTCGGACAGTCGACGATTTGATTCTTTTTAACTAAAAACCTAGTCTAGAGCTTCCTAGCTGACTCTCCGGGCTGCTGGACGATGTGACTTAAGTCATTGGCATCTGGTGGCCGGACATATGTACCTTGGAAGTTGTCACGGAAGGCGTCTTCCAAATCCTCCCAACTGCCAATAGAGTTTTCAGGCAGGCTATTTAGCCAATGCCGAGCTGGCCCTTTGAGTTTTAGTGGGATGTATTTGATGGCATGAAGGTCATCTCCACGGGACATATGGATATGGAGAAGGAAATCCTTGATCCATACCGCGGGATCAGTTGTTCCATCATATGGTTCCATGTTCATGGGTTTAAACCCTTCTGGGAATTCGTGCTCCATTACTTCATCTGTGAAACAAAGAGGGTGTGCGGCACCTCTATAATTGGCCACATTGTGACGTAACTTCGATGGGGTCCGTCTGCGGTTTTCGGCCCGGGTGTGACTAGGCTTGTTGTGTCCGTATAGATGGCCGTCGTCACGTGTCGGGGCATGTCCTCGTGATCCATATATCGATCTGGTATGTCCTCCTCTATTGTCCAGGTCCTGCCGCAGGTCCTGTGTATAACCACGAGTTGTTTTATCTCTGCCTTTACGGTGAGGTGGGGCGGGCTGGAGTTCGGCTTGAGTTGCCACTTTGTCCTGACAGTGTGGTGGTTGGTTAGCCGCATTGTGCAATGATGGTATGGGCTCCGACGCCTCATCATCGAACTGAGGTAGCAATTTGCGCTTCGGGTAAGTTTTGGCTGGGCGCTTGAGGCTGTATTCTTCGACTGCTAGGACATCAGTCCATCTATCATTGAGCAGATCTTGGTCAGCTTGAAGCTACTGCTGCTTCTTTTTCAGGATCCTTGCAGCTGCTATTAGCCGATGCTTAAAGTGCTCCTGCTCCTGAGGTTCCTCAGGCACGATAAAATCCTCGCTGCCGAGGCTCGCCTCATGCTCGGAGAGTGGAAGATAGTTATTGTCCTCCGAGTCATCGTTTATGGCCTATTAATCAGGGCTAACTTGCCCGTTTTCCCGATCATCCTGTTTGACAGATCGTTCATCGGGATCTTCTATGTGTCTTCGGCACTGTTCGGAGTGTTATCGTCTCCCGTGCCAGTGTTGTTGTCTTTGTTGTGGTGTGATTTAGAGTGGCGCCGCTGATGCCAGCATTTTGGTTCTTTCTTAGTAGGTTCATCCTCAACTGGATTATTTTTTTCATCACTACTATTTTCTTTTGGTGCATCCACCATGTATACGTCATATGAGGAGGTGGCCGTCCATCGTCCGGTGAACGGCTGGTTTTGGGCCTCCTCTTCTCATGCATCATCATTCATACCGTCGATGTCTTCGGAGCTGTAATCGAGCATGTCGGTTAAGTCTTCAACAGTGGCCATGAACTGGGCGGTGGGTGGGAAGTGAAATTCTCCGTCATCAGCCTCCAGTTCGAACCGGATATAATTCGGCTGAGAGTCCCCCACCAGGGATATATTTTTTAGTGAGTTTAGCATGTCGCCCAAAGGCAAGTGTCGGAAGATGTCCATGGAGATGGATTCGATGATCGATGACCGATCAACCTTGACGCATGCGGACGCACAAGATTTGGAACCTGTAGCCGGAGATGAGTCCATGGTTCCGGTGTAACGCCCTCGATGCGGCTATATCTCCCACGTGTCGAGGCACGACTTAGAGGCATAACCGCATTGAAAGCAATGTCGCAAGTTAGGAAATCATCACACATCCCATGTACATAAATAATATAAAGGGGAGATACTTAGTTGGCTTACACTCGCCACGTCACATCAAAGTACATAAGTAACATACATCATCCAAACACTCATGGCCCGACTACGGCGCCAAAATAAAAGACAACCCAACAAGCGACATAGGTCCCGATCACCCCAACTGGGCACCACTACTGATCATCAGGAAAAGACACATAGTAACGCTGAGAATCCTCATCGTACTCCCACTTGAGCTCAAGCGCGCCATCTGGAGCTGTATCATCTGTCCCTGCATCTGGTGTAATAGTAATCTGTGAGCCACAGGGACTCAGCAATCTCACACCCTCGCGATGAAGACTATTTAAGCTTAATAGGTAGGAAAGGGGTAATGTAAGTGGAGCTGCAGCAAGCGACTAGCATATATGGTGGCTAACTTATTCGCAAAAGAGAGCGAGAAGAGAGAGCAAGGCGCGGGCGAGAAACTAGAGAGCAACCTACGCAAACATAACTCCAACACCGTGTCCGCTTCCCGGACTCCGCCGAGAAGAGGCCATCACGGTAACACACTCAGTTGATTCATTTTAATTAATTAAGGTTCAAGTTATCTACAACCGGACATTAACAAATTCCCATCTGCCCATAACCGCGGGCACGGCTTTTGAAAGATCAATCCCTGCAGGGGGGTCCCAACTTAGCCCATAACAAGCTCTCACGGTCAATGAAGGAATAGACCTCCACCCAAGACACACCGATCAGACTCGGTATCTCGGTACAACAAGATGATTCGACAGGTTAAAACAAGTCCAGCAACACCGCCCGAATGTGCCGACAAATCCCGATAGGAGCTGCACATATCTCTTTCTCAGGGCACACTCAGATTGTCTTAGGTACGGGTAGGCCAGCCCAGAGTTGCCCCTGGTGGCCACCGGCAGCTGACAGTTGGACCAACACTCAGAGGAGCACTGGCCCGGGGGGGTTAAAATAAGATGACCCTTGGGCTCCGGAAACCCAAGGGAAAAAAGAGGCTAGGTGGCAAATGGTAAAACCAATGTTGGGCATTGCTGGAAAAGCTTTAATCAAGGCGAACTATCAAGGGGTTCCCATTATAGCCCAACCGCGTAAGGGACGCAACAATCCGGGAACATAACACCGATATGACGGAAACTAGGGCGGCAAGAGTGGAACAAAACACTAGGCGAGAGGCCGATCCTTCCACCCTTTACCAAGTATATATATGCATTAAGATAACATGGCAATATAATGATATCCCAGCAAGTAAATAAATGTTCTAACAAGGAACGGCTCCAATCTTCACCTGCAAGTAACCATGCTATAAGAGGGGCTGAGCAAAGCGGTAACATAGCCAATCAACGGTTTGCTAGGACAATGGTGGGTTAGAGGCTCAACATGGCAATTGGGAGGCTGAAAAGCAAGTGGTAGGCATCGTAGAATTGGCATAGCAAAAGAGCGAGCAAACTAGCATAGAAAAGATAGTAGTGATTTCGAGGGTATGATCATCTTGCCTGCACAGTTGTCAGAGTTGACTGGATCCTCAAAAGCAAATTCAACGGGCTCCTCGTTAGCGAACTCGTCTCCCGGCTCTACCCAAAAACACAAACAAGCAACAAGGATACAATCAACCACGTGCACACTCAAGCAATAAGATGCAATGATGGTATGCTATGCGGGATGCGATGCGGGATGCAAAATGCAAGACGTGACAGGAAATGCATGAACCTGGCCTCAACTTGGAAAACCAAGTGTGCCACTGGATAGAGGGGATGAAATCACTTGAAAACGATATAAAGATCATAGGAATCGGAGCTACGGTTTGGAAATGGCAAGCGTTTTACGAAATGAACCGGTCTGCGATTTACAGCAAGTAGGCACCTAAATGCAACGAAATGAACATGCTACAGCCACCAAACATGACAACAAAAGACATGGCAGGGATGCCCACATGATTCTTAACAAAACACTAGCACTGAGCCACGGCCAAATTCATCCATTATGAGGTTCAAACAAGCATGGCAAAAACGAATAAGCAAAACAAATTTCAGACTTAGTGAAATTAACACTAGTCTGAAATTTCAGACCATGATGCTCTCTTTGGAGCAGCAAAACAACATGATACATAACCTGAACATGACAAGTAAGAAAATGGCATGGAGCTACTCAACAAGCTTAACAAAACACCCAAAGTGACCTTGGGCCAAAAGAGTTCACAAAATACTCTAACGAGCACACGAACATGGCTCACGCACAATGAGTTTTCAGACTTAGTGAAAATGACATGCTGAAATTATAACTCACGAAGGCATGTAAACGAGCTCGAGGCACTCACCATGGTGCAAGTCATAGCAAGGAAAGTATATATCCATTAAGAAGGCACAAAATAATAGCTAGGCATGGCAAGAACAATGGCATAGCATGCACGGATCACTAACAATAGCATCGGCAAAATCGCAAACAAGTTGACGATCTGCCCAGATTTACCATGAAGCAAAAGTAGAGCTCGATTGACTCAAGCTAGAGCACTCCACATATGCAAACAAAGATATGGATGGATAGAGCATAAGATGAATATCAAAACTCCCTTACTAATCATCCTCAAAAGAGGCACGGATCACTAGGAAACAAGCTGAACATATTGCATCATGAACTAAAATATCCCAGGCACGGATCACTAGGAAACAAGCTAAACATATGGCATCATGAACTAAAATATCCCAGACTTAGTGAAATCCACTAAGTCCCTGAAAACAGAATTCTCAGGTGCCTCTCTTTGCAAGCTTGCACAAGTCACCACACACATCCTAAAAATGCATGGGTGGCACCTCTGGAGAGAAGACAAAATGCTTAACAATTCACCCCAAGGACTCATAGGCATATCATGCACACAATAATCATGGCAAAAATGACAAAAGTCTATGATGAACTAACGGATCTGCAATTTAACTCACGATGCCTCTTTCTAGCAGCATTTTGGGCATCAAGATGAACTCAAATGCAAATGATGCAATGGAATGAAATGATGTACATGTCGAGTCGAACATTTTGATATATAATATGTCCAAAATGGAGCTACGGATGCGGAGATATGATCAGTCAAACATAGCATAAAAAACTAGGGTTTCGGGGGGAGAAGTCAACCCTCAAGATCTAGATCTCAGATCCGGCCGATGCACTGTAGCTGGCGCGCGCGACGAGGATGGTCGGCCGGAGTTCGTTGGAGTGAGGCGAGGAGGAGGCCGGCGACGAGGTGACGGCGTCGGCGGCGGGGACTTGCAGCGCTGGAGCGGCCGGCGACGAGGGGCTCGGGCGGAAAAGTGCGGCGCGGGGTCGGCGGCGAGGTCGTGCCGGAGCTCGGCGGCCGGGAATGGTCGGCGGCGGCTCCGGGCTTCTCTTGCGCCGGACGGGAGGAAGACGGGCGACGGGGACGCGGATCCCGCTCGGCCCGGACGGACGGTGGGAGGGCCGGCTTCGGGCTCTCGGGCCCGCGGCGGCGGAGGGACTGGCGGCGCCACGTGGCGGCTCACGGTTCGTCGCGGGCGGCGGCGGACATTGTCCGGTCCTCACCGGACACGTCCGGCGGCGTGGGATCTGCTTTTTTTTGGAGCTAGGGTTTCGGGGGAGAGACGAATCCGAAAACGGGGGGGGGGGGTATTTATAGAGCTAGAGGGAGCTAGGAGAGTCCAAATGAGGTGCGGTTTTCTGCCACGTGATCGTGATCGAACGCTCTAGGACATGGAGCAGAGTTTGGTGGGTTTTGAGCCAAAATGGAGGGGTGTTGGGCTGCAACACACACGACGCCTTTTCGGTCCCTTGGTTAACCATTGGAGTATCAAACGAAGTCCAAATGGTACGAAACTTGACAGGCGGTCTACCGGTAGTAAACCAAGGCCGCATGGCAAGTCTCGGTCCAATCCGGAAATGTTTAATCCCCACACACGAAAGAAAGCTAGAAATGGCCACCGGAGGAGAACAAAGCGCCGGAAGGCAAAACGGACAACGGGGAAAATGCTCGAATGCATGAGATGAACATGTATGCAAATGCAATGCATGTGATGACATGATATGAGATGCATGAAAACGAAAACAACACACGGAGACAAAGACCCGAACCCGAGATATAAATATAACTTAATGCCGGAAACGGCAAGAGTTGGAGTACAAATTGGGAAAGTTATATCTGGGGCGTTACAACACTCAACCACTACGAAAAGATCTCGTCCCGAGATCTAGGACTGAATGAACTCCGGGTACCCAGAACGGAGCTGATCCTCGCGTTCCCAGGTAGCTTCACAGTCGGAATGGTGTGACCACTTGACTTTGAGAAATTTGATTGACTTGTTGCGAGTCCTGCATTCAGTCTCTTCAAGGATTGCAACTGGGTGCTCATGATAGGAGGGATCTTCTTGGAGCTCAATGTCCTCGAAGTTGACGGTGCGTTCAGGCGTCTTGAAGCACTTTCGGAGTTGGGAGACATGGAACACATCATGAACATTTGCAAAGTTTGAAGGAAGCTCGAGTTGATAGGCGAGGTCGCCTCTCTTGCTGACAATCTTGAAAGGTCCGACGTATCTGGGGGCAAGCTTCCCTTTGATACCGAACGACGAGTCCCTTTCATAGGAGAGACGCGGAGGTAAACATGATCTCCGATCTCGAAAGCCAAATCACGGTGTTTACTATCATAGTAGCTCTTCTGGCGGGATTGGGCTGCTTTGAGGTTATCACGAATGACCTTGCACATTTCTTCTGCCTCTGTGATTAAGTCATTACCCAGCAGCTGACGTTCACCGGTTTCAGACCAGTTGAGAGGGGTACAGCATTTCCTACCATACAGAATTTCAAATGGGGCCTTGCCCGAACTTGCTTGAAAACTGTTGTTGTATGATAATTCAGCATAAGGAAGACAATCCTCCCACTTCATGCCGAAGGAGATAACACAAGCCCTGAGCATATCTTCAAGAATCTGGTTGACACGCTCGACTTGACCGCTTGTTTGAGGATGGAAAGCAGTGCTGAAGCGAATGTTGGTGCCCATGGCCTTCTGAAAAGAATCCCAAAACTTGTAGGTAAAGATGCTGCCACGGTCTGGAGATATTACTTGAGGAATACCGTGCAGAGAGACAATTTGAGAGGTGTAGAGTTCCGCCAATTGAGCTGCAGTGATTGACTCTTTGATAGGAAGAAAATGAGCCACTTTGGTGAGCTTGTCGATGACAACGAATATAGCATCATTGCCACGCTTGGACTTTGGAAACCCAGTCACGAAGTCCATTTCAATGTGGTCAAACTTCCATTCTGGAATGGCAAGAGGTTGCAGGAGACCTGCTGGCCTTTGGTGTTCTGCCTTCACTCTTCTGCAGACATCACATTCATTCACGAATTGAGCGATCTCGCGCTTCATTCGAGTCCACCAATAAGTTTGCTTGAGATCCTGATACATCTTCATGCTCCCAGGGTGGATGGAGAGGAGAGAATTGTGAGCCTCGTTCATAATCACTTTACGAAGTTCACCTTTGGGTACCACAATTCGATCCTCGAAAAAGAGAGTGTCCTTGTCATCAAGGCGGTAGCACTTGTACTTGGACTGACTCTTTGCGATACCAATCTTCACCTTTTTCACCATAGCATCAAGAAGCTGGGCTTGGCGAATTTGGTCTTCCAAGGTAGGAGAAACTTGAAGGTTGGCGAGGAAACCTTGAGGAACAATTTGCAGATTAAGTTTGCGGAAAGCTTCACAAAGCTCGGGTTGGTAAGGCTTCAGAATCAGACTGTTGCAATATGCTTTCCTGCTCAAAGTGTCAGCAATCACATTGGCCTTCCCTGGAGTATACTCGATACTCGGATTGTACTCTTGAATCATTTCGACCCATCGAGTTTGCCTGAGGTTGAGATTAGGCTGAGTGAAGATGTACTTGAGACTCTTGTGATCAGTGAAAATGTCCACTTTCCTTCCCAAGAGAAGATGTCTCCAAGTCAACAAAGCATGCACAACTGCCGCCAACTCGAGATCATGAGTGGGGTAGTTCTTCTACTAGGCTTCAACTGGCGAGAGGTATAAGCAACAACTTTCTTCTCTTGCATCAGTACAGCACCAAGACCTTGGAGAGAGGCATCACAAAAGACCTCGTACGGCTTGGTTTCATCAGGCGGAGTCAGAACTGGAGCAGTGATCAATTTCTCTTTCAAAGTGTTGAAAGCAATATCACACTCCGGAGACCAAACGTACTTGACGTGCTTCTGAAGAAGATTTGAGAGAGGCTTCGCGATCTTGGAAAAGTTTTCAACGAATCTTCGGCAGTAGCTTGCGAGACCGAGGAAGCTACAGAGTTGCTTCACGTTCTGAGGAGGTTCCCAATTAACAATTGCAGACACCTTCTCAGGATTCACGGCAATGCCCTTGGCAGAGATGATATGACCAAGATAAAGCACCTCATCGAGCCAAAATTCACACTTGGAAAACTTGGCGTAGAACTGATGTTCCCTGAGCTTATCGAGAACCAAACGCAAGTGCTTGGCATGATCTTCCTTGTTCTTGGAGAAAACCAGAATGTCGTCGAGATAGACCAAAATGAAGTTGTTGGTGTAGGGGTTGAATATGAAGTTCATCATGCGAGAGAACGTCGGAGGAGCGTTGGCGAGGCCAAAAGACATGACAGTGTATTCATATGACCCATAGCTTGTCCTGAAAGCCGTCTTGGGAATATCTTGCTCATAGATTCGAATCTGATGATAACCCATATGGAGATCAAGCTTGGAGAATACTTGGGCACCCTTGAGTTGTTCAAACAGCTCATTGATGTTGGGAAGTGGGTATTTGTTCTTGATGGTCTTCTTGTTCAATGGACGATAATCAATACAAAGTTGGTCCATTCCATCCTTCTTCTTCACAAAAAGAACACCACAACCCCACGGAGAAGTACTAGGCCGAATGAGACCCATTCTTTCTTGAACATCGAGTTGTTTCTTCAACTCCTTCAACTCTTCAGGGCCGAGCTTGTAGGGACGTTTGCACACAGGTTCCGTACCGGGCTCAAGTTCAATAACAAATTCAACGGGCCGGTGCGGAGGCATTCCTGGGAGTTCTTCTGGGAAGACGTCTTGATACTCACAAACAATCGGAATCTGCGAAATAGCATCCAATTCACCCTTCTCATTGAGAGAAAACAACCGGATTGTATCATCATGAGCGGCAAAGACAATGACATCCTCAGATGAATGAGTCAGTTGAATCTGCCTGGCTGCACAATCGAGCTGAGCCTTGTGCTTAGAGAGCCAGTCCATCCCGAGAATAAGATCAATATCCGACTCACCAAGAACCGTTGGAGAAGCCAAGAACTTATAATCGCCCAAAGTGATAGTAACATCCGGAACGATGGAGTTAGCCTGCATGCGCTTACCAGGAGAAACAACTGCTAATGGGCTAGGCAGAACTTGTGAAACCAATTCATGCCTAGATGTAAATGGCCTCGAGATGAAACAATGCGAAGCACCCGTATCAAAAAGAACTTTTGTAGGAATATCATTAACAGGAAGGTTACCCATGATCACATATGACGAATCCTCTGCCTGAGCTGCATTCATCAAGTTGACCTTGGCGGACTTGGGGTTATGCTTAACCACAACTGTACTTGCCGATCTGACAGGAGGAGGAGGAGGAAGACGCCTCTGGTTGAAACACTTGTTGGCGTAGTGACCCTTCTGTTGGCACTTGTTGCACGTGACCTCTAAAAGCGGGCGGTGGTACGGAGCACTCGATCTTGGAGCTTGAGACGAAGTCTTGTTCTGAAAGCCTGGGTTGGCTGGGTGGGAAGAACCACTGCCACCTTTGCTCTTCTGTTGATACGGCTGACGGAACGGAGGAGGAGGAAGCCAATACTTCTGCTGCTTGGCCACTTGAGTAGAGGAAGAAGGCGTAGTGTCTCTGACTCGCTTCCTGGAAGCATCACACCTCAACTGAGCAGCCTCTTGCTTTAGTGCCATGTTGTAGAACTCATCGTACCTCAACGGCTCAAAGAGGACAAGAGCAAGCTGAATTTCTTCACGGAGACCACCCCTGAACTGATATATCATGCTCTTCTCATCAGGAACATCCTGCTTGGCAAAACGGGCGAGCTTCTGGAACAACTTGTTGTAGACATAGACAGACAAAGAGCCTTGCTTCAGATTGCGGAACTCCTCACGTTTGCTTTCAGTCACACTCTGAGGGATGTGATGAGCTCGGAAATCACGACGGAAATCATCCCAAGTGATCAAACGTCCACCTCTGGAATCCTTGTACTGCTGGAACCACTCTGCAGCCTGATCTTTGAGCTGGAAAGAAGTGAACTTGACGAAATCTTCAGGCCTGACGTTGCTGCATTCAAAATGCTTGCCTAGATCCACTAGCCAATCATCAGCATCGGTAGCCTCAACACAATTGCTGAACGTCTTTGGACCATTAGCGAGGAACTGGTTCAGAGTAGCAAAATGGTTCTGATTGTTGCCTTGATTCCCTTGACTGCCTTGATTGCGCTCTTGGAGGATTTGCAAGATCAACTGTGTATTTGCATTGGTTGCGGCCATCACAGCTTGCCAGGCCTCCGGAGGAGGTGGAGGTGGTGGCGGATCAGGATTCGGAGTCGTGCGCGTTGGAGGAGCCATCCTAAAGAGGTTGACCACCATTAGCACACAAATAGACAAATATTGAAGCTGAATCCAACGGAATGAAAATTGCAACATAAAGTCTTCACATCCGAACAAAATGAACGAATGCACTTCTCTTGAAGTGGTCACATATTCCTAAATTGTGAAGTCACGTAGAATTAGGTAGAAGAGGTAAATCAACAAGGGATGGAATCAACATACGACTTCGAAGCAACTCGAGTACCACAACTCAAAATAAAACCAAGGATTGGCTTGCGGAATAAGCCGGAACAAACATATGATAGAGATTTCGTCCGAAGTTTTCGTGGTGGGACCTACACGGGCTCGATCGTACAGCACCATCATGTACAAGGCAGTGCACATGACATACGAAGCGTCCCCGAGTTAGCGTAGCCAAGGACTCTTTAAGACACAACAAGACCACTATAAAATTGACCGTGAATAGGCGAACCACTAGACGTCGAACCCCAATTTCATATCATACATCTGTCGGAAAGATATCCTAAGAGCTACTTGAATTCCCACCTATGAGTCTCCCGAAACTTTCCGGTTATGCAATCAGGTGTTGGGGATACAGGGGAAGCATAATATCTCACCCAAACTAGCAAATCCTACATCCAGCTGTATCCATCCTTCAACACATAACCAAGAAACCTTCGGAAACCATCTACCTCAACCTTCGAAAAGCATCCGTTATACAAGTTATGGTGATACTCCCGAACTCCCGCCCCAGTACTGGGTGGCGTCGAGGTTATCTCACCAACGAACTGCATAAAAGAGATTTTCGATGTCAACGAACATATCTCAAGTATTCCAGAATTGCAACGATAAACTTATGATGACAAAACCTCAGAGCTCAACTCCCCGGGACACTTCCACTAAACCCCCGACAGGAGGCACCAAGACAGTATTCTCATCATAAGCCATCGGAACAAATCCAAGATACTCGCGTGATCCTAAAATTTTTTTTAGTGAAATTTGAGAACAGAAGAGTCAAAACTCTACGTCAGGATGCCTTACCAGAGCGATGAGGAGACTGGGAAGTAAAAAGAATTCCTAAGCTCTCCGATATATAATTCCTAATGACTCAAATCATTTTTCTAGACACAACTCGGCTGCTAAAAACAATCAAGCAATGGGGGCTCCTAAGGTCGGGGAAGGCTCTGATTACCAACTTGTAACACCCTCGATGCGGCTATATCTCCCACGTGTCTGTGATTTACGAAATGGCAAGCATTTTACGAAATCAACCGGTCTGTGATTTACAGCAAGTAGGCACCTAAATGCAACGAAATGAACATGCTACAGCCACCAAACATGACAAAAAAGACATGGCAGGGATGCCCACATGATGCTTAACAAAACACTAGCACTGAGCCACGGCCAAATTCATCCATTATGAGGTTCAAACAAGCATGGCAAAAATGAATAAGCAAAACAGATTTCAGACTTAGTGAAATTAACACTAGTCTGAAATTTCAGACCACGATGCTCTCTTCGGAGCAGCAAAACAACATGATACATAACCTGAACATGACAAGTAAGAACATGGCATGGAGCTAGTCAACAAGCTTAACAAAACACCCAAAGTTACATGTGGCCAAAAGGGTTCACAAAATACTCTAACGAGCACACGAACATGGCTCACGCACAATCAGTTTTCAGACTTAGTGAAAACTAAGACATGCTGAAATTATAACTCACGAAGGCATGTAAATGAGCTCGATGCACTCACCATGGTGCAAGTCATAGCAAGTCAAGCATATAACCATTAAGAAGGCACAAAATGCTAGCTAGGCATGTCAAGAACAATGGCAGAGCATGCACGGATCACTAACAATAGCATCGGCAAAATCGCAAACAAGTTGACGATCTGCCCAGATTTATAACGAAGCAAAAGTAGAGCTCGATTGAGTCAAGCTAGAGCACTCCACATATGGAAACAAATACATGGATGGATAGAGCATAACATGAATATCAAAACTCCCTTACTGATTCTCAAAAGAGGCACGGATCACTAGGAAACAAGCTGAACATATGGCATCATGAACTAAAATATCCCAGACTTAGTGAAATCCACTAAGTCCCTGAAAACAGAATTCTCAGGTGCCTCTCTTTGCAAGCTTGCACAAGTCACCACACACATCCTAAAAATGCATGGGTGGCACTTCTAGAAAGAACATAAAATGCTTAACAATTCACCCCAAGGACTCACAGGCATATCATGCACACAATAATCATGGCAAAAATGACAAAAGTCTATGATGAACTAACGGATCTGCAATTTAACTCACGATGCCTCCTTCTAGCATCATTTTGGGCATCAAGATGAACTCAAATGCAAATGATGCAATGGAATGAAATGATGTACATGTCGAGGCGAACATTTTTATATATAATATGTCCAAAACGGAGCTACAGATGCGGAGATATGATCAGTCAAAGATAGCATAAAAAACTAGGGTTTCGGGGGGAGAAGTCAACCCTCGAGATCTAGATCTCAGATCCGACTGATGCACTGTAGCTGGCGCGCGCAACGAGGATGGTCGGCCGGAGTTCGTCGGAGTGAGGCGAGGAGGAGGCCGGCGACGAGGTGACGGCGTCGGCGGCGGGGACTTGCGGCGCTGCAGCGGCCGGCGACGAGGGGCTCGGGCGGAGAAGTGCGGCGCGGGGTCGGCGGCGAGGTCGTGCCGGAGCTCGGCGGCCGGGAATGGCAGGCGGCGGCTCCGGGCTTCTCTTGCGCCGGACGGGAGGAAGACGGGCGGCGGGGACGCAGATCCCGCTTGGCCCGGACGGACAGCGGGAGGGCCGGCTTCGGGCTCTCGGGCCCACGGCGGCGGAGGGACTGGCAGCGCCACGTGGCGGCTCACGGTTCGTCGCGGGCGACGGCGGAAGTTGTCCGGTCCGCACCGGACACGTCCGGCGGCGCGGGATCTGCTTTTTTTGGAGCTAGGGTTTCGGGGAGAGACGAATCCGAAAAACGGGGGGGGGGGTATTTATAGAGGTAGAGGGAGCTAGGAGAGTCCAAATGAGGTGTGGTTTTTGGCCACGCGATCGTGATCGAACGCTCTAGGACATGGAGCAGAGTTTGGTGGGTTTTGGGCCAAAATGGAGGGGTGTTGGGCTGCAACACACACGAGGCCTTTTCGGTCCCTCGGTTAACCGTTGGAGTATCAAACGAAGTCCAAATGGTACGAAACTTGACAGGTGGTATACCGGCAGTAAACCAAGGCCGCATAGCAAGTCTCGGTCCAATCCGGAAATGTTTAATCCCCACACACGAAAGAAAGCTAGAAATGGCCACCAGAAGAGAACGAAGCGCCGGAATGCAAAACGGACAACGGGGAAAATGTTCGAATGCATCAGATGAACATGTATGCAAAAGCAATGCACGTGATGACATGATATGAGATGCATGAAAACGAAAACAACACACGGAGACAAAGACCCGAACCCGAGAAATAAATATAACTTAATGCCGGAAACGGCAAGAGTTGAAGTACAAATTGGGAAAGTTATATCTGGGGCGTTACATCCGGTAACACGGATGTCACTTGAAGTTAGGTCTGTGTGCAACTCCAACGCCTCTGAGTCTGCGGCTTCCGCAGCGGGGTTGAGCATCCCGTCTTCGGATGGCGCGATCTGCTCCGGATCTAGGGCTAGAGCAGCTACAGGTACTATCACTTGGGTATGGTCCGATGACAGATTTACGTCATGTTCATCATGGTGGCAGGGAGTGGCTGTCGTGGTCTGGAATCCGTTGAAGATCAAGTCTCCATGGATATCCGCGACATAGTTCAAGCTTCCAAATCTGACCTGATGGCCAGGGGCGTAGCTTTCATCTACTCCAGATGGCCAAGCGAGTTGGCCCGCAGTGCGAAGCCGCCGAACATGAAGATCTGTTCGGGGAGGAAGACTTCCCCTTGCAGCGTCGTTGTAGATGATTAAAGGAGCCATCAAACCTTTTAACGACAGCACAGTGGAACTCTCAATGAAAGCACCAATGTCGGTGCCAAACCCGGTGGATCTCGGGTAGGGGGTCTCCGGACAGCCGGGCTATATCCTTTGGCCAGACTGTTGGACTCTAAAGATACAAGATTGAAGACTTCGTCCCGTGTCCGGATGGGACTTTCCTTGGCGTGGAAGGCAAGCTTGGCAATACGGATATGTAGATCTCCTCCCTTGTAACTGACTCTATGTAACCCTAGCCCCCTCTGGTGTCTATATAAACCAGAGGGTTTAGTCCGTAGGACAACAACAATCATACCATAGGCTAGCTTCTAGGGTTTAGCCACTCCGATCTCGTGGTAGAGCAACTCTTGTAATACTCATACCATCAATATCAATCAAGCAGGACGTAGGGTATTACCTCCATCAAGAGGGCCCAAACATGGGTAAACATCGTGTCCCCTACCTCCTATTACCATCCACCTTAGACGCACAGTTCGGGACCCCCTACCTGAGATTCGCCGGTTTTGACACCGAAATTGGTGCTTTCATTGAGAGTTCCATTGTGCAGTCACCATAAGGCTTGATGGCTCCTTCGATCATCGGTAACGATACGGTCTAGGGAGGTTTTCCTCCCTGGGCAGATCTTCGTATTCAGCGGCTTCGCACTGCCGGCCAACTTGCTTGGCCATCTGGAGCAGATCGAGAGCTACGCCCCTGGCCACCAGGTCAGGTTCGGAAACTTAAACTACACTGCCGACATCCGCGGAGACTTGATCTTCGACGGATTCAAGCCCATGTCAAGTGCGCCGCACAATCACGACGAGCATGACGTAACACTGCTGTCGGACAGTGTTCGGGAGATCGCATCTTCAATTACTCTGGCCCTAAATCCGGAGCAAATTGCGCCATCCAAGGATGGGGGGATATACCCCACCATGGAGGCTGCACTCTCAATGGCGATAGAGCCAGATACTGACTTCACCCCTTACGAGAGCCGTGTTTCCGAACCACTGGATTCATCTTCGGCCACGGACTCCGAGCCGCCTGCGTCCATGCCTATCGAATCCAATTGGGCGCCGATCATGGAGTTTACCTCCGCGGATATCTTCCAGCACTCGCCTTTCGGTGACGTGCTAAATTTATTAAGGTCCCTCTCCTTGTCAGGAGAACCTTGGCCGAACTATGTCCGGCTAGAATGGGATGCGGACGACGAAGAAATTCGCTGCCCAGCCACCACCCACTTAGTAGCCACTGTCGACGATTTAACCGACATGCTCAACTTCGACTCCAAAGACAACGACAGTATGGACGACGATGTAGGAGACGAACTGGAACCACCACCCGCAGGGCGCTGGACCGCCACCTCATCATATGATATATACATGGTGGACACCCCCAAAGAAGGCAATGGCGACGAGACAACGGAGGATGACCCCTCCAAGAAGCAACCCAAGTGTCGACATCAGTAGCGTTGCTCTAAGTCCCGCCAAAGCAAAAGTAGTGATACCGGCACAAGAGACAATAACACTCCGGATAGTGCCGAAGATGACAACAATCCCCTCTAGCACGATTTAGAGGGGGATGACGAACAAGCTAGCCCTCCAGTGCGGGCAGCAGACGAAGAATCAGAGGAGGACAATTATATGCTTCCCTCCAAAGACGAGGCGAGCCTTGGCGACAAAGAATTTATCGTGCCTGAGGATCCCGTCGAGCAAGAGCGCTTCAAGCGCCGGCTTATAGCCACAGCAAATAGCTTGAAGAAAAAGCAGCAACAACTTCAAGCTGATCAAGACTTGCTAACAGACAGATGGACCAACATCCTTGCAGCCGAGGAATAAAAACTCGAGCGCCCAACCAAGAGTTATCCAAAGCACAGGTTGCTACCTCACCTCAAGGAGGAAGCATTAAAACCCACATCACCAGTGTACGATGCAGCTGACCGGCCACCTTGTGGCCGAGACAGAGAGGCATTTCAGCCCGAAGTCCAGCCCGCACCCCGCCGCCAATCAAACAAAAATACCAAGGCCCGGGGAAACATGCGGGACCTGCGAGACGTACTGGAAAACAAGGCAGAACATGCAAGACCGGTCTATGGATCACGGGGGCGCGTACCAACACGCGACGATGATCGTCATGCCGGATACACTAAAAGCAAATCCGGCCGAGCCGAACACGGCAGACAAGACTCATACGAACCGCGTCATGATATAGCCCGGCACAGAGGCACCTGACACCCCTTATGCTTCACTGATGAAGTAATGGATCACGAATTCCTAGAAGGGTTTAAACCCGTAAACATTGAATCATACAATGGTACTACAGACCCCGCGGTATGGATAGAAGACTTCTTCCTCCACATTCACATGTGCTGCAGGGACGACCTACATGCCATCAAGTATGTCCCACTAAAACTCAAAGGGCCGGCTCGGTATTGGCTCAATAGCTTGCTGGCAAACTCCATCGGAAGTTGGCAGAACCTGGCAGAGGCATTCCTAGACAATTTCCAGGGCACTTATGTGCGACCGCCGGTCGCTGACGATTTAAGTCACATAACTCAGCAGCCAGGGGAATCGGCCAGGAAATTCTGGACCCGGTTCCTAACAAAGAAGAACCAAATTGTCGACTGTCCGGATGCAGAGGCCTTAGCGGCATTTAAGCATAATATCCATGACGAATGGCTCACCCGGCACCTCGGCCAAGAGAAGCCAAAATCCATGGCAGCCCTTACGACACTTATGACCCACTTTTGTGCAGGCGAAGATAGCTTGTTAGCTTGTAGTACCAATACAGCAAGCAAACCTGGCATATCAGAAACTAGGGATAGCAATGGCAAACCACGACACAACAAATACAAGCGCCGCAAATACGGTAAAAACACCGAAAATTCCGGGTCCATCCAGTCTGGACGGCATACTCGATACCATTGCAAAATTCATGGCACCCCAGAAACGTCAGCCACCCATACTAACAGAGAATGTCGGGTCTTCAAACAAGCCGGCAGGGCAGGCACCAAAGACGAAGAGGGGTCTCAAAGCGACGATAGCGACGAAGAGCCCAGATCACCGAACATAGGAGGGCAAAAGAAATCCCCCCCCCCATACTCAATCGGTGAATGTGGTAAATACCACCCAAATTGCCATAGATCGTCTGGTTAACGCTAATTATGGGAATCCAGCCGCACTAATCCTCGACCTAATAGTAGACGGGTTCCACCTGACTCCAGTCCTTATGGACGGATGTAGCAGTTTACATCTGCTTTACCAGGACATGGTGCGCAAGATGGGGATCGATCGTTCGGCGACCAAACCCACTAAAGCCACTTTTAGAGGCATCATACCAGTGATTATCAAGTACTGCTCAGACGAACCGCGTTGGCTCAATTCAACAGGGTGCCACATTATGCCTTCCGTAAGCTCAAGATGCCCGGTCCACGCGGCGTCATCACGGTTCATGGCAAGGCCGAACCTTCCTTCGGCACGAGCAAATACACCACTGCCTTAGCAGCAGAAACAACGAACAACACCTTGCAGCCGAACCTCGAGTCGACGTCCAGGCTCTCAGACACCATCAAGGGGCTCCGAATTATTTCGTCGAAGGATACCCCGCCTCGTCCAGAGCTCAACTAAACACTTCGGCGAAAGCCATGACAGGCCAAACTCAGCGGTTCAACCGCCCTCCGGCACATATACATTTCTTATATTTCCTTCGCAGGTACACCTTTGCACCAACCAGGATGGACTACACAGAGCCAGCTTAAACGCGTTAGGGAATCCTTAGACATTCCCCGCAGTGAACGTCCGGATATATTACGGATCCGCACTCACCCTCCTCCCCCTGTTCACAGCAGGTTCTGCTATCACAACTCCTTTTTTATCACATTACTTGTGCCCATACGCATAGACGTATTATTCAAATACAACATGTGGATTTATATGACATTTTACCTGCTGATTATTTCTTATCGAAATCATTTTGTCAAGTGGCATCCGTACACAGTGATATGCCTTAAATATGGCAGGGGCTTCGTTTTTCCCGTAACACGGCAATAAAAGTCCGAACACCTTCATGGAAGTTCGGCACCCCGAACCTATAGCATTATATGCATCAGCTTTGAATCATGTCTTGGGTCAATAGTTGGGTTTGCCCGGCTCCCATGTTTTGGTACCTTACGTTCCGCTATATCGGCTAAGGTAGCACTGGGCGAACTACTGTGAGTGTGTCCCGGTTCTTTCGGATGAGCACCTCAGTAGAGAAAGCCCAAAACTGACTGTCATGATACGGCGAGAGCTGGTCAGCTGTTTGAGTGGTCACAAAATCTTTAAGGGTTTCTCCCGCATAATGCCATAACCAATGCAGCGTGCGATGGATCGGTTTTTCCTCTGATCAGGTGCTTATAGAGCCCCTAGTACGGTCTTCCGAACACAAGGGGTTGCGCCGACCACACTAAAGCTCCTATGGCTAAGTGAGAGTGATAAAGCACAATAGTCCGATTGCCTGGTTCGTTCTACTGAGCACCTCCTTCAGAGGACCCAATACTGGGATAAAGACTGCTCAGGTTTATCCCGAACACCCCCGTACTTCTTACGTGGGGGCAGAAGCCGACGACTGGCCAACTCTCAGTTTTAACATAAAAACGACTGCACAGGAGGGTAAAATTTTACATAACAGGCGACATATAAACGACCTGGTTCAAACATTACAAAGGAAAACATGATTGGCATTCATGGAAATATAATGTCCTTCGTGCATAGCTCCGCTGCAAGGTAGGATCCTTTTAGGACACTCTTATAATATAATTCGGGCTTGCGGTGCTCCTTCCCCTCTGGCGGTCCCTCGATCACTATCTTTTTGGCATCCATCTTCCCCCAGTGCACTTTTGTGAGGGCGAAGGCCATTCATGCTCCTTCTATACAGACCGACCGCTTGATGACGTCAAGTCGAGGACAAGCGCTTACAAGCCGCCTCACGAGCCCGAAGTAGCTTCTTGGGATTGGCTCGGCAGGCCATAGCCGGATAACCATATCTTCCATGGCTAGTTCTGTCGCCTTATGCAGTTTGATCAGCTGTTTCAGTTGATCGGCAAAAGGCACCGGATAATTCGGCGCCAAATACTGCGAGCAAAAGAGCTTATCGGCGGTGTTCCTCTCTTCGGCTCGGTAGAATTGGGTAGCATATGATATGCTGTGAGGTAGCTCGGCAAACACACCTGAGAAATTTGGATTCACAATAAGAAACATAGTTTTCCCCTTCAAATATTTGCTTTACATGGGAAAAGCCTTACCCACCGCGATCTTCCTCGCCTCTTGGATCCCCTACAGGGCGCTTTGGGTTTCCCCCCGGGCATCGCTCGTGGCTTGATGCGCCTTGGTGTGTTTGGACTCTTTCTCCGTTAAACTCTGCTCCAAGGTCTTTTGCAGCTCCTGCTCAACTTTAATAACTCTGGCCTCGTGTTTCTCGTGAATAGTCCGCACCGTGGTCGCCTTTTCCTCAGCCTCGGTAACGACCCTTTTGAGGGCCTCGACTTCGGTCATAACCCCTAGCACAAATTATGTGGCTTATTTCATACAGAACATTTATTTCACAATAAATGTGTGAAACGCCTGTGCATACCTTGTTTATCCCTCAACTGCATTTTCAATTGGCCAATTTCTTCTATGGCCCACTCCAGACTTCGATTCATTCCGGAGATCTCCACAGTCCGAGAGGCAGCAACCGCTACAGGTATCTGCTTAAAACAAAAGAGAAATCAATCTGACTCAATGAGTCTTCCTGTGATCATCAATTTGATCCCCTGTCCGGTTCTTTCTTTAACCGAACAGTGTATCAGGGGCTACTATCTATACTATGACACTCTTCGACAACTCATAAAACATACCTCAAAGCCTCTTATAAGGATGATACATGATTCGTTCAATCCACTCTCAATTGACTGAATCTTCTCAATCACCGCACCCATAAGGGCACGGTGTTCGTCAACGATGGAGGCGTCTCGTAATGCCACCAATAAAGCATCTGATACCTCTAGATGGACAGAGGTCGCCGGCGGAACAGGCACGCCCCCTCCAGCCGAAGGAGGTTGCCATCTTGACTCTGGAGCCGTATAGGCCTCTAGAATCACACCCGGTGGGGAACCGGACTCAGGACCGCCCCTATTGTCAGACCCCATGGGAATCTTTTCCCCCACGTGTCCGGCCCCTGCGGTTTGACCTCCAGGCACCGCCTTCACGGTTTCTTCCTTTCCTCCTTGGCAGGGGTCCTTCTGGGACGAAGCCTCGGTGTTATGCACCTATTTGGAGGAAGGGGCCTTTGGGGGTGTCCCGCTCTCCATAGCATTTGAGCTCAGCAGATCCTCTAATGAGGATTGTTTGGTACGGGACGTCACCGGAGTACCAAAAAATATGGCTTAAGGTTAAAATACTAAGCCACGATGAGTTAGGATGCTTATATGTACTCGGATTTTATATACTTACGAGTTCACCAGGGGCTGGGCCCTGGGATCCGATGCCGGGCCGCTGTCGGCGGTGACAGTGGACTCCTCTGGAAGAGAAGCCCTTCCCCTTTTCGGCAGTTCAGCCTCCAAGGGTGTTGTAGGATCGAAAGTATGTCTAGAGGGGGTGATTAGACTACTTGACCAATTAAAAACTTAGCCTTTTCCCAATTTTAGTTCTTGGCAGATTTTAGCTATCTTAGAGCAAGTCAAGCAATCATCACACAATTCAAGCAAGCATGCAAAGAGTTTATTGGCAGCGGAAAGTAAAGCATGCAACTTGCAACAATGTAAAGGTAAGGGTTTGGAGGATTCAAACGCAATTGGAGACACGGATGTTTTCCCGTGGTTCGAATAGGTGGTGCTATCCTACATCCACGTTGATGGAGACTTCAACCCACGGAGGGTAACGGTTGCGCGAGTCCACAGAGGGCTCCACCCACGAAGGGTCCACGAAGAAGCAACCTTGTCTATTCCACCATGGCCATCGCCCATGAAGGACTTGCCTCACTAGCGGTAGATCTTCACGAAGTAGGCGATCTCCTTGCCCTTACAAACTCCTTGGTTCAACTCCACAATCTTGTCGGAGGCTCCCAAGTGACACCTAGCCAATCTAGGAGACACCACTCTCCAAGAAGTAACAAATGGTGTGTTGATGATGAACTCCTTGCTCTTGTGCTTCAAATGATAGTCTCCCCAACACTCAACTCTCTCTCATAGGATTTGGATCTGGTGGAAAGAAGATTTGAGTCGAAAGCAACATGGGGAAGGCTAGAGATCAAGATTCATATGGTAGGAATGGAATATCTTGGTCTCAACACATGAGTAGGTGGTTTTTTCTCAGAACATATGGATAGGAATGATGTATGTGTTCTGATGGCTCTCTCTTCGAATGAAGAGGTGGTGGAGGGGTATATATGGCCTCCACACAAAATCCAACCGTTACACACAATCTACCAATCTCGGTGGGACCGAATCAGAAAACTCGGTCTGACCGAAATGGTAAACCTAGTGACCGTTAGGAATCTCGGTGGGACTGAGATGCAACTCGGTAGGACCGATTCGGTTAGGGTTTGGGCATAACGTAATCTTGGTGAGACCGATTGCACAAACTCGGTGAGACCGAGTTCGGCAATTAGCTAACCAGAGAGTTGGTCGGGCAAACTCGGTGGGACCGACTTGCTCTTTCGGTGAGACCGAAAAGTTACAAGAAGGAAACATACAGTTTACCTTGCATTCTCGGTGGGACCGATTCGCTCTTTCGGTGAGACCGAAAAGTTACGAAAGGGAAACAGAGAGTTTGCAAGCCCATCTCGGTGAGACCGAGAACCTTATCGGTAGGACCGAATTGCTAGGGTTTGGCAGTGGCAAATGACAAGTGAAACTCAGTGGCGCCGGATTGACAGAATCGGTATGACCGAGTTTGGCTTAGGGTTTAGGTCATTTGTGGATATGGGAAAGTAGCTGAGGATTTTGGAGCATATCATGAAGCACATAGAGCAAGAGGCTCATTAAGCAACACCTCATCCCTCCTTAATAGTATTGGCTTTTCCTAAAGACTCAATGTGATCTTGGATCACTAAAATATAAAATGAAGAGTCTTGAACTTTTGAGCTTGAGCCAATTCTTTGTCCTTAGCATTTTGAGGGTTCCACTTTCACATCCATGCCATGCCAATCATTGAGCTTTCCTGAAATAATCATCTTGAAATAGCATTAGCTCAATGAGCTATATGTTGTTATGAATTACCAAAACCACCTAGGGATAGTTGCACTTTCAATCTCCCCCTTTTTGGTAATTGATGACAACATATAGATCAAAGCTTCGACAAATGATAATAAGCATGAAATATATCGTCGCTTTGAGAAGTATGTGACAAATAAGAGCTCCCCCTAAATTTGTGCATATTTAAAATTTTCTTTGGACTGTAAATGCACATGGAGTTAGAATCATGGGTTACTCTTCCATGTCACATACATCTTGGTGGAGCGCTCAAAAATGATAAGATTGAAATACATGCACTCATCACCAAGAATAGTGAATGATCACAAACGATAGATAGAATGATAACATATAGCAAGCATTAAGCAACCATTAAGTGTAGCTTATGATCAAACACATGATCATCGATGTCTCACAAGCATAAGGACGTAGTATCTCACACACAAGCAAACAAAGTTCGAAAAACCACCAAATAAAAACAAGAGAGAAAAGAAACACTCTCTCTCGAAGCCTATGATCTATACATTTTCTCCCCCTTTGGCAATAAGTTACCAAAGAGTTCCTAGAAAATGCATAGTGCTAAGTCGACGCTCAGGCTTGATCTTTAGGTGGTGGTGGAGTCTGGAGCATGCCAAGGACGAAGCCTTCAGTAGAAGTGGTCGGAGTCGAGGCTGAAGTGGATGCTGGAGCTGGTGGAACGGAGGCTGTGGCTGGTGCAGACATTGTAGCTCTAGTGGCAGCAACTGGCAGTGCAGACGACCTCGGACCTCATGGCACCCTCGCAAACGCATTAGTTGTGGTCCTCCCTCTCCTCTCGTTCATGTCCTCCTGAAGCTGCTCCACGGCGGTCTGTATCTCAGTCACCTTGATGTCCATGCAATAGAACCTCTGTTCCATGATCCTCTCTAGGCTCGCCTGGTTCTGAGTCAGGGTGGCAAGTCCTTGCTCAATACGCAGGGTGGACGCTATCAGGTAACCGAGCTGCTCTTGTTTGGTCTTCAAGAAGTAATCAGATGCCTCCGCTTGAGTAGGCATCCTAGCAGCTTTTTCCTTCCTCGCCTTCTCCTTCTGAGCTTGTGCATGTGTAGATGAGGGTTCATTCTCAGTCATAACCACTTGGTTATCCTCGAAATCTGGATGGATGGGCAGGTGTTCCTTATCCAATAAATACACGCTCGTGCCCATCTTGGAGTTGATGAGCTCCTGAATCTGTGGGGCATACCCACAACTCCTCTTCTGGTCTGCAGCTGTCCTCTTGATCGTTTCCACAATGAGACTCATGACCTCGAATTTCTGAGGCATGTCAAATACATGAAGCAAGTTGATCGCGTGACCTCTAATCATCTTGTGATCTCCAGATTTGGGCAGAAGGGTGTGCCTAAGGATCCAGTTGATCGTAGGCAATCCTGAGAGCAGATAGTGCACGGAGCCAAACTTGAACGTGTCAAGCGCTTCATTCGGGATCTCCTTGTACATGTTGGACATGGAGTTGTGATCCATCTTTTTCTTGGCATAGATGTCCAAGTCATCAGCTTGCTCCTCTGGGGCATTGATCAACTTCGCCCATTCTTCCACAGTGGATTGGTACCTTGTACCCTCTGACATCCATGTGATCCTGCCATCCGGATAAAAGTGTGTTGTGGAGTAGAATTGCATGATAAGCTCCTCGTTCCACTTTGTGAGCTTCTGCCCAACAAAGTCTGCAACTCCACATGCACTAAAGCTGTCAAATACACCGGGTAGTGCTCTTCATTGTCCTTGTTGTAGGTCCAGTCGACCCATCTCATGTCACAAATGATCGGCTTCTTGTCAAGCAAAATAGTCTCATAGAAACCTTGTTGCTCCTTGGTATGGAATCTGTAATCCACGGCAGTCCTTCTCCTAGAAGCATACGGATCTGCTTCTCTCCATTTCCTTAGCCATGAATCTCTCCTGAGCTTCATATCCTCAGCCACATGATGAGCATCGTTGTGGTCTGGGATCTTAGGCTTGAGCTTCCGAAGGACTCTCTCTTCCTCTTCTTCGATAGCTCCAGGCACTGGGGCCTTGTTCTTTTCTGCAGCTGGGATGCTTCGTGTGTTTCGCTTTGGTCCACTCTTAGGCTTAGATGCAGCCTTAGGTGCTTCCTTGGGCTTGGATGCAGCTGTTCCTGACCTTATAGCATCTCCCATGAGTTTGGCTGCCTTGGGTGCTGGTGCAGCAACCTCTTCTTCTTCCTCCTCATCTACCATGATGGAGGCCTTCCCAAGCACTCTGGCTACAGTCTTTTTCACCCTCTCTTTCCTTTTCTTGCCCTCAGCAGCAATGGGCTCAGTGGGAGCAGGCTTCACAGTTGAAGCCCTAGCATTTGACATGGGCTGCCTGCCTGCTGGCCTTTTGATCTTCAGCCCTGGCTTGGTTCCTTGAGCTGGTTCAGCTCTCTTTGATGTGGCCTCTTCCTCTGCCACATAGTCTTCATCCTCAGAATCAGACGTTCTCTTCTTCCTTTGACGTGTGGCAGCCTTAGGCAGATTGCTGGAGGTGCTCCTGCTGCCATCATCAGAAGAGCTTGAGGGGCTAGTGCCCTCACTCATCACAACTTGCTGCTCAGACACATTCTGGCTGTCACTTTGATCAGACATGTTGCACACTTGCTGATGACCCTGTGAATAGATTATGGATAAGATAGAGTGGATGAGCATCACAAAAGCAGAGATTTTTGCAAAAGATTAATTCAAAAACTTAGTTTTAGTTTTCCACAGAAAGCATCTCGGATCTACCGATTTTGAAACTCGGTGACACCGAAGCAGTTCTGGCACCAAAACTGGTGAACTCGGTCAGACCGAGTCACAGTTCGGTGGCACCGAGAGTGCTAGGGTTTCATAGAATTTCAAAATCGGTCGCACCGATATGTTATTCTCGGTCAGATCGAGTTTCACTTGTGCAATGGCAAAAGCCAGATCGGTGGGACCAAGTTTTTCAACTCGGTGGGTCCGAGATGGTTTCGGCGGAAACCTAACCCTAAAATTTTCGAATTAAACCTATTCTACGTGATCATTGACTGGATAGGAGTGTTTCAATCATGGCAAGAATCATAATGATCACAATGTGCTAGGAATCGGAGTGGAGAATAGCACAAAGATCGAGTCCATACCCTAGTTCGGCGGAGACTCGCTACGGCGGCAACGGCGGGGCAGAATTCCGTTGACGGCGGCAGAGACCAGCGACTGGAGGCTGCTGGCGGCGAGAAGACGATCCGGAGACCATGAAGGCAGAGCAGGCTATCGCGCGGGTGAAGAGGTTTTGGAGAAATTTCCAAAATTTTGCCCGTCACTATATATAGCCCGACCCTGTCGGTGTGACCGAGTGGAACAACTCGGTGGCACCGAGATGCAAAACTGTGTGCAGTTATTGCAACTCGGTGTGACTGAAACGTTCAAATCGGTTGCACCGAGATCGAAAACTTAGATCAACTTAATGAACTCAGTAGGACCGAAAATGGAGTATCGGTCAGACCGAGATTCATAAAGAGGTTTTGGAAGTTTAAGTCTATGACGAATTGGGGACTCCGAGCGCTCCTCACACAGAGTGGTTCGAATCTGACTTGATCAAGTTTTGTGATGCAGCATGAATAGAGTTTGAGACGAGAAAAGCATAGATAGCTAGAGGAGGTTCTTAGGCATTCTTGTCCATCCACTTGGCAAAAGAAGAAAGCCAAACAATCAAAACAACAAGTGGATGTCCTCGAATGAGTAAAATATGCAACCTACATGCTCACACAATAAGATGGCAAATGAAATATGTGGCAAAGCATGCACAACCAATTCTAGCATCTATCAAGCAATTTGCGATGACTAGGTCATCTATATATGAGTATATTGACTTAGGAGTCAAGTGAGAACACTTGATCATAGGTCATACTCATCGTTTAAGCTCAAGTGGGGTTACCACTTTTACATAAAGCATTGTTGTACTCACATCTTTAGAGTTGCTTTAGCTCATGTCTTAGAGTAAAGCTCCCCCTAGATGTGATATTGCCCCTAAGAGGGATGAACTAACCTTGGGTTTTGTCGATGCTGACCTCATGTAGATGTTGAAGATGTGGATGCTCAATGTTGATGTAGATCACTTGGAGCTATCCATTTGAGTGAATTGCACTTTCAATACCTACATGGGTTAGTCCCACAAGGAACAAACACGGATATCCATAGACATAGAGTGATGCACACACAAGATGATGTCCATGAAAATTTTAGGTTACCTTGTCCCTTGTCTTACCAACAAGAGGGTTTGTGACTCCTTGAACTAGTGCAAGATGTGGAAGTTGATTGCACTTGTTCTTGCCAAAATGATAAGAGTGAAGTATGTTGGCGGAGTCACCCTCAAGAACTCTCTAGTTCTTCTTCTTTTGGATCCACACCATCTTGATGGGAATCCTTGGAGTTGTAGTCGTACTTGATGTAGTGGAACTTGAAGTAGTCTTGGGAATCCACTTTACTAAGGTCTTGGGAGCTTCTTCAAATGCATCAATCTCCTCTTGAAGCTTGTCCTTGCCTTTTTGCTTGTAGTCTTGTGGTGGAAGATCATCTTGAGCTTGTGTCCCCTTGAAAGAAGTGTCATACTTCTCTTGTTGAGGAACAAACTTTGTCTTGGGGTATTGATCTTCTTCCCATTCAACTCCATTGGCATTGAACTTTCGTTCAAAACCAACACCTTGATTCTTCCGGTGCATTCCTTGCTTGCGCACAATTTCTTCGAATTGCTTACTTCCGGCAAGGCTCTTGTAAACACCTTTCTCTATAATTCCCTTCAATAAGCTATTTTCTTGCTCAAGTGTAACTTGTCTAAGAGAATCATTAGTGGAATCAAGAGAACTACTAGAAGCAACAATATTGGATTTAGCATGATCATTGTTACTACTAGAGGAAGAATCTTTCTTATTCTTGTTACTAGTCTTGACTTGAGGCATGTAAGTGGATAATAGTAAACACTTGGCAATGTAAGAAGAACTATTCTTGCGGAGATCATCATTGATTTCTTTTAAGAACTCATGCTCTTGCTCAAGATTGAGCTTTTCAAAGCGTAGTTTCTCATGAGTTCTTAAAAGTTCTCGATGATCTTCGAAGATAGTTTCATGAGCTAACTCAAGAGTGTTTAGTTCTTTAGTTAGAGCCTCAATCTTCTCCTTATCATTGCCATTCGTTTTAGCATGATTAATTGATATTTCACCATAATATTCTTCACTAGAGTTGTCAACAAGCAAATCATCATCACCTAACAAGTCATCTTCATCACTATTAAAATCAACGTACTCAGGGTGTGTTACCTTAGGACCTTTGGCCATGAAGCATCTTCCAATTCCTTAATTTGGTGAGTCAAATATGTCGTAGGAGTTGGTTGACACAAGTGCTAGACCGGCAACACCTTCATCTTGAGTATCTTCGGAGTCGGAGTGATAACTTCTCTCGGAGTGGCTGTCGGAGTCGGAGCCGGATACCCATTCACCAACATGAGCTTGATGTCTTCGTTTTGTATAGCTCCTTGATGATTTTTCCTTCCTTTCCGAATCCTTGCTTCTCCGTGAGTATCTTCGTTCATAACGATCATCTCTACTCCTTCTCTCTCTTGGTGGAGATTCTTTGCTTATTCTTTTTGGAGAATCTTCTCTTCTCTTGTAGGGAGCCGTACACTCATTGGAATAGTGTCCGGGTCTTCCACACTCATTCTATCTTTGCTTCTACTCTTGTAGAACTTGTTGAAGTTCTTCACCATTAAGCTCAATTCTTCATTGAAGTTTTGTTTCTCACTTGATGATGTGGGGAGCTCACATGACGCTTTGTAGGCACCACTTGCTTTATTGTGAAGTTCCTCTTTATCCTTGAGTGACATCTCATGAGCAACAATCCTTCCAATCACTTCCGTTGGCTTGAGATCTTTGTAGTTGGGTATCATTTGGATTAATGTGCAGACGGTATCATATTTCCCATCCAAGGCTCTTAGGATCTTCTTGGTGATGAATCTATCGGTCATCTCTTCACTTCCTAAGCCGGCAATCTCATTTGTGATGAGAGCAAGCCTAGAGTACATTTCAGCGACACCTTCACCATCCTTCATCTTGAACTTGTCAAGTTGACTTTGGAGCACATCCAACTTGGATTCCTTGACGGAGTCGGTACCTTCGTGCATATCAATCAAAGTATCCCAAATCTCCTTTGCATTCTCAAGGCGGCTGATTTTGTTGAATTCTTCGGGGCACAATCCATTGAAGAGAATATCACAAGCTTGAGCATTGTATTCCAACATCTTCAACTCATCCGCGGTAGCTTCACGGTTTGGTTCCCTCCCATCGAAGAACTCACCTTGCAAGCCAACACAAACAATAGCCCATACGGCGGGGTTATGTCCAAGAATATGCATTTTCATTTTATGCTTCCAACTAGCAAAATTAGTGCCATCGAAATAAGGACCTCTACGGTGATAATTTACCTCACTAGACGCCATACTCTCCTAGGTTGTGAAACCAAGGCTATGACCACCAAAAGCTATGGAGACCAAGCCAAATGGAGACCAAAGCTCTCATACCACTTGTAGGATCAAAAGTATGTCTAGAGGGGGGTGATTAGACTACTTGACCAATTAAAAACATAGCCTTTTCCCAATTTTAGTTCTTGGCAGATTTTAGCTATCTTAGAGCAAGTCAAGCAATCATCACACAATTCAAGCAAGCATGCAAAGAGATTATTGGCAGCGGAAAGTAAAGCATGCAACTTGCAAGAATGTAAAGGTAAGGGTTTGGAGGATTCAAACGCAATTGGAGACACGGATGTTTTCCCGTGGTTCGGATAGGTGGTGCTATCCTACATCCACATTGATGGAGACTTCAACCCACGGAGGGTAATGGTTGTGCGAGTCCACGGAGGGCTCCACCCACGAAGGGTCCACGAAGAAGCAACCTTGTCTATTCCACCATGGCCATCGCCCACGAAGGACTTGCCTCACTAGCGGTAGATATTCACGAAGTAGGCGATCTCCTTGCCCTTACAAACTCCTTGGTTCAACTCCACAATCTTGTCGGAGGCTCCCAAGTGACACCTAGCCAATCTAGGAGACACCACTCTCCAAGAAGTAACAAATGGTGTGTTGATGATGAACTCCTTGCTCTTGTGCTTCAAATGATAGTCTCCCCAGCACTCAACTCTCTCTCATAGGATTTGAATCTGGTGGAAAGAAGATTTGAGTGGAAAGCAACTTGGGGAAGGCTAGAGATCAAGATTCATATGGTAGGAATGGAATATCTTGGTCTCAACACATGAGTAGGTGGTTCTTTCTCAGAACATATGGATAGGAATGATGTATGTGTTCTGATGGCTCTCTCTTCGAATGAAGAGGTGGTGGAGGGGTATATATAGCCTGCACACAAAATCCAACCGTTACACACAATTTACCAATCTCGGTGGGACCGAATTAGAAAACTCAATCTGACCGAAATGGTAAACCTAGTGACCGTTAGGAATCTCGGTGGGACTGAGTTGCAACTCGGTAGGACCGATTCGGTTAGGGTTTGGGCATAACGTAATCTCAGTGAGACCGATTGCACAAACTCGGTGAGACCGAGTTCGGCAATTAGCTAACCAGAGAGTTGGTCGGGCAAACTCGGTGGGACCAACTTGCTCTTTCGGTGAGACCGAAAAGTTACAAGAAGGAAATATAGAGTTTACCTTGCATTCTCGGTGGGACCGATTCGCTCTTTCGGTGAGACCAAAAAGTTACGAAAGGGAAATAGAGAGTTTGCAAGCCCATCTCGGTGAGACCGAGAACCTTATCGGTAGGACCGAATTTCTAGGGTTTGGCAGTGGCAAATGACAAGTGAAACTCGGTGGCGCCGGATTGACAGAATCGGTATGACCGAGTTTGGCTTAGGGTTTAGGTCATTTGTGGATATGGGAAAGTAGCTGAGGATTTTGGAGCATATCATCAAGCACATAGAGCAAGAGGCTCATTAAGCAACACCTCATCCCTCCTTAATAGTATTGGCTTTTCCTAAAGACTCAATGTGATCTTGGATCACTAAAATATAAAATGAAGAGTCTTGAACTTTTGATCTTGAGCCAATTCTTTGTCCTTAGCATTTTGAGGGTTCCACTTTCACATCCATGCCATGCCAATCATTGAGCTTTCCTGAAATAATCATCTTGAAATAGCATTAGCTCAATGAGCTATATGTTGTTATGAATTACCAAAACCACCTAGGGATAGTTGCACTTTCAGGTGCACAGGCTGTCCTCTTCCTTCTTCCCCCCACAGGGGATTCACCTTCTTCCTCCTTTTCATCCTCTTCAGAGGTGGAATGGGCATCAGAGCCTTCGGGTATTGTATCCAAAGTGCCGCGACAAAGAAGGCCACCCCGGGTCTTTTTGGCCTCCTTCTCAGCCGTCTTCTTCGGCACCTTGTAAGGCGACGGGACCAGCATCTTCCTCAAAAGTGGGATGGCCAGGTCTTCGGGCAGCGGGGCTGGACAATGGATCCGCTCCGCCTTCTTCGTCCAGCTCTGGGAGAGTTGAATAAACACGCGTCAAGCGCTTCCTTTGGGTCATGCGGATAGAAAAGTTCAGTAAACTCACCGAACTTGCAGGGCCTGACAGTTGGTACCCGCGGTCTTCGGCGGAGTCCAGCCATGATTTGCTGGACTTGAAAAACACCTTCCAAATGTCCTTATGCGAGGAGCCGAAGAACCCTCGCAAGGTTTGGTGCCTGCCGGATCGAATTCCCACAGATTTCAAGTCTGGTGTTGACAAGGCAGTATCCCGCGGACTAACATCACCTGGACTACGTTGACAAGTTCAACGTTCTTATCCCCCATATCTTTAATGCGCGTCTGGAGCATTGACAGTTCGTCGGATGAGGACCAGTCCAGGCCTGTCTTGACCCAGGATGTAAGCCGCAGAGGGGCGCCGGATCGAAACTCGAGAGAGGTGGCCCATTCCTTGCTGCACGGCTCAGTGATGTAAAACCACTGCTGTTGCTACCCCTTGACATAATCATTAAAGGTTCTCATTGGCCATATGACGTTGGGCATCTTGCTCACCATAGCGCCCCCACACTCGGCGTGCTCGCCGCCCACCACCTTGGGCTTCACATTAAAAACCTTCAGCCATAAACCGAAGTGCGGCGAAATGCGGAGAAAAGCTTCGCACACGACAATGAATGTCGATATGTTGAGGAAGGAATTAGGGGACAGATCGTGAAGATCGATCCCATAATAGTAAATGATGCCAGGAATGAATGGGTGGAGGGAAACCCTAGCCCGCGAACAAAGTGAGGGAGGAATACAACCCTCTCGTGGGGTTCCGAAGTAAGGACGATCTTCCCGCCGTTGGGAGACGGTGGCTGATTTTCTTGGCAGATACCCGACCTCTCGAAGCTTTTTGATATCCTTCTCTTGGACGATAGAGGCCATCCATTTGCCTCCTGCTCCGGATCCGGACATCTTTGGAAGACCTTTTGTGGGTAGAGAAGGTGAACGCCCGGGCGCTGGAGCCTGAGCAGAATGGAATGAATCGGGAATAAGGCGTGGGTGAAAAGAGTGAATCCTTGTCCCTTTATAAGGGCGGAAGAGGCGATGCGCCTCCCCACTCACCTGGTAAAACCTCTTATTCCCCAAGCACCGTAATTGATGGCGCGGTTGGGTTACCCACATCCATATTGATGAGAATCCCGTGATAAGGGGATATGATCTCTGCTTCGACAAGACATGTCAAGAAAGCCGCCTCGCAATATATGCAGTGCTGGTAGTGAAAAATGGTTCGAATAATAATTCGGCCATGGCGTGATGTCATATCGCTAAACATGTCAGCAGATTAGATTTGTGGAAATATTATTCTCTCTACAGTGGTATGTGGAACTTGTTTTGCAGAGCCGGACACTATCCTTGTGTTCAAAATCTTCTATGGAGTATTCGAAGCAGGAACCCGCCTTGCAATGCCGAAGACAAATCTGCGTGCCGGACTCTTCGTCATGGAAGCCTGGTTCAGGGGCTACTGAGGGAGTCCTGGATTAGGGGGTCTCCGGACAGCCGGACTATATCCTTTGGCCGGACTGTTGGACTATAAAGATACAAGATTGAAGACTTCTTCCCGTGTCCGGATGGGACTTTCCTTCGCATGGAAGGCAAGCTTGGCAATACGGATATGTAGATCTCCTCCCTTGTAACCGACTCTGTGTAACCCTAGCCCCCTCCGATATATATATAAACCGGAGGGTTTAGTCCGTAGTACAACAACAATCATACCATAGGCTAGCTTCTAGGGTTTAGCCTCTCCGATCTCGTGGTAGATCAACTCTTGTAATACTCATATCATCAATATCAATCAAGCAGGACGTAGGGTATTACCTCCATCAAGAGGGCCCAAACCTGGGTAAACATCGTGTCCCCTGCCTCATGTTACCATCCGCCTTAGACGCACAGTTCGGGACCCCCTACTCGAGATCCACTAGTTTTGACACCGACGTCGGGTAGGGGGTCCCGAACTGCGCGTCTAAGGTCGATGGTAATAGCAGACAAGGGACACAATGTTTACCCAGGTTTGGGCCCTCTCTATGGAGGTAATACCCTACTTCCTGCTTGATTGATCTTGATGAATATGAGTATTACAAGAGTTGATCTACCACGAGATCGTAATGGCTAAACCCTAAAATTCTAGCTTGTTGGACTATGATTATGAGGATACATGTCTATGTTCCTAGCCCTCCAGTTTATATAGACACCAGAGGGATCTAGGGTTACACAAGGTCAGTTACATAGAAAGGAATCTTCATATTTGGTCGCCAAGCTTGCCTTCCATGCCAAGAAGAGTCCCATCCGGACACGGGTAGAGTCTTCTGTCTTTGTATCTTCATAGCCCATCAGTCTGGCCCATGTCTAATAGGTCGGATGCCCGAGGACCCCTTAGTCCGGGACTCCCTCAACAGCACTGTCTCCACCATAGAGTACCCAAACACGAGCAGTTAGTAAGGCAACTTCAGTGCCCAAAGCACGAGGACCACCACTCCGAACCCCAAGTCAGCGCTTAAAGAAGAAGAAGAATTGTTCTTAGGTCAGGTTCCGTAGCTATGGTTCATACTACTTTGCTCTTGCATCACTGTATTTACTCATACCAACTAATTTCAAATTTGAAGGATGCAATTGAAACTCTAATGGCTCATCAGGTATGTTTTAAACCTGTTCCGTTAATGTGTTTGTTGTTGTAACTTGCTCTATGTTGATTTTAGTTTCAATTGAATAAATAGTTATGTTCTCATGCCATGCACATTACAAGTGTTGTTATTGCTGTGTAGTGTCCCACACTTATATTCTTTCTATGTTGCTTTGCTTAAATAGATATGATTCAAACTGTCTCTATCTTGATTTGGCAACATAAACTAGAATGATATAGACCATACAGTGACCACACTACATAGATGTATGTTTGTTTCATGTTGTTATCCTATCCACCTTAGTACTGAACTGGTTTACCAAAATGAGTTTCATATATAACATGGTAAACCTGTAATGTGTTTGTTTGTTTCTCTTTTATAATACGGATAAAATATTGGAGAAGAGTACCCCGTTATGCAGTGGTAAAGGAAGTAATGCAAATAAGGTTCAAGATAGTGAGACATCCCTGCTCGTCTCCAAGAAAGCTAATAAAAACTATATTGAAGACATTGAGACAACCCCAAAGTCCTGTATTGATGTAGTGTTCGAGTTACTGGCTACTGCTGCTGGCACCAGCTCTTCGAACTCGCTGCCTGAATCAGTTTGGCTTCTTGAGTCTCAACTTCAAGTTGAAAGACATCAATCAGATGTTATGCGACAGGAAGCCAAAGGATCGAGGAAGTCCCTGTAGAATTCAGATGCATACTTTCTGGTGCAACAACAAGTGCTGGAGGATTTAAGCACCAAATAAGAGAAAGTTAATAAGCTTACTAAGCATCTTGCGAGCATTATGGGTACCCGGGATATTGTTTCTTGAGCTCTTCTGAAGTGGTTTCAGTTATGGACTTGTTCTGCTGCGGCGTTTATTTGCACTGGTCGCCAACTTTGACAACTAGTGTTTATGATATGCTGCTTTGTTCCCTATATTTGAACTGGTAGCGAACTTTGATGCCCAGTGGATGTAATATGTGTAATAGCTGTGATATCCTAGCGTAAGTTGCTTGCTTATTTATTTCCTTGTTGTCTTGTTTATTTGTTTGGTTGTAGTTAGTGCAGTTCTTTTTCCGCGGTTTGCTAGTGGCCGCAATAACCTATCTTTTAAAACTAGGCTAGAATAACCATGGGCTACATATTATTGTAGTTACCATGGGCCTCCTACGGGCCATAGAAACAATAGGCCTTCTACGGGCCGTAGAAACAATGGGCCTTCTACGGGTCGTAGCATCAATGGGCCTTCTACGGGTCGTATGATTGATCGGCCAAACATGGGCCAATAACAGACCGCATTAAGGGCCATAAATGGTCTAGATTTTGAATCGTCCATTCATGGGCCGACAATAACGGGCCGTCGGATTAACGGCCCGCAAACGAGCTGATTGTAACCACGGGTTGTATTTGGCCCCCAAGCAGAAAAGGCCAGTAATGGGCCATAATTAACCGAAAGCTGGAAATGAGCGCGAGAATAAATGGGCCCTGAGAAAGCTGAAAGATAACACGAGTTGGAAACGGCCCAATGGAATAATGGGCCATTAAAGGGTATAAAGTGGTACATTGTTCATTGCGACCAGATTCACCACGGGCCGTTAATGGGCAAGAGTTACAAATGGCCTCGTATGGGCTGAAAGACAACATGGACCATACATGGGCCTAAAGTTACAATGAGACAAAATCATATTGGACGGCCCAGATGAAGCTACCGGGCTTAATTCCGATAGGCCGTAATGGGCTATATACGAACAGGCCGTTAACAGGCTTTCCGTGGGCCAACCCGCTACCTTTTGACCAAGTCAAACGAACCGGCCTTTTCACAGGAATGGGCCTCTATTGGGTCGTGCCACATGTCACGTATCATAGGCGCCTCCTGTCCAATGAATGGATGACATCTCTCCCAACGGTGAGCCAACACGTGTTTCCTCCGATGAGAATTTTACACGTGGAAAATTCTCATCGGTCCGGGCTGTCAGCGGGTTATTGGATCCAAAACCAGATCCGATAGCTTAACGGCGACCCGTTATGGTGGATGCCACGTGTCGGTCACCCTTGACAAAAGCATTTCCATGACGCACCATTTATCGTCATGGAAGTGGACACTTCCATGATGATAATTTTGGTAATGTCATGGAACACTTCTACGACATCACAGGTATGACTATCTTGATTCTATCATAAAATTGTCATGGATGTACATGCATGATAGAGAACGTGACCTACTGTGTAATGCCCCAAGACCGGAGCTTCAGATGCCTTCCAGGGTTTCCGGGTTTCGTCGTGTGTTTTATTTGGTTCATTGCATTCATCATTGCATCATGTCATCATGCCATCATGTCATTTCTTTTTCTTAACTCAACTAAATAGATGGCATGGATCCTTGATCCATTTAAACCGAGGGAATTCACATGATGATTCTCTTTACAACATATCCTCTCGATATTTAGAGAGCTATAGTAAATATTCCAATTATTTGGATTTACCGCAAGCACACGTGCAATTTAAAAACTCTCAGTTCTTTTCTGCTTCGAGTTGCTCCTCAAACCTTGCCATATATTCTTTCATCTTTTTCTGGAGCACCACCAAAAATCCGAACATTTTTTGGACCTTCCTAACCCTCACTTCCTATTCAAACCATTTGAATTTAAATCAAATGAGTTTGAATTTAAACTTTCAAAAATGCCCACTCCATTTTTCTTGGAACAAGCGCATTTTTGCGAGTCCGGGAAATTTATTACCGTACCCAAACTCCTTCTCTACCTTTTCTTTTCTTCCTCTTTTTCTGTTGTTTTTTTATTAGAGAAAATAGTGGGAGAGAGAGCCCAGCCTCTCAGGCCTTCTAGGCCTGCCCTTTTGCCTTAAGGCCCAGCTGACCCCTCCTCTCTACTGGGCCGGCCCCAAGCCCACCTATCGCTGCTAACCCTAAGCCCGAGCGAAACTCTCTCCCGATCGATCCCCAACTTCCCCCGCATCACCTCCTCCTCGTTCCCTCACACCGCCAGAGAGCTTCGTCCCGACCCCTCGCTCAGCTCCTATCAATCCCCATGGCCTCTCCCTCATTTCCCTCGCTCCCGCGGCTCCGCGCGCCTCCAGAGGCCGACGCAGCACCGTTGGAGGAGCCGCCCTCGTCCGTCACCCCGCCTCAAGTCCGCCGATGCCAAGCGCCGCCCTGACCTTCCCGCAGCCACCTCTCCTCCCCCTGCTCCTCCACGCGGTGCCGACCGGCGATCAAGACGAATGGGAACCCCACCGGGGCTCCTTCTCTACGCCCTCTCATGGAGCCACCCGCTGCTGCTGCTCTTCTTCGAGGCGCAAGTCCCGCCGCGCTGCTGCTTTGCTCCTGCCCCATCGGAGACCCTGAGCCCCTCCACTCCTTCTTCCAGCGGAGCCCCGTACCTTGACCCCGCCACCACGTCCTCGCCAACCATGCGCCGGACCCCGAGTTCACCTCCTCCCTGTTGTTGCCCAAGGACCATGTCGCCATGGTCTCTGCCTGTCACCTCCGGCCTGTTTTGACTTGCTGCCATGCATCTTATATCCTCTGGTGCTCCCCTGTACTACGACCAGCAACTCGAGCTGCCTCCATTCATCTCCGGTGACCTCCCGAGGCAGAGTCGTGCAAGTTCCTCGATGCCCTTTCAGTTCATCAAAATCGCCAAGTCCAGTGGTGCACCAAGTACATGGTGCCCTCCCGAGCACCTCCCGTTCATGCCTCCCCTTGTCCTCGTCGGCCATCCGTGAGAAGTTTTGGCATGGCCATGGACGAGAACCTCCCCGAGCATTTTGTTGCCTCGTTGCACTTTCGTTCCTGGAGTTTTGGACCGTCAAGACTTGTTACCGAGACAAGAACCGCCACAAGACGTTTCAGAGATCGCCAAGTACCTCTACCGTTGGCCCCGGACACCTATGGACGTGTACGACTACCGTTGCCCGAAATACCGTGGGTCACAAGCACCGTGAACGACTACCGTCACTTGGGTTCGACAAGATGCCGAGTACCACTACGTTTGCCTTGTACATCTACCCCAAGACCAGACCGTCAAGTACCGCGAGAACGTTTGTACCTCTACCGTCGCCGTGGATCCAACAAGAACATCAAGTACACTTTCGAGATGACGGGACCGGCAAGTTCGAATGACCCCAAGTACCTCTTCGAAATGACCGAGTACCATTACCGTCGGACGCTCGAACGACTACAAGCCGAAACGTCAAGTTCCTCGATGAACCATGTACGACTAGCGTTTCTCGTGGATTCACCTAAGTACCAAGTAATGGACGACCCTACAAGTTACCGTCGCCTTGGAGATGCTGGGTTCATCAAGTTCCTCTTTGAAAAAGTACCACTACTTCCCTCAACGTCCCGAGAACGTCTACTTCCCCTACACCGCATCGAACTCGAACCCCTCCGATAATGCACACTTTGAAGGTATAACCACCGAGAACGACACCCGTGGACGAATGCTTGAGATGTATGAGTTGAACCGTGTGTTGCTTCGTGTCCGAGTTGTTCATTGCACGAAGCCCCTCTTTTGCCTTGCCGCCATCGTGTGGAAACCCGGAATCCGGGAGCACCCCATCTTCTTGCATGACACACTTGCACCCATTTCCTTTTGCACCGGTATCCCCATGAGCTTCCGGAACCGATATGTTGTCGTGGCATCATTTTCAGATTCATTGCCGTGGCACCCCTTTTCGATTCCGCCACGATGACAAATGCTTCATAATGCTCTTGTCAACTTTTAATAAAAATTGCATAAAACTTGCATGTCATCTGCATCATGATAACAACTTCAAGTTTGGTTAAAATTGTTGTTTGCTTTAAATTGCTAATGCATATGGGGATTTACCGGATTTGTTGTTTGTTATATCCGGCCCCATTTAAAATGTTTAGTTTACTTATGCTCCACCTCTTGCCATGTTTAAACAACATTTAATATTGTTGAGGACCTAACCGGGAGTGAACCAAATAATTGTTGTGGTGTTTTGTCAATATGCATCCCGATGCATATTGAGCTCCACTTAACTTGTAGGTTTGTTTGTGCTCTTTGCCATGCCATGCATATTTAAACCGGACATGCATCATACTTGTTTGCGCATCATGCCATGTTATGTGATGGTTGTTTACTTTGTTGTGTGCTTCTTTCCGGTGTTGCTTCTTCGAGTTGGTTCCGATAACGCCGCGTTTGTGAGGACCCGTTCGACTACGTCCGTTTGTCTTCTTCATGGACTCGTTCTTCTTCCTTGCGGGATTTCAGGCAAGATGACCATACCCTCGAAATCACTTCTATGTTTGCTTGCTAGTTGCTCGCTCTTTTGCTATGTCTATGCTGCGATACCTAGCACTTGCTTATCATGCCTCCCATATTGTTGAACCAAGCCTCTAACCCACCTTGTCCTAGCAAACTATTGTTTGGCTATGTTACCGCTTTGCTCAGCCCCTCTTATAGCATTGTTAGTTGTAGGTGAAGATTGAAGTTTGTTCCTTGTTGGAACATGGAGATGTTGTTCCTTGTTGGAACATGTTTACTTGTTGGGATATCAAAATATCTTTTATTTAATTAATGCATCAATATACTTGGTAAAGGGTGGAAGGCTCGACCTTATGCCTGGTGTTTTGTTCCACTCTTGCCGCCCTAGTTTCCGTCATATCGGTGTCATGTTCCCGGATTTTGCGTTCCTGACGCGGTTGGGTTATAATGGGAACCCCTTGATAGTTCGCTTTGAATAAAACTCCTCCAGCAAGGCCCAACCTTGGTTTTACCATTCGCCACCTAGCCTCTTTTTCCCTTGGGTTAGGCCAGCCCAAGGGTCATCTTTATTTTAACCCCCCTGGGCCAGTGCTTGTCTAAGTGTTGGTCCGAACTGAGTAGACTGCGGGGCCACCTCGGGGAAACATGAGGGCTGGTTTTACTCGTAGGATGTCTCATCCGGTGTTGCCCTGAGAACGAGATATGTGCAGCTCCTTTCAGGAAGTCGGCGCATCGGGCGGTCTTGCTGGACTTCTTTTACCATTGTCGAGTATGTTTTGTAACCGGGATTCAGAGTCTGATCGGATCTTCCCGCTAGAAGGAATATCCTTCGTTGACCATGAGAGTTTTTGATGGGGTAAGTTGGGACACCCCCGCAGGGATTTGAACTTTTGAAAGTCCTGCCCGCGGTTATGGGCAGATGGGAATTTGTTAATGTCCAGTTGTAGAAAACCTGAAGTTGATCTTAAATTAAAATTCATCAACCTCGTGTGTAACCATGATGGTCTCTTCTCGGCGGAGTCCGGGAAGTGAACACGGTGTTGGAGTTATGCTTGACGTAGGTTGTTCTAGGATCACTTCTTGATCATAGTTTCTCGACCGTGCTTCGCCTTCTCTTCTCGCTCTCATTTGCGCAGGTTAGCCACCATATATGCTAGTCGCTTGCTGCAGATACACCTCATACCTTTCACCCTACCTATAAGCTTAAATAGTCTTGATCGCGAGGGTGTGAGATTGCTGAGTCCCCATGACTCACAGATACTTCCAAAACTAGTTTGCAGGTGCCGATGATACCGTGCAGGTGACACCACTGAGCTCAGGAGGAGCTCGATGAAGATTTTGTCCTTGTATTGTTTCGTTCTAGTTGATCAGTAGTGGAGCCCAGTTGGGGTCGATCGGGAATCTGTGTAGCTTTTGGGGTAGTCTTCTTTTATTTTGGTTCCGTAGTCGGACCTTGTATGTATTTGGTTGATGTAATGCTTTATTCATGTAATTGCGTGAAGTGGCGATTGTAAGCCAGCTATGTATCTCTTTCCCTTATGTATTACATGGGTTGTGTGAATATTACCTCCCTTGCGACATTGCTTTCAATGCGGTTATGCCTCTAAGTCGTGCTTCGACACGTGGGAGATATAACCGCATCGAGGGCGCTACAAGTTGGTAATCAGAGCCTTCCCCGACCTTAGGAGCCCCCTGCTTGATCGAATCGCTGGCGTTGTTGAGTCTAGAAAAATGTTTTGAGTCAATTAGGATTATATATATCGGAGAGTTGGGACTTCTTTTTACTCCTCAGTCCCTTCGTCGCTCTGGTGAGGCATCCTCACGTAGAGTTTTGACTCTTCTCTTCTCAAATTTCACTAAAAAAGATTTAGGATCACGCGGGTATCTTGGAATCATTCCGATGGTTTTGTGACGAGAACGTTGTTCTTGGTGCCTCCTGACATTTAAGGGATGTGGCAGTGTCCCGGGGAGTTGAGCTCCGAGGTGTTGTCCTCACAATTTTATCGTTGCAGTTCTGGAATACCTGAGTTTAGTTTCGCCGACATCGAAAATCTCTTTTATGTTGTTGTTGGTGAGATAACCTCGAAGCCACCCAGTACTGCGGCGGGAGTTCGGGAGTATCGTCATAACTTGTATAACAGATGCTTTTCGAAGGTTGAGGTAAACGATTTCCGAAGGTTTCTTGGTTATGTGTTGAAGGATGGATACAGCTGGATGTAGGATTTGTTAGTTTTGGGTGAGGTATTATGCTTCCCCTGTATCCCCAACACCTGATTGCATAACCGGAAAATTTCGGGAGTTTATAAGTGGGAATTCAAGTAGCTCCTAGGATATCTTTCCGACAGATGTATGATATGAAATTGGGGTTCAACGTCTAGTGGTCCGCCTATTCACGGTTGGTTTTATAGTGGTTTCGTTGTGTCTTAAAGAGTCCTTGGCTATGTCGACTCGGGGACGCTTCGTATGTCATGTGCACTGCCTTGTACATGATGGTGTTGTACGATCGAGCCCATGTAGGCCCCACCATGAAAACTTCGGACGAAATCTGTATCATATGTTTGTTCCGGCTTATTTTGCAAGCCAATCCTTTGTTTTTGTTTTGATTTGTGGTATTCGAGTTGCTTCAATGTCAAGTGTTGATTCCATACCTTTTCTAAGCGGTGTTCTCATATTTTTATGTGAATACCAATCCTTCTTGATCGTCGAGTTTGCCATCTCAATTTCTTCTGAACCGGTGTGTCTCTATTCAAGTGGATCCGATCATTTTCAAGATCCACAAGATCAACTCAAATTTTTCGTCAACGGTGTTTGTTTCATCCATCTCCAAGTTGTCTTTGTTTTCCCACCCTCCCACCCTTTTTCTTCAAGGACTCAGATTTCTTATTCAAGTATCCTTTTATTGATGGGAAGCCTCTCCATTCCTTTTCCATCAATGTTCTTATCCGGTGATTCCCATGAAGATTCTAATGGAGCTTCAAGTTCGTCATTCTTCATTCTTTTCATCTCCGGTGGTTTCAAGTCAAGCTTTGTTGATCATATCCTTTCCTCGTTTCAATGCTTTCTCATGCCGGTGCAATTCTTAATAATTCACTTCTCACTATTCAATTGTTCCGGAGTGCTGAAGATATCTCGAAGATTCGTGTTTCCACTCTACATTTGGTCAAGCTCTTTCGAGATTGGTATCTCATTCTAGCCATTTTAATTCAACCGATGCAATCTATCTTTTAAATCATTCAACGGTGTTTTCTTTTGAGTGGGCCCTAACCTACATGTCCTTCCCCAGGATCTTACCTGACTCTTCTTATTTTCCCGGAGCTATCCTCAAATTTCTTTTCCAAGTTTGACGTAAGTATGAATTATTATCAGTCAAATGCCTTTCTCCAAGATGTTTCAAATTCTTTTCATCGTCGGTTCAACCTTTCTAATTTTCATCCTGGAGTATCTCAACAATTCATGGTGGTGTTCTCATCGGTTTTCTCAACAATTGAAGACCGAAGTAGAATTTCTCTTCAATCTTATCTGTTTCCATCAAAGATTCATGGTTCTAGCTTGATGCCTTCCTCTCATAATTGTTTTCGATTGTGAGAATTCTTTTCACCCTCAATATATAAATCCCCTCAAGCTTCTTCGTACATTTGCTAATTCTTCCCGGTGTTTCTTTATCTTTTCTTCGTTCATTTTCAATTCTTACGGGGGTTTGTGCAAGATTCCTCTTCTTTCGTTATCATATCTATTCATTCGATGTCCCAATCCTACCAGTGGTTCGTTGAACACTTTCTCAAGTTCGCGCTATATCTATCTTAATCCTTTCTATGAGAATAAGTAGTATGCCAAATCCATTGTTTGTAATCAACATAAGTGGTGAAGGATGAGCATAATGTAATTCTTATTCGTTTTTCATCGAGTAAGTTCAATTCCTGTTTTTCCGGAATGGTTCATCATATCACATTTCTTGATTCGAGATGCTTCATCTTTTATTTTCCCGGAGTTCCAAGCTCTCTCAATTTTCTCGTCATGCAGATACATCTAAGCATTGCAAGGCTTCAATCTTATTCTTTTCATCCGTATTTTCGTTTGTTCATCCTTTTTCTTACCGGACATCATCATGGAGGTTCTACATGATGGTTCATAAAGGATTTAATTCCTTCTCCAAGTCTTTCATCAAGATTCTTTTCTAAGAAGCTCAAGCTTTCTTCATATTGTAATCCGGAGTGCAATTCTTTCTACCGTATCATTGAAGGTGGTATTATATCATTCTTGATAATTTGAGTTCATGTTTCATGATTTACACGTTGTTAAGAATGAGGTATTTTAAATCCATCAACCTCTTCGTTGGAGGTATCTTGTGTCATGTTTCACCTAAAGCCTTCCCTAAGGATTGTTGCTATTTATGGTGCTTATAAATGACCCAAGTTCTTCATTTATCCTCCCGGTGAAATAAGTTTCTCGTCTCCTTATTCATATCATTCCAATCTATCGTTTCCGTTAGTGGCAGAATTTCACCTCAGCTTTGGAATGTTCTCCATAAGTCCACTACAAGCTTACTCTTTTCGTTGTTGGTTTTCCAACTACTCCGCTCGAACTTTCCCCTAAAGATGATTTTCAAAATCATTTGAGGTAGAAGCTATTGTTTTCTACTCCAAGCATTCCATTCCTTCCCCTCATTTCTTCCGGAGGCGTTGTGATGTTTCTCTTTTCTCTCATCATCTCGGATGGTGTTCTTTTCGTGATTACCCATTGACCGGAGTATCGCGTCCTCTTTTCAAGTATCCTCTCTTCTTGTCAAGATCATGTTAAATTCCTTCCTTTTCCAACCGGAGTGTTGTCGTATTTGATCTCTATCCCTCCGTGTGTTTTTTTTCAACCGGAGTGCTTGCATGTGCTTCTTGTTCATTGCAATCTTTATTTTTATGTCTTTCAACCTACAAGGTTCTCGTAATGTTCCTTGTTCCTCTTTTCTAACGGAGTGTTTTCAACTTTGTGCACCTTCGTTGTGTTCTTTCTCGAATTTTGTTCAACCTTTCAAGGTTCGTGGTTTCACTCGTTTGTCAAAGAAGCAACTTAGTTTTACCTCTTCTCTTTCTCTTCCGTTTTCCCTCCGGTGCCATCCTATATCTCGGGACGAGATCCTCTTGTAGTGGTGGAGTGTTGTAACGCCCCAAGACCGGAGCTTCAGATGCCTTCCAGGGTTTCCGGGTTTTGTCGTGTGTTTTGTTTGGTTCATTGCATTCATCATTGCATCATGTCATCATGCCATCATGTCATTTCTTTTTCTTAACTCAACTAAATAAATGGCATGGATCCTTGATCCATTTAAACCGAGGGAATTCACATGATGATTCTCTTTACAACATATCCTCTCGATATTTAGAGAGCTATAGTAAATATTCCAACTATTTGGATTTACCGCAAACACACGTGCAATTTAAAAACTCTCAGTTCCTTTCTGTTTCGAGTTGCTCCTCAAACCTTGCCATATATTCTTTCATCTTTTTCCGGAGCTCCACCAAAAATCCGAACATTTTTTGGACCTTCCTAACCCTCACTTACTATTCAAACCATTTGAATTTAAATCAAATGAGTTTGAATTTAAACTTTCAAAAATGCCCACTCCATTTTTCTTGGAACATGCACATTTTTGCGTGTCCGGGAAATTTATTCCCGTGCCCAAACTCCTTCTCTACCTTTTCTTTTCTTCCCTTTTCTTCCTCTTTTTCTTTTCTTTTTTTATTAGAGAAAATAGTGGGAGAGAGAGCCCAGCCTCTCAGGCCTGCTAGGCCTGCCCCTTTTCCTTAAGGCCCAGCTGACCCCTCCTCTCTACTGGGCCGGCCCCAAGCCCACCTATCGCTGCTAACCCTAGGCCCGAGCGAAACTCTCTCCCGATCGATCCCCAACTTCCCACGCATCACCTCCTCCTCGTTCCCTCACGCCGCCAGAGACCTTCGTCCCGACCCCTCGCTCAGCTCCTCTCGATCCCCATGGCCTCTCCCTCATTTCCCTCGCTCCCGCGGCTCTGCGCGCCTCTAGAGCTCGACGCATCACCGTTGGAGGAGCCGCCCTCGTCCGTCGCCCCGCCTCAAGTCCGCTGATGCCAAGCGCCGCCCTGACCTTCCCGCGGCCACCTCTCCTCCCCCTGCTCCTCCACGGGGTGCCGAACGGCGACCAAGATGAACGGGAACCCCACCGGGGCTCCTTCTCTATGCCCTCTCCTGGAGCCACCCGCTGCTACTGCTCTTCTTCGAGGCGCAAGTCCCGCCGCGGTTGCTGCTCTGCTCCTGCCCAGTCGGAGACCACGAGCCCCTCCACTTTTTCTTCCAGTGGAGCCCCGTACCTCGACCCCACCACCACATCCTCGCCAACCATGCGCCGGACCCCGAGGTCGCCTCCTCCCTGTTGGTGCCCAAGGACCATGTCGCCATGGTCTATGCCCGTCACCTTCGGTCTCTTTTGCCTTGCTGCCATGCATCTTGTATCCTCTGGTGCTCCCCTGTACTACGACCAGCAGCTCGAGCTGCCTCCATTCATCTCTGGTGACCTCCCGAGGTAGAGTCGTGCAAGTTCCTCGATGCCCTTTCAGTTCACCAAGATCGCCAAGTCCAGTGGCGCACCAAGTACATGGCGCCCTCCCGAGCACCTCCCGTTCATGCCTCCCCTCGTCCCCGTCAGCCATCCGTGAGAAGTTTTGGGATGGCCATGGACAAGAACCCCGCCGAGCATTTTGTTGCCTCGTTGCACTTTCGTTCCTGGAGTTTTGGACCGGCAAGACTTGCTGCCGAGACAAGAACCGCCACAAGACGTTTCAGAGATCGCCAAGTACCTCTACCGTTGGCCCCGAACACCTACAGACGTGTACGACTACCGTTGCCCGAAATACCATGGGTCACAAGCGCTGTGAACGACTACCGTCACTTGGGTTCGACAAGAAGCCGAGTACCACTACGTTTGCCTTGTACATCTACCCCAAGACCAGACCGTCAAGTACCGCGAGAATGTTTGTACCTCTACCGTCGCCGTGGATCCGACAAGTACCCCTACAACAAGTGTACCTCTACCGTCGTCTTCGGAATCGCTAAGAACGTCAAGTACCCCTTCGAGATGACGGGACCGGCAAGTTCGAATGACCCCAAGTACCTCTTCGAAACGACCGAGTACCATTACCGTCGGACGCACGAACGACTACAGGCCGAAACGTCACGTTCCTCGATGAACCATGTACGACTACCATTTCTCATGAATTCACCTAAGTACCACGTAATGGACGACCCTACAAGTTACCGTCGCCTTGGAGATGTTGGGTTCATCAAGTTCCTCTTCAGAAAAGTACCACTACTTCCCTCAACGTCCCGAGAACATCTAATTCCCCTACACCGCATCGAACTCGAACCCCTCCGATAATGCACGCTTCGAAGGTATAACCGCCGAGAACGACGCCCGTGGACGAATGATTGAGATGTATGAGTTGAACCGTGCGTTGCGTCGTGTCCGAGTTGTTCGTTGCACGAAGCCCCTCTTTTTCCTTGCCGCCATCATGTGGAAACCCGGAATCCGGGAGCACCCCATATTCTTGCATGACACACTTGCACCCATTTCCTTTTGCACTGGTATCCCCGTGAGCTTCCGGAACCGATATGTGGCAGTGGTATCATTTTCGGATTCATTGCCGTGGCACCCCTTTTCGTTTCTGCCACGATGACAAATGCTTCATAATGCTCTTGTCAACTGTTAATAAAAATTGCATAAAACTTGCATGTCATCCGCATCATGATAACAACTTCAAGTTTGGTTAAAACTGTTGTTTGCTTTAAATTGCTAATGCATATGGGGATTTACCGGATTTGTTGTTTGTTATATCCGGCCCCATTTAAAATGTTTAGTTTACTAATGCTCCACCTCTTGCCATGTTTAAACAACATTTAATATTGTTGAGGACCTAACCGGGAGTGAACCAAATAATTGTTTTGGTGTTTTGTCAATATGCATCCCGATGCATATTGAGCTCCACTTAACTTGTAGGTTTGTTTGTGCTCTTTGCCATGCCGTGCATATTTAAACCGAACATGCATCATACTTGTTTGTGCATCATGCCATGTGATGTGATGGTTGTTTACTTTGTTGTGTTCTTCTTTCCGGTGTTGCTTCTTCGGGTTGGTTCCGATAACGTCGCGTTTGTGAGGACTCGTTCGACTATGTCCGTTTGTCTTCTTCATTGACTCGTTCTTCCTCCTTGCGGGATTTCAGGCAAGATGACCATACCCTCGAAATCACTTCTATCTTTGCTTGCTAGTTGCTCGCTCTTTTGCTATGTCTGTGATGCGATACCTACCACTTGCTTATCATGCCTCCCATATTGTTGAACCAAGCCTCTAACCCACCTTGTCCTAGCAAACCGTTGTTTGGCTATGTTACCGCTTTGCTCAGCCCCTCTTATAGCGTTGTTAGTTGTAGGTGAAGAGTGAAGTTTGTTCCTGGTTGGAACATGGAGATGTTGTTCCTTGTTGGAACATGTTTACTTGTTGGGATATCACAATATCTTTTATTTAATTAATGCATCTATATACTTGGTAAAGGGTGGAAGGCACGCCCTTATGTCTGGTGTTTTGTTCCACTCTTGCCGCCCTAGTTTCCATCATATCGGTGTTATGTTCCCGGATTTTGCGTTCCTTACACGGTTGGGTTATAATGGGAACACCTTGATAGTTCGCTTTGAATAAAACTCCTCCAGCAAGGCCCAACCTTGCTTTTACCATTCGCCACCTAGCCTCTTTTTCCCATGGGTTAGGCCAGCCCAAGGGTCATCTTTATTTTAACCCCCCGGGCCAGTGCTTGTCTAAGTGTTGGTCCGAATTGACTAGACTGCGGGTTCACCTCGGGGAAACTTGAGGGCTGGTTTTACTCGTAGGATGTCTCATCCGGTGTTGTCCTGAGAACGAGATATGTGCAGCTCCTTTCAAGATGTCGGGGCATTGGGCGGTCTTGCTGGACTTGTTTTACCATTGTCGAGTATGTCTTGTAACCGGGATTCCGAGTCTGACCGGGTCTTCCCGCTAGAAGGAATATCCTTCGTTGACCATGAGAGCTTGTGATGGGCTAAGTTGGGACACCCCTGCAGGGATTTGAACTTTCGAAAGTCATGCCCGCGGTTATGGGCAGATGGGAATTTATTAATGTCCGGTTTTAGAAAACCTGAAGTTGATCTTAAATTAAAATTCATCAACCGTGTGTGTAACCGTGATGGTCTCTTCTCGGCGGAGTCTGGGAAGTGAACACGGTGTTGGAGTTATGCTTGACGTAGGTTGTTCTAGGATCACTTCTTGATCATAGTTTCTCGACCGTGCTTCGCCTTCTCTTCTCGCTCTCAATTGTGTAGGTTAGCCACCATATATGCTAGTCGCTTGCTGCAGCTACACCTCATGCCTTTTACCCTACCTATAAGCTTAAATTGTCTTGATCGCGAGGGTGTGAGATTTCTGAGTCCCCGTAACTCACAGATACTTCCAAAACCAGTTTGCAGGTGCCGATGATACCGTGCAGGTGATGCCACTGAGCTCAAGAGGAGCTCGATGAAGATTTTGTCCTTGTATTGCTTCGTTCTAGTTGATCAGTAGTGGAGCCCAGTTGGGGTCGATTGGGGATCTGTGTAGCTTTTGGGGTAGTCTTCTTTTATTTTGGTTCCGTAGTCGGACCTTGTATGTATTTGGTTGATGTAATGCTTTATTCATGTAATTGTGTGAAGTGGCGATTGTAAGCCAACTATGTATCTCTTTCCCTTATGTATTACATGGGTTGTGTGAAGATTACCTCACTTGCGACATTGCTTTCAATGCGGTTATGCCTCTAAGTCGTGCTTCGACACATGGGAGATATAGCCGCATCGAGGGCGTAGTCATTGTACATTGATAACCCCAAGACGGCTTCATCACCAGAGCTTTGCGCAGGCGAAGACTGCTTTTGTCAGTATAGTTTATACTTGCTGTCCCCCTTCAAATTAGCCCGCCATTGTTGGCTCCCTTCCCGCTCAATATTTGGGAAGAGGACCAGGGCCTCTATAAATAGGACCAGCCGCCCACATAGCAAAGAAAAGGTCGGTTCGATCGGTAGGAAGCAGAGTAAGAGAGAGAGAGAAAGGTGCCTGAACTCCTCCTAGCAGTTCGTCACCCCAACCAAGAACAGACCCTCGCGAGGCTGTTCTTCCTTGTATTATTCATCATCATCAGCCCCAAGAGGCAATCCACCAACCACACACTGGAGTAGGGTATTACACCATAACGGTGGCCCGAACCAGTATAAATCTTGTGTCTCTTGTGCAGTTCTTTTGGTAGTTTAGATCTTTGCGAGGCGGGAAGGTAGAAGGCGTAATCTCCGTGCGCACCCCAGTGTTCGAACCTTAAGGGTCTGCCAGAACCCGAAATCCGACATTGGGCGCGCCAGGTAGGGGTGCGACGGAATTCGTCGTCCACCACTCTGTTCTCCTCCGACCATCGCCTCCATGTCCGACACTCGTCGGGCCCGCGCTGAGCGCCGGGCCGCCATCGCTTCCCGCGTCGCCCAGACGGCGCCCGTCGGCGGACGTCCTCGTCGTTCCCCCTCGCCCGCTGTCAACGCCGCCACCGGCCCGGCGGGGGGCAAGCAGCAAGCGTCGTCTCAGCATCCGTCCGTGCGGCAGGATGACCGCACCGCTACTCTATCGCCCGCACCAACTGGTTCTTAATTCTGCGCGCTCCGCGCCCCCTCGGAGGCTCGAGCTGCGCTCCTCGCGGCAAGCGAGCTCCTGCGCTGCCGCCCCGCCGATGATGTCTACGGGAGATGGCTCGACCGTGTTGCCGAGCTCGTCCGCGCTGCAGGGGGCTCCCCTGCGCCGTCCCATCGCGCTACACCAACACCTACGGTCGTCGCGGCCCTCCTAGGCGGCTCGCAGGCACCGCCCACAAGACGCCACATCAAGCCGTTCATCCGCTGGGTCAGTGCCGCTTCCACGCGGCAGGGGGCTCCCCCGGATCGGACGGCGCCCGAGACCAGCCTGACCTTCAGTTCAGAGGATCACCCCTCCAACTCGGCCTGCTCGGGCGCGCTCCCCATGTTGTGCACCCGCACCATTTGCCAGGTGGCCGTCACCAAAACCCTCGTTGATGGCGGCGCGGGCCTCAGCGTGCTCTCGATCGAGGCCTTCAACCTCCTCCGCATACCCCTGGAACGGCTGCAACCCAGCCGGCCCTTCTTAGGCATTGGGGGCAAGCAGTCCAGTTCCTTGGGGCAGATCTGGCTCCCAGTGACCTTTGGCACCTACGACAACTTCCGCATGGAGCTAGTCGACTTCGACATCGCCCCCATCGGCCTCCCCTACAACGCCATCCTCGGCTACCCAGCGCTGGCCCAATTTATGGCCGCGACACACCCGGCGTACAACCTCATGAAGATGCCCGGGAGCAACGGTGTCCTCACCATGCACGGGGACACCAGGGACGCGCTGCGGGCGCTCAAGCTCGCCTTCAAGACGGCGGTGTCGGCACAGCCTGCCGACTTGGAGCCCCCCGAGGCCAAGGGGGCTGCACCCGCCAAGAAGAAGTAGTTGTTCACCCAAGACAAGGCAGAACAGGGACAAGGAAGGCCTACAGAAACCACCACTGCGGCTGAGGAGGATCAGCCTCCGCAGAGGGGTGCACCGGAGGCGGAAGAGGCCCCTCTTCCAGATGGCCAGTCTCAGGAGGCCTCATTGCCTCAAGAGGCGCCACGGTCTCCGGAAGGAGCCACCAGCACTAACGCACTCCGCCTCGTTGAGCACCCAGTGTACTTCGTCAGCACAGTACTCCGGGATGCAAGAGCACGGTACCCCATGCCCCAGAAACTCATCCTCGCGCTACTGGTGGCCTCACGCAAGTTGCGGCACTATTTTTAGGGTCACCCCATCAAGGTCGCCTCGTCGTACCCCCTGGAGAGAGTGCTCAGGAGCCCTAATTCAGCTGGAAGGGTTGCTGAGTAGAACATAGAACTACAAGTGTTTCAGCTCGAATTCAGCACGACCAGGGTCATCAAGGGAGCAGCGTTGGCGGATTTTGTGGCAGAATGGACGGAGGCGCCAGGCCTCAAGGCTGATGAGGATCGGTCCCTATCCCCGGGAACCGAAGCGCCAGAAGGCCGGGTCATGTACTTCGATGGGGCGTTCTCCAGGCATGGCGCTGGAGCTGGGGCGGTGCTCATATCGCCCACACAGGACAAGCTCTATTACGCCATGCAACTCTGTTTCCAGCAAGGCGAAAAGGTCTCCAACAACATAGCGGAGTATGAAGGTTTAATAGCAGGCTTGAAGGCCGCGGCCGCCCTGGGAGTGAAGCACCTCACCATCAAGGGCGATTCGCAGCTCCTTGTCAACTTCTCCAACAAGGTGTACGAGCCGAAGGATGAGCACATGGAAGCCTACCTTGCGGAAGTCCGCAGGATGGAGAAGCAATTCTGGGGGTTGGAATTGCAGCATGTGCCCCGTGGCACCAATCAGGAGGCCGGCGATATCGCCAAACACGCGTCCAGACGGCTACCCCAGGAGCCTGGCGTTTTCGAGGAGCGGCTCTTCAAGCCCTCAGCTCTGCCGTCATTGTCAAACACGGCTCAGCCCTTGGAGGAGCTCCCCCAGCCACCTGCCTCAGGAGCTTCGACCTGTGGCCCGGCCTCCGGAGCGCGCCTGCTCTTGATGATGGAACCTCAGGAGGGATGTTGGATAACGGAGCTCCGGAGCTACTTGATGCAAGGGACCTTGCCGGAGAAGGAGGAGGAGGCGGAGCGAGTGGCACGCCAGGCCACGGCATACTGCATCAGAGACGGAGAGCTCTACCGGAAGCGACCAAACGATGTATCACTACGCTGCATCTCCAGGGAGCAAGGGAAGGAGCTACTGGAGGATATACACGGCGGAGACTGCGGACATCATTCGTCATCGTGGACCCTCGTCGGCAAGGCGTTCCGCAGTGGGTTTTATTGGCCCACCGCGCTCAATGACGCCGTGGAACTAGTGAAAGCTTGTGAAGCCTGCCAGTTCCAGGCCAAGCAGATCCATCAGCAAGCAGGAGGCTTGCAGACTATTCCCCTTTTGTGGCCATTCGCAGTCTGGGGGCTGGACATCTTGGGCCCGTTTCCTCGGGCGCCAGGGGGCTATCGCTACCTCTACGTTGCCGTGGCCAATTTCACCATGTGGGCTGAAGTAGAGGCTGTCCGCACCATCCCCGCAGGTTCCGCGCTCAAGTTCATCAAGGGCATCATAAGCCAGTTTGGGGTGCCGAATCGCATCATCACAGACAACGGTTTCGCAGTTCACCAGTAACCTCTTCAAAACATACTCTGCTAACCTTGGAACGCAGATATGCTACGCCTCAGTGGCGCACCCCCGGAGCAACGGCCAGGCCGAGCGGGCCAACACGGAGGTCCTGAGGGGCCTCAAGACCAGGACGTTCAAGAAGAAGCTGGAAGCCTGTGGAAGAGGTTGGTACGACGAGCTTCAGTCCGTGCCGTGGTCCATCTGCACCACCGCAACCAAACCGACTGGGGAGACCCCGTTCTTCCTGGTCTACGGAGCGAAAGCGGTCCTCCCTCACGAGGTCAGACATCGCTCCGCGTGGGTCCTGGTATTCGATGAGGCGCAGCAGGACGCCATGCGGGGGATGGACCTCGTGCTGGGGGAGGAACATCGCCGAGAAGCCGCGCTGCGAGCGGCAAGGTACCAGCAAGCGCTGCGGTGATATCACTACCGAAACATCCGTCCCAAGACTCTCGAGGTAGGAGACCTCGTGCTCAGGTGGGTCCTCTCCAGGGAGGGACTGGACAAGCTCTCTCCCATGTGGGAGGGCCCGTTCAAGGTTGTTCATGTTTCCAGGCCTGGCTCCGCATGCTTGGAGACTCAGGAGGGAGTGCCGGTCCAGAATGCATGGAACATCCAGTACCTCCGGAGGTTCTACCCCTGAAAAGGCCCAGAGCCTGTGAAGCAAGGCGAGTGCCTATGAAGCTATCGCGTTTTGGAAAAGGCACAGAGCCTGTGAAGCAAGGCGAGTGCCTGTGAAGCTATCACGTTTTGGAAAAGGCATAGAGCCTGTGAAGCAAGGCGAGTGCCTGTGAAGCTATCGCGTTTTGGAAAAGGCCCAGAGCCTGTGAAGCAAGGCGAGTGCCTATGAAGCTATCGCGTTTTGGAAAAGGCCTAGAGCCTGTGAAGCAAGGCGAGTGCCTGTGAAGCTATCGCGTTTTGGAAAAGGCCCAGAGCCTGTGAAGCAAGGCGAGTGCCTGTGAAGCTATCGCGTTTTGGGAAAAGGCCCGGAGCCTGTGAAGAAGGCCAATGCCTGTGAAGCTCGCCGCCCGTCACACTCTCACGTAATAATGAGTTGGGGCTGTACACGCCCCGGAGTCTTAGGAGCGCCGGCCTCAGGCCCTGGGGCTCCCTCCTACGCCCAGTGGCAGCACTTAGCTCCGCGCTGGTGAGAAGACGTCGAAGACTAGATTAGGTGCCGGACGCGGCTTTTCATTTGCTTTCCGCAGTTGGCTTGTTCCTTCTCATTTGAAGTTTTATTGAAGTCGTTGCCATCTTTGGCTTGCGGTTCTTCGGATATTCGCTCTCCTATCTCGTTTTCTCTTGCGCAAGGCCTCGCGAGGGGGGCAGCTGAGCGCCCTCGCGAGCGTTCCTATCCTAGTCATTCAACGAGTTCGCGACCTGGGCCCCTTACAGGAGCACCCCTCCAGTCCGAGCCCCACGGGCGTTGCGACACAAACAAAGGGCCTAGGTCGGTCGCCCCCCACCCCCGCCCCCCACGGCCGGGGCCGGGAGCTATCCATGCTTGGGTACATAGCTGGAAGGAACGGTAACAAAAGCAATGACCCAAACACGCTCCCGCGGGGTCCGCACTATTTTCTTTGTTGCGCAGGAAGAAGGGAAAAAGGAAGAACAAAATCCGGCACGGCACAGCTCACACCGGCCCGCAGGGAAGGCCCGGGCTGCCTCCGGAGCTCAGGCGGACTCCCTCCCGCGCCTCACCAGGGCGCGGTAGCGTGGAGTCTGATCGCGGCCGCCGCTGGAGGAGTCGCCGCCAGAAGAAGAACCAGAGAAGCTTGAGGGACTCCGAGCGCCGCCAGCCGCGCGAGCGCTGCTCCCTCCACGTCACTGGAGCTGGGTTCCCAGCCGCGGTCGTCACCCTCGGGGCAGCACCCCGCGCGGCGACCATCTTCCCCAAACAACCTCACGTAGAGGGTGGCGTCGCCGTCGAACTTGAAGTGTAGGGTGCACCGGCGGCCCATGCCACGCGCACGGGCAAACGTCTGCCAACCGCGGGCCAGGGACAGGCTCCCGCCCGCGGAGACCTCTAGGGAGACCCATGAGGCCCGGCTGCAGCAGCGTCGGCCTGGACCTAGAGGCCACCCGGGGCGCCGGTCGGGAGCTCGCCTAGGAGGAAGCGAGGAAGCGGGAGCCGGGTGCTAGCCGGCTCTGCCGACCACACGACGAACTCTGGCAGCACTTCAGCAGCACGAACGCGTGGCCTGGGGGGACGCGCAGCTGGGGCGCGCCCCCCGGCTGCAGCAACCCGCCCATCGCAGTGCTGAAGATCACCTCCACGGCCGCGGGGAGCCGCCATGGTGGCCACAGGATGCTTGCGAGGGCGCCCTCTGCCGCGCTTGGGCGGGGGAGAGGCGGGCTCAACCCGGCAAGCCTTCCCCTTCTCGGCGGCCGAGAATCTCTTCGACGGGGCCATGAAGAAGAAGGAGAAGCAAGGAGGAATGGGCTAGAAGGGCACGCGCAGCCCCGTACTTATAGCCGGCGAAGGCCAACCGCCGGCCTCCACGATCGCAGGTAATCATGACATGATTTGCATGCAAGGACTTGTCCAACTCGCGCGATCACCGAGGCGTCATGGGGAAGTGGAGACACCCATGTCCCATCAACCGCCACGCGACGCCCAAGGCCGCAGGCTGTTAGGGCCCACGGCACTTTGCCCTTGCCCTTTCACCTCTCGGCACGGCCAAGTCCGGGCGCGCCTTGGGCCCGGGGGCTACTGTCGGCATTCTGGGAACGGGGGTCCCCAGACTTGCCTGCCTGCGGCCTGTGGCGTGGCTCAAAGGAGGCCCAGCATGGCCCATCTTCACCAACACAAGACTCAAGACCCTCGCGAGGGGCCAAGCCTCGCGAGGCGGACGACACGGAGCTTCCTCAGGCACGGCCTCGTCAGGCTGGCTCGCGAGGAGGCGGAGAGATCAAGGCGGGGTACCTCGCGAGGTGCCCGTGACGCAAGCCATGACGACTCAGGGCGTTTGGCGGGTGCCAACGCATGCAGCGTCCTTCTTTCCTCTTTGGTGCAAAGGGGGCAAGCACAGTCGCGGAGTACCGAGGCATCAGGCAAAGGTTACCATTTCGGTGCAATGAGACCAAGACCAGGAGGACTATGAGACGGAGGTCACCGTGGAGCCCAAGACGGCGTCATCACCAGAGCTTTGCGCAGGCGAAGACTGCTTTTGTCAGGATAGTTGATACTTGCTGTCTCCCTTCAAATTAGCCCGCCATTGATGGCTCCCTTCCCGCTCAATATTTGGGAAGAGGACCAGGGCCTCTATAAATAGGACCAGCCGCCCATGTAGCAAAGAAAAGGTCGGTTCGATCGGTAGGAAGCAGAGTAAGAGAGAGAGAGAGAGAGAGAGAGAGAGAGAGAGAAAGGTGGCTGAACTCCTCCTAGCAGTTCGTCACCCCAGCCAAGAACAGACCCTCGCGAGGCTGTTCTTCCTTGTATTATTCATCATCGTCAGCCCCAAGAGGCAATCCACCAACCACACACTAGAGTAGGGTATTACACCATAACGGTGGCCCGAACCAGTATAAATCTTGTGTCTCTTGTGCAGTTCTTTTGGTAGTTTAGATCTTTGCGACGCGGGGAGGTAGAATGCGTAATCTCCGTGCGCACCCCAGTGTTCGAACCTTAAGGGTCTGCCGGAACCCAAAATCTGACAGCCGAGGCACAATGTCAAGAACAACAACAACGAGAAGCTCAAGCACTTGAAGCACAACATGCCCTCCGAGATTCAAGTCGATCTGTAGCCACGCGCAACCGGCAAGCCCATGAGCAACAAGAAGTGCTTCATGATGAAGTTCAAGAACGAATATATCAAGCTTGCTTTAATCGTCAAGTTCCTCAAGCTCCTCCACAAGCTCAAGAAGCTCCTCCACAAGATCGACAAGAACATCAAGTTCACCAAGAGCATGAAGATAATGGAAATCATCCAAGGCAAGAGAAACATGAGGTTGACACCCCTTCACGTCCAGGGCGTTATCATCCCCAACCCCAACACAATGAAGAGCAACGCTACGGCAAGCTAAAGTTCACCATGCCCAAGTTTTCCGGAAGCAATGATCCCGAAGATTAATTTTCATGGGCATTGAAGGTTGACAAAATCTTTCGCTTGCACAATTATGAGGAAGATAAAAAGATCACGATGGAATCCCTTGAATTCCAAGACTACGTCCTCATTTGGTGGGAACCAGTCATTGGGTGCTGTGAGGCAAGAGGTGAACCACTCGTCACTACTTGGGCACAAATGAAGGATGTCATGAGAGCACGTTTTGTGCCAAACTACTACAACCGCGACCTTCTCAAGAAACTCCAACTCCTCAAGCAAGGAACCAAGAGGGTTGAAGAGTACTACAAGGAAATGGAGATTGCCATGATAAGAGCCAATGTCACAGAATATGATAAACAAACTATGGCACGTTTCTTGAATGGACTCAATCATCCTATCAAGAAGATGGCCGACTTCCAACCTTACTCCAACCTCATTGAGCTAGTGCATCAAGCAACCAAGGCGGAGCAGCAAGTGCAAGATGACTTCAAGTATGCGAAGTACTCTTCCAAGAGCTATGGCTTCTCCAACACCCAATCTTCAACGACTCCAACATCTTCTACGTCAACCAAGCCATCTACAAGCACGACAACAAGTCAAGTTACAAGAAAACAAGGAAAACCTCAAGTCGTCCTCCTACTACAAGCAATTTCAAGCCAAGAGCTTCATCATCATCTACCCCAACCGATGAGACCATCAAGACAAGTTCCTTCAAATGCTTCACATGCGGCGGCCGAGGCCACAAGTCCTTTGAGTGTACCAGCAAGCGCGCCATGATCCTCAACAACGACGGAACCTATGACTCCATGAGTGAAGAGGAAATGGAAGCCCTTGAGCAAGTGGCCATGCACCAACTAGTGAACGAAGAGGAAGATGATCAAGTTTTTTTGATGAAGATTCGAGCCCTGCTCTTGTTGTCTCTAAGGTCTTGATACTTCACCATCAACAAGACGAAGACCAAAGTTGCCATATTTTCCACACCAAGGCCAGCATCAATGGAAGGTCCGTGAAGGTCATCATCGTTGGAGGGAGTTTCCATAACTTAGCAAGTGAAGAACTATGCTCCAAGCTCCAATTGGTGAAGATGAAGCACCCACATACCTACAAGGTTCAATGGCTAAGCGACTCCGGCACTATCCATGTTAAGCATATGGTACAAGTTTCCTTCAAGATCGGAGCTTAAACAGACACTTTGGAGTGTGATGTTGTTCCTATGTCCGTTTGCCACCTACTTCTTGGATGGCCATGGCAATTTTACCGAGGTGTCATCCACAATGGACGGACCAATCACTATAGCTTCAAGATGAAGGGCAAGGAGTATGTGCTACGACCTATGTCTCCAAGCCAAGTGATCGCCGACAAGCAAGCCACCCATCGTGGAGAGAATAGTGAGAGTGCGAACCACCAAAAAGAGAGTGAGTGCCACATGGCCAAATTGAGTGCCTCCACAATGAGCGATAAGAAAAACCTAGTCCTATTTGCCACCAAAAGTGAGATGAGAGCAGTGTGTGAGAACCCATCAAGTGTCATGCACTATGTCCTTTTGTGCAAGGATGAGGCAACAAAACTAACAACTCTCACAATCTACCTTTCGTGTTATCTTCTCTATTGCAAGAATTCCCAAACGTTTTCCCCGATGAGCTACCTCCGGGTCTACCTCCACTATGAGGCATCGAACACCGAATCGACCTGATCCCCGAAGCACCACTTCCGAACAAGGCTCCCAACCGCGTCAACCCCAAGGAAACTAAGGAGATCCAACAATAAGTACAATAATTCATCGACAAGGCCATGTAAGAGAAAGCTTGAGCCCTTGTGCCATACCGGTAATCCTTGTTCCCAAGAAAGATGTTACATATCGCATGTGTTCCGATTGTCATCCTATCAATGCTATTGCCGTGCATTATCGTTACACTATTCCATGCCTAGATGATATGCTATATGAGCTTAGCGGAGCCACCATTTTCACTAAAATTGATCTTAAAAGTGGCTACTATCAAATATGCATCCAAGAAGGCGATCAATTGAAAACTGCATTTAAGACTAAATTTAGCTTATATGAATGGCTTGTTATGCCAATGGGTTTATCCAAAGCACCCGGTACTTTCATGCGAGTCATGCACTTTGTTCTTGGGCCCTATATTGGTGTATTTGTTGTGGTCTATTTTGACAATATTCTTGTGTTTAGCAAATCTCTCAAAGATCATGCCACCCATCTTAGAACCCTGTTGCAAACCCTTAGGAAAGAGCGCCTTTATGCTAATATGGACAAATGCCGTTTTGGTGTTGATAAGCTTGTTTTCTTGGGTTTCATTGTGTCTTCTAAGGGTGTTCATGTTGATGAATCTAAGATCAATGCTATTAATACTTGGCCGCAACCAACCAACTTGCAACAAGGGCATAGTTTTCTTGGTGTAGCCAGTTTCTATCATAGATTCATCAAGGATTTTAGCACCATTGCATCCCCTTTACATGCTTTTTGAGTAAGAAAAATGCACCATTTGTTTGGGGACGATCCCAAGACACCGCATTTAATGATCTTAAGAATTTGCTTACTCATGACCCCGTGCTTGCATTATCCAACTTTGACAAACCTTTTGAATTTCATTGCGATGATAGTGGTAATGGCATAGGAGGTGTCTTAATGCAATAAAAGCGCTCCATAGCTTACTTTAGTTAGAAACTTTCCGAAGCGCAACTCAATTACCCCATCTATGACAAAGAGATATATGCTTTAGTGCAAGTTTTGCGTGAATGGCAAAATTATCTTTGCCCTCATGAATTTATCATCCATACCGATCATGAAACACACAAGTATCTTAAGGGACAAACTAACTTGAACAAGCGTCATGCTAAATGGAGTGAATTCATTGAGTCATTTCCTTATGTAATCAAGTATATCAAATGCAAGGAAAATGCTGTGGCGGATGCGCTTTCCCGCAAATGCATGCTTGTTACTAAACTTGAATTGCATGTCATTGTCTTTGTGCACATAAAAGACTTGTATGCGCATGATCCTACTTTTGCTATTCCTTATGCCAAGTGTTTGACGCATACATCTTGGGAATGCTATTACATCAAAGATGACTATCTTATGAGAGCTAACAAACCTTGCATTCCTATGTCTTTTCTTCGTTTGTTACTTTTGCAAGAATCTCATGGAGGACTAATGTCAGGACCCCGATTCCAAGCCACATCGATCTAGCCGGTAACACCTCATATCACTTTGCGGCCTCACGCACAGTATCCCACGGGTGTCACATTACCATGGCCCGGGACCGTTTGCGCCTTTTGGCTGACATATATGATAGTGTCGCTAGTATCCATATGACAGAGAACCCGGGCCGACATGGCTAGTCGTGAACCCAAAGCGGCATAGACCTATGGAGACAGGCATACATGAATCACATCGAACATGTCGGTCATCAACGAGTGATTCCGGGCTGTAGCACTGGGCTAACAGGACTCTGGGGACCCCGGGCAGTAGCAGGCTAGGCAGGACTCCGGAAGTCACCACGTGACATTTCCCCGAAGGGACAGACATAGGGACGAAATGAAACACATGCCGGCCAGTCAAGTGTCCTAAACAGTAGTGCTGGGCTAGCAGGACTCCGGTGAACCGTGCCGTAGCGGACTACTATGGCTCGAGGAATACTAGACTACATTTCCCCATAAGAAAGGCTGCCAAGGATATACAACTAGATTGTCGAATCCCACTCATACCAAGCATTTCAATCATACACACAATATGCCCGATATGAGTACATACAACATGGCATCACAACAAAACTCTACAACTCAAGTACTTTATTCAAAGGCTCCAGGGAGCCATACATAACATGTCATACAGATAGGGGTCACATGACCCGATACTCAAGTCATACAATCATACAAGCACATGCGGAAGCAACTAGTCTGAGTATAGACTCTAAAAAGAAAGAAGGCTTCTCGAAGCTTGTCTATCTACATAGGGCCCTCCATGGCCGGGATCACCACCTGGGTGGCTAGTCACTCGTCGATGTCAAGGTCTACATAAAACCCATCGGAGGGGGCAGGGTTGTCGTCTGAAAACAATAAATAGGCAAACATGAGTACAAAGGTACTCAGCAAGTCTTACATCAGAACCTACTATACATGCTTATTCTCAAGAAGGTGGTGGGGTTAATGCAGCAAGCCAGCTTTGAATCTTGGCTAAACTATCCTGCGGAACTTCACTAGTAAAATAGTTTTCGCACACGAGTCCACTACTCACCAACACAATACTCCACCGGGGATCCGCCCTCGTCATCCTGCGAGAGGGCCATCCTCACTACTCACACTTATCTTGAGTCTTTTAGTAGTATCCATTAGCTTGTCTATGAACTGTATAGGCAACCAAGTAGTCCTTTACCGCGGACGCGGCTATTCGAACAGTTTTGTACCATGCAGGGGTGTACTTCGTCACACATGTTTCCACCACTTAGCGTCTTCACACGACATGTGCTCGGCAGACTTCAAGCGAAAACCGATGTGGGTGTAGACCACGACCTAACTAACCTCACAAGTCTCTAGTCCAGGTTTATCGCCTATTCAGGTTCCATCCGCAAGGAAATCTGGCCGGGGTGTCCTCAACAGCCCCAAACGATGTGTACAGGGTTCCGAGACGCCAAACGGGCGCCCGGCATACCCGGCCATAGTGTATCTACCGCATCATAGCCCACCCCTAGGGTCAGCGCTACGCACGGCCCCCAACACATGTCCTACAAACACCAGAAACTAGTTGCAACTCCTGCACAGAGGCGAGAGGGGTCAGTAAGTCGAGCGGGGTCATATTTCAGGGCCCAATGTGTGGTAGTAGCTGAATTTTAAATCACGCATGCAGATCTCAGTTCTTAGGGACGGTCTCAATGAAACAACCCACCATGTACTCCTACATGGCCTCTCATCGATACCTTTACCAAAACATGTTCAACACATCCCTCACAGTACCGACATAAGCATTTCACTCTAGCCCATCACCCAGATGAACCAGACCTGACACAACTCTAAGCATAGCAGGCATAGCAAGGTAGGAATCACAAAACATGGCTCAGTCAACTCCTACACATGCTAGTGGGTTTCATCTAGTTACTATGGCAATGACAGGTCATGCAGAGGATAAGGGTTCAACTACCGTAGCACACAGCAGTTTGAATCGCGTTGTCTTAATGCAGTAAACAAGAGCAGAAGCGAGAACATGGGTTTGTATCGGAATGATCAATGGATGCTTGCCTGATGGGGTGGTAGCGGGATATTGCCCTTCAGTTGGATACTCGTGAATATCCTCGGAGGCAGAACCTACCACGGAGAACACATCGGAGCACAATCAACACATGACGATATGCAACAATATGATGCATGCTATGACATGGCAATATGATTGTGTCTTGGCCTAATGCAAGCTAGAATAGAAAGGGATGAACTCATTTGAATCAAAGATTCAAATATTAGCTCATTAAACATGGCATTTATAGTGCATTATCTTATTCTGACTAAACAGCAAGGTAAACTTGTTTTGTCAGGCATGAAACCATTATAGATGAATAGATTGAATTTTTCTGATAATTTTTCATATATAATTTATCTCATTTGGAGCTATGGTTGAATTTCTATGAATTTTTGAAGTTTGAACTATTTTCTGGAATTTCCTGAATAAAAATAATTCCAGAAATTCAATTACCGCGTCAGCAACGCGTCATGCTGACCTCAGCTGGTCAAAGGCGCCAGCCAGGTCAAACCTGACTGGTGGGGCCCACTAGTCAGTGTCTCTATGCACTAACTATGTTTAGTTAGCCTAATTAACTGGTAGGGCCCACTAGTCAGTGACTATACTAATTAAACTAACCTATTTAGTTAGCACTAACAGGGTAATTCGTCGGGAGGGGCCCGCATGTCGGTGAGAGAGAGGGGGGAGGTCAACCCACGTCAGCAAGTCAACCTCGCCGGTCAGCGGGTCAAAACCTGTCGGCGTTCAGCCGCCGGCGAGGCCAGACGCGGTGGCGCGCTGCGGAAATCGCCCACAGGGCACCAAATGATGCGCGGAGAGCAGCTACGGGTAGCTGGGGACGAACCGCGGCGTTTGGTGGTGTTGGTTGGGCTCGGGGTGGCCGGAAACGACGCCGGCGATGACCTCGGCGGTCGCAAGAGTTCGGGCGTGGTTGAATCCGACGCTATGGGGCACGACGAGGCGCGGGGAGTGGTGCGTTAGGTCCCTGGGACTGCGCTGATCCCAGTGGTGTGCCTGGCTTCAAGCCACGGTGGCCCTGGCCACGATGGCGACGAGGCACGGCGCCGGCGAGCTTCGGCCGCGGTGGAAATCGGAGCTACAGGGCGCAAACGAGCAACGGGAAGGTGGGGATCGAAGGAGAAGCTCACGATGGACTCGCAGAGAAGCCGGGCGTGCTCGGGGAAGCACCGGAGCGAAGCGGGGCGGCGAGGGGATCTCCGGCGACCCGAGGAGGAAGAAGATGAAGCAGCCGGCGATGCAGGCCGTCCCAGCGCTCGGGGCCAGGGTAGAGCGAAGCGGCGGACGATGGTGGAGCTTGCAGACAAGGTGGGGAGGCGAGGGGAGCATGGTGGCCGTGGCTACATCGGCGGTGCGGCTGCGGCTGCGCTCGGTTGAGCTAGAGGGAGAGAGCCAGGCGAGGGGATGGGGATGAGAGAGTGAGCGAGGGGGTTCCAAGGGTGCGTGGCGTCGTTGGGGACGTCCAGAGCGTCGAGGACGCAGGCAGGCAGGGTGGAGGTGGCGCGCGCGTGCCCGCGCGCCGTGGGCACACGCCCTCTGCCTACTGTCGAAAGAGGAAGAAGACCGGGGAGCCCCTGGTGGGCTGGGCCAGAACAGGAGCTGGGCCGGCTCTGCTGCATGTAAGAAGCCCAGGTAACTCTTTCTCTCTCTGTTGTTTTCTGTTTGTTTTCTTTTTCTATTTTTCTGTAGCTTTAGGGCTTTATTTAAAATACCCACGCACTTGCTAAAATCCTGAAAATAATTGTGGGCTCTGTTGGGATTATTCCTAACAGCAAACATTTATTTCCAGAATTATTTGAGCATTTGAATTATTTTATAGCATTTAAATGCCCAAATTCAAATATTTATGATTTAAATCAATGACCTTCTGTTGACCTAGAAAATTGTGCACCAATTTTGCCAGAGGTTCTAACCCAAGGCAAAGAGGGTGAACATTTTAGAAGGGCATTTCAGGTTCATTGAAATTATTTTTAGTAAACCCTAGTTGATTTCAGGGGGGGTGCTGGGGGTTCTGCCTTTCCCATTTCAAGTTTCTGATGAAAGTAAACATGATGCACACTCTAATGCATGGACTAGCTAGGGTGTGACAACTCACCCCCACTCAAAAGAATCTCGTCCCGAGATTTAGGATCCTCTGGAAAGAAGGTGGGGTACTCGAGTCAAAGACGATGCTCCCTTTCCCAAGTGGCTTCTTCCTCGGAATGGTGTGACCATTGAATCTTGAGAAACTTGATATTACGACGTCGAGTGGTACGCTCGGCTTGATCAAGGATACGAACGGGATATTCCCGATAAGAGAGGTTATCTTGTAGATCAAGCGTTTTGTGGTCCACTCCACGGATAGGATCCGCGAAGCAATGCCTGAGTTGTGAAACGTGCAAGACATCATGAACTCTGGAAAGATGCGCAGGTAGTTCCAATTGGTAGGCAACTTCTCCTCGTTTGGCAAGAATGCAAAAGGGTCCAATGTAACGAGGAGCCAATTTGCCTTTGATACCGAAACGATGGGTTCCCTTTAACGGGGTAACCCGAAGGTAAGCCTTCTCGTCAACTTCATAAGTCATAGGCTTATGTTTACGATCATATTGACTCTTTTGACGAGATTGGGCTATTTTCAAATTCTCACGAATAACGAGAACCTGCTCTTCCGCTTCCTGAATCATATCCGGGCCAAAGAGTTGTCTTTCCCCGGTTTCTGACCAGTTAAGAGGCATTCGACATTTTCGTCCATAGAGAACTTCGAAAGGAGCTTTGCCCAAGCTAGCTTGATAACTATTGTTATAAGCAAACTCCGCGAATGGAAGGCATTTCTCCCAACTCATTCCAAACGAGATAACAGAAGCTCGGAGCATATCTTCCAGTATTTGATTGACTCGCTCTACTTGACCACTTGATTGAGGATGGAAGGCGGTGCTAAAGGAAAGATGAGTTCCCATAGCATTTTGGAAACTTTCCCAAAATCGAGAGGTGAAGAGACTCCCACGGTCTGAGTTAATTTCCAATGGAACACCATGAAGAGACACTATTCGGGAGATGTATAAATCAGCTAGCTGGCTAGCGGTGATACTCTCACGAATAGGTAGAAAGTGGGCTACTTTGGAAAGACGGTCGATCACGACGAAGATGGCATTATTCCCTCTCTTGGTCCTGGGAAACCCAGTGATGAAATCCATACTGATTTTATCCCATTTCCATTCAGGAATAGCCAAAGGATGAAGGGTGCCAGCAGGCCGTTGATGCTCTGCTTTAACACGACGACAAACATCGCAATTAGCAATGTATAGAGCGATTTCTCTCTTCATCCTAGTCCACCAAAACCTTTGGCGTAGGTCTTGATACATTTTGGTACTACCGGGATGAATGGTGAGAGGGGATTCATGAGCTTCCTTAAGGATCAACTGGCGTAGATGTTGTTTCTTGGGAACCACCAGACGGTTCTCGAAGAAGACAGTACCTTGCTCATCCATGGAGAAACATTTAGCAACTCTGCTAACGATGTTTTCCTTAATCCAGGATATGCCCTTATCACGCTTCTGGGAAGCTATGATTTGATCCATAAGGGTAGGTTTCGCCACCAGGGTGGATAGGAATCCTCGAGGAACAATGTGAAGATTAAGCTTACGAAATTCCTCATGGAGAAGTGGTTGACTTTGTTGTAACATCAGGTTGTTACAATAGGATTTACGGCTTAGTGCATCATCCATGACATTAGCTTTGCCCGGGGTGTAAGTTATTCCTAAGTCGTAATCCGAGATCAACTCGACCCAACGTCTTTGCCTGAGATTCAAATCCGGTTGGGTGAAGATATATTTCAAACTTTGGTGATCAGTGAAGATCTCGCAACGATTACCGAGGAGGTAATGTCGCCAAGTTTTAAGTGCATGGACTACAGCTGCAAGCTCTAGATCATGTGTAGGATAATTTTCCTCATGTGGGTGTAATTGCCGTGAAGCATAGGCAATTACCTGACGATCTTGCATGAGTATGCAACCTAGTCCTTGTCGCGAGGCGTCGCAATAGATAATAAAGTCCTTGGAGAAGTCTGGTGGTACCAGTACGGGGGCAGATGTCAGGCGTCTTTTCAGTTCCTGAAAGCTGAACTCGCACTGCAGAGTCCACTCGAACTTTTTATCTTTCTTGAGGAGTTCAGTTAGAGGTTTAGCAACCTTGGAGAAATTTTCGACGAAGCAGCGACAATAGCTCGCTAGGCCAAGGAAACTCCGAACTTGCTTGACCGTTTCAGGTGGAGTCCAATCAAGGATGGCTTGAACTCGCTCGGGATTGATAGCAATACCCTTACCAGAGATTACATGGCCTAGATAGGTCACTTCTGGCAACCAAAATTCACACTTGGAGAATTTGGCATAAAGGCGATGCTCTCGAAGTTTCATCAATACCAGCCTTAGATGTTCGGCATGTTCCTCTTCATTCTTGGAGTAGATGAGTATGTCATCGAGGTATAGTACGATGAATTTATCCAGGTACTCCATGAAAACCGAGTTCATTAACCGGGAGAAGGTGGCTGGGGCATTGGATATACCGAAGGACATAACGGTGTACTCGTATTGGCCGTAACAAGTAACAAAGGCCGTTTTGGGGATGTCCCCGTTTCTGATTTTGATTTGATGGTAACCCAACCTCAAATCCATCTTGGAAAAGACTGAGGATCCAGTGAGCTGATCATACAGATCGTTGATCCTGGGAAGCGGGTATTTGTTCTTGATGGTGACCAAGTTGACGGGTCGGTAATCCACAACCATTTGATTTGTTCCATCCTTCTTCTTGACAAAGAGGACGGGGCAAGCCCAAGGAGAGGAACTAGGACGGATGAAACCCTTGTTCAAGGACTCATCGAGTTGGTTCTTAAGCTCGGCTAGTTCTAAGGGTGCCATCTTGTATGGTCTTCTAGAAATTGGAATGGTTCCTGGAACAAGGTCTATCACAAACTCGACATCCCTGTCAGGTGGAACACCTGGCAGTTCTTCTGGAAATACATCCGGAAAGTCTCGGACTACCGGAACATCCTCAAGGTCTGGAAGAGGGTTGGCATTTAGGGAGTAAAGTTGGCGCTTGGCCACTCGAGTTAAGACATTAACTGTCTTGCCCGATGGGTGAGTAAGTTGAACGGTTCTAGTGGCACAGTCAATCCTTGCATAATGAGCTGACATCCAGTCCATACCTAAGATGATGTTTATGTCGGAGGACTTGAGAGCTATTAAGGATGCAAGGAAGAAAAGTCTATCGACAAGAATTTCGTTCCCATGGCTTACTCTAGAAGTTTGCCATCTAGATCCAGGGGTTTGAATTTCCATGGTAGAGGGCATGTCACAGAATGTCGCGTTATGCAGTCGAGCATAGTTCTCAGATATGAAATAATGAGATGCTCCAGTATCGAAAAGAACAGATGCCGGATGGCAGTTAACAAGGAGCGTACCAAGGACGACGTTAGGATCCTCATGAGCCTCCTCGGCTGAAACATTATTGACATGGCCACGTGCAGTGGTGGCCGGCTTGGCGTAGAACGTTTTTCCCGCGGGCTTACCACGGCCAACGGACTTTCCAGTTTGATTGGGGTTGTTGTTCTGGGGACACTCCTAGCTATAGTGACCCGGCTCTCCACACTTGAAGCATGTTACCACATTGGGGCATGGAGCAGCGTTAGCAGCGGGGCCACCATAGGGCTTGGGCGGTGCAAATTGCTGGTTGGGATGAGGTGGCTCAAAGGATGGCCTCGGGATGAACCTAGGTGGCAGTGCCGTGCTTGGAATCCACACCCGGCGCTTCTGAGCTCCAGAGCCGGATGAAGAGCCAAAATCATGGGAGTGCTTGCGTGAAGCGTCATAATCAGTCTGGCCTGTCTCAGCACTGATGGCTTTATTGACCAACTTCTAAAAAGATGTGCACTCGTGCAGACGGAGATCGCGGCGAAGCTCAGGGCTAAGTCCCTTGCGGAACCTTGCCTACTTCTTGGCGTCAGTAGAAACCTCTTCAGGAGCATAGCGTGCCAGGTTCCCAAATTCACGACTGTAAGCATCCACGGTCAGTCTCCCTTGGGTGAAGTTGCAGAACTCCTCCCTCTTGCGATCCATGAGACCTTCCGGAATGTGATGCTCACGGAAAGCCTCACTGAATTCAGCCCAAGTAGTGATTTGACCAACCGGGCGCATAGCTTCGAAGTTTTCCCACCAATGGCTAGCAGGGCCTTCGAGATGATAGGCAGCATAGGTAACCTTGTCGGGTTCGGCTACGTTGGCAGAACGTAGCTTGTGGGTGATGTTGCGAAGCCAGTCATCTGCGTCGAGGGGCTCGACGGAATGGTTAAACTTTGGTGGGTACAGCTTGATAAAGTCATTGATTGACACCAAGTCATTTCACGGGTGGCGTGCAGTGTTCTGCTCAATCCGCTCCAGCAGGCGGTTAGTCTCACGCTTGTTTCTTTCCGGCTCCAGCATTACTTCGGTCAGAGAAGGCGGGTGAGGCAGATTTTCACCTCTAGCTGCACTGGCTTCCCCCTGCTCCGGGACAGCAGGGTTGCTGCGGGTGTTGACCATCCTAGGAGAAAACAAGACAACGGTTTAGACAAGGATGGCTCAAACTTAGCAAGGAAGTGCAGAATGTAATGGATAACACGGAATGCAGAGATGTTCATCCGTATGTCATGGTAATATAAAACTGCCATATATATACCAACGGTCATACACATCATACAAAGTTTAGTACAAGCCCAGGCTACAGTACAACTATGATGAAAGACGTTACATCTCATCGGAGGCATTCCAAGCTCCTATACATTATTTGTCTACACCCCCGGGATCGATTACATGCAAAGTCATATTCCACAAGTCACGCAGGACAGTGGAGATACAACTACTACAATACTAGTGTACTACTACTAACTCAGACAGCTCCGTAGTAGTCCTCATAGAAGTCACCTCCATAGCCTAGAAGTCCAACGTGACCATCCGGAAACAGACGGTCCTGAGGAGCCTGTGGACCATAGGGGCTAGGATGAGGTCTTGGACCAACAAACGGTGGCTTGCGGGGACCACAGGGTGGGGTGATGCCTCCCACATCACACCAATCCACCACGTCTGGCAAAGCAGACCTCACAGGTTACAGATCCCTTGTATCCATACATCCAGCTTGCACCGCAGGTGCAAACCTAGTCAATGTGGCCCAATGATCAGCACACGTATTGAAAAGCTCCAGCCTCAAGGCCCAATTCTCTCGGTCCTTATCTTCGAGCATCTCAGCAGTGGTACGAGTTAATGAATCCTCCTGAGTGGAGTCAGCATAGATAGCCTGGAGATACCCTTGCGCTCCCGGAAGTGAAGCTGGCATGTAACGGAAGTCGGTGTTCCGAAGCAGGCCAGTCCGGACTCGCATGATGGTCATCATGGAATAGGCAGCATCCTGCACAGCCATCTCAACGGTAACCTTGAGTCCATAGGAACAGTGAAGGGGCTCGGTAGATCCAGGATAAGAAGGAAATATCCTGACGGTGCAGAAATACTGGCTTTGATTAAAGTCGCGGAACTTCTCTTTGACAGTGTATTCGGGATACCAGCGGTAACCCGTCTCGATCATGACCCAGACTAACATAGCAGTATGACCGGGCACGTCGAGGCACCTGGTCAGGCGAACCACTTGGTTTTGAGGACGGTTGGCCATCTGAAAGCACCACCACAATGCAAAGACATTAGAATTTCTAGGGAAAATTGGACAGCATAACGGCAGTAAATGCTCAGAAAAAGATTTGAGACATCCACAACAGTTCACAATACCACTCAACAATAGCATATCAAGGTCCTGATTCAATTAGCAACATACTAAGAATAGTAGAAACTGAACTGGAACTCATAACAATAATCCTATAAGCTACTACGGATTAGTAACACGTGAACCTGATAGAAGAAGAGAGCCTAGTCCTTAACCCACGTTGAATGAGAAGAGAATGACTCAGGTCAGAGGCATAGGTAAAGGAGTAAAAGAACCTTACGTTCCCTCCCACAACCAATTCCCCTACATATAAATAAAGCATTTCTAGACTCGACATCGACCAGTTTGGCTCAACGAACCTACAGGCAGTCCGGCTCTCATGCCAACGCTGTCAGGACCCCGATTCCAAGCCATATCGATCTAGCCGGTAACACCTCATATCACTTTGCGGCCTCACGCATGGTATCCCACGGGTGTCGCCTTACCATGGCCCGGGACCGTTTGCGCCTTTTGGCTCACGTATATGATAGTGTTGCTAGTATCCATATGACAGAGAACCCGGGCCAACATGGCTAGTCGTGAACCCAAAGCGGCACAGACCTATGGAGACAGGCATACATGAATCACATCGAACATGTCGGTCATCAACGAGTGATTCCGGGCTGTAGCACTAGGCTAACAGGACTCCGGGGACCCCGGGCTGTAGCAGGCTAGGCAGGACACCGGAAGTCACCGCGTGACATTTCCCCGAAGGGACAGACATTGGGACGAAGTGAAACACTTGTCGGCCAGTCAAGTGTCCTGAACAGTAGTGTTGGGCTAGCAGGACTCCGGTGAACCGGGCCGTAGCGTACTACTATGGCTCGAGGAACACTAGACTACATTTCCCCATAAGAAAGGCTGCCAAGGATAAACAACTAGATTATTGGATCCCACTCATACCAAGCATTTCAATCATACACACAATATGCCCGATATGAGTACATACAACATGGCATCACAACAAAACTCTACAACTCAAGTACTTTATTTAAAGGCTCCAGGGAGCCATACATAACATGTCATACAGATAGGGGTCACATGACCCGACACTCAAGTCATACAATCATACAAGCACATGCGGAAGCAACTAGTCTGAGTACAGACTCTAAAAAGAAAGAAGGCTTCTCGAAGCCTGTCTATCTACATAGGGCCCTCCATGGCCGGGATCACCACCTGGGTGGCTAGTCACTCATCGATGTCAAGGTGTACATAAAACCCATCGGAGGGGGCAGGGTTGTCGTCTGAAAACAATAAATAAGCAAACATGAGTACAAAGGTACTCAGCAAGTCTTACATCAGAACCTACTATACATGCTTATTCTCAAGAAGGTGGTGGGGTTAATGCAGCAAGCCAGCTTTGACTCTTGGCTAAACTATCCTACGGAACTTCACTAGTAAAATAGTTTCGCACACGAGTCCACTACTCACCAACACAATACTCCACCAGGGATCCTCCCTCGTCATCCTGCGAGAGGGCCATCCTCGGTACTCACACTTATCCTGAGTCTTTTAGTAGTATCCATTAGCTTGTCTATGAACTGTATAGGCAACCAGGTAGTCCTTTACCGCGGACGCGGCTATTCGAATAGTTTTGTACCCTGCAGGGGTGTACTTCGTCACACATGTTTCCACCACTTAGCGTCTGCACACGACATGTGCTCGGCAGACTTCAAGCGAAAACCGACGTGGGTGTAGACCACGACCTAACTAACCTCACAAGTCTCTAGTCCAGGTTTGTCGCCTACTCAGGTTCCATCCGCAAGGAAATCCGGCCGGGGTGTCCTCAACGGCCCCAAACGATGTGTACAGGGTTCCGAGATGCCAAACGGGCGCCTGGCATACCCGGCCACAATGTATCTACCGCATCATAGCCCACCCCTAGGGTCAGCGCTACGCACGGCCGCCAACACATGTCCTACAAACACCAGAAACTAGTTGCAACTCCTGGACAGAGGCGAGAGGGGTCAGTAAGTCGAGCGGGGTCATATTTCAGGGCCCAATGTGTGGTAGTAGCTGAATCTTAAATCACGCATACAAATCTCAGTTCTCAGGGACGGTCTCAATGAAACAACCCACCATGTACTCCTACATGGCCTTTCATCAATACCTTTACCAAAACATGTTCAACACATCCCTCACAGTACCGACATAAGCATTTCACTCTAGCCCATCACCCAGATGAACCAGACCTGACACAACTCTAAGCATAGCAGGCATAGCAAGGTAGGAATCACAAAACATGGCTCAATCAACTCCTACACATGCTAGTGGGTTTCATCTAGTTACTGTGGCAATGACAGGTCATGCAGAGGATAAGGGTTCAACTACCATAGCACACAGCAGTTTGAATCGCGTTGTCTTAATGCAGTAAACAAGAGCAGAAGCGAGAACATGGGTTTGTATCGGAATGATCAATGGATGCTTGCCTGATGGGGTGGTAGCGGGATACTGCCCTTCAGTTGGATACTCGTGAATATCCTCGGAGGCAGAACCTACCACGGAGAACACATCGGAGCACAATCAACACATGAAGATATGCAACAATATGATGCATGCTATGACATGGCAATATGATTGTGTCTTGGCCTAATGCAAGCTAGAATAGAAAGGGACGAACTCATTTGAATCAAAGATTCAAATATTAGCTCATTAAACATGGCATTTATAGTGCATTACCTTATTTTGCTTAAACAGCAAGGTAAACTTGTTTTGTCATGCATGAAACCATTACAGATGGATAGATTGATTTTTTCTGATAATTTTTCATATATAATTTATCTCATTTGGACCTATGGTTGAATTTCTATGAATTTTTGATGTTTGAACTATTTTCTGGAATTTCCTGAATAGAAATAATTCCAGAAATTCAATTACTGCGTCAGCAACGTGTCATGCTGACCTCAGCAGGTCAAAGGCGCCAGCCAGGTCAAACCTGACTGGTGGGGCCCACTGGCCAGTGTCTCTGTGCACTAACTACATTTAGTTAGCCTAATTAACTGGCAGGGCCCACTAGTCAGTGACTATACTAATTAAACTAACCTATTTAGTTAGCACTAACAGGGTAATTAGTCGGGCGGGGCCTGCATGTCGGTGAGAGAGAGGGGGGAGGTCAACCCACGTCAGTAGGTCAACCTCGCCGGTTAGCGGGTCAAAACCTGCCGGCGTTTAGCCGCTGGCGAGGCCAGACGCAGTGGCGCGCTGCGGAAATCGCCCACAGGGCACCAAAGGATGCGCGGAGAGCAGCTACGGGTAGCTGGGGACGAACCGCGGCATTTGGTGGTGGTGGTTGGGCTCGGGGTGGCCGGAAACGACACCGGCGACGACCTTGGCGGTCGCCGGAGTTCGAGCGTGGTTGAATCCCACACTACAGGGCACGGCGAGGCGCGGGGAGTGGTGCGTTAGGTCCCTGGGATTGCGCTGATCATGGTGGTGTGCCTGGCTTCAAGCCACGGTGGCCCTGGCCACGACGGCAATGAGGCACGGCGCCGGCGAGCTTCGGCCGCGGTGGAAATCGGAGCTACAGGGCGCAAACGAGCAAGGGGAAGGTGGGGATCGAAGGAGAAGCTCACGGTGGACTCGCAGAGAAGCCCGGCGTGCTCGGGGAAGCACCGGAGCGAAGCGGGGCGGCGAGGGGATCTCCGGCGACCCGAGGAGGAAGAAGATGAAGCAGCCGGCGATGCAGGCCGTCCCAACGCTCGGGGCCAGGGTGGAGCGAAGCGGCGGACGATGGCGGAGCTTGCAGACAAGGTGGGGAGGCGAGGGGAGCACGGTGGCCGTGGCTACGTCGGCGGTGTGGCTGCGGCTGCGCTCTGTTGAGCTAGTGGGAGAGATCCAGGCGAGGGGATGGTGATGAGAGAGTGAGCGAGGGGGTTCCAAGGGTGCGTGGCGTCGTTGGGGACGTCCAGAGCGTCGAGGACGCAGGCAGGCAGGGTGGAGGTGGCGCGCGCATGCCCGCGCGCCGCGGGCACACGCCCTCTGCCTACTGTCGAAGGAGGAAGAAGACCGGGGAGCCCCTGGTGGGCTGGGCCAGAACAGGAGCTGGGCCGGCTCTGCTGCACGTAAGAAGCCCAGGTAACTCTTTCTCTCTCTGTTGTCTTCTGTTTGTTTTCTTTTTCTATTTTTCTGTAGCTTTAGGTCTTTATTTAAAATACCCACGCACTTTCTAAAATCCTGAAAATAATTGTGGGCTCTGTTGGGATTATTCCTAACAGCAAACATTTATTTCCAGAATTATTTGAGCATTTGAATTATTTTATAGCATTTAAATGCCCAAATTCAAATATTTATGATTTAAATCAATGACCTTCTGTTGACCTAGAAAATTGTGCACCAATTTTGCCAGAGGTTCTAACCCAAGGCAAAGAGGGTGAACATTTTAGAAGGGCATTTCAGGTTCATTGAAATTATTTTTAGTAAACCCTAGTTGATTTCAGGGGGGGTGCTGGGGGTTCTGCCTTTCCCATTTCAAGTTTCTGATGAAAGTAAACATGATGCACGCTCTAATACATGGACTAGCTAGGGTGTGACAACTAATGGGACAGTTCGGATGCGACAAGACATTTGCTACGCTCTCCAAGAAATTATTTTGACCCAAGATGTTCCGCGACGTCTCATGATTCACCAACCGATGTTCGACATGTCGCAAAGCTAAGTCCAAAGCTCAATCTCATGGTCTTTATACACCCCTTCCAATTCTATATCACCCATGGGAAGATATTAGCATGGATTTTGTGCTTGGTTTGCCTAGGACTAGAAATGGAAAGGATTTTTGTTTGTTGTTGTGGACCGATTCTTCAAAATGGCTCATTTCATTCCTTGCAACAAGATAGACGATGCTTCACATGTTGCCAATCTTTTTTGTATATAAATCTTGCGCCTACATGGAGTGCCCAAGATGATTGTCTTGGACCAAGACGTCAAGTTCTTGAGTTACTTTTGGAAGACCTTATGCGCCAAGCTCGGAATCAAGCTACTATTCTCCACGACATACCATCCACAAACTGACAGCCAAAGGGAAGTGACAAACGGAATGCTCTCCACTCTACTTCGTGTGTTGATCAAAAGGAACATCAAGGAGTGGGAGGAGTGCCTACCCATCGCCGAGTAAACCTACAACCGCGTAAGACATTCGACTACCAGCAAATCCCCTTTCGAGGTCATCTACGGTTTCAACCCGTTGTCCCCATTGGACATTCTTCCTCTACCACTTCAAGAGCGCATCAACATGGACGCGAGTGCATGAGTGAACTATCTCAAGAAGATGCATGAAGATACAAGGCACACCATCGAGCGCCAAGTACAATGACTCGCAACCAACCTCAACTTCAATAAGCAACCCATGATATTCAACATTGGTGATCTCGTGTGGCTACACCTTCGCAAGGACCGCTTCCCAACGAACGCAAGTCCAAACTACTACCACGAGCCCATGGACCCTTCAAGGTGCTAGCACGCTACAACATCAACGCTTACCGGATCGACCTTCCAAGCAAAAATTACAACGTGGGCAACGTCTTCAATGTCAAGGATCTCTCGCCCAACCATGGTGATGAAGACTTCGATCCAAGGTCAGATCTTTCCCAAGGGGGGGGAGATGATGTGGAGCATCCCAAGGTCATCCCCACGGACCTATCTACATCTCCCACGACACCACTTGAACAATGACAAGAGCCCGTCCGAGAGCTATCGAAAACGAGGTTAACTCTCTCCTTGTTCAACTCCCCTCTGACCCACTTGAGACATGGCTACTACCTCAAACAGAGATGCTCTATGTGGTTAGGTATGAAGGAACCAACAAATGAGAACTTATGGTGCAAGATGGATATCAAGAGCATGAAGAGGGTCCGCCTAGTCTGGAACGAGAGGTACTACTGCCGACACCAAGCGGTACTATCGCTGATGGCACACAAGCGGCACTACCGCCCAACATCCGCCCTACTACCATAACATCCGTGCAAGCTCCTGTGATCAAGTGGAACGAGTCCGGTACTACCGCTCAACATCCGTGCAAGCTCCTGTGATCGACCGGAACGATTCTGTTACTACCGCCCAGCCCAAGCGGTACTACCACTGAAGCCAGCGGTACTACCGCCTAATGGGCGTCGGTGTAAAAACCGGCGGATCTCGGGTAGGCGGTCCCGAACTGTGCGTCTAAGGTTGATGGTAACAGGAGGCAGGGGACACGATGTCTACCCAGGTTTGGGCCCTCTCTATGGACGTAATTCCCTACTTCCTGCTTGATTGATCTTGATGAATATGAGTATTACAAGAGTTGATCTACCACGAGATCATAATGGCTAAACCCTAGAAGTCTAGCCTGTATGACTACGGTATTGAGTATCCCCTATCCGGAGTAAGTCCTCCGGTTTATATAGACACCGACGGGATCTAGGTTTACATAGAGTCGGTTACATAAGATGGACTCTTCATAGTTGTTCACTAAGCCCGCCTTCCATGCCAGGGAGAGTCCCATCCGGACACGGGTACAGCCTTCGGTCTTCATATCTTCACGGCCCATCAGTCCGGCCCATAGATAACAGGCCAGACGCCCGAGGACCCCTTAGTCCAGGACTCCCTCAGTAGCCCCTGAACCTGGCTTCAAGGACAAGGTATCCAGCACATAGTGCTATCTTCGGCATTGCAAGGCGGGTTCCTCCTTCCGAACTCCCAGATAATCTCCACACAAATTGATCGTGTCCGGACCTCTAACACACACCGCACACAACCGCAGAGAGAATATAATAACACACAAGACCAATGTGCTGACAACTTTAGCAATGTGACATCACTCCTGTCTTGTCATAATTTCGAACTGTTTTACGCCCCCACGTTTCGAGACGCAGTTGTCACTAGCACGTCTTGTCAAAGCAGAGATCGTGTCCCCTTATTACGAGATATTCATTAATACGAGCGTGGGTAACCCAACCGTCATGCGAGAAAGATTCCTTAGGAATAGGCAGGTTCATAGGCTTAGGAGGACACGTTCGATACTGGAGGTGTATATAAAGGAACCAAGGGCCGTCTCTTTATTCCAAACCTCTCCTAAACCTCCCCAACCCCTAGTTCCAACACCCAAGGTTCGACTCCATTGCTTTCAGCCTTCCCATCATGTCTGGATCCAGCTCCCAAGGCCGATGGGTGGCTTCCTCCGTTACAAAGGAGGAAATCACAAAGCTTCGGGCAGCCAGATATCTGACCGCGGAGATCCACCATCGGCTTCCCGCTTAAGGACAAGTTATCCCCACCCCAAGATCCGGCGAGAGGGTGGTATTCGTATCCCACTTCCTCCGGGGGTTAGAGTTTGCTCTTCACCCCTTTGTCCGAGGGCTAATGTTCTATTACAGACTAGATTTTCATGATCTTGCCCCGGACTCTATCCTCCATGTCTCGGCGTTTATCATTACCTGCGACGCCTTCCTTCGAATTCCCCCACACTTCGGCTTATGGCTCAAAACCTTTAGTGTGAAGCCAAAGGTAGTCGACGGGGAACAGGTGGAGTGCGGCGGTGCTACAATCAGCCAACTCGCGAACACCCCCTGGCCAAAAGGTTCTTTTTCCGAGGCTTCCAATTACAGGCAGCGGGAGTGGTTTCATATTACAGAGCCCCACATTGCTAAATGGGTAGCTGCCCCCACCTTCCGTCCTGGCCCACTGAGGGAGTCCTGGATTAGGGGGTCTCCGGACAGCCGGACTATATCCTTTGACCGGACTGTTGGACTATGAAGATACGAGATTGAAGACTTCGTCCCATGTCCGGATGGGACTCTACTTGGCATGGAAGGATAGCTAGGCAATACGGTTATGTATATCTCCTCCTTTGTAACCGACCTTGTGTAACCCTAGCCCCCTCCGGTGTCTATATAAACCGGAGGGTTTTAGTCCGTAGGACAACAGACAATCGTACCATAGGCTAGCTTCTAGGGTTTAGCCTCTCCGATCTCGTGGTAGATCAACTCTTGTAATACCCATATTATCAAGTATAATCAAGCATGACATAGGGTTTTTCCTACATCAAGAGGGCCCGAACCTGGGTAAAACATCGTGTCCCCTGCCTCATGTTGCCATCTGCCTTAGAAGCACAGTTCGGGACCCCCTACCCGAGATCCGCCGGTTTTGACACCGACATTGGTGCTTTCATTGAGAGTTCCTTTGTGTCGTCATCATTAGGCTTGATGGCTCCTTCGATCATCAATAGTGATGCAGTTCAGGGTGAGACTTTTCTCCCCGAACAGATCTTTATGTTCGGAGGCTTCGCACTGCGGGCCAACTCGCTAGGCCATCTGGAGTAGATCGAGAGTTACGCCCCTGGCCACCAGGTCAGGTTTGGAAGCTTAAACTACATGGCCGATATCCGCGGAGACTTGATCTTCGATGGATTTGAGCCCCTTCCTAGTGCACCACACGATCATGATGAGCATGATTTAGGTCTGCCATCGGACAGTGTTCAGGAGATCGCACCGGCAACCGCTCCGACCCTCAATTCGGAGCCCGTTGCGCCATCCATGGATGGGTGGATAGACCCCGCCACGGAGGCCACACTCTCATCGGCGATCGAGCCAAAATCGACCTTACCCTTCACAGGAGCCGGGACGCCGAACTATCGGATTCTTCCCTGGCCACGGACTCTAAACCGTCTGCGCCCGTGCCTATCAAATATGACTGGGCGCCGATCATGGAGTTTACATTCGTGGATATTTTTCAGCACTCGCCCTTCGGCGACATACTAAACTCTTTAAGGTCTCTCTCCTTGTCAGGAGAGTCCTGGCCGAACTATGTCCGGCAGGATTGGGATGCGGATGACGAAGAAATTTGCCGCTCGCCCACCACCCACTTAGTAGCCACTATCAACGATTTGACCGACATGCTCGACTTCGACTCCGAAGACATCGATAGCATGGACGACGATGCAGGAGGCGAACAAGAACCACTGCCCACAGGGCACTGGACAGCCACCTCGTCATATGACATATATCTGGTGGACACACCCAAAGAAGGCAATGGCGACGGGACAGCGGAGGATGACCCCTCCAAGAAGCAACCCAAGCGCCGACATCAGCGATGCCGCTCTAAGTCTCGCCAAAGCAAAAGCGGTGACACCGGCACAGGAGATAATAGCACTCCGGACAGTGCCGAAGACGACAATAATCCCCTCCAGCAAGATTTAGGGCAGGAGGATGGAGAAGCCAGCCCTCCCAAGAGAGCGGCAGATGGAGAGGTGGAGGATGATAATTACATGCCTCCCTCCGAAGACGAGGCAAGCCTCGATGATGAGGAATTCGTCATGCCTGAGGATCCCGTCGAACAAGAGCCTTCAAGTGCCGGCTTATAGCCACAGCAAATAGCCTTAAGAAAAAGCAACAACAGCTTCAAGCTGATCAAGATTTGCTAGCTGACAGATGGACTGAAGTCCTTGCGGCCGAGGAATATAAACTCGATGTAACATCGCAAAATTCTAAATTTTGGAATGTTATAAACAAATAGATAGATTGATTGATTGTTTGATTGATTGTCTGAAAGTGATTGAATTCGAAGCTTTTGAAAGTTAAATGAGAGGGAATAAAAGGACTTTCCCAAACTTTCTTTTTTGCTTTTTGATCTCCGTGAATTCAAATTCTTTTCACCACGAAACCCTAGAGAGAAGATGACATGACTTCTTCCATTTATTTAAATGACAAGGGGTGCTGAAAACATTTGAATTTCATTTGGAAAAATATTTCCAATTCTCCAACTCTATGCAACTCAATGATTTTCACGAGAGAAGATAAAATGACTTCTTCAAATTATATGAAATATGAGTTGGGAGTTTTCTCAATTTTGAGAAGGGGATCATTTGATTTATTTATTTCATCTTCAAATATTTTCCGATGTCAAATTATATGAGAGAGGGAAATAACATGACTTTTCCCAATTAAGGAAAAATGAAGATTTAATAAATAGATCAATTTCGGTTTTCCGGTGTTTGTTTGCGATTTTTTTGGATAGGGAAAAATGCGTGTTTTCGAAAATTGTGTTTTAGGTCCGGAGAAAAGTTCATTTTGTTCGGCTCAATTTTAGGAGTCGGGGAAAATTTACTTTATTAGATTTGAAGTCCGTTTAGTTAGTTTTCTTTTAGTTTTTCTACGCGCGAAATCTGTTAAAAAAAATCCAGCGCGCCCTTGGGCCAAAGGTCCAGCCGCCGGCCAGGAGGCCACCGCCCCCAGCAGCGCTAGCGCTAGCGCTAGCCTCGCGCCTGGCAAGCCAGGGAGCCGCCGTTGCTTTTAGGATTCCTAGTAGAATTCGTCTACGTTCGTTTTTTTTTCTAGATCTTTCTTTTCCCTCTTTTTCTTTCCTAATCCTAGTCTAATTCCTTGACCCCTACACCAAGTTTTCTTCCCCCTCCCCAATATAAATACTCCCACACCCCCCCCCTCTAAACACATCAAATCCAAAGCCCAAAAGCCCCAAGCATGCCGCGCCGCGCCCTGCGTCACCCGCGCGCCACACCACCTCATCACCACCGCGCCGCACCCCCTCACCCGCGCCGCCTCACCCGCGCCGCCTCGCCCACCGCCGCTCTTCGTCACCGCCGCGCCGCCGGAGACCTCGCCGGAGGTACCGCGCCACGTCTATTCTTTTCCCTCGGATCAGTTTTCTTCTAATCGTTCTGATTCTTTTCTCCGATTCGTTTTTCTCCGCTAAAGCGTTCCGGTTTTCTAGATCGGTTTTATGATCTGGTTTCTTTTCTCGAAACCCTAGATCGGATCCGTTTTCTTTTCCGATTTAGTTCCCCAAGATCGTTCGCCGGACCGTTCCTCCTAACGAACGTGATCACCGGATTATACTTCTATGTTAACGAACGTCCGTTTGTTCAACCGTTCTTCTTTTTCTTCTCGTCGGATCTATTCCGCGATCGCGATCTCAGATCCGATCTTCTTTCTAGTTTATCTTCTCGCCCGTTTATCGGAATCAGGTGATTCAAGCGCCTGGAGTTTCGTCTCGAAACCGCCGTTCCGTCTAATCAACTTAAACAAGCTTTTGCTACAGTAAAATTTGACCTAGTTTCAACCTTCTAGAACCGAGTTGTTTTCTTTCGTCGTTTGTTTTTCCGTCGTTTGTTCGGTTCTTTCTTTCTTCTCAACCGGAGTTCTTAAGTTGAACTTTCTGGTTCGTTCTCTTGTTCGAGTTTTCCCTGTGCAGTAGATGAGTACTTATTGTGTGGTTACAATTGCTTGATTACGATAGATTGACCGGAGTGTGACGAGTAGATCTATCAAGAGTTTTGAGTGCGCATCATCTTCATCAACATTGCAGGCAAGTTCACACTTTGATCATACCTTTTCTACAACCCATGTTTTGTTGCATTAGATCAATCCTCTCACCTTGCATGATTAGGATCTAATTAAATTGTGGGATGGGAAGTAGATGAGGTAGTACCTATTACCTGTATTATTATGAAACCTTTGGGAGTTACTTCTACGTTTGCTTATTATGCCATGCTATGCTAGTAGACGTGGATTGGGTGAGTGAAATCCATGACAGATGTGAGATTGATAATTTAATGGTTTATCTAAGGTGGCAACTTAAACACACATCTGGGTGGATTGAGGCACCTGATGTCTATCAGGACTTGCCTGTTTTTCTTTCGGACCGCCACCCAGGCTCAAAGGGATCATAAGACTATTCATACTAGAAACTTCCGTGTGCAGCCACAAGCTATTATGGGCTCTAGCATAGTTGATTAAGTCGTGCGAACTCTTATAGGGGTAGACTAGCAGATGTAGGGGTTGTAGGTGGTACGATCTACTCCATTGTAAGGTGCTAGCGCTTCTGAAAGACTATGTCTCGGTCATCCGTTTCTCAAACACCAGTAGTGCGAGAAATCCAACGGAGGCGATCGAGTCTTGTGGGGAAAAGTGCGCAAACCTTTGCAGAGTGTACAAACTAATCATGATTAGCCGTGTCCCCGGTTATGGACATCTTTAGTATCTAGTTCTTGGATTATCCTGTTGATCTCATCATGTTACTTTAAATGAATATTGGGATCGGAATGCTGTCAACCATTCTCGATGTTTAACAACCACCATGATAGTTAAATAAATTTATTCCTTTGCAGTAGGGAAAAATTCACTTTACGCAAAACTGTAACCATAGAGCTTTTCCACCAGCCAAATATGCATGTAGTGATAGCCTTTATTCATCATTCTCTATGGTGTGAATTTGCCAGTACATTCATTGTACTGACCCGTTTTCGGGCTGCAACGTCTCATGTTGCAGGTTTCTTACGACGAGTAAGTGATACGTTAGGGTTATGATTTCTACACTCAACTTTGCCGTTGGTGTTGATGGGAAACCACAACCTTGTTGCTTCCGCTATATGGATTGAGGTAATAGTATTTACGTTACTTTATACATGTGATTTACCTCTGTTATAAATCCTTCGAGTACTGTGTGTGTCAGCATACCGATCCAGGGATGACACTTAAGCACAAAGACTTGATCCCTTCGGGTCAGGTCGCTACAAGATGGTATCAGAGCAAGATTGACTGTAGGACGTGACCCTAGAAACTGGCAAGCCCATAGCAAAGATTATCTCTACAACTTTCCCTTTCAAAAGGATCTTTTACCTCTCTTCTCTTCTGAGCATATTCAAAAATTCCCTTTAGTGAGACCATACCCTTTTCCCCTTTTGACAACTCGAAGATTCGACTGATGAGACCACTCCAAGAAGTACAAGATATCGGACAACTAAGACCACTTCGGAATGAAGAGTATTTTCCGTGCATCTGAATAATGGAAACTACAACGGTTGAAGACCGAAGACAAATAGAATTTGAAGGCACTGAAGAATTTCCAGATTTGTGTGACCTAGGAGGGCAACCTTATGGAACTTGGCAGACTATGGAAGCTGCCAATACCCGAGATCAAGATGTATGGGAGAAAGACCGGGACATGGAGAGTTGAGAACTCGAAGTTTTGTCAAAGAAAACCCTAAAGCAGGAGATATCAGCTGTGGAATAATAGCTCATGGGAATGACAAGAGTAGAAACACGGTTATCCATGATGTCATCCCCGCTGATGCTATTGTCACCATGCTGAGTTAAGGATGCATGTCATCAGAATGGATTTGATGGAAGAAGGCTGATGAAGCACCTATTAGTAAGATGAAGTTTTAACCTTAGCCGGTGTATCACCAGGATCTGGAGTAGTACATCAAGATGTTTAAGGTGGAGCTCCATGAAAGCAGTATTTTGACAAGGAAATATTTCGTGAAGAACTCAGGAACCAAAAGCTGAAAGTAGCCAAGCTGGAGGAGCTACAACCTCGAGATACCCGAGATTTGTCAGGAACTGAAGGATAGCATGACCATGGCCCATGCCAAGGATGTTGAAACCAGAAGTTTGGAACGCAACTCCAGAATATTGAAGGACGTCACGAGAGACTTCGCGTCAACAGAGTTGATCTGGCAAAAGAACTTGAGAAAGACAAGCACGATGAGAAGAAGCCGTTGGAGGCATGAACAAAACTGGAAGGGTTTGACGACGTTGACCTTTAGAATACCAAACCCCTGTGTTATACCTATGTTAGATGCGACGATTGTGAGATGTCATTTGTTTGATGTTTTTTCCGACAGGCATAATAAAACTTGTCTTTTCAAAACCTTTGTTTGTATTGTGTGCATCTCTCTTGATCTCTCTTATCTCACCCCAAAAGCCATGGACCTAATAGAGGATGAATGGAGATGAGCTTGTATTTTCGGGACCGATGAGTCAGTTGGAGACAGACCGATGGATTCAGAACATGGAGGATCACATGGAGAACAACCCTATAGCCGGAAAAGATATGGCCCAACATGCTTTTCAATGTTTTGAAAGAGGTGCTGCTACTTGGTGGAAGATGTACCAAACCATCAATGAATGGCAAGGATTAACCACTTGGAAAGAATTCAAGTTGACTTTGCTAAAGTCTCAGTTTGTTTCCCAGAAGTTGAAGTCTTATGGAAAGGTTATGAAGAAACCTTGTGCATGCAAGATTTGTGGAGAAATAGGACACACCCCTAAAGAACACAAGGACGAATGCCCTAATTGTGAAGGGAGTCACCCAGCTGAAGAATGCCCAAGTAGGCAGATTACTTGTTTCTTGTGTGAAGGGACTACCCACTATCCTGCTCAGTGTCACATTTACCCCTTGGTACGAAGAACCATCCAGCAGAAGGAAGAAGCAATGAAAGGAGCTCTTATGGAAAGTTTAGAAGAACCTGTGATGAAGGAAGAGGTGAAGGACACACCGAAAGAGGAACCAATTAAACCCTGCACCAAGTCATGCTATTCATGTGGAGAAGAAGGACACATCTCCCAGAATTGTATGAATGGGGATCTAGTAAAATTCCCGATAGAGGAAGTAGAATATGACCCACAGGAAATAGAAGCCCTGATTGGAATGAAAAAGTCCAGGAAGAGAAAATGATTGGAGCCCAGGAGGAACCTGAGTCATATCATCTGTTATAGGTGCAAGGAGTCAGGGCACTACCTCAATAGTTGCCCAAAAAAGGAAACCTCGAGACTTGTCAGAAGTGATATGTTTTCGTTGTAATGAAGGAGGGCACTTTGCCAGAGAATGCCCCAAGGAGAAGGAGACTTTTGCTAGATAGTTGAGTTTGCAACAAAAGAAATGGAGTTGAAGAAGTGAGAACATTTTCTTTTATATTGAGGTGTTGAGTTGAGGCATGTAATGGAAAAGCAGGAGATTGTAATGATTTGAGAATTAATAAAGTTAGTATCATTGGTACTGATATGGATTTTATGAGTTGTTACTCTATGAAGAAGAATTTTGGCCATTTTGAGGATATGAGAAATATGGTCTATTGAAGATTGTGCATTTTAAAGGGTGGTAGTACCCTGTAAGAACTGTTGACCCCTAGAAAAGATAAGGGTACTCCCCTGAGTGGATTTTGGACAAAAGGAATACAAGTTTTGTCCCGATATTTGTGATGCCCCAAAAGTATGTGGTATGAAGTTGGAGACTGTCAGTTGTTTGGACCAAATGTGATCAAGGAGTCAGAAGAGAATGTTAAGCTGATTTGAGATAGACTGAAAGTAGCTCAGTCCAGGCAGAAGAGTTAGGTAGACTCAAAACTCAAGGAGGTAGTCTATGAAATTGGAGATATAGGATGTCTTCGCATGTCCCCTATACAAGGAGTTAAATGGATTGGAGTTAAGGGAAAATTAGCCCCGAGATTTGTAGGACCATGCCGAGTTTTGGAGCGTATGGGAGAAGTGGCCAATAAGTTGGAGTCACCCGAAGGACTGTCATGAGTTCATGATGCGTTTCACATTTCCCAGTTGAAGAAGTGCCATGCAGAGATGGCCAATATTCCCCTGTAAGGACGCTTGACCCTGGAAAGGATAATGATGTTCCGCGAAGTAAATATGGACTTCATAAGTATAAGTTTATATCTCGGTATGTGGGATATCCCACGAGGATGAAGAGATAAATTACTATTGCATAAAAAGGAGGTATGATGTTGGAAATATGGATCAATGGAAATTCCATGATGAGTCTGAGTAATCATGTCCTAGTTTGGTGTCAATAGAAGGAAGGAAGACACTACAATTGGAAGGATTTAAGAATACCTAGAAGTTGGAAGTTGGGAATAATGATAAGTTGCCCGATGATAAGTTCAAGGACTACAAGTGAGGAGATCAGCTATAACCCACAGGCCCCAGGACCTGCCCAGAAGCAAGCACACTCTTGCTGAAGGAAAAACCTTGGAAGAGGATATACCTTTGTCGATAGACGATCTTATAGGAGTTACGCAAAACCTGAGGGTTGGGAAGGAACGATAGATGTTTGTTTAGCTTGCAGAATCTATGGATATATCCGAACTTGGTTCGTCGACAAGAGAAATTCTGCAATGCTTGTGAGGATGACCAAGTGTTAGTATGCGAGATTCACTAAACTGTGTACATGGTAATGATTTGGGTGCGGGATGGATTGATCACCATACCGACTTACTCTTATTATTCGCCTTGCTATATGGGATGGTAAATCTAAGTGACTTACCTATAGTAGAGAGACGGCGATATTAAACCTTGTTTAAACCTTAGAATGGTATAGGTGTTTTCCCTTGTAGAATGGCAAGCTTTTGCCAACCGTAGGTTATACGGTGAGGTTCAACCCAGACCCATTTCCTGCAGGAGAAACCATAAATGGTTGACCACCATGAGATATCGATAGTTGTTTAGTTTTGGCGCCAGACCTATCAGCTAAGAAGACCCAATCTCGGAATAACCTTACCAAGATAAAAGGACAAAAGAATTGAGGAAAAGGTTATGCCACTACCGGAAAAGCCAGAGAAGGAATTTTCTCGAGGATCTGAGAAGACCGACACTGTCAAGAATAAGAATGGACTATATGAGATTCGATGGAGCTGTAACCATGCTTCTAAGGGTAGTAGCACCCCAGACACCGTGTGATGATCGATGGATTTTGAGGAGACCCCCAAACCCTAACCTTTTCTTTCTAGCCTCTCTGAATCTCGAGGACGAGATTCATTTTAAGGGTGGTAGGTTTGTAACATCCCAAAATTCTAAATTTTGGAATGTTATAAACAAATAGATAGATTGATTGATTGTTTGATTGATTGTCTGAAAGTGAGTGAATTCGAAGCTTTTGAAAGTTAAATGAGAGGGAATAAAAGGACTTTCCCAAACTTTCTTTTTTGCTTTTTGATCTCCGTGAATTCAAATTCTTTTCACCACGAAACCCTGGAGAGAAGATGACATGACTTCTTCCATTTATTTAAATGACAAGGGGTGCTGAAAACATTTGAATTTCATTTGGAAAAATATTTCCAATTCTGCAACTCTATGCAACTCAATGATTTTCACGAGAGAAGATAAAATGACTTCTTCAAATTATATGAAATATGAGTTGGGAGTTTTCTCAATTTTGAGAAGGGGATCATTTGATTTATTTATTTCATCTTCAAATATTTTTCCGATGTCAAATTATATGAGAGAGGGAAATAACATGACTTTTCCCAATTAAGGAAAAATAAAGATATAATAAATAGATCAATTTCGGTTTTCCGGTGTTTGTTTGCGATTTTTTTGGATAGGGAAAAATGCGTGTTTTCGAAAATTGTGTTTTAGGTCCGGAGAAAAGTTCATTTTGTTCGGCTCATTTTTAGGAGTCGGGGAAAATTTACTTTATTAGATTTGGAGTTTAGTTAGTTTTCTTTTAGTTTTTCTGCGCGCGAAATCTGTTAAAAAAATCCAGCGCGCCCTTGGGCCAAAGGTCCAGCCGCCGGCCAGGAGGCCATCGCCCCCAGTGGCGCTAGTGCTAGCGCTAGCCTCGCGCCTGGCAAGCCAGGGAGCCGCCGTTGCTTTTAGGATTCCTAGTAGAATTCGTCTACGTTCGTTTTTTTCTTGATCTTTCTTTTCCCTCTTTTTCTTTCCTAATCCTAGTCTAATTCCTTGACCCCTACACCAAGTTTTCTTCCCCCTCCCCAATATAAATACTCCCACCCCCCCCCCCCTCTAAACACATCAAATCCAAAGCCCCAAAGCCCCAAGCACGCCGCGCCGCGCCCTGCGTCACCCGCGCGCCGCACCACCTCATCACCGCCGCGCCGCACCCCCTCACCCGCGCCGCCTCACCCACGCCGCCTCACCCGCCGCCGCCCTGCGTCACCGCTGCGCCGCCGGAGACCTCGCCGGAGGTACCGCGCCACGTCTCTTATTTTCCCTTGGATCGGTTTTCTTCTAATCGTTCCGATTCCTTTTCTCCGATTTGTTTTTCTCCGCTAAACCATTCCAGTTTTCTAGATCGGTTTTACGATCTGGTTTCTTTTCTCGAAACCCTAGATCGGATCCGTTTTCTTTTCCGATTTAGTTGCCCGAGATCGTTCGCCGGACCGTTCGTCCTAACGAACGTGATCACCGGATTATTCTTCTAGGTTAACGAACGTCCGTTCGTTCAACCGTTCTCCTTTTTCTTCTCGTCGGATCTATTCCGCGATCACGATCTCAGATCCGATCTTCTTTCTAGTTTATCTTCTCGCCCGTTTATCGGAATCAGGTGATTCAAGCGCCTGGAGTTTCGTCTCGAAACCGCCGTTCCGTCTAATCAACTTAAACAAGCTTTTGCTACAGTAAAATTTTACCTAGTTTCAACCTTCTAGAACCGAGTTGTTTTCTTTCGTCGTTTGTTTTTCCGTCGTTTGTTCGGTTCTTTCTTTCTTCTCAACCGGAGTTCTTAAGTTGAACTTTCTGGTTCGTTCCCTTGTTCGAGTTTTCCCTGTGCAGTAAATGAGTACTTATTGTGTGGTTACAATTGCTTGATTATGATAGATTGACCGGAGTGTGACGAGTAGATCTATCAAGAGTTTTGAGTGTGCATCATCTTCATCAACATTGCAGGCAAGTTCACACTTTGATCATACCTTTTCTACAACCCATGTTTTGTTGCATTAGATCAATCCTCTCACTTTGCATGATTAGGATCTAATTAAATTGTGGGATGGGAAGTAGATGAGGTAGTACCTATTACCTGTATTATTATGAAACCTTTGGGAGTTACTTCTTCGTTTGCTTATTATGCCATGCTATGCTAGTAGACGTGGATTGGGTGAGTGAAATCCATGACAGATGTGAGATTGATAATTTAATGGTTTATCTAAGGTGGCAACTTAAACACACATCTGGGTGGATTGAGGCACCTGATGTCTATTAGGACTTGCCTGTTTTTCTTTCGGAGCGCCACCCAGGCTCAAAGGGATCATAAGACTATTCATACTAGAAACTTCCGTGTGCAGCCACAAGCTATTATGGGCTCTAGCATAGTTGATTAAGTCGTGCGAACTCTTATAGGGGTAGACTAGCAGATGTAGGGGTTGTAGGTGGTACGGTCTACTCCATCGTAAGGTGCTAGCGCTTCTGAAAGACTATGTCTCGGTCATCCGTTTCTCAAACACCAGTAGTGCGAGAAATCCAACGGAGGCGATTGAGTCTTGTGGGGAAAAGTGCGCAAACCTCTGCAGAGTGTACAAACTAATCATGATTAGCCGTGTCCCCGGTTATGGACATCTTGAGTATCTAGTTCTTGGATTATCCTGTTGATCTCATCATGTTACTTTAAATGAATATTGTTGGGTTTAATGATTACTTTTAATTGGGATCGGAATGCTGTGAACCATTCTCGATGTTTAACAACCACCATGATAGTTAAATAAATTTATTCCTTTGCAGTAGGGAAAAATTGGCTTTACACAAAACTGTAACCATAGAGCTTTTCCACCAGCCAAATATGCATGTAGTGGTAGCCTTTATTCATCATTCTCTATGGTGTGAATTTGCCAGTACATTCAATGTACTGACCCGTTTTCGGGCTGCAACGTCTCATGTTGCAGGTTTCTTACGACGAGTAAGTGATACGTTAGGGTTATGAATTCTACACTCAACTTTGCCGTTGGTGTTGATGGGAAACCACACCCTTGTTGCTTCCGCTATATGGATTGAGGTAATAGTATTTACGTTACTTTATACATGTGATTTACCTCTGTTATAAATCCTTCGAGTACTATGTGTGTCAGCATACCGATCCAGGGATGACACTTAAGCACAGAGACTTGATCCCTTCGGGTCAGGTCGCTACACTCGAACGCCCCTCCACGAGTTACCCAAAGCGCAGGTTGCTACCCCGACTGGAGGAGGAAGCACAAAAATCTACATATCCGGCATATGACGTGGCTGATCGGCCACCTCATGGCCGCGACAAAGAGGCATTCCTGCCAAAAGTTCAGCCCGCGCCCCAACACCACTCAAATAAAAATGTCAAGACATGGGGAAATACGCCAGACCTGCGAGACGTATTGGAGGACAAAGCAAAACACGGAAGATCTATCTACGGATCGCGAGGGCGCGCCAATTTGCGAGACGATAACCGTCACGCCGGATAAAGTAAAAGTAAGTCCGGCCGGGCCGAACACAGCGGACAAGACTCATTTGAGCTGCGTCGCGATAGAGCCTAGTACAGAGGCGCCGCACACCCCCTATGCGTCACAGATGAAGTAATGGATCATCAAATCCCAGAGGGTTTCAAACCCATAAATATAGAATCATACGACGGCACAACAGATCCCGCGGTATGGATCGAGGACTTCCTCCTGCACATCCACATGGCCCGCGGTGACGATCTACACGCCATCAAATACCTTCCACTTAAACTCAAAGGACCAGCTCGGTATTGGCTCAACAACCTGCCAACAGAATCCATTGGCCGTTGGGAAGATCTGGAAGCCGCATTCCTTGACAAATTCCAGGGCACTTATGTGCGACCACCAGATGCCGATGATTTGGGCCACATAATTCAGCAGCCAGAGGAATCGGCCAGGCAATTCTGGACACAGTTCATAACAAAGAAAAATCAAATCATTGAATGTCCGGATGTAGAGGCCCTAGCAGCTTTTAAGCACAACATCAGCGATGAGTGGCTCGCCCGGCACCTTGGCCAGGAAAAGCCGAAATCTATGGCATCCCTCACGACACTTATGACCCGCTTTTGCGCGAGAGAAGACAGCTGGCTGGCTCGCAGCAATAATATATCACAGAACCATGGTACTTCGGATACCAGGGATGGCAATGGCAGGTCACATCGCAACAAACACAAGCGTCGCATTAACAACGACAATACCGAGGATACGGCAATCAATGCCGGATTCAGAGGCTCTAAACCCGGTCAGCGGAAAAAGCCATTCAAAAGAAGCACTCCGGGCCCGTCAAGTTTGGACCGTATGCTCGATCGCTCGTGTCAAATACACGACACCCCTGACAAGCAAGCCAACCACACCAACAGGGATTGTTGGGTGTTCAAGCAGGCCGACAAATTAAATGCCGAAAACAAAGATAAGGGGTCACACATCGATGACGAGGAGGAGCCCCGGCTACCGAACACCGGAGGACAGAAGAGGTTCCCCCCACAAGTGCGGACGGTGAACATGATATACGCAACCCACATCCCCAGGAGGGAGCGGAAGCGTGCATTAAGGGACATATATGCGTTGGAGCCATTCGCCCCAAAGTTCAACCCATGGTCCTCCTGTCCGATCACCTTCGATCGCCGGGACCACCCCACTAGTATCCGTCATGGCGGATTCGCCGCACTGGTCCTAGACCCAATCATCGACGGATTTCACCTCACTCGAGTCCTTATGGACGGTGGCAGCAGCTTGAACCTGATTTATCAGGACACGGTGCGCAAAATAGGTATAGACCCCTCAAGGATCAAACCCACAAAACCGACCTTCAAAGGCGTCATACCAGGTGTAGAGGCCCATTGCACAGGCTCAGTCACACTGGAAGTGGTCTTCGGATCCTCGGAAAACTTCCAAAGCGAGGAGTTAATCTTTGATATAGTCCCGTTCCGCAGTGGCTATCATGCACTGCTCAGGCGAACCGCATTCGCGAGATTCAACGCAGTACCACACTATGCATATCTCAAGCTCAAGATGCCAGGACCTCGGGGGGTCATCACAATCAATTGAAACACAAAGCGCTCTCTCCGTACGGAGGAGCACACTACGACCCTCGCAGCAGAAGTGCAAAGCAGCCTCTTAAGGCAATCCACCAGTTCGGCGATTCAAGACCCGGACACCTTCAAGCGCGCCCAGAGTAATCGGCAACAAGACCGCCTGGCATGTTCCGAGCTCGCATAGAAATGCGGCCCCCACCCCAGTAGCAGCCAAATGGTGAAATATGTGCCATGCGTACATAATTACGCATTAAAAATACCATGGGCATAGGTGGGGAGGGGGTACGACTACGGCACGCCCCAAGACGCGGCTCAACCGCACTAGGGGCTTCCCGCTTTGTTATTTTTCTCTCTTTTAGGACTTTAATCTCTGGAAACCCCGTCCGGCAGCACGGTTGCCGGACACACGATGCAACAACCAAGGAGGCAGAAAGCAATGTCGCACCACGGAACTCCCAGGTGGTCTTTGACAACGAGTGAAATACCTCCTTGAAATACCATTCCTCAGCTTGCCCTTGGAGGGGACATGTCAAATAGTCCTACTTTTTCTTATCGCACTACTTGTATCATTCTGCTTTAACGCACCTTTTTGAATAAACAATACATAGCACTAGACTATTATTGCATTCTCTATTCTTTTATATATATATATATATGTTCATTCATGACATTCAGCACCCTTACACTCTGGTACGGCCAACACGCCAGGGGCTTAAGCATACCCCATAATACGGCGTGAGAAGTCCGAACACTTTTGACAGTGCGGCACCTCGAACTTATAGCATTATATGCATCAGCTCCGAATCATGTCTTGGGTCAATAGTTGGGTTTGCTCAGCTCCCATGTTTTGGTACCTTACGTTCCGCCATATCGGCTAAGGTAGCACTGGGAGAACTACTGCAATTATGCCCTGGTTCAGCTAGGCTAAGCACCTCAGTAGAGAAAGCTAAAACTGACTGTCATGATAAGGCAAGAGATGGTCGCTGTTCAAGAGGTTTCGAGTCCCTAAAGACTTATGCCGCCTAGAGCGAGGAGTGAGCTTTGTCCGGCTTAAGGCATGTATAGCGCCCCGAATTCGGCCTTCCGAATACTAGGGGCTTCGCCAAAATTAAAAATTATAGAATTCTATGGCTAAGTGAGAGTGATAAAGAATTATAGTCCGGTTGCCTTGTTCGTTGTGCTGAGCACCTCCCTCGAAGGACCCAACAATGGGAAAAAGAGTGCTCAGGTTTATCTCGAACACCCCAGCACTCGTGGCATGGGGGCAGAAGCCGACGACTGGCCATCTCTCAGATTTGATAAATAGCCGCACAAAAGGTAATATTTTAAATTCAAACAAGCGTTGCATAGCGCATATGAACAAGTTTTCATAATACAGGATCACACGAGCAAGTTCATTCAAAAATTACATCTTTTGCACACTCGTCCACCACTAGACGGGCACCCGTCAGGACACCCTCATAATACATTTTCGGGTGGCGATGCTCCTTGCCCTGCGGTGGCCCCTCCTTCACCAGCTTCTCAGCGTCCATCTTGGCCTAGTGCACCTTTGCACGGGCAAAATCCCGGTGGGCACCTTCTATATAGACGGACCGCTTGATGACTTCCAGCCGTGGCAGGCATCCACAAGCCACCTCACCAGGCCGAAGTATCTGTTGGGAAGGGAGTCACCAGGCCACATCCGCACTATAAAGCCCTTCATGGCCTGTTCAGCCGCCTTGTGCAGCTCAACCAGTTGCTTCAGCTGATCGCTCATAGGCATCGGGTGTTTGGTCCTAGTATACTGAGACCAGAACAGCTTCTCCGTCGAGCTTCCCTCCTCAGCCTGGTAAAATTTCGCGGCATCCGACACGCTGTGGGGCAAATCTGCGAATGCTCCTGGAGTGCTCTGGACTCAAGTAAGTAACAAGTAATTTACTTTCACATGCTTGCTTTGCATATTAAATGCCTTACCCGCCGCTATCTTCCTCATCGCCTCAATCTCCTGGAGGGCCTTTTGGGCTTCAGCCTTGGCATTCTTTGCGCTCTTGACGGCCGCGGCAAGCTCATACTCTCGCGTCTTCGAGTCAAGCTCCAAAGCCTCGTGCTTCGTCACAAGAGCCTGGAGTTCATGCTGCACCTCGCCCACCCGTGCCTCTTGCTTTTCCCGCTCGGTGCGCTCCTTGGCCGCTTTGTCTTCGGCCTCGGATAGCGCTTGCTTTCGGGTCGCCACTTCTGTCATGGCCCCTGGCACATTCATGATGATCCTATCATTTCGCAACCACATTTTCTTTTATATATATAGACAAGGTATTACTTACCTTTGTTCTCCTCAAGCTGCCTCTTGGCAAGGCCGAGCTCTTTCTCGGACCCCTCGAGGTCCTGCTTCAGTGCGGCGACCTCCGCAGTCAGTGCGGCAGAGGTCAGCAGCGAAGCCTGCATACGCATATAGACATACTTATATTAGACTCCTACATATTTTATTTGATCATCTATTCGGCATTTCTTTGTGAACACCAAACAGAGCATCAGGGGCTACTGTCTATGCGGTAATATTTTTCCTATATTTTAAATACTTACCTCAAAGCCTGTTAGAAGGCTGGAACAGGCTTTAGTCAATCCGCTCTTGGCGGACTGAACCTTTTTGATCACCGCACTCATAATAGTGCTGTGTTCTTCGTTGATGGAAGCGCCGCGAAGCGCTCCCAGCAGGTTGTTCGGTGCCTCTGGATGGACAGAGGTCACCGGCACGGGCGTCTTGCGCCTTTTGGAAGGGGGCCGCCTGCACGAGTCCGGAACCACTAGAGGTTCCGGTGCGGTGTTCGGCTGAGAGCCGAACTTGGAGCCCTCAGGAGCCTTGCTCCCTTTGCTCCTGGAGTCTGGAAGGTCGCCTTGAGGCGCCTCCGGGACTGTCTCCCCCCGGCTCGGTGCCTCTTGAGACAATACCTTGACATTGTCCGTAGGGTAAGGAGAGGCAGTCATTGGAAGTGTATCACTATTCGTGTCCGACGAGTCCAAGGAACAGTCCGACGACGAAACATCCATACGGGCTTGGGGTGGACTGCAAAATCATATTCGGCATTAGGGGAAGCAGTTCAACAAAGGTATGCTATGAGTTACTCTGGTATCCGAATACTTACGACTTCGCAAGGCGCTTGGCCCTGAGCAGCCACTCGTCTTCGCCGTCGGCGGCGGTGGTGGAGCAGTCCAGAAGGAGAGTTCTTCCCTTCTTGGACCCTTCGGCCTCCCCGGTTGGGGCAGCCTTCCTTTTCTTGTCTCCCCCAGCTGGAGGAGGAGAATCTTCATCTTACTTCTCCTTGTTTTCACAGTAGGAGGGTGTCGCGGTGTTATCGGACGATGGGTCTGATACCACCTGGCACCGGGAACTCTTTTAGGTTCCCTTGGCCTTCTTCTTGGTCTTCTCCGGCACCTCATAAGGAGCCGGAGTCCGCATCTCCATCAGGAGAGCATCCGCAGTGTCTTTGGGCAGAGGGGCCGGACAGTCAATCTACTCCGATGCCTCCACCCAGTCCTGTCAAAGGCATGGGAGCTCAGACCCCGCACACGGTTAAGCTAAGGGAAATAAATATCCTACCAGATGTACAGAACTTACCGGATTCGCAGGGCGCTTCGCGCTTAGCCCGCGGTCCTCGGTGAGAGAGGGAGGGACCTCGGCGCCCTTGAACAACACCCTCCAGACGTCTTTGTGTGTCATGTCGAAGATCTCGCTTAGAGTCTGGTGCCGGGCCGGTTCGAACTCCCATAAGTTGAAATCCCGTTGTTGACACGGGAGGATCTGGCGGAAGAGCATGACCTGGACTATGTTAACAAGCTTAAGTTTCTTGCTTGTCATGTTCCAGATACACTTCTGGAGTCCGTCCATCTCCACCGATGAACCCCAGGACAGGCCCTTCTCCTTCTAGGAAGTGAGCCGCGTGGGGATTCCGGATCAAAACTCGGGGGCCGCCACCCAATTGGTGTCGCGCGGCTCGGTGATGTAGAACCACCCCGATTGCCACCCCTTTACGGTCTTCACGAAGGAGCCCTCGAGCCATGCAACATTGGGCATTTTGCCCACCATGGATCCGCCGCATTCCGCTTGTTGGCCGCCTACAACCTTCGGCTTGATATTGAAGGTCTTTAGCCATAGGCCGAAGTGGGGCCAGATGCGGAGGAAAGCCTCGCACACGACGATGAACGCCGAGATGTTGAGGATGAAATTCGGGGCCAGATCATGAAAGTCCAGCCCGTAGTAGAACATGATGCCCCAGACGAATGGATGGAGGGAAACCCACAATCCGCGGACGAAATGGGGGAGGAAAACCACCCTTTTGTGAGGTTTCGGGGTAGGGACGATCTGCCCCGCGGCTGGCAGCTGGTGCGTGATATCCGCGGCTAAGTATCCGGCTCCACGTAACTTTTTGATGTGCCCCTCCGTGACAGAGGAGGCCATCCACTTGCCTCCCGCTCCGGACATGTTTGGAGAGAGTTGAGGAGGAGGATGCGTACTTGGGCGCTGGAGCTCGAGTGCGCAAGAATGGATGAGCAAGGAGGAAGAAGGCGTGGGTAGAAATCTTATCCCTTTATAAGGGCCAACTAAACTATGCGCCCCCACTTGCCTGGTAAAACTCGCTTATCCCCCAAGCGACGTAATTGATGGCGCGGTTGGGTTACCCACGTCCGTATTGATGAGAATCCCGTAATAAGGGGAACACGATCTCTACTTTAACTAGACGTGTCAAGAAGCTGCCTCGCGTTATGTGTGGGGGCTGGTTAAAGAAAAACGGTTCAAATAATTACCGGGCTGTGGCGTGATGTCATGCTGCCAAAACGTGTCAGCGGATTAGATTTGTGGTAATATTATTCTCTCTACGGTGGTATGCGGAACTTATTTTGCAGGGGCGGACACTATCCTTGTATTCAAATTCTTCCGTGGTGTATTCGGAGGAGGAACCCGCCTTGCAATGCCGAAGACAACACTGTGCGCTGGACTCATCATCATTGAAGCCTGGTTCAGGGGCTACTGAGGGAGTCCTTGATTAGGGGTCTCTGGACAGCTGCACTATATCCTTTGGCCGAACTGTTGGACTATGAAGATACGAGATTGAAGACTTCGTCCCGTGTCCGGATGGGACTCTACTTGGTGTGGAAGGCAAGCTGGGCAACACGGATATGTATATCTCCTCCTTTGCAACCGACCTTGTGTAACCCTAGCCCCCTCCGGTGTCTATATAAACCGGAGGGTTTTAGTCAGTAGGACAACAGACAATCATACCATAGGCTAGCTTCTAGGGTTTAGCCTCTTCGATCTCGTGGTAGATCAACTCTTGTAATACCCATATTATCAAGTATAATCAAGCAGGACGTAGGGTTTTACCTCCATCAAGAGGGCCCGAACCTGGGTAAAACATCATGTCCCCTGCCTCCTGTTACCATCCGCCTTAGACGCACAGTTCGGGACCCCCTACCAGAGATCCGCCGGTTTTGACACTGACACCCACCGTTATGGCTCGCATCATGGGTCAACAAGGGGCTAGACTGGGGATCAGTGCATGAAGTGCGGACCTTACAAAGACGCATCCGAACCCTCCTAGAGAGAGATATTGATCTCGTTAGTGTGATTGAAGTGATGTTAGTTCGCCGAATCCTGCCCTACCTGCGTAGGCCTCGCCGCATGTGGGAGTTTAATCTAGAAGAACCACAAACCCTCCAACACTTCTTCGGCGCCACACACGAAGGGATGTGGAAGTTATTTTTCGGGAAGCGGAATCATTGGCCAGATACTGCTGAGGACGCAGGCCTTAACTGTAATCGTCCGGATACCCCGGTAAGCACTTGGCTTTCGAATACTTTGTGGTCATGCATACAACAATATGGCACTGAGCAAGCTATCTTTTTCCAGGGCTGGACAAAGAAGGCGGAACTGATTATGTGTTCGGCCCCTCTTCCCAAGGGTCAAGCGAATCCTATTCTAACAAGGTTGCTAGGCCCAGCACCATACCAGATGCCGGAGAAGTAGGACGAGGCAGAGGGCAAGAAGATCAAGGATGGCCTCTATTCCGAGGGAACCTCAGACTTTGTGTCCGGAGGAATAAAAATCTCCTCATCCAAAGACAAAAGGGAAGGGGGGCCACTATCTCCTTCCCTCCCAAGAACAAGAGGGCCGCCTATGAAGATTGGGAGAAGCAGGCTCCTAAGCGCGGGAAGATGCCTCTGGGGGCGGCCCGGGCCTGGAGGACGTCAAAGCGCAGTCTCATGACGAGGACAAGCCTCCGGCCAAATCGTAAGTGAACAAGGTTGTTTTAAACCTATCCCGTTCTTTCCTTATGATGCGTGGAATATATATATATATATATATATTTTCTTTTTGCAGCTCAGTGCGCAATCCCCTTCAACAATCCTCATCCTCGGGGGACCTTCTCCCGGAGATGATGGAAAGCAAGATGCCCCCACTGGCTTCTTCGTCCAATAGGGCGGATGACCTTGAGGTGTCGTTGTGGAGGGTCTCCCCCGACCAACAAGTGATGCTAGGGATAATGAAGACGGTAGACGAAGGTGATACTTCGGCGGCCCAGGGTCCGGAGAACAACAATGAAGACCCCGAACAACTCGGAATGCAGCTGGATACAAATAAACGGATCCCTTCAAAGCGTGACCGTACTACTTCGGCTTCCTCCGAAGACCCAAAGGGTAAAAAAGTTCCTATCTGCAAAGAGCGGATTGAATGAGGCCTTTGCGAGTCTGCTGAGAGGCTTCAAGGTTTGTACTATAATATGCGCAATTTTTAGTCAGAGAATAGACCTGTGTATAGACAGTAGCCCCTGAGACTCAGGTTGGCTTCCCATAGGAAGCGAACGGAGGATCAAAAGAAATATCTAACGACTAATCTGATTAACTTGGAACACAGGTTGCTTCCCCCTGGCTACTTCCCAGACTGCAGATATAGTAGAGCTGCAACAGATGCTTGATGTAGACGGGGATGACATTACGTTGATTAATATGCGTCTTGACGAGTCGCAAGGTATGTATTCGGTGGAGTCCCTATACCTACATTTTTGTGATATAAGCATGACGCTGAAAGTTGTGCCTGGCTGCAGATGGGGCTGCCGCCGTTGAAGTTTTTCGGGCGGAGCTAGCCCGGGCCAAGGAGCAAGCCCGGTGTAGTAAAGCGGCTGTCGGGAAGGCATGGGCTGAATTAAAAGCCAAACGAGCCGCACAGCGTCAAGACAAGGAGAAGATATCCACGATGGCACTCGAGCTAAAAAGTGATGCTTGTTGGAAATATGCCCTAGAGGCAATAATAAAATGGTTATTATTATATTTCTTTGTTCATGATAATTGTCTATTATTCATGCTATAATTGTGTGTTATCCGGAAATCGTAATACATGTGTGAATACATAGACCGCAACACGTCCCTAGTGAGCCTCTAGTTGACTAGCTCGTTGATCAAAAGATAGTCATGGTTTCCTGACTATGGACATTGGATGTCATTGATAATGGGATCACATCATTAGGAGAATGATGTGATGGACAAGACCCAATCCTAAGCATAGCTCAAAGATCGTGTAGTTCGTTTGTAGTAGCTTTTCCGAATGACAAGTATCATTCCTTAGACCATGAGATTGTGCAACTCCCGGATACCGTAGGAGTGCTTTGGGTGTGCCAAACGTCACAACGTAACTGGGTGACTATAAAGGTACACTACAGGTATCTCCGAAAGTGCCTATTGGGTTGGCACGAATCGAGACTGGGATTTGTCACTCCGCATGACGGAGAGGTATCTCTGGGCCCACTCGGTAATGCATCATCATAATGAGCTCAATGTGACCAAGTTGTTGATCACTGGATCATGCATTATGGTACGAGTAAAGTGACTTGCCGGTAACGAGATTGAACGAGGTATTGGGATACCGACGATCGAGTCTCGGGCAAGTAACGTACTGATTGACAAAGGGAATTGTATATGGATTGATTGAATCCTCGACATCGTGGTTCATCCGATGAGATCATCGTGGAGCATGTGGGAGCCAACATGGGTATCCAGATCCCGCTGTTGCTTATTGACCGGAGAGTCGTCTCGGTCATGTCTGCATGTCTCCCGAACCCGTAGGGTCTACACACTTAAGGTTCGGTGACGCTAGGGTTGTAGAGATATTAGTATGCAGTAACTCGAAAGTTGTTCGGAGTCCCGGATGAGATCCCGGACGTCATGAGGAGTTCCGGAATGGTCCGAAGGTGAAGATTTATATATAGGAAGTCAAGTTTCGGCCATCGGGAAGGTTTCGGGGGTAATCGACATTGTACCGTGACCACCGGAAGGGTCCCGGGGGTCCACCGGGTGGGGCCACCAATCCCGGAGGGCCCGATGGGCTGAAGTGGGAGGGGAACCAACATCTAGTGGGCTGGTGCGCCCCCCCTTGGGCCTCCCCCTGCACCTAGGGTTGGAAACCCTAGGGGTGGGGGGCGCCACCCTTGCCTTGGGGGGCAAGTTACCCCATTGGCCGCCGTCCCCTTGGAGATCCATCTCCCTAGGGCCGGCGCCCCCCCTTAGGGACCCTATATAAAGAGGGGGGAGGGAGGGCAGCCGCACCCTTGCTCTGGGTTCCTCCATCTCCCTCCGTAACACCTCTCCTCCCCGCTTGCGATGGCGAAGCCCTGCCGGGATCCTGCTGAATCCACCACCACGTCGTCATGCTGCTGGATCTTCATCAACCTCTCCTTTCCCCTTGCTGGATCAAGTTGGAGGAGACTTCTTCCCAACCGTACGTGTGTTGAACGCGGATGTGTCGTCCGTTCGGCACTAGGTCATCGGTGATTTGGATCACGTCGAGTACGACTCCATCAACCCCGTTCTCTTGAAGGCTTCCGCGCGCGATCTACAAGGGTATGTAGATGCACTCCTCTCTCCCTCGTTGCTAGATGACTCCATAGATTGATCTTGGTGATGCATAGAAAATTTTAAAAATTCTGCTACGTTCCCCAACAGTGGCATCATGAGCTAGTTCTATGCGTAGTTACTATGCACGAGTAGAACACAAAGCAGTTGTGGGCGTCGATATTGTCAATTATCTTGCCGTGACTAGTCTTATCTTGATTCGGCGGCATTTTAGGATGAAGCGGCCCGGACCAACCTTACACGTACGCTTACGTGAGACCGGTTCCACCGACTGACATGCACTAGTTGCATAAGGTGGCTGGCGGGTGTCTGTCTCTCCCACTTTAGACGGATCGGATTCGACGAACAGGGTCCTTATGAAGGGTAAATAGAAATTGGCAATTCACGTTGTGGTTTTGGCGTAGGTAAGAAACGTTCTTGCTAGAAACCTATAGCAGCCACGTAAAAACTTTGCAACAACAATTAGAGGACGTCTAACTTGTTTTTGCAGCAAGTGTTTTGTGATGTGATATGGCCAAAGGATGTGATGAATGATATATGTGATGTATGAGATGATCATGTTCTTGTAATAGGAATCACGACTTGCATGTCGATGAGTATGACAACCGGCAGGAGCCATAGGAGTTGTCTTTATTTATTTATGACCTGCGTGTCAACATAAACGTCATGTAATTACTTCACTTTATTGCTAAAGCGTTAGCCATTGTAGTAGAAGTAATAGATGACTAGACAACTTCAAGAAGACACGATGATGGAGATCATGATGATGGAGATTATGCTGTCATGCCAGTGACAACGATGATCATGAAGCCCCGAAGATGGAGATCAAAGGGAGCAAATGATATTGGCCATATCATGTCACTATTTGATTGCATGTGATGTTTATCATGTTTTACATCTTATTTTCTTAGAACGACGGTATCTTAAATAAGATGATCCCTCGTAATAATTTCAAGAAAGTGTGCCCCCTAACTATGCACCGTTGCGAAGGTTCGTTGTTTCGAAGCACCACGTGATGATCGGGTGTGATAGATTCTAACGTTCGAATACAACGGATGTAAGCCAGATTTACACATGCAATACACTTAGGTTGACTTGACGAGCCTAGCATGTACAGACATGGCCTCAGAACACAGAAGACCGAAAGGTCGAGCATGAGTCATATAGAAGATACGATCAACATGAAGATGTTCACCGATGTTGACTAGTCCGTCTCACGTGATGATCGGACACGGCCTAGTTAACTCGGATCATGTTTCACTTAGATGACTAGAGGGATGTCTATCTGAGTGGGAGTTCATTGAGTAATTTGATTAGATGAACTTAATTATCATGAACTTAGTCTAAAATCTTTACAATATGTCTTGTAGATCAAATGGCCCACATTGTCCTCAACTTCAACGCGTTCCTAGAGAAAACCAAGCTAAAAGATGATGGTAGCAGCTATACGGACTAGGTCCGGAACCTGAGGATCATCCTCATAGCTGCCAGGAAAGATTATGTCCTAGAAGCACCGCTAGGTAACGCACCTATCCCAGAGAACCAAGACGTTATGAACGCTTGGCAGTCACGTGCCGATGATTACTCCCTCGTTCAGTGCGGCATGCTTTACAGATTAGAACCGGGGCTCCAAAAGCGTTTTGAGAGACACGGAGCATATGAGATGTTCGAAGAGCTGAAAATGGTTTTCCAAGCTCATGCCCAGGTCGAGAGATATGAAGTCTCCGACAAGTTCTTCAGCTGTAAGATGGAGGAAAATAGTTCTGTCAGTGAGCACATACTCAAAATGTCTGTTTTGCATAACCGCTTGACTCGGCTGGGAGTTAATCTCCTGGATGACGCGGTCATTGACATAATCCTTCAGTCGCTTCCACCAAGCTACAAGAGCTTTGTGATGAACTTCAATATGCAGGGGATGGAAAAGACCATTCCTGAGGTATACTCAATGCTAAAATCAGCAGAGGTAGAAATCAAAAAGGAACATCAAGTGTTTATGGTAAATAAAACCACTAAGTTCAAGAAAGGCAAGGGTAAGAAGAACATCAAGAAGGACGGCAAGGGAGTTGCCGTGCCCGGTAAGCAAGCTGCCGGGAAGAAGCCAAAGAATGGACCCAAGCCTGAGACTGAGTGTTCTTATTGCAAGGGAAGTGGTCACTGGAAGTGGAATTGCCACAAATACTTAGCGGATAAGAAGGCCGGCAAAACTAAAGGTATATGTGATATACATGTAATTGATGTGTACCTTACTAGTACTCGTAGTAGCTCCTGGGTATTTGATACCGGTGCGGTTGCTCACATTTGTAACTCAAAGTAGGAGCTGCGGAATAAGCGGAGACTGGCGAAGGACGAGGTGACGATGCGCGTCGGGAATGGTTCCAAGGTTGATGTGATCGCCGTCGGCACGCTGCCTCTGCATTTACCTACGGGGTTAGTTTTAAACCTCAATAATTGTTATTTAGTGCCAGCTTTGAGCATGAACATTGTATCAGGATCTCGTTTAATTCGAGATGGCTACTCATTTAAATCCGAGAATAATGGTTGTTCTATTTATATGAGAGATATGTTTTATGCTCATGCTCCAATGGTGAACGGTTTATTCTTAATGAATCTCGAGCGTAATGTTACACACATTCATAGTGTGAATACCAAAAGATGTAAAGTTGATAATGATAGTCCCACATACTTGTGGCACTGCCGCCTTGGTCACATAGGTGTCAAATGCATGAAGAAGCTCCATGCAGATGGACTTTTGGAGTCTCTTGATTACAAATCATTTGACACATGCGAACCATGCCTCATGGGTAAAATGACCAAGACTCTGTTCGCAGGAACAATGGAGCGAGCAACCAACTTATTGGAAATCATACATACTGATGTGTGCGGTCCAATTAGTGTTGAGGCTTGCGGTGGCTATTGTTATGTTCTCACCCTCACTGATGACTTAAGTAGATATGGGTATGTCTACTTAATGAAACACAAGTCTGAGACCTTTGAAAAGTTCAAGGAATTTCAGAGTGAGGTTGAGAATCAACGTGACAGGAAAATCAAGTTCTTACGATCAGATCATGGGGGAGAATATTTGAGTCACGAATTTGGCACACACTTAAGAAAATGTGGAATAGTTTCACAACTCACACCGCCTGGAACACCTCAGCGTAATGGTGTGTCCAAACATCGTAATCGCACTCTATTGGATATGGTGCGATCTATGATGTCTCTTACCGATCTACCGCTTTCATTTTGGGGCTATGCTTTAGAGACTGCCGCATTCACTTTAAATAGGGCTCCGTCGAAATCTGTTGAGACGACATCGTATGAATTATGGTTTGGGAAGAAACCTAAGCTGTCGTTTCTAATAGTTTGGGGATGTGATGCTTATGTCAAGAAACTTCAACCTGAAAAGCTCGAACCCAAATCGGAAAAATGCGTCTTCATAGGATACCCTAAAGAAACTATTGGGTATACCTTCTACCTCAGATCCGAAGGCAAGATCTTTGTTGCCAAGAATGGGTCCTTTCTAGAGAAAGAGTTTCTCTTGAAAGAAATAAGTGGGAGGAAAGTAGAACTTGATGAAGTATTACCTCTTGAACTGGTAAGTGATGCAGCTCAAGAAAATGTTCCTCAGGTGCCAGCACCGACTAGAGAGGAAGTTGATGATGATGATCATGAAACTTCAGATCAAGTTGCTACTGAACTTCGTAGGTCCATGAGGACACATTCTGCACCAAAGTGGTACGGCAACCCTGTCTTGGAAATCATGTTGTTAGACAACGGTGAACCTTCGAAATATGAAGAGGCAATGGTGGGCCCGGATACCGACAAATGGCTGGAAGCCATGAAATCTGAGATAGGATCCATGTATGAAAACGAAGTATGGACTTTGACTGACTTCCCGTTGAATGGCGAGCCATAGAAAATAAATGGATCTTTAAGAAGAAGACAAACGCGGATGGTAATGTGACCATCTATAAAGCTCGGCTTGTCGCTAAGGGTTATCGACAAGTTCAAGGGGTCGACTACGATGAGACATTCTCACCCGTAGCGAAGCTGAAGTCCGTCCGAATCATGTTAGCAATTGCCACATTCTATGATTATGAGATATGGCAAATGGACGTCAAAACGGCATTCCTTAATGGTTTCCTTAAGGAAGAATTGTATATGATGCAGCCGGAAGGTTTTGTCGATCCTAAGAATGCTGATAAGGTGTGCAAGCTCCAATGCTCGATTTATGGGCTGGTGCAAGCATCTCGGAGTTGGAACATTCGTTTTGATGAGATGATCAAAGCGTTTGGGTTTACGCAGACTTATGGAGAAGCCTGCATTTACAAGAAAGTGAGTGGGAGCTCTGTAGCATTTCTCATATTGTATGTGGATGACATACTGTTGATGGGAAATGATATAGAATTCTTGGAAAGCATAAAGGCCTACTTGAACAAGTGTTTTTCAATGAAGGATCTTGGAGAAGCTACTTATATATTAGGCATCAAGATCTATAGAGATAGATCGAGACGCCTCATTGGTCTTTCACAAAGTACGTACCTTGACAAGATATTGAAGAAGTTCAAAATGGATCAGTCAAAGAAGGGGTTCTTGCCTGTATTTGCAAGGTACAAGATTGAGCACGGCTCAATGCCCGACCACGGCAGAAGATAGAGAAAAGATGAGTGTCGTCCCCTATGCCTCGGCCATAGGGTCTATCATGTATGCTATGATGTGTACCAGACCTGATGTAAACCTTGCTGTGAGTTTGTAGGAAGGTACCAAAGTAATCCCGGCATGGAACACTGGACAGCGGTCAAGAATATCCTGAAGTACCTGAAAAGGACTAAGGATATGTTTCTCGTCTATGGAAGTGACGAAGAGCTCGTCATAAAGGGTTACGTCGATGCTAGATTCGACACAGATCTGGATGACTCTAAGTCACAAACCGGATACGTGTATATTTTGAATGGTGGGCACTAAGCTGGTGCAGTTGCAAGCAAAGTGTTGTGGCGGGATCTACATGTGAAGCAGAGTACACGGCAGCCTCGGAGGCAGCACAAGAAGCAGTCTGGGTGAGGGAGTTCATTACCGACCTGGGATTCATACCCAATGCGTCGGGCCCGATGACTCTCTTCTGTGACAACACTGGAGCTATTGCCCTTGCCAAGGAGCCCAGGTTTCACAGGAAGACCAAGCATATCAAGCGTCGCCTCAACTCCATTCATGAAAGTGTTCAAAATGGAGACATAGAGATTTGTAAAGTACATACGGACCTGAATGTGGCAGATCCGTTGACTAAACCTCTCCCTAGAGCAAAACATGATCAACACCAGAACTGCATGGGTGTTCGATTCATCACAATGTAACTAGACTATTGACTCTAGTGCAAGTGGGAGACTGTTGGAAATATTCCCTAGAGGCAATAATAAAATGGTTATTATTATATTTCTTTGTTCATGATAATTGTCTATTATTCATGCTATAATTGTGTGTTATCCGGAAATCTTAATACATGTGTGAATACATAGACCACAACACGTCCCTAGTGAGCCTCTAGTTGACTAGCTCGTTGATCAAAAGATAGTCATGGTTTCCTGACAATGGACATTGGATGTCATTGATAATGGGATCACATCATTAGGAGAATGATGTGATGGACAAGACCCAATCCTAAGCATAGCTCAAAGATCATGTAGTTCGTTTGCTGTAGCTTTTCCGAATATCAAGTATCATTCCTTAGACCATGAGATTGTGCAACTCCCGGATACAGTAGGAGTTCTTTGGGTGTGCCAAACGTCACAACGTAACTGGGTGACTATAAAGGTACACTACAGGTATCTCCGAAAGTGTCTGTTGGGTTGGCACGAAGCGAGACTGGGATTTGTCACTCCGCATGACAGAGAGGTATCTCTAGGCCCACTCAGTAATGCATCATCATAATGAGCTCAGTGTGACCAAGTGGTTGATCGCTGGATCATGCATTACGGTACGAGTAAAGTGACTTGCCGGTAACGAGATCGAACGAGGTATTGGGATACCGACGATCGAGTCTCGGGCAAGTAACGTACCGATTGACAAAGGGAATTGTATACAGATTGATTGAATCCTCGACAGCGTGGTTCATCCGATGAGATCATCGTCGAGCATGTGGGAGCCAACATGGGTATCCAGATCCCTCTGTTGGTTATTGACCGGAGAGTCGCCTCGGTCATGTCTCCATGTCTCCCGAACCCGTAGGGTCTACACACTTAAGGTTCGCTGACGCTAGGGTTGTAGAGATATTAGTATGCAGTAACCCGAAAGTTGTTCGCAGTCCTGGATGAGATCCCGGACGTCACGAGGAGTTCCGGAATGGTCCGGAGGTGAAGATTTATATATAGGAAGTCAAGTTTCGGCCATTTGGAAGGTTTCGGGGGTAATCGGTATTGTACCGGGACCACCGGAAGTGTCCCGGGGGTCCACCGGGTGGGGCCACCTATCCCGGAGGGCCCCATGTGCTGAAGTGGGAGGGGAACCAACCCCTAGTGGGCTGGTGCGCCCTGCCTTGGGCCTCCCCCTGCGCCTAGGTTTGGAAACCCTAGGGGTGGGGGGCGCCACCCTTGCCTTGGGGGGCAAGGCACCCCCTTGGCCGCCGCCCCCTTGGAGATCAATCTACCTAGGGCCGGCGCCCTCCCTTAGGGCTCCTATATAAAGAGGGGGGAGGGCAGCTCCACCCTTGCTCTTGGCGCCTCCCTCTCCCTCCGTAACACCTCTCCTCCCTGCTTGCGCTTGGCGAAGCCCTGCCGGGATCCTGCTGCATCCACCACCACGCCATCGTGCCGCTGGATCCTCATCAACCTCTCCTTCCCCCTTGCTGGATCAAGTTGGAGGAGACGTCTTCCCAACCGTACGTGTGTTGAACGCGGAGGTGCTGTCCGTTCGGCACTAGGTCATCGGTGATTTGGATCACATCGAGTACGATGCCATCAACCCCGTTCTCTTGAACGCTTCCGCGCGCGATCTACAAGGGTATGTAGATGCACTCCTCTCTCCCTCATTGCTATATGACTCCATAGATTGATCTTGGTGATGTGTAGAAAATTTTAAAAATTCTGCTACGTTTCCGAACAATGCTAGCCAGTGTGAACTCCTTGAGAAGGAGAATGAAGCCAAGACGGTTGAAGTTGACAAGGCCCTACGAGAGGAGAGAGAAGCGCGGTCTGAATCCAGGGCAACCCGTGAGGAGATCCGGCAAGCTGGGAGATTGTAGCGGGTAAGCCATTTTTGCTACGGGCTAAGTTCGATGATCCGAACTATGCTCAGCTTAACCAATTGTGGAGTTCTCCGGTCGAGTTTTTAGACTTGCCGAAGAGTTCATCCGATGCGGCATAGTATTATCAGGCGCGAGACGGGTACACAACGGAGAAGCTTTTCTGGTCACAATTCGGCACCTCGAAGCGCCCCCTGTTGCTGAATGAGAAGATGTCCCAGTGGGCCGAGCTTCATAGGATATCCGGTGCTGCCATGAAGAACGTTATAATCCAGTTATAGCCAACTGAGCCTGTTCTGAACAGTTTGTCGGCGTTCTGGGAACGGGGGTCACCAGACTTGCCTGCCTGTGGCCTGCGGCGTGGCTCAAAGGGGGGCCAGCACGGCCCATCTTCACCAACACAAGCTCAAGACCCTCGCGAGGGGCCAAGCCTCGCGGGGCGGACGACGCGGAGCTTCCTCAGGCACGGCCTCGTCAGGTTGGCTCGCGAGGAGGCGGAGAGATCAACGCGGGGTACCTCACGAGGTTCCTGTGAGGCAAAGCCATGACGACTCAGGGCGCCAGGCGGGCGCGAGCCCGCGCAGCGTCCTCCTTTCCTCTTTGGTGCAAAGGGGGCAAGCGCAGCCGCGGAGTACTGAGGCATCAGGCAAAGGTTGCCATTTCGGTGCAACGAGACCAAGACCAGGAGGACTACGAGACGGAGGTCACCGTGGAGCCCAAGACGACATCATCACCAGAGCTTTGCGCAGACGAAGACTACTTTTGTCAGGATAGCTGATACTTGTTGTCCCCATTCAAATTAGCCCGCCATTGTTGGCTCCCTTCCCGCTCAATATTTGGGAAGAGGACCAGGGCCCCTATAAATAGGACCAGCCACCCACAGAGCAAGGGGGTTGGGAGGTAGAAAGAAAGAGGCTCGTTAGGAAGGCTGGAAGCAGAGAGAGAGAGAGAGAGAGAGAGAGAAAGGTGACCGAACCCCTCCCAGCAGTTCATCGCCTCAGCCAAGAATAGGCCCTCGCGAGGCTGTTCTTCCTTGTACTGTTCATCATCATCAGACCCAAGAGGCAATCCACCACACCACACACTTGAGTAGGGTATTACACCACAACGGTGGCCCGAACCAGTATAAACCCCGTGTCCCTTGTGTTGTTCCTTTCGTATTTTAGATCTTAGCGTGGCGGAGGGGTGCAGGCAGGTAGGAGGCGAAATCTCCGCGCGCACCCCAGTGTTCGAACCTCAAGGGTATGCCGGAACCCGAAATCCGACATTTGGCGCGCCAGGTAGGGGTGCGCCAGAATTCGTCTTCCACCGCTCCGTGCCCCGTCGCGTCGTCATCACCATGCCCGGCGACCAGGAGGGCAGCCCAGACCCATGGGCGGCGTGGCCCGCCCGCACAGAGCCGCTTGCCTCGGGTGACCCCGTGCCCCAGGCAGCTCGCGGTCCGCAGGGCGCTGCGGGCCGCGGGCGACGCGGAAAGGCTTCGACTGCTCTCACACCACGGCAGGCGTGGTCGGCAGCAAGGGCCTCCAATCACGCCACGACCATGACACCGTACACCCGCCGGGAGCAGGCGAACTCGAGGGTCGCGCTCACAGTGGCCTGAGAGCTGCTGCAGTGCAGACTGCTGGAGGGTGGCCACGACGTGCTGCTGGAGCGAGTTGCAGAGCTCCTGGGCTTCGCCGCCTCAGGGGCTCACCCTTTCCCCACCCAGCTCCCATCTCCAGCCCAGGGTGACCCGCGCGGGGGCTCCGCGCGCGCCCGCGGGCTCCAAGGCTACTCCGACGCCACCGAAGCTGTCAGCGCCGGACCAGCGGCGGCGCTGCCCCCGCCCCCGGTCCGTGAAGAAGAAGGACTCCACGCAACCCGCGGCCCCAGTGGGCGGCCGCGCTGCCACCCCACGGTGGGCGCGTCAGGCAGGACCGCGTGGCATGCGGGGCATTATGGCGTGGCATTCGGGATGACGGCGCTGGAGGAATACCTGCCCCTCATGATGGACCAAGGACACCCTCACGAGAACGGACAAGGCTCGCTCCTCAGCCCAAGCTGGGGGGACAAGGCACTAGAAGCTAAGCCTTTCCAGGAGCCCCGGGACGGTCCCACTGGCCACGCTGGAGGCAAAGATTATCGGGTACCGCTAATTCTTTAGGAGCAGGTATACGCTAACCATAGATCGCAGGAGGTGCAGGTCGCCGCAGCGAGCAGCTGCCCCGCTCCCACAGTCTCCTACCCCTCGCGAGGAGGGCGCAGGGGGTTGAAGGAGAGGGGCCGAGATCCGACATCACCACCGCGGCGTTCAGAGCAAGGTGTTCTCAGGAGGTAGGCCCTTTGCTGGGGAGGTGCCTCACGGCCTGCCCCTGGCGGAGGATCCGTGGTCGTCCGGGGAACCGCTGGCAACCGCTCTACCCCATCGGGCGGCGTCCTGGTTTCCGGTCGTTGCTGATGGCACTAGATTGTGGCGCAAGGTGGGGCCCTCATCTAGCGATATGAAGCAAGGCCAGTACCTATGAAGATGGCCCAGTGCCTGTGAAGCTCGCCGCCCTGTGACACTCTCACGTAATAATGAGTGGGGCTGTACACGCCCCGGAGTCTCAGGGGTGCCGGCCTCAGGCCCTGGGGCTCCCTCCCATGCCCAGTGGCAGCACTTAGCTCCGCGCTGGTGAGAAGACGTCCAAGACTAGACTAGGTGCCGGACACGGCCTTTTGTTTGCTTTCGTTGCTCTTCCCTTTGGTTGTCGCTTTCCCCCGCTGGATTCAAGTTGGATTCGAATTTGAGATTTGCGTGTGTTCGGGGAAGGTGTGCTTAGTCTCGTTCGAGCAATTTCTTGCGTTTTGGTTACCACTTTGCCTCAGCTACCTCCCCTCGTGAGCCCCTCGCGAGCCGGGTCAGGCCTAGCTTGCGCGCAGCCCAGACTGCCACCGCCGTGTCCTCTCAGGAGGGTGTTTTACTGCAGATCCAACGGATTCAATCAGGAAACACTTAGGGCACCACAGCCTCCTGCGGGCTGCCCCAGGGACAGCACGGGACAAAGGTAAACTAGCCGACCAGTGCGTCGCTTAAGCCAACAACTTGGCGCGGGCGCATGGGCAAAGTAGCTCCTACTGATACGATAAACACAAGTTTTACATGAGGGGCTCCCCCTTCGAAATGCTCTCACAGCTATCAGGCCAAAACCTGAGTTCTATTCATGTAGGGTAAGCAGGAATGATGCACAATCAGTCGGATGAATCTCCAAATGCGTCCTCAAGAGTGCCACTGGGGCCGTTGCTGGCGTCGATGAACTCGCCATCGCTGTCCGCGTTGCCACCAGCAGCGTCAGGGCCACCCATCACGCCGCCCTCGTCGGCCGCCACGATCGCGTCGTCGTTGTTCGAGGCGAAGGCCCTAATAAGAGCCTCCACATTGTCTTCCACCTAGTGCGCCAGCTCGCCTCGGACGGCTTGGGGGACTGGGGCAATGGCGGCGTCAAAATCAAAGTGGGGATCCATGCTCCAGAGGTGGTTGAAGACGCGAGAAAAGGCGCGCCTGAGCAGGGCACGGCTCCTCTCCTCCACCAACCTGTCAGCCCTGATCGACCGCGCCTCCAGCTGTGTCACCACATCAATGAAGAACTGAAGATTGCCCGCATAGTTGACTGTGTGCGGCTCGCCGACGGCCTCCTCCCAGATGTTGCCCAAGGCCGCGTTGGCTCTCTCCCGGAGTGTGGAGAGCATAGGGTCGTGCTCATGCTCTAGGAGCCGCCGCTGACGTATCTCGTCCGCATTATGGCGCGCGACGGCCTCAACCCCCTCCACCCGCTGGCGAAGAAGGAGCACCTCGGCCAGAGAGGTGGTTAAATCACCTTGCGCCAGCTCAAGGGCGGCCCGGGAAGCATCGGCCCGCCGCGTCGCCTCCTCCAGCTTGGCCCTCAAGGTGGCAGTCCTGCCTTCAGCTTCAGCCCGAATCAACCCCAGCTTCTCTTCGAACTCGTGCTCGAGGTTCAAATGCGCCATCGCCACTCAATGTCCGACCTCCTCCTGGACGCGGGCTTCCTGCGCAGCAACATCATCCTCCGCCTGCGTAACCAAGCGCTCCCTCGTCTCCAGACGCTCGTACTCACGGGAACGTTCGGCGGCTTCCAACGTCAGCGCCTCCTCACGCTTCTGGAGCTCCGCCGAGTCACCGTAGGCCACCTTCCTCGACACAAGGGCTGCCTCGCGCAGCTCCACCTGCTCCTCCAGCGAGTGGCACCAGGATAGGAGCTCCCGAGCCCGCTCCTCCGCAGCCGTTCGCCGCCGGTCAGCTTCCCGAGCCTCCTCAGCGGCGCAAGACCGGGCCTCCCGAGAGGCCACCAACGACGCCTTGGCCTTTGCTTCATCAAGGTCGCGCTGACAGCGCGCAAGGGCGATGGCGCCCTCCAGTTCGCACCTCTCTGCAGCCAGGCGCAGGCCCTCGGCCTCAAGGCGCGCGTCTTCATCAGCAAGCTCCTCGCCAAGCAAGCTCACCGCGTCAGCCACCCTTCGAAGGAATCCTTGGCGGAGAGCGCGACGCTCCTGAGCGCGCTCGAGCACGTCTTCCGCACCATCATCTGCCCCAAGCAAGCGCCGGGGGCTGCGAGTTAGCACTCCTCCTCCGGGCTGGGGGCTGGCACCCTCGCGACGGCCGGGCACGCCGCGTCAAAAGCCCGGCCTGGGGCCAGTCCGACCTTAGGAGAAGAGCGCAGGAAGCGCCTCAGCCAATCGCAGTCGACGACCAGGCGAGAAGCCCATGGCAGGTTGGCTATGCCACGAGAAGGCTCGCGAAGGAGGATCACAAGGTGTGCGGGGCCACGATACGCCTCAGGATGGTTCGCCTCTTCGATCGCCCTCACCACAAGGGCTCCACTGCTCGGAGCGCTCGAGGACGGTGGAGGGGGCGGAGCCAAAGGGGACGGCTCCTCGCCCGTCTCAGCAAGCTCGGCTGGAAGGGGCTTGCGGAGCAAGGGTCAGTACAAGTAATAGAAGGATCGGGAGCTGGGAAAGGAGAAGGCTTACTCATCAGTGGCGAAGTACTTCCTCCGCTTCAACAAGCAACAAGGGTAATCGTTGCCCAGGGCCTCCCTTTTCTTCCGGAGAGCCCCAAAGTCCACGCGGAACCGGCCCAGGAGTTGGGCGCATGGATCAACCTTCGACGAAGACGGAGCGTCAAGGCGATCTGCGGCAGGGGCGCCTGCTTGATGTGCGCTGCCGATCACCCCCCAAGAGAAGTAGCTGGAGCCTCAGGGGCCCCAGTCACAGGCACTGAGGGCAGCTGCTTGTCACCCTCAGCCTCGGCGCCATGGGCCCCAAGAGCTGCTTCCTCATGAGCCTCACCAGGCACTGTCACCGCGCCGGGAGCCCCCTCGGCCTCTGGCGCCTCGTACCTCCCTGCTCTGCCACTCGAGGATGAGTCGCCTTGGCCGATTGGAAGGGCAGTCACCACCATTGTGTTCTCGCGAGGCCCCTGAAGGCCGGCGGGGCAAAGGCCCCACTCATCAAAGACCGGCATCTTCTTCACAAAGTCGACCCTGCTCTGGCAGAGGTACAGCAAGGCCCCTCCCTCCCGGATGCTGCTGGGGTTGGGGTCCCCAGCCAGAGTCAAGAGCGCCGTCTTCAGCACCTTAGGAGCCAGGTCCTCTTCCTGGAGCCTCATACTATCCTCGCGCCCACGAAAGGCCCACATCCAGCGAGAGTGGCATTGAAGAGGAGCAACGCGGCATAGCAGGAACTCCTTCACCACCTTGGGCGCTGTCACGCCAAGCGACCTCAAGAGCGCGAAGCGGCGCCAGACGAAGATGAGCCGGGGGCTCTTGAGCGTCTCCTGGCCCCAGCCTGAATTGGGGCAGCAGGCGAGGTCGACTCCGATAGTAGGGGGCTGGGCACCCCTGCGTCCACATACAGCCACCGCTCACGGAACCCAACTGCGGGCTGGGGGAGCTTGAAGTCAATCCAAGAGGCCGCTGTCTCGGACGCGGCAACGAAGCTCACGCATAACCAGCATTGGGTAGGGTCAACAAGATGCAGCGAAAAGAAGTGGCGCAACAAGGCAACCGAAGGAGGGATGCCCACCATGGCTTCGCAAACAAAGGCGAAGACCAAAAGGAGGGTGATGGATTCAGGACTCAGATGCAACATGTGGATCTGATAGTGAGAGAGCACGACATTGAAGAAATCAGAAAAGGGGGGAACCAGACCTGCCCATAGGGTGTCGGCAAAATATGGGACCTCGGTGACTATCCTGTCGATGGAGAAGTGGGACGTGGGCCAGGCCGTCGTCCTCCCGCATTCATTGAAGATGGTGGCCAGAGCCAAGCTGACCTTGCCCAAGCCCTCGGCGGGGGCCGCCAACGGCGGCGGGCAAGGCAGAGACACGGGTTTCTTCCCTCTTCCCTTCTTCATCGAGGCCATGGCGATAGGAAGGGGGGGGGGAGGATTCGAGATTGAATTGAAAACAGAAACCAGGGTTCGAGCGGAGGAAGGACAGGGAGCGCTCAAGCGATAAAAGGGGAACGACTGTGTACGACTACGGGTCTGCCTAGCATGGCGCAAAATAAGGAGGGCGTGGGGGAACAGTGCCGCCCACGTCCAATCAACTGCCGTGCGGTGCCTAAGGCCGCAAGCTGTTAGGGCCCTCGGCGCTTCGCTCTTGCCCTTCCGCCTCCCTGCACGGCCAAGTCCGGGCGCGCCTTGGGCCCGGGGGCTACTGTCGGCGTTCTAGGAACGGGGGTCCCCATACTTGCCTGCCTGCGGCCTGAGGCGTGGCTCAAAGGGGGGCCCAGCACGGCCCATCTTCACCAACACAAACTCAAGACCCTCGCGAGGGGCCAAGCCTCGCGGGGCGGACGATGCGGAGCTTCCTCAGGCACAGCCTCGTCAGGCTGGCTCGCGAGGAGGCGGAGAGATCAAGGCGGGGTACCTCATGAGGTTCCCGTGACGCAAGCTATGAAGGCTCAGGGCGCTAGGCGGGCACCAGCCCGCGCAGCGTCCTCCTTTCCTCTTTGGTCCAAAGGGGGCAAGCGCAGCCGCGGAGTATCGAGGCATCAGGCAAAGGTTGCCATTTCGGTGCAACGAGACCAACACTAGGAGGACTACGAGACGGAGGTCACCGTGGAGCCCAAGATGGCAATATCACCAGAGCTTTGCATAGACGAAGACTACTTTTGTCAGGATAGCTGATACTTGCTGTCCCTCTTCAAATTAGCCCGCCATTGTTGGCTCCCTTCCCGCTCAATATTTGGTAAGAGGACCAGGGCCCCTATAAATAGGACCAGCCACCCACAGAGCAAGGGGGTTGGGAGGTAGAAAGAAAGAGGCTCGTTCGGAAGGTTGGAAGCAGAGAGAGAGAGAGAAAGGTGACCAAACTCCTCCCAGCAGTTCATCGCCTCAGCCAAGAATAGACCCTCACGAGGTTGTTCTTCCTTGTACTGTTCATCATCATCAGACCCAAGAGGCAATCCACCACACCACACACTAGAGTAGGGTATTACACCACAACGGTGGCGCGAACCGGTATAAACCCCATGTCCCTTGTGCTATTCCTTTCGTAGTTTAGATCTTAGCGTGGCGGAGGGGTGCAGGCAGGTAGGAGCCGAAATCTCTGCGCGCACCCCAGTGTTCGAACCTCAAGGGTCTGCCGGAACCTGAAATCCGACACAGTTACTTTGGCTTGGTGCAGCAGCTTGTTGAAGCAGTACCGCGTATCGACGCTGTGAAGCGATTGGTGTGTATCGAAGGTGCACGGATGGCTTTTGCCCGAGTCAAGACGTTTTGGGGAGATATGAAGGCCATCGACATTGCGGTGAAGAGTCCACCCAAGGGCAAGGACCGCCACGAACCGGAGCATTATTTTGGAGACGTCCTGGTAGCCGCCCACTTGATAGAGGGACAATGCTCGAAAGACATAATGTTCGAGTGAGGTGTATGAGACAATTTTATAGTAAATTTATTTGTATATTTTGCTCGAAAGCTTGTGTTCCTCCTGTGTAGCTGTTTTAATCTAATATGAAAGTTTTCCAGTCATCGGCTTCAGCCCCCTTCGAGGAAGTACAGGGGTGTTCGAAAAGGCATCTGATCACTCCTGACCCAACGTCTTAGTCCGTGAAGGAGGTGTCAATGCGGCGAACCAGGAAACCGGACTATAGGGCGTTAACACATTCAGTTAGCAATACAAGTTTTACGGTGGGTCTACGACATAGCCCCTAGTATGTATGCGGCTTAATCATACGATGTGTTTACATAATTGACCGGAAAAGAGGTCCTTCGTGTGACATAGAGGAATCGCTAGAGATTCTGGTAAGTCATCGAGTGGTTGACCAGCTCTAGCAGCATCATGACAGTTAGTTTTCGGCTTTCTCTACTGAGGTGCATCCCCGGTTGAACCGATAGCACAATCGCAATAGTTCTCCCTTTACTACCCTAGCCGATAGAGCGGAACGTAGGATAGCAAGCACAGGAGCCAGGCAACCCAACTATTGACCCAAGACATGATTCGGAGCTGATGCATATAAGGCCAAAACTCGCGACTCCGAAGTGCACTGTAAAAGCTGTTTGGACTTTGTTGGCAACTCATTTGTTCCTGTACCGAGCCCCTGGCAAGTTAAGCCGGGATATATCTATGAAACAACCATAGGAGGCGTACTCATTTTGCGAAAAGATGCGAGTGATTAATTCGGATAATTTGAACTGGGACCTAAGTGATATGCCAATGGTGACTTGATATACATAAAGGCCACGACCCTGGCAATTTTATATGCCCAGGGTCGGAGGCAGAAGAAAAAGGCATGTTATAGGCTCAAAAAGAGAGTGCGGTCTACAAAAAGTTATTTTGGACCTCCTGTCACACGTCTGCGCCGCCTGTCGTCAGCGAGGGTAATCCTTGAAAGGAGTAGCCCCGTAGGTGAGTGTACGGATCCGAACTCCTATGGGGTCGGTCGTAGGTGTTTCCCCTTTGCGCCACCTGCTTTTAAGAGATAATGAAACAAAAGAAAATAGGAAAACAGTTAAAGAATGTTACCGGAGTGCTTGACGACTTGTCCGTATTGTGCTTCTGTCAATGCCCATGGTATCTTGAGTGCGTAATTGTGTATGCACAGTATAGTTTTAACGGGTATACACGGTGGGCAGTGGAAGCCGAACTTCTATTTTTGTTCCATATTTGATCGATCTTCAGGGGAAAATTGCTTCTGCCTCCGGCATTTAGCTGGTGAGCCATTCCGCTATCCCTATTGCCTGGTGGCCCATTTCCATTATGTCCGGCGTTGAGCCTGCCGGCCTGCTTGAGGACCCAACAGCTTCTGTTGGTGTGATTAGCTGGTTTATTGGGGTGGCCATGAATCTGGCAGGGCCGGTCCAATATCCTGTCTAGTTTGGATGGTCCATCTATGTTTGCCTTGAATGGCTTTTTCGATTAACCGGGCTTGGGATTGCTAAATCCGGCGTTGACCGCTATGTCGTGTGATCTTTCATTATCATTGCGACTGTTGTGTATGCTTCGTCGTGGCTTGCCATTGCCGTCCGTATTTTGGAAGTGCCCGAGTCGCTGGCGTTGTTGCTTCTATGAGCGAGCCTGCTGTCTTCTCCCGTGCAAAAGCGGGTCATTAGAGCGGTAAGGGCTGTCATGGATATAGGTCCTTCTTGACCGAGGTGGCGTGCAAGCCATTCATCCCGGATGCTAAGTTTAATTGCCGCAATGGCCTCCGCATCCGGACAGTCGACGATTTGGTTCTTTTTAATGAGGAACCTAGTCCAAAGCTTCCTGTCTGACTCTTCGGGCTGCTGGACAATGTTACTTAAGTCATCGGCATCTGGTGGCCGGACATATGTTCCTTGGAAGTTGTTGCGAAAGGCGTCCTCCAAATCCTCCTAGCTGCCGATCGAATTTTCCGGCAGACTGTTTAACCAGTACCGAGCTGGTCCTTTGAATTTTAGTGGTAGGTATTTGATGCCATGAAGGTCGTCTCCGCGGGCCATGTGGATATGGAGGAGGAAGTCCTCGATCCATACCACGGGATCCGTTGTCCCATTGTATGATTCGATATTCATGGGTTTGAACCCGTCTGGGAATCCATGCTCCATTACTTCATTTGTGAAGCAAAGAGGGTGTGCGGCGCCTCTATGTTGGGCCACACTGCAGCGTATCTCCGACAGAGTCCATTTGCGGTTTTCAACCCGGTTGTGGCTAGGTTTGTCATGTACGAATAGGTGGTCGTCGTCCTGTGTCGAGGTATGTCCTTGCGATCTATAGATCGCTCTTGAGTGTCCTGCTTTGCTACCCAAGTCTTGTTGATGGTCGTATGTATAACCCTGAGCTGTTTTATTCTTGCTTTTATTGCAAGGTGGGGTGGTTTGGTGTTCGGCTTGAGTTGCCGCTTTACCTGTGCCCAGATGTGGTCGACCTGCCACATTGTGCGATGATGGTATGGGCTCCAGCACCTTATCGTCGCCCTGGGGTAGCAATCTATGCTTCGGGTAGCTTTCGGCTGGTCCACTAAGGTCGTATTCTTTGGCGTCTATGACTTTGGTCCATCTATCATTTAGTAGATCTTGGTCAGCTTGAAGCTGCTGCTGCTTCTTTTTCAGGCTCTTTGCAGTGGCTATTAGCTGACGCTTAAAGCGCTCCTGCTCACGAGGTTCCTCAGGCACGATGAAATCCTTAGTGCCAAGGCCCACCTTATCCTTAGAGAGCGGAAGCTAATTTTCATCCTCCGAATCTTTGTGTGTGGTCTGTTTAACGGGGCTAGCCTGCCCATCTTCTTGTTCATTAGTTGTATCAATGGGGTCTGCGTTGTCATCGGCATCATTGTCCATGTTGTCGATATTCTCAGAGTCGTAATCAAGTGTATCGGTCGAATTCTCGACTGTGGCTATGAAGTGGGTGGTGGGTGGGAAGCACAATTCTCTACCGTCAGCCCCTGGTTCGAGCCGGATATAGTTCGGCCGTGAGTCCTCCGCCGAGGACAGGTTTTTTAAGGAATTTAGCACATCGTCCAAAGGCGAGTGCTGGAAGATGTCTGCGGCGCTGAATTTGAAGATCGATAAACGATTAAGCTCGGCATCCGCACGGTTCGGGACCTACAGCCGGAGACGAGTCCGGCATTCCGGTAGCATAGGTATCGTGTGAGACCAGGTCCATGTGCCGCTCCAACATCATGGAATCTGCGGCCTCTGAGGTGGGGTTAATCCTCCCATCTTTGGATGGCGCGGCCTGCTCCAGCTCTAGGGCCAGAGTGGTTATAGGAGCGATCTCTTGGATGCGGCCCGATAACATATTTAGGTCATGATCATCGCGGTGACCGGGAGAGGCCACCGCGGTATCGAATCCGGCGAAGATCAAGTCTCCACGGATGTCTGCGACGTAGTTCAAGCTCCCGAGTCTGACCTGATGGCTGGGGGTTTAGCTTTCGATCTGCTCTAGATGGCCAAACGATTTGGCCCGCAGTGCGAAGCTGCTGAACACGAAGATCTTCCCGGGGAGGAAACTTTCTCCATAGATAGCGTCATTATTGAAGATTGAAGGGGCCGTTAAACCTTTTAGCAACGGCACAGTGGAACTCTCAATGAAAGCACCAATGTCGGCCTGAAAACCGGTGGATCTTGGGTAGGGGGTCCCGAATTGTGTGTCAAAGGTTGATGGTAACAGGAGGTAGGGGACACGATGTTTACCCAGGCTCGGGCCCTCTCTATGGAGGTAATACCCTACTTCCTGCTTGATTGATCTTGATGAATATGAGTATTACAAGAGTTGATCTACCACAAGATCGTAATGGCTAAACCGTAGAAGTCTAGCCTGTATGACTACGGTAATGAGTATCCCCTATGGGGACTAAGTCCTCTAGTTTATATAGACACCGGGGGGATCTAGAGTTACATAGAGTCGGTTACATAAGATGGAATCTTCATAGTTGGTCGCCAACCCTGCCTTCCATGCCAAGGAGAGTCCTATCCGGACACGGGTACAGTCTTCAGTCTTCATATCTTCATGGCCCATCAGTCAGGCCCATAGATAACAGGTCGGACGCCCGAGGACCCCTTAGTCCGGGACTCCCTCAGCCAGTACTACCGCCCTGCCTATGCGCAGCGAGAGGGGCTTTGCCCCGTGTATCCCCCACTTACCCCTTGGACTATATATACTCGTCCCTTAGCTCCGAACTAGGGTAAGCGTTGTGATAGCTCATATGTGAGATAGAGCCTCTCTCATCCATCTGGATCTACTCCACCGAGAGAGACCATCATCTCTTCGGACAAGATCCATCTTGGATTCAAGACCCCTAATGAGAAGACCTCAAGACCTCCTCACGGAGAAGAACCGGATAACCTGTGTATCATCCTTTGTTGGATTCAGATCGTGTATCTCTTTGTGTTTCGCGGATCTAGCATATACGTCATCATTCTTGTGGGTTTGAGTGATTTTCTCGTGTTTCCCCTCATGTTTTCCCGTCGTGTTCTTCGTGGGATTCACTCCAATCATGAAAGATCACCCCCTAGGGTTCTACCCTACATCACCTTGTCCAACTTCAACTAATATGCTCAAGTTTGAAAATAATTAATGGGTATTCACAATCATAGAAGATGTCCAAGATAATATATTTGTATGTGAAAGTTCTCTTCCTTATACTAATCATTCATGAATTGCTTGTATCACCAATATTGTGATTGCCAAACTTCAAAAGATTTCACTTTATAAACCCAATGTGAAGCTACCAATAGGCATGATATGAACATATAGTTTCAACTTCATGATAGTCAATTCATTCAACAATTACTCATAGGATATAGGTGAAGCACAAGATTAGAAGACAAACTACTCCAAAAAGATATAAGTGAAGATCTCGCGAGTAGTTAGGTAAATGGGTAGCTAATTGAGGACTCTCTTTTATTTAAAACCTTTCATATCTAAGTATCTTATTAAAACAGCAAGCAAAAATAAAATAAAATGGCATTCTAACAATAGCACACATCATGTGAAGAAGCAAAAACCTTAGGCTCAACCGATACTAACCGATAATTGTTGAAGAAGAAAGGTGGGATGCCTACCGGGACATCCCCAAGCTTATATGCTTGAGACATCTTGAAATATTATCTTGGGATGCCTTGGGAATCCCCAAGCCTGAGCTTTTGTGTCTCCTTAATTCCTTTTATATCATGGTTTCCCTAAATCTTAAAAACTTCATCCACACAAAACTCAACAAGAACTCATGAGATAAGGTAGTATAAACATGTAATAAACTAATCATTCTCTACTGTAGAAAATCTCTCAAATTATTATTTAACATTGCCTACTAAATGCCTCTACATACTTTATACTCCTATCCTCTAATAGAATCATTACACAAGCAAACATATGCAAACATAACAACGATCTGCCAAAATAGGACAGTTTGTAAAGGATGCAAGAGGATTCATTATTCTCTAACTCCAAAAAATATGAAAATTTACCACACTGTAGAAAATGTATCATATCTTATTCTGCAAAACGTTTCAACATTTTATCACATTCTAACTTTTTCAAGAATTCACGCACTAGTGTGCAACTTTCTGTTTTCAAACAGCAACATACAGACTTGGAAAATAAGCATGGCAAAGGCTATGCTTGACATTTGTTTTGAAATAAATGATGAAAAACATTATTCTAATTAACAATAAGCAAATCAAAACAAAATAAAATGAATCTCCAAGCAAAGCTCATATCATGTGACGGATAAAAATATGGCCTCAAGTAATGTTACCGACATTGTTGGAGACGAAAGAGGGGATGCCTTCCGAGGCATCGCCAAGCTTAGTTGCTTGGAACTTCCTTGAATATGACCTTGGGGTCCCCTTGGCATCCAGAATCTTAGGGTCTTTTTACTGCTTATTCTCCTCATATCGATAACTCATCCAAAACCTGAAAACTTCAATCCCACAAAACTTAATGGAACTTCGTGAGATAGGTTAGTATGATAAAACAAACCATTCATTTTGGTACTATCAAAGACAAGATTCATAATTTTTCTCACACAATACCTATTGTACCTTATCATTTCGACAATTTATATTGAGCAATATAATCCATAGAAATTATAAAACAAGCAAAACTATGCATTCAAAATATAATTTGTCAAAAATAGAGCAGTCTATAGCAATTTGTACTCTAACCATACTTATGTAACTCCAAAAATTCTGAAAACTTAGGAAGATGTGGACAATTTGTATATCAGTCTTGTGTAAAAAATTCAGAAGCTTTCGTTACTCATGTGCTTTTTTAAAATTGCTTTACCGGATGCAAAAGTTTCTGTTTTCCAACAAGATCAAATCAACTACCACCAAACATAATCCCAAAGGCTTTACTTGGCACTTTATTGAAACAAAAGCTACAAATCATGATTACTATAGTAGCCTAATCATGTAAAAACGTAAAAACAGTAGGGGTAAATGTTGGGTTGTCTCCCAACAAGCGCTTTTCTTTAATGCCTTTTAGTTAGGCATCATGCTTTCGATGATGCTCGCATAAAAGATAAGAGCTGGAACATAACGAGAGCATCATGAAACACATGGCATGCACATTTAAGCCTAACCCACTTCCTCTGCATAGGGATTTTGTGAGCAAATAACTTTTGGGAGCAAGAATCAACTACCATGGGAAGGAAAAACATGCATAACTTCAAAACTTTCAACACATACATAGGAAACTTGATATTATTCAGATACCAAGAAGCATCTGTTCCTCTCTCATAATAATTTTCAGTAGCATCATGAATGAATTCAACAACATATCTGATGCAGCTTGAACTACGTCGGTATTTCCCCAAAGAGGAAGGGGTAATGCAACACAACTACGATAGGTATTTCCCTCAGTGATGAGACCAAGTTTATCGAACTAGTAGGAGAACCACACAACACTATGTAAACAGTACCTGCACACAAAGAACAAATACTTGTAACCCGATGTGTAAGACGGGTTGCGAATCCCTACCGGATAAAAAGATAGGTAAATTTATAGTAGATTAGATAAATAGATATCGCAGGAAGGTGAGATAAAATAAATAACAAAAAAATGCAGCAAGGTATTTTTGGGTTTTTGGAATAATAGATCTGAAAATAAAAGCAAATAAAAATAGATCTCGAAGGAAATTATTATAAAGAAGACACCTGGGGGCCATAGATTTCACTAGTGGCTTCTCTCAAGAAAAATAGCATATGGTGGGTAAACAAATTAGTGTTGGGCAATTGATAGAACTTCAAATAATTATGAAGATATCTAGGCAATGATCATTATATAGGCATCACGTCCAAGATTTGTAGACTGACTCCTGCCTGCATCTACTACTATTACTGCACACATCGACCGCTATCCAGCATGCATCTAGTGTATTATGTTCATGGAGAAACAAAGTAATGCAGTAAGAACGATGACATGATGTAGACAAGATATATTCATGTAGGAATAGACCCCATCTTGTTATCCTTAATTGCAATGCTACATACGTGTCATGTCCCCTTCTTTCACTGGAATTGAGCACCCTAAGATCGAACCCATCACAAAGCACCTCTTCCCATGGCAAGAAAAATTGATCTAGTTGGCCTAAGTAAACCAAAGATTCGATGAAGAAATACGAGTCTATAAGTAATCATGCATATAAGAGATCAAAACTCAAATAACTTTCATGGATACAATAGATCTGATCATAAACGCAAAGTTCATCGGATTCCAACAAACGCACTGCAAAAAGAGTTACATCAAATAGATTTCCAAGAGACCATTGTTTTGAGAATCAAAAGAGACAGAGGAAGCCATCTAGCTACTAACTATGGACCCGTAGGTCTACAATGAACTACTCACAAATCATTGGAGAGGCACCAATGAGGATGATGAATCCCTCCGTTATGGTGTCTAGATTGGATATGTAGTTTATGGAACTTGCAGTGGCTAGAATTGTGCTTCATCGACTCCCCTAGTGTTTTTGTAATATTGGGGTATTTATAGAGCAAATAGGACATGCGGGAGGCCACCGAGGTGGGCACAACCCGCCAGGGCACGCCTGGCCCCCCAGGCGCGGCAAGGTTGGTTGTGCCCCCTCGGGGCACCCCTATGGTACTTCTTTAGCCCATCCCGTGTCTTCTGGCCCAGAAAAATTCTACAAAAAGTTTCACTGCATTCGGACTCCGTCTGGTATTGATTTTCTATGAAGTAAAAATCAAGCAAAAAACAGCAACTAGCATTGGGTGCTATTGTCGGATTCTGGGTTCCGGCAAACCCTTGAGGTTTGAACTCTGTGGTGCGCATGAAGATCTCTCCCTAGCTCGCGCTCGCAATGATCTCAAGGCCTAGCTCGCCGAAGCCAAGGAACAAGAGACACGAGAGTTTTATACTAGTTCGGGCCACCGTTGTGCTGTAATACCCTACTCTAGTGTGGTGTGGTGGATCGCCTCGTGGGCTGTGGATGAATCAGTACAATGGATGAACAGCCTCCTGAGGAGAGGTGTTCTTGAGCTTGATGAGCTACTGAGATGGCCTTGGTGGAGTGGATCCGATCCAAGATGAGCTGATCCTTGACTATGGTGGTGGCTAGTCCTATTTATAGAGGCCCCGGTCCTCTTCCCAAATGTTAGGCGGGAAGGGATCCCACAACAGCTAGTTTTGAAGGGAGACAACTAGTACAAGTTATCCTGACAAAAGGTGGTCTTCTCCTGCCAAAGGCTCTGGTGGTGATGCCGCCATGCGCTCCGCGGTGACCTCTGCCCTGCCGTCCTGCTGGTCTTGGTCTTGTTGCGCCGATATGGAAACCTTTGCTCGATGCCTCGGGACTCCTCGCTTGCGCCTGCTTCTTTAGAACCAAAGAGGAAACTGGCACTCTACGCCCGCTAGCGCCCGCCTGGCTTCGGTCGTCATGGCTCACGTCACGCGAATCTCGTGAGGTGTCCCTTGCATAGATACCTCTGCTCCTCGGGTGCCATCCTAGCGAGGCCACCCATGGGGAGGTCTTGGTGATGTTTGCCTCGCGAGGCTTGGCCTCTCACGAAGGTCTTGAGTGATTGCTGAAGAAGATGGGCCGTACCATGCCATTGGTGGAGCCAGCCCTGGGCCGCAGGTAGGCAAGTTTGGGTACCCCCATTCCCAGGGCGCCGACAATATCCCCCGGGCACAAGGCGCGCTTGGACTTGGCATTGAGGCGAAGCCAAAGGGCAACTACAGAGCGCCGCGGGCCTCAACCGCCTATGGCCTTGATTACCACATGGCGATTGGCAGGGCGTTGCCGTATCCGCTTCCCCACGCTGCCTCGGCAGCTGCCCGACTTGACGAGACCCTACTGCATGCAGAAGAAAACCATCATTACCATAGATCATGGAGGCCGGCGGTTGGTCTCCCTCTGGCTATAAATGAGGAGAGGGGCGGAGCTCCTGTTGCTCATCTCTTCCTCCATCCAGCTTGCTTCTTCTTCCTCTTTGCTCCACCGCCTTGCAGCAGCACCTATGGTGCCCACACAAAGGTTCTCGGCTGCAGAGAAGGGGAAGGCTCGCCAGGAGGGGCCCGGCTCGCCACCGCCTAAGAGGGGTCGTGGTCGCCCTCGCAAGCATGCCGCAACCCCTGCTGTGGTCCCCCGTGGGCGCGGACGAACTTCTTTGGGGTCCGGCGCCATTCCTGGCGGCCGCGGCGGTGTCTCCTCGCGCGCCTGGGGCCGCCGGAGATGTGTTAGTCTTGCCCACGAAGGGACGTGCGCTATGGTCGCCCGGCCACCCCGGTCATGCTTCCATTCGGCGGAGGTGCTGCCAGAGTTCGTCGTGTGGTCGGAGAACCCGGGCGGCACCTGGCTTCAGCTTCCGAGCTCCTTTGCCGGCGAATTGTCGGCCACGGGTCCTGGCGGCCTCTGGCTGCAGGCCCACGGCTACTGCAGCAAGGCTTCATTGGTCGCGGTGGAGTTCTCTGCCCCGGGCAATGTAGCCCTGGCCCATGGCTGGTAGACGTTTTCCCGCGCGCACGGTCTGAGCAACCGGTGCGCCATCCACTTCAAGTACAACGGTGACGCGACCCTCTTCGTGAGGGTGTTCGGGGAAGATGGTCGCCACGCCGGGTACTTCCATAAAGACAGCGAGGGTGACGAAGTGGTCGGCCTTGGGGACGGCAGGGACGAGGACGAGGGTGGACTCGCCCCTGGGCACGACCGTGGCTCATTCGGCAATGATAGCTCCTCCTCCGGCAAAAGCTCCAGCAGTGGCGGCTACGACCAGCCACCACGTCATCGGGCTCGCTTAGAGGACGGCAGCGGGTCATCCCGTCACCGCGCCCAGTGAAGCGTGAGGAGGGCTCTGGCTGAGCCTGTGGGGCTGGTCCTCGTGAGCAGCCGCGTCATACGAGCCACTTTTGCCTATCCTTTCCTTTCCTCCTGCATTACAAGAAACAAGTATGGGGCCCTGCGAGGGCGTGTAATGAACCGTAGTGCTTATGCTGCTTTTTGCTATGATTATTGTCTCTGGATTTTGTTGCGGAATCTATGCTTTATGTGGGCATAGAGGAATAACTTAGCTTGATACATCTAGGGTAGCTTCCACCTTGTGAGGGCGCGTGCCTCTTGGCATCGTGTGAGGCTTCCCTGCCGCTGACTCAGGCGACATTGCGATGCTGTGAAAAATCATTAGGAAATCCTTATCCCTCCATGCACGACGCATCCGACATGGGCTGATCATGGCCCAGTGCACCACGTCGCAGTACCCGTAGGGCACAGACTTAAAAGATAGGGGGTGCGCTGATCACAAGCTCAATCAAGGGCGCCTCGCGGAGACCAGGGGAGCACGCACGCACGCACACCTGTCCAGCCCCCTCGCGCGACGTGCGTGGTAGAGCGTCGGGTAAATGCCACCCTCCCTGGTGCAAAAGAAAGAATCGAGGAAAGAATCAGAAGGAAGAGGAGATTCAATCAAGCCATTGAGAAACGCCAGAACTTCAAATTCCACTAAAAAGGGGCAAACCAAATACAAAAAGCAGATGAACAGCCGCGTCCAGCACCTAGTCTAGTCTTCTCACCAGCACGGAGCTAAGTGTTGCCACTAGGACATTGGAGGGAGCTCCCGAGGCCCAAGGGCGGCACTCTGAAGACTCCGAGCGTGTATAGCCCCACTCATTATTACGTGAGAGTGTCATGAGCGGAGACCTTCACCGACACTGGGCCTTGCTTCATGGGTAGAACTTCTGGAGGTGCTGGATGTTCCAGGCATTCTGGATGGGGATCCTGTCCTGCGTCTCCAGGCGCGTGACTCTAGGCCTGGAAACATGGGCAATCCTAAACAGGCCCTCCCACATGGGTGAGAGCTTATGCAGCCCTTCCCTGTAGACCACCCGCCTCAGGACGAGATCGCCACTTCGAGCGTCCTGGAGCAGACGATGCGGTAGTGATACCGTCGCAATGCCTGCTGGTACCTTGCCGCTCGGAGCGAGGCTTGGCGGTGGCGTTCCTCCCCCAGCACAAGGTCCATCCCCCGCATGGCGTCCTGATGCGCCTCATCAAACACCAAGACCCGCGCGGAGCAATTTCCTGACCTCATGAGGGGGGACCGCTTCTGCTCCATAGACAAGGAAGAACGGGGTGTTGCCTGTTGGCTTGGTGATAGAGGCAAAGGTGTCCCGATGTTTCGATGAGATGGTGGCTATCGTTTTCTGTGGGAGTCGACCTTGACGATCCGACTACGAACGTGCGAGATGTCGCGCCTTAGCAATCACTAAACCAACTTCGGAGGGTTATTGACCACGCCGGAGCACGATCAACCTGACCACGAGGGTCTGTTTCCTGCAAGCAATCGAAGAACAAGCAAGAAACTGAGATTGCAATCTGGATATTGCGAATATAAGATGAAAGCTTTATTGATCAAGATGGGGTTCTGTGACGTCTTGGTCTGGTCGTTGGACACAAACGAAGTACACGAAGTTGTAGCTATGGCGAACTTTTAATCTAAACAAAACCCAAAGTCTAAACGACGCCCTAAGGGCTGTATATATGGAGGAAGAGGGGGGAATTTCGTGGCCCTTAATGGTGGGGTCCGAAACCAACCCTAACTCTTGTTTCCCCACACATACGGACTCTAAAAATAGCCTATACTTAAGTATCTCGAAATTACAGGGGCCTGGCCCATTAATAAGGTGACGCAGCACCTAGAATAGCCTATGAACGAATATTATGAAGTGGCATCTCGTATATTTCGTCCAAGGCTTCATGCACTCCTTATGGCGGCTTCAAAGTCCTGAAATCATCACTTGTAACTCCGTTCTTGATCCCCTTGCGCATGCCATCAACTCCATGCATGTTCTTGCTCCAATGTTCATCCTTCTCCAAGCTAGGCCCTTCATTTGTAAGCAAAACAAATGTATCCAATTTAGGCAGCATCATAATCTCATGAACATTAGAATCATTACCAATAAACGAAAGTACCTGGTAATTTAATTGGCGTGCGCGAGCTCTAGTAATTGGTCCAGTATATGTAACAGTAGGGGCTGTGGGTGTAACAATGGTATTGATGTCCTCATCATCCTCCCCTTCTTGGAATGAAGTCGTCCTCGACGGAAACTCATCTTCCTCACCCAAATAAGGCTTCAAATCTGCAATGTTAAAAGTGGGACTAACCCCAAAATCTGCAGGTAGCTCAAGTTTATATGCATTATCATTTATTTTCTCTAACACCTTAAAAGGACCATCAGCACGTGGCATTAGCTTTGATTTGCGCAGATTAGGAAATCTATCTTTACGCAAATGTAACCAAACAAGATCTCCAGGTGCAAACATAACATGTTTTCTACCCTTATCTCCAGCAAGTTTATATTTAGCATTCATACGCTCAATGTTTTCCTTAGTTAACTCATGCATTTTTAAAATCAATTCAGAACGTTCTTTAGCATCAAAATTAACCTTCTCCGAAGATGGAAGAGGCAACAAATCAATAGGTGCACGAGGTAGGAAACCATACACAATTTCAAAAGGGCACATCTTAGTAGTAGAATGCAATGAACGATTATAAGCAAATTCAATATGAGGCAAGCATTCTTCCCACATTTTCTTGTTATTCTTCAAAACAGCCCTAAGCATAGTAGACAATGTTCTATTGACTACTTCGGTTTGTCCATCAGTTTGGGGGTGACAAGTAGTACTAAAAAGCAGCTTAGTCCCCAACTTAGCCCATAAACATCTACAAAAGTGGCTAAGAAATTTAGTATCACGATCTGAAACAATAGTATTTGGCACACCATGCAAGCGAATAATTTCACGAAAGAACAAATAAGCAACATTAACAGCATCATTGCTTTTATGACAAGGTATAAAGTGTGCCATTTTCGAGAACCTATCCACGACAACAAATATGCTATCCCTCCCCTTCTTTGTTCGAGGTAAACCTAAAACAAAATCCATAGATATATCCTCCCAAGGAACACTAGGTACAGGCAAAGGCATATATAAACCATGAGGATTTAGTCGTGACTTAGCTCTTTGACATGTAGTGCAGCGAGCAACAAAACGCTCAACATCCCGTCTCATCTTTGGCCAAAAGAAATGTGTAGCAAGTATATCCTCCGTCTTCTTGACGCCAAAGTGTCCCATTAATCCTCCTCCATGCGCCTCCTGCAACAATAAAAGACGAACGGAGCTAGCTGGAATGCATAGCTTGTTAGCACGAAACACAAAGCCATCGTTGAGAACGAACTTGTTCCAAGTTCTCCCTTCCTTACAATTCTGCAATACATCTTTAAATTCAGCATCATGAACATATTGATCTTTGATGGTCTCCAAACCAAATATTTTAAAGTCAAGTTGTGAAAGCATAGTATAACGACGAGACAATGCATCAGCAATAACATTTTCTTTACCCTTCTTGTGTTTAATGACATAAGGGAAAGTCTCAATGAATTCAACCCATTTAGCATGTCTACGGTTCAGTTTTGCTTGACTTTTAATGTGTTTCAAAGATTCATGATCAGAATGTATAACAAATTCCTTGGGCCATAAATAATGTTGCCATGTTTCTAAGGTCCGAACAAGAGCATATAATTCTTTATCATAAGTAGAATAGTTCAGACTAGGCCCACTCAATTTTTCAGAAAAGTATGCAACAGGTTTGCCATCTTGTAATAACACACCTCCTAATCCAATTCCACTAGCATCACATTCAAGCTCAAAAGTCTTATTGAAATTAGGAAGTTGGAGCAAAGGAGCATGTGTCAACTTATCTTTCAATACCGTGAAGGCTTCTTCCTGTGTGGTACCCCAAACAAAAGGCACATCCTTCTTTGTAAGCTCGTTGAGAGGTGCAGCAATGGTGCTAAAATCTCTCACAAAACGCCTATAGAAACCAGTGAGGCCAAGGAAACTCCGCACTTGTGTGACCGTTTTGGGCTGCGGCCAATTCTCAATAGCTTCAATCTTGGCTTTATCAACTTCAATTCCCTGTGGAGTAACAACATAGCCAAGAAAAGATACTCGGTCGGTGCAAAAGGTGCACTTTCCAAGGTTACCAAACAAACGTGCATCACGTAGAGCAATAAAAATAGCACGTAAATGTTCCAAATGTTCCTCCAAAGATTTGCTATAAATCAATATGTCATCAAAGTAAACTACCACAAATCGTCCAATGAAAGCACGTAAAACTTCGTTCATTAACCTCATGAAAGTACTAGGTGCATTAGTTAACCCAAAAGGCATGACTAACCACTCATATAATCCAAACTTAGTTTTAAATGCTGTTTTCCATTCATCTCCCAATTTCATACGAATTTGATGATATCCACTACGCAAATCAATTTTGGAGAATATTGTAGAGCCACTCAATTCATCAAGCATATCATCTAGCCTAGGAATAGGATGACGATAACGAATAGTAATGTTATTAATGCCTCTACAATCAACGCACATACGCGACGTACCATCCTTTTTCGGCACTAAAATGATAGGAACAGCACAAGGACTAAGGGATTCGCGTATATAACCTTTGTCGAGCAGTTCTTGTACTTGACGCATAATCTCCTTCGTCTCCTCTGGATTGGTACGGTATGGTGCACGGTTGGGTAATGATGCACCGGGAATTAAATCAATTTGATGTTCAATCCCTCGAATAGGTGGTAATCCCGGTGGCACGTCTTGTGGAAAGACGTCAGCGAACTCCTGCAAAATGTTAGTGACAGCAGGAGGCAAAGAGGAAGGCATGTCCTCGAATGAAAATAATGCCTCTTTGCACACAAAAGCATAGCAAACAGATTTGCTAAAATCTAGATCATCAATATCAGATTTGGTGGCAAGTAAACATGCACTTTTCAATTTAATTTCAGAAGCAACACTAGATTGTTTATTATTATTAGGCTGCATTTGTTGCTCAAATTCTTTTGCCACAATCTGATTTTCACTCTTATTTTTCTCTTGTTTTGCTTTATTAGCTCTATTAATATCATCTTTCAAAATGGAATCAGGAGTCATAGGAAGCAAAGTAATATTTTTATCCTTATGAACAAGAGTATACTGATTGTTTCTACCATGGTGAACAGATTTTTTATCAAATTGCCATGGTATACCAAGTAATAAGGAACATGCTTGCATAGGTACCACATCACAATCAACATAATCAGCATATGTAGAGATACTAAAATGCACACGAACAGTACGTGTTACCTTAACCTTGCCGCTGTTGTTGAACCATTGGATGTAGTAAGGATGTGGATGTGGTCTTGTGGTGAGAGATAGCTTCTCCACCATGTCTATGCTAGCCAAGTTGTTGCAACTCCCTCCATCTATGATCACGCGAACAGAACGTTCCTTCACAACTCCCTTTGTATGGAACAAATTATGCCTCTGATTTTGCTCAGCTTGTGTAACCTGCACACTCAAAACACGTTGAGAAACTAAACATTCATACCTGTCAGCATCTTCAGGAGCCATGTATTGCGTCTCATGATCAGAATCGTCTCCATCGTGTTCGTCACGTGTAATAAGAGCCAAAGTCTCCTCATCATAGTCACTAGCGGACTCATACCCACCATCCTCACTAACAATCATCACACGTTTAGATGGGCATTCTCTCGCATAATGACCTCCACCCTTGCAACATCGACAAATAATATCATGTGTTTGCCCTGTGGATGCCATGGATGAAGAAGAGCTCTTTGCAGGCCCAGAAGGTGTGCTCTTGGCAGATAGTGGTGATTGTGCCTGCTTTATTGTATCACGGTTGGAGGTGGCAGCCGACGGAGGCGCTTGTGTAGCAGAACGTGTGGAAGTAGATGATGCACGTGGTGTCCATGATGAAGATCGACCTGCAGAAAAGTTAGTCCGCGCCAATGCCTGTCGATCCTGCACTTCACGTTCAGCTTTACAAGCAAGATGGAATAAACGAGTGATATTAGTATAGTCCTTATACTCTAGAATCGTCTGAATCTCTCTATTTAATCCACCCATAAAACATGCAAGCATAGCTTCATTCTCCTCAACAATACCACATCTAATCATGCCAGTTTGTAATTCCTGATAATACTCTTCTACAGAATTTTTTCCCTGTCTTAAGCGCTGCAATTTTTGAAGTAATTCACGTTGATAATATGGTGGAACCCAACGAGTACGCATAGCAGTTTTCAAAGCAGCCCAAGTAGCAGGAATGGGATATAATCTACAATGCTCAGACCACCAAACACATGCAAAACTAGTGAATGCACAAACAGCAGCAGGAACACGTCTCTCCTCGGGATATCGTAAACATGTAAATCGTAGTTCAGTTTCTAACTCCCAAGTAAGATATATATCAGGAACATATCTACCCTCAAATGGTGGAATATTCAATTTTAGTTTAGGGAGATGGTCATGATCTCGTACCTGAGGGTGAGCCCTACCATTGCCATTATTTGCATGTGGACGACCTGGTTGTTGCTGTGCTGGTGGTGGCACGTAGTTCTGATTTTGATCAACCTCATCCTCGTAATCGCCAGCAAAATCATCCTCCTCCGCATCAGCAGCAGGAGCCACAGAAGTAGCAACAGCAGCACCAACAGTTTGGCCAGGTGCAAGAGGGAGACGGCTCGCTCGGCGGAGGGCTGTTTCACGATGTGTAGGTAGTCGTTGTTGTTGTTGTAGAGGTGCGTTAGGTGCAGCCGGTGGTGGTGGTGGAAGACGCGCGAGCAATTCATTAAATCTGTTATCGAGCTTTGTTTCGAACGTCTTCTCCATGCCATCTATCTTCTCCATGGCCTCTTCAAATTTGTTTAGCACTTCTTGCACCTGTCCATTCATCATTTGCTGAAATTTATCATGCAACTCCTGATTCATCATGTTCTCCCAGTCAGTCTCGTCGGCTTGTGATCCTGCCATGGTTAGCAACAATAGAAACACACAAGAATATGATCCTACAGAATACTAACAAGAGGTGGTGGTGGTGTCACAAATCCGTCAAGCAAATCTCAAATTCTTACCAGTTCTTACCCAGCAGCAGGCGGTGATCGGCAACCGTTGTAGTCAAAAACTCTCAAAAGCTTGGATAGAGCGATTGCCAGGGAGAGTCAAACGCACGACGTAGATGTATGTGGAGCTGGGAAGGCTTATAGTATGGTAGCAAAAAGGGTCAGCAATAATCAATTCAGAGATGCAAAGTTGAATAAACGCTCAACGACGGTACTGTGCTGGTCCTAGGCTAGACCGTGCTAGAGACGCGAGCCTAGAACACTAACAAAATCACAGCGCTGCACGTAAATAAGGGAAAAGCACACTCTCGAACTTTTTTTTTCGCGCTCTCTTTTTTTTTGCGCTGCTCTTTTTTTTTGCGCTCCTCTTTTTTTTTGCGAAAAATCACTATAATGGCGAGTGTCTCAAAACTCTTCCCTCGTCAAACTGGTAGGATGGCACGAAAAATTTTTTTTGTTCACTTTTTTTTCGGAAATCAGGGCAGCGACGACGAAAAAGTGCGACAAAAAATCACTATGATGGCACGTGGCTCAAAAGACTCAGAAAAGCCTAAAAATAGGATAGGAAAAAAAAATTTGCCCGTGAAAATTTTGGCCTAAAAACTGCCCGGGGGTCTCCAGACTCTTAACCTTGCCGCTGTTGTTGAACCATTGGATGTAGTAAGGATGTGGATGTGGTCTTGTGGTGAGAGATAGCTTCTCCACCATGTCTATGCTAGCCAAGTTGTTGCAACTCCCTCCATCTATGATCACGCGAACAGAAAGTTCCTTCACAACTCCCTTTGTATGGAACAAATTATGCCTCTGATTTTGCTCAGCTTGTGTAACCTGCACACTCAAAACACGTTGAGCAACTAAACATTCATACCTGTCAGCATCTTCAGGAGCCATGTATTGCGTCTCATGATCAGAATCGTCTCCACCGTGTTCGTCACGTGTAATAAGAGCCAAAGTCTCCTCATCATAGTCACTAGCGGACTCATACCCACCATCCTCACTAACAATCATCACACGTTTAGATGGGCATTCTCTCGCATAATGACCTCCACCCTTGCAACGTCGACAAATAATATCATGTGTTTGCCCTGTGGATGCCATGGATGAAGAAGAGCTCTTTGCAGGCCCAGAAGGTGTGCTCTTGGCAGATAGTGGTGATTGTGCCTGCTTTATTGTATCACGGTAGGAGGTGGCAGCCGACGGAGGCGCTTGTGTAGCAGAACGTGTGGAAGTAGATGATGCACGTGGTGTCCATGATGAAGATCGACCTGCAGAAAAGTTAGTCCGCGCCAATGCCTGTCGATCCTGCACTTCACGTTCAGCTTTACAAGCAAGATGGAATAAACGAGTGATATTAGTATAGTCCTTATACTCTAGAATCGTCTGAATCTCTCTATTTAATCCACCCATAAAACGTGCAAGCATAGCTTCATTCTCCTCAACAATACCACATCTAATCATGCCAGTTTGTAATTCCTGATAATACTCTTCTACAGAATTTTTTCCCTGTCTTAAGCGCTGCAATTTTTGAAGTAATTCACGTTGATAATATGTTTGAACCCAATGAGTACGCATAGCAGTTTTCAAAGCAGCCCAAGTAGCAGGAATGGGATATAATCTACAATGCTCAGACCACCAAACACATGCAAAACTAGTGAATGCACAAACAGCAGCAGGAACACGTCTCTCCTCGGGATATCGTAAACATGTAAATCGTTGTTCAGTTTCTAACTCCCAAGTAAGATATATATCAGGAACATATCTACCCTCAAATGGTGGAATATTCAATTTTAGTTTAGGGAGATGGTCATGATCTCGTACCTGAGGGTGAGCCCTACCATTGCCATTATTTGCATGTGGACGACCTGGTTGTTGCTGTGCTGGTGGTGGCACGTAGTTCTGATTTTGATCAACCTCATCCTCGTAATCGCCAGCAAAATCATTCTCCTCCGCATCAGCAGCAGGAGCCACAGAAGTAGCAACAGCAGCACCAACAGTTTGGCCAGGTGCAAGAGGGAGACGGCTCGCTTGGCGGAGGGCTGTTTCACGATGTGTAGGTAGTCGTTGTTGTTGTTGTAGAGGTGCGTTAGGTGCAGCCGGTGGTGGTGGTGGAAGACGCGCGAGCAATTCATTAAACCTGTTATCGAGCTTTGTTTCGAACGTCTTCTCCATGCCATCTATCTTCTCCATGGCCTCTTCAAATCTGTTTAGCACATCTTGCACCTGTCCATTCATCATTTGCTGAAATTTATCATGCAACTCCTGATTCGTCATGTTCTCCCAGTCAGTCTCGTCGGCTTGTGATCCTGCCATGGTTAGCAACAATAGAAACACACAAGAATATGATCCTACAGAATACTAACAAGAGGTGGTGGTGGTGTCACAAATCCGTCAAGCAAATCTCAAATTCTTACCAGTTCTTACCCAGCAGCAGGCGGTGATCGGCAACCGTTGTAGTCAAAAACTCTCAAAAGCTTGGATAGAGCGATTGCCAGGGAGAGTCAAACGCACGACGTAGATGTATGTGGAGCTGGGAAGGCTTATAGTATGGTAGCAAAAAGGGTCAGCAATAATCAATTCAGAGATGCAAAGTTGAATAAACGCTCAACGACGGTACTGTGCTGGTCCTAGGCTAGACCGTGCTAGAGACGCGAGCCTAGAACACTAACAAAATCACGGCGCTGCACGTAAATAAGGGAAAAGCACACTCTCGAACTTTTTTTTTCGCTCTTTTTTTTTCGCGCTCTGTTTTTTTTGCGCTCCTCTTTTTTTTGCAAAAAATCACTATAATGGCGAGTGTCTCAAAACTCTTCCCTCGTCAAACTGGTAGGATGGCACGAAAAAAAAATTTTGTTCACTTTTTTTTTTGGAAATCAGGGCAGCGACGACGAAAAAGTGCGACAGAAAATCACTATGATGGCACGTGGCTCAAAAGACTCAGAAAAGCCTAAAAATAGGATAGGGAAAAAAAATTTGCCCGTGAAAATTTTGGCCTAAAAACTGCCCGGGGGTCTCCAGACTCTTAACCTTGCCGCTGTTGTTGAACCATTGGATGTAGTAAGGATGTGGATGTGGTCTTGTGGTGAGAGATAGCTTCTCCACCATGTCTATGCTAGCCAAGTTGTTGCAACTCCCTCCATCTATGATCACGCGAACAGAACGTTCCTTCACAACTCCCTTTGTATGGAACAAATTATGCCTCTGATTTTGCTCAGCTTGTGTAACCTGCACACTCAAAACACGTTGAGCAACTAAACATTCATACCTGTCAGCATCTTCAGGAGCCATGTATTGCATCTCATGATCAGAATCGTCTCCACCGTGTTCGTCACGTGTAATAAGAGCCAAAGTCTCCTCATCATAGTCACTAGCGGACTCATACCCACCATCCTCACTAACAATCATCACACGTTTAGATGGGCATTCTCTCGCATAATGACCTCCACCCTTGCAACGTCGACAAATAATATCATGTGTTTGCCCTGTGGATGCCATGGATGAAGAAGAGCTCTTTGCAGGCCCAGAAGGTGTGATCTTGGCAGATAGTGGTGATTGTGCCTGCTTTATTGTATCACGGTTGGGGGTGGCAGCCGACGGAGGCGCTTGTGTAGCAGAACGTGTGGAAGTAGATGATGCACGTGGTGTCCATGATGAAGATCGACCTGTAGAAAAGTTAGTCCGCGCCAATGCCTGTCGATCCTGCACTTCACGTTCAGCTTTACAAGCAAGATGGAATAAACGAGTGATATTAGTATAGTCCTTAGACTCTAGAATCGTCTGAATCTCTCTATTTAATCCACCCATAAAACGTGCAAGCATAGCTTCATTCTCCTCAACAATACCACATCTAATCATGCCAGTTTGTAATTCCTGATAATACTCTTCTACAGAATTTTTTCCCTGTCTTAAGCGCTGCAATTTTTGAAGTAATTCACGTTGATAATATGGTGGAACCCAACGAGTACGCGTAGCAGTTTTCAAAGCAGCCCAAGTAGCAGGAATGGGATATAATCTACAATGCTCAGACCACCAAACACATGCAAAACTAGTGAATGCACAAACAGCAGCAGGAACACGTCTCTCCTCGGGATATTGTAAACATGTAAATCGTTGTTCAGTTTCTAACTCGCAAGTAAGATATATATCAGGAACATATCTACCCACAAATGGTGGAATATTCAATTTTAGTTTAGGGAGATGGTCATGATCTCGTACCTGAGGGTGAGCCCTACCATTGCCATTATTTGCATGTGGACGACCTGGTTGTTGCTGTGCTGGTGGTGGCACGTAGTTCTGATTTTGATCAACCTCATCCTCGTAATCGCCAGCAAAATCATCCTCCTCCGCATCAGCAGCAGGAGCCACAGAAGTAGCAACAGCAGCACCAACAGTTTGGCCAGGTGCAAGAGGGAGACGGCTCGCTCGGTGGAGGGCTGTTTCACGATGTGTAGGTAGTCGTTGTTGTTGTTGTAGAGGTGCGTTAGGTGCAGCCGGTGGTGGTGGTGGAAGACGCGCGAGCAATTCATTAAACCTGTTATCGAGCTTTGTTTCGAACATCTTCTCCATGCCATCTATCTTCTCCATGGCCTCTTCAAATCTGTTTAGCACATCTTGCACCTGTCCATTCATCATTTGCTGAAATTTATCATGCAACTCCTGATTCATCATGTTCTCCCAGTCAGTCTCGTCGGCTTGTGATCCTGCCATGGTTAGCAACAATAGAAACACACAAGAATATGATCCTACAGAATACTAACAAGAGGTGGTGGTGGTGTCACAAATCCGTCAAGCAAATCTCAAATTCTTACCAGTTCTTACCCAGCAGCAGGCGGTGATCAGCAACCGTTGTAGTCAAAAACTCTCAAAAGCTTGGATAGAGCGATTGCCAGGGAGAGTCAAACGCACGACGTAGATGTATGTGGGGCTGGGAAGGCTTATAGTATGGTAGCAAAAAGGGTCAGCAATAATCAATTCAGAGATGCAAAGTTGAATAAACGCTCAACGACGGTACTGTGCTGGTCCTAGGCTAGACCGTGCTAGAGACGCGAGCCTAGAACACTAACAAAATCACGGCGCTGCACGTAAATAAGGGAAAAGCACACTCTCGAACTTTTTTTTTCGCTCTTTTTTTTCGCGCTCTCTTTTTTTTTGCGCTCCTCTTTTTTTTTGCGAAAAATCACTATAATGGCGAGTGTCTCAAAACTCTTCCCTCGTCAAACTGGTAGGATGGCACGAAAAAAAATTTTTGTTCACTTTTTTTTTTCAGAAATCAGGGCAGCGACGACGAAAAAGTGCGACAAAAAATCACTATGATGGCACGTGGCTCAAAAGACTCAGAAAAGCCTACGCAGGCAAGGAAACATGAAACGGAATTTAGATTGGTCTCAAGAAAAAACCTAATATGAGAAGAACTCGGATTGGTGGTGGATATATGGTTGTGGTATATGGCAGCGGTGGTGGTATAAGGTAGCGGTGGTGTATATGGATACGGATTGGTGGTGGTATATGGATACGGATTCAGAGCGGTGGCGGATCAGCAATGGAGGTAGATGGGCGATGATGATGGTACGGCGGCGGCGTGACAACTTATGACCAGAACTCCAAACTCTAAAAGACTAGACTCTAAGACCAGCAACTTGACACGACGATGCAACCGCAAATTCAACAAAGCAAAAACCCTAAAAAGATTATGCAAAGGCTCAGATTGGTTCGGATATGATGAACTAACCCTAATTTTTTTTTGTGGCTTTTTCGTGGACTGTAGGTATGAAGAACAGACTCGATCTAATCTACAAAAAACTGTAAAATCTCACCAAGCAACCTGGAAATCTGATACCACTTGATAGAGGCAAAGGTATCCCGATGTTTCGATGAGATGGTGGCTATCGTTTTCTGTGGGAGTCGACCTTGATGATCCGACTACAAACGTGCGAGACGTCGCGCCTTAGCAATCGCTAAACCAACTTCCGAGGGTTATTGACCACGCCGGAGCACGATCAACCTGACCACGAGGGTCTGTTTCCTGCAAGCAAATGAAGAACAAGCAAGAAACTGAGATTGCAATCTGGATATTGCGAATATAAGATGAAAGCTTTATTGATCAAGATGGGGTTCTGTGACGTCTTGGTCTGGTCGTTGGACACAAACGAAGTACGCGAAGTTGCAGCTATGGCGAACTTTTAATCTAAACAAAACCCAAAGTCTAAACGACGCCCTAAGGGCTGTATATATGGAGGAAGAGGGGGGAATTTCGTGGCCCTTGATGGTGGGGTCCGAAACCAACCCTAACTCTTGTTTCCCCACACATACGGACTCTAAAAATAGCCTATACTTAAGTATCTCGAAATTACAGGGGCCTGGCCCATTAATAAGGTGACGCAGCACCTAGAATACCCTATGAACGAATATTATGAAGTGGCATCTCGTATATTTCGTCCAAGGCTTCATGCACTCCTTATGGCGGCTTCAAAGTCCTGAAATCATCACTTGTAACTCCGTTCTTGATCCCCTTGCGCATGCCATCAACTCCATGCATGTTCTTGCTCCAATGTTCATCCTTCTCCAAGCTAGGCCCTTCATTTGTAAGCAAAACAAATGTATCCAATTTAGGCAACATCATAATCTCATGAACATTAGAATCATTACCAATAAACGAAAGTACCTGGTAATTTAATTGGCGTGCGCGAGCTCTAGTAATTGGTCCAGTATATGTAACAGTAGGGGCTGTGGGTGTAACAATGGTATTGATGTCCTCATCACTTGGTGGCGGTGGCGCGGATGGACCACAACACGGACTGGAGATCGTCGTGCCAGCCCCTACCCTAGGCCTCGAGCTTCCTCTTGAAGGTCCTGGTCTTAAGGCCTCACAAGACCTCCGTGTTGGCGCGCTTGGCTTGGCCATTGCTCCTGGGGTGTGCTACTGAAGACTAGCAAATCTGCGTTCCAAGGTTAGCACAATATGCCTTGAAGAGATTGCTACTAAACTGTGAGCCATTGTCGGTGATGATGCGGTTAGGGACCCCAAACCAGCTCACGAGGTCATTGATGAACTTGACCGCGGACCCAGCTGGGATGGTGCAGACGTCTTCCACCTCCACCCATTTGGTGAACTTGTTGATGGCGACGTAGATGTAGCGGTAGCCCCCGGGCACTCGCGGGAATGGACCCAGGATATCCAGCCCCAGACCAGGAATGGCCAGGAGAGTAGGATAGTCTAGAGGCCTTGAGCTGGCTGGTGGATTTGCTTGGCATGGAACTGGTAGGCCTTGCAGGATCTCACCAACCCTGTTGCATCGTTGAGTGTCATGGGCTAGTAGAACCCGCTGCGGAACGCCTTGCCCACTAGGGTGCGCAATGATGAGTGATACCAGCAATCTCTGTCGTGTATGTCGGCTAGCGGCTCGCACCCCTACTTCCTGGAAATGCATCGCAAGGAAACATCGTTTGGTCATTTTCTGTATAGCTCACCATCCAGGATGCAGTATGTTGTAGCGTGCCAGGACACGCGCTCCGCGTCCTCCTCCTCCGGTAGTATTCCCTGTCCCAGTATGCCCTGAACTCTTCAGTACAACACCTCTCCTGAGTTCGGGCGCGAGGAGCAGGCGTGCTCCTGAAGTCGGGCCACAGGCTGGGGCTCCTGAGGTTGGTGGTGGGGGGAGCTCCTCCCAAGGCGGTGCGGACCCCGTAGCCGGAGGGGCCATGGAAGGTTTGAAGAGCCGCTCCTCGAAGATGCCAGGCTCCTATGGCTGACGCTTTGTAACACCCATGGTGCGGCTATATCTCCCACGTGTCGGAGCACGACTTAGAGGCATAACTGCATGGTAGGCATGTCGCAAGAGGGGTAATCTTTACACATCCCATGTACTGAATAAGAAAGGGATAAAGAGTTAGCTTACAATCGCCACTTCACACAATTACAAGTTAAACATACATCATCCAGAGTGCAATCAAGGTCCGACTACGGAACCAAAATAAAAGAAGACAACCCCAATTACTAGATCCCCGATCGACCCGACTGGGCTCCACTATAGATCGACAGGAAACGAAACAACACAACGAACAAGATCTTCATCGAGATCCCACTTGAGTTGGGTTGCATCACCTGCACTGGTATCATCGGCACCTCCAACTATTTGGAAGTATCTGTGAGCCACGACGACTCAGCAATCTCACACCGGCGAGATCAAGACTATTTAAGCTTATGGGTAGGAAAAGGTAGTGAGGTGGAGCTGCAGCAAGCACTAAGCATATATGGTGGCTAACTTACGCAAAAGAGAGCGAGAAGAGAAGCAAAGCACGGTCGAGAATCTAATAAGTGATCAAGAAGTGATCCTGAAACTACCTACGTTCAAGCATAACACAAGAACCGTGTTCACTTCCCGGACTCCGCCGGAAAGGGACCATCACGGCTACACACGCGGTTGATTCATTTTAATTAAGTTAAGTGTCAAGTTCTCTACAACCGGACATTAAAAATTCACGTCTGCCCATAACCACGGGCATGGCTTTCGAAAGTTCAAAACCCTACAGGGGTGTCCCAACTTAGCCCATCACAAGCTCTCATGGTCAACGAAGGATATTCCTTCTCCCAGGAAGACCCGATCAGACTCGGAATCCCGGTTACAAGACATTTCGACAATGGTAAAACAAGACTAGCAAGACCGCCCGATGCGCCGACATCCTGATAGGAGCTGCACATATATCGTTCTTAGGGCAACACCGGATGAACACTATGTACTGCTAAAACCAGACCTCAAGTTTTCGTGAGGTGGCGCCGCAAGTGGCTCCGGTTCGGACCAACACTTAGACAAGCACTAGCCCGGGCGGGTTAAAATAAAGATGACCCTTGAGTCTGCAGAACCCAAGGGAAGGTGATAGGTTGTTAGGCAAATGTAAAACCACGATTGGTACTTGCTGGAGGAATTTTATTCAAAGCGAACTGTCAAGGGGTTCCCATTATAACCCAACCACGTAAGGAACGCAAAAATCAAGGAACATAACACCGGTATGATGGAAACTAGGGCGGCAAGAGTGAAACAAAACACCAGGCATAAGGCCGAGCCTTCCACCCTTTACGAAGTATATAGGTGCATTAGAGTAAATAAGATATAATAATGATATCCCAACAATATCCATGTTCTAGCATGGAACAAACTTCATCGTCACCTGCAACTAGCAACGGTATAAGAGGGGCTGAGAAAAGCGGTAACATAGCCAAACAACGGTTTGCTAGGAAAGGTGGGTTAGAGGCTTGACATGGCAATATGGGAGGCATGATATAGAAAGTGGTAGGTATCGCGCCATAGCAATTGAGTGAGCAAGTAGCAAGCAAAGATAGAAGTGATTTCGAGGGTATGATCATCTTGCCTAAAATCCAAGGCAGAAGAACGAGTCCAAGAGGAAGACACACGGACGAAGTCGAACGGATCCTCACAACACCGGAACGGAACCGAAGCTAACGAAAGAAGATACCAGGAAACAAGCAAGCAACATGGTGAACAACCCTCACATAAACATGGCATGATGCACAATCAAGTATGATACATGTCCAGTTTTAAAGAGGCATGGCATGGCAAAGTGCACAAACAAAACTACAAATTAAGTGGAGCTCAATAAGCAACGAGTTGCATATTGACGGAACACCACATGACTTATTTATTTCTCTCCCGTTTATGTAGTCAACAATATTAAATGTTGGTTAACATGGCAACAGGCGAAGCCTAACAAAACTATACCATCTAAACAATTTAAATGGGGCCGGATATAACAAACAACATATCCGGTAAATCCCCATATGCATTTAGCAAATTAATGCAAATGACAATTATAACAATTTTTAAAAGTTGTTATCATGATGCGGATGACATATGCAAGTTTTATGCAATTTTATGAAAATGTTGATGAGAGCATGATATGAAGCCTTTGTCATCATGGCGGAAACGAAAGGGGTGCCGCGGCAACGAATCCGAAAATGATGTCGTGGCAACATGTCGATTTCGGTAGCTCATGGAGATACCGGTGCAAAAGGAAAAGTGACGGGAGCGTGTCATGCAAGGATGGTGGGGTGCTCCCGGTAACCAGGTTCCCATGCGTCAACGACGGTGCCAAGCGAGGGAAACAACTAACGTTCACGGGAGGATACAACATGCATCTCATACAACTCACGCATTCGTTCACAGACGTCGTCTCGGGGTTATACCTTCGAAGCATGCGTTTGGGACGGTTCGGATTCGATGGTAGTTGTGCATGGTTTGTCGCGAGATGTAGTTGTTCTTGCGAGGGTAGTGGTACACGGTCGGAGCGGGACTTGACACATCCGAGGACTCCAGGCATTGTGGTACTTGCGAATCCGAGTGGTCGAACAAGTTCACGAAGAAATTATGCGACGCCGTGGAACTTGGCACATCCAAAGGGAACTTGACGGGTCCGAGTCCTCCCGGGGTCGACGGTAGTGTCGTGGTACTCGGTGTCTTATCAAACCCACGTGACGGTATTTATTGACTCGACGGTCTTTGGCGACGGTAGTCGTACACTCTCCTTAGATGTTCCGAGTCGTCACCGATCGTAGTCGATATAGCTGAACTTGATGGTCGTCGACGTCGTGGTACTTTTTATCTTGGCGCCCTCTTGGGCTTGACATAGACGAAACAGACGTGACGATGGATACTCAGTGCCCAGCGACAGCTACAGTATGGTACATGGGGCAGGGGTCTTCTCTGGTCATTGTTGCACTTCGGGTACCACTTAAGGAAGGTGACCCCTGAGGATTTGACGAAGGCACTAACCACAGAGATGCATAGATGGTGCTTGGAGGCAGCAGCGGGTGGCAACCAAACGAGTAAGGCAGGCGGCATAGGAGGTGAGGGAGAAAGCCTGCTGCTGGGGATAGCCCTATCCATGGCGAGGTGGAGATCGAATGGTGGTGGAGCTCGGTGTAAGGCGTGCGCAGAGACAAACTAGGCGTGTTGGTGGCCTCCTACAAGGTCACATGGATGACGACGGGGTTGGGGTGGTCCGGCAAGGTGGAGATGGGGCCGGCGACGATGTGTAGAAGGACGACGAGGTGGAGCTCAGGGAAGGAGCACAGCGCGGCAGAGGAGGGTCCACGGCATGCAGGGTTGCTGCCTGGAGCTGCTCCGGTGACCTGCGGCTCGCGGCCGACGACTAAAGCAAGCGCTCCGCTCGGGAAGATATCCTGCTTGATCCAAACGAGAGGAGGTGAGCCTAGAGGCCGGGCATGGTCGGGGTGGTGTAGGCGAGTGACAGGAGGGAGGAACGAGCGATGGGGACTGAAAGTGCTAGTGATCGACTAGAGGGGGGTGAATAGGCGATTTTTATGAAAGTCTTCAAAACATGGAAGTTCCGAAGAAAAACGATAGAAATAAACCTATTATCATGCAGCGGAAGGTAGACTACCCTAAGCAAGCCATAGTCAGGTATTCAATGCAGCACAACGACTAATAGCAGCTAGGCTGTATAGATCAGGTAGGAAGATAGTGTGAAGCCAATCAGAACAAGCAGTCACTGAGTGAAGACAAAAGATAATGCAATCATACAATGACTTCACTAGAGCCAACAGTAAGTAAAGGAATGGGAAGGATGAAACGAGTGACTCGCTGAAGACAATGATTTGTTGGACCAGTTCCAGTTGCTATGACAACTGTACGTCTGGTTAGGGAGGCTGAGATTCAACTCAGAAGACCACGTCCTCACCTTATTACCCTTGCGCTAAGGACACCCAGTCCTCGCTCAATCACTCTGGTAAGTCTTCAAGGTAGACTTCCAAACCTTCGCAGACTTCGTTCACCGGTGATCCACAATGACTCTTGGATGCTTAGAACGCGACGCCTAACCGGCTGGAGGATTCACAGTCCTCAAGTGTAATAAGTCTTCAGATCACACAGCCAGGGAGACTTCAGTGATTCCTAACACTCTTTGGCTCTGGGTGTTTAGGGATTTGTCCTTGCAAGGAATTCTCTCTCAAAGGCTTCGAGGTGGGTTGCTCTCAAACGACAAAAGTCGTACACTAACTCTGAGCAACCAACCGTTTATGCTTGTAGGGGGTGGGCTATTTATAGCCACTAGGCAACCCGACCTGATTTGTTCGAAATGACCCTGGGTCACTAAAGAACTGACATGTGTTCTAACGGTCAGATTTCAAACACACACGGCAACTTTACTTGAGCTACAAGCAAAGCTAACTTACCCAGCTCTGATAAGATTTGCTCTCATTGTCTTCGCTCGAAGACATAGGATTTTGGTTAAGCATCACTTCAGTCATTATGACTGGTTCACTTGGACCCCACTTATCAGTACGGTGGTTCCTATGACTCAACAAAGAAGAAAAAGAATGACGAAACAACTAAGTCTTCACGCTCCATAGTCTTCACATGTTGTGTTCTCTTGTCATAGTCTTCAATGTGAATGTCTTCACATACCACCTTTGACTTCAATGTCTTCATACATTTTTAGGGGTCATCTCTGGTAGGAAAACTGAATCAATGAGGGACTTCTACCTGTGTTATCCTGCAATTCTCACTAACACATTAGTCCCTCAGCCAGGTTTGTCGTCAATACTCCAAAACCAACTAGGGGTGGCACTAGATGCACTTACAATCTCCCCCCTTTTTGGTGATTGATGACAAACTGGTTGAAGTTTTCAACGGGGAATAAAATGTGTGAAATTGTAAAGGATAGAGTATTGTCTTCATAAGTTGCAAGGGCTCCCCCTGAAGATGTGCATATAAGTACTTTGCTTTTGGAATGCAAATGCACATTGCAGGTTGTACTTGTGGAGATCCTCCTCAACCTATGATGACAATTCATCATGCATGATATGATCTAACGAAGATAATGACATGCATAATGGAAAATTGACGTTTCCAAAATGATCCAAGTGCGGAATTTATCGTCGCACATGCGGAATTTGTCATCGCACCACAGAATAGCAAATAAGTAGCATACGACCATTGAGTTTAAGTGTTACAACTCAAAGAACCAAATGTATCGAAAACGAGAGTTGTAAACACTTGGCAAAAGTAGAAAAAAGTAAAGCATCCACCCTTATTGACCCGCTTGAAGACTATCAACTCATATGCGTCTCCCCTTTTGTCAGTGAGGACCAAAAAGGTTTGAATACATAGAGCGCCTACTCGTTCCCATGAGGTGCAGGCGAGGCAGCAGGGTCGTCGTTGAGATCCGGTGGTGTAGAAGAGCTTGGTGTAGTGTCGACACGCGCTGAAGCTGGAGGAGGTGAAGTTGCATCATCTTAGTCATTGATGACTCTGGCATTTACTGTCGCAGCTGAGGACGAGTAGTCAGAGTCTTCAAGTGAGGGAGTCCAATGCAAGTGAGCATTTCTGGGAGGAGTTGAGTCAAACTTGAATGGCTCGGTGAAGCCATCGTCTTGCAGATCAGGTTTAGCACTAAGTAAGGTCAAACTCTTCCACGACCTCCGACAGGTTTCATGAGTGACAAAGGCATTCTTGGTGGCAAGATTGCGAATGTGGTTGACAACCACCAAGAGGCTTTGCATCTCACGCTTAAGCCAGTCGTGATGTTTGTCCTGTTTCTGATGCAGCGCGACGAGAAGCTCTCAGTCATTTAGGACACGAGATCAACTTTGAGGCCTTTGCGCAATGGTGCTACCAGTGGCGCCAGTCTGAGCGCGAGGGACACGAGTGTTACCAGCAAGAGGATAAACACGAGAAACTACTGGAACTCCTTCAATAGGCTGGGTGAAGCTTTGATGATCAGCATTGTGAAGATAAAGGGGCTCCTTAGCCGGCTCTGGGTAAATAGCTTCAACTGACAGATCAACCTCTAGCAAGAATATGAGATGATTGCGCACAGACGGGTGATAGTTGAAGGCGGAGTGACGCTTGATCAGACGCATGACCCATGGAGCATAGAATTTCAACCCAAAGATGTCGGAGCCAGATGAAGCCAACTGCCTGATGAAGAAGTCTTGAGCATTGAAGCTGATGCCATGGAAGATATAGAAAACCAAGGTCTTCATTGCTCCTTCAAGCTTCGCTGCAGATGAATGTCCTTTGACAGGCCATAGAGTCTTGCCGATGATATGGTAAATGGTGCGAGGGAGTTACTCTAAGTCTTCAACAAAGAACTCAGATGGGTATTCAGAGTCGTGAGGCAGAGGCTTCATCATGCTCAGCATTTGACTCATGTTGGGTTCTGGCTTCTGAAAGATGCTTTCCAAGGCATTTTGGTGTTGTTGACAACCTCGTTCATAGTATTCACCAGGAGTGGGCAGGCCTGTGGGTTTAATGATTTCAAGAGCTTTAGCTTCATGATGGACATTGCCTGTCATCCACTCAAGGACCCAACTCTTTGGATCCCTGTTGTAGCATCGAATGTGGAGAGTTGCATAGAACTGTAGCAGAAGCTCTTCATTCCAGTGCTCCTTATCTGTGACAAACTGCAACAAACCAGCATCTCTGAAGCAATCTAACGCTTCTTCAAGGCAGGGCAGGCTAGCTATCGCTTCAGAGTCTAGGCGCATATGTGGAAACATGCGCTCTTGATTGTATAGGACGCAGGAATAGTAGCTGCGCTGCTGATAGCTCCAAAACCGATCTGATGAAATGCGAGGTCTGGTATAAGGGTTCTTGGAGCTGTTGAAGAAGGTGTTATGTGCCACGAAGCCATTCACATTGAAGACCCCAGGAGAAGTGGCAGTGCCTGGGAATCGTGGAAGTCTTGGATTGGGCTTTTGGACTTGAGGTATGTGCTCGATATGATACTCAAATTGGGGACCCGCAGTAGGTGGAGGAACCAGAACGGGCCAGTGTACCATAACAGGCTGAACACGATCAAATGCCAACTCAATGTATGAGGCCATGGAGGGGGAACAGGAGCATTGGCATTGTCTTCATGGGCTTCAGGGGCCACATTGGGTTCAGGTGCTTGTACCTCAGGTGCTTCAGCATTGACTTCGGGTGCAAGAGTGGCCTCATATGCTTGGACTCCTGGCACCGCAGTAGCTTCAGGCGCCGTATTAGCTTCAGCCATGGCAATGTCATTGGCTTCAGCGGTGATGTTGGTGGCCGCCTCAGGGATGTTAAACTCCACTTCAGGAGATGGAGGGTCGGACATGTTCTCCTTGAGAACAACATCTTGGTGGGATGGGGGTGTAGCAACTCTTTCAACTCTTGGTGCTTCTTCTTCATAGGCTGGTGCAGCAGGAATATCTTTAGCCATTTTGGCTTCGTACTCAGACACATGCATAGTGGGAGTGACTTGGGGCCTTGGTCCTTTGCGAAGACTGCGTAATGTTGGCGACGCTTGTGGAGATGGAGTGCGCTGGGCCTCAAAGTCATCATCTTCTTGCACGGGTGGGGTAGCTTGCGGTTGGGGAGAGCTTGGAGTGTCTTGTTGTTGTGGGTGATCAGCCCATGATGCATCCTGAGCAGTTGGCGTCAAATGACGACCAATGCTGATGAGTTCGCTGTGCGTGAGCACAGGCGATGATACCATTTGGTGCTCGATCTGAGGAAGGACTTCATCATCTTCAACATTGTCATGAGGAGTGTCTTCAGCTGCGGTGGGGTCAACATCTGGATTGTCTTCAGCTTCAGGAGCCTCTGGAGAAGCAGGCTCATGAATTACCACTTGGCGTTCTTGATTTTCAGACGCAGGACGAGCCACTGAGATTGGCTCGACATTAAGGGGCTCTGTGGGAGCAGCCCGATCTCTCTTCTTTGTTTTGCGTTTCTTGGATGGAGGAGCATCATTAGTAGTGCCCTTGGTTTTGTGCTTTCTGGCTTCAGCTTCAGCAGCCCTTGTTTTCTTCAATTCAGAAGCCACTGTGGGGACCATAGGCTTCCAGCCTGTCATATGAGCTGGGAAGACAATTGGATGTACTTCCTGCCTTGATGTTTCGGGTTCAGCCACAACTGGCTTCTTCTTCTTGGCCGCCATTCTGGGGTCGATTCCTGGTCGCCCTAAGGCCTTGCGCTATTCAGCCTCATTGTATCCATGGACACATTTAGCGGCAAGATCCTTCATGCGCTCACGAGAACCATTGGCTTCTTCGCGTTTGGTTCGAAAAGCTTCCTTAAGCTCATGCATCATGGTCTGGAAGTTCTGAATGTCTTCAATGTTGAGGTTGGCCATGTGCTCCTTTAACTGAGCCTTTTCATAATCGATCTTATGCTTTAGTTCAACAATCCTTTGATCTAGAGCCTGCTCTGCAGCAATGGCTCCGTGGAAGGCGACGCTTAGGCCAATCGAAGGTGAAGATCATCAAAGCTGGCATTTGGCCTATCAAACCATTCATCAATGAATGTGTTGATGATTTCAACATCAAAGAGAGGAAGGTCATTGAAGATTTCAGCCTCTTGCTTGCTCTTGATCAGCTGCTCAAGAGCATCATCGCCAAGATCGTCGTCGCTGGACAGATCAATAGCATCATTGCGCAGAATAGCAGTAGCAGTCAGTTCTTGACTAGTGGGTTGCAAGGGCATCTTCACTCTAGAGGGCTTGGAGATGCGTGACAAGTCTTCAGACTACACACTGTGTTCAGGAGGTGCAGTGGCCAGAGGCTTCGCATGTAAGACCTTTGGTGTAGGAGCAGGCTTTGAAGCTTTAGGCTTTTTCAGTTTCTTTGGCTTCGGTGGTGCAGGCGCTTCATCAGATTCAGCGGTGTCTGCAAGCTCATCCACGGTTGTCCCTTGAACCATGATATGAGTGATGAGACCTTCCAGGTTGTAGAAGGGCCCAACAAGATTGGGTTCATCTTTGCGTGTGCCATCGGCACGAGGAGCAGAGGGGCCTGGATTGAAGTCTAAGCCTTGTGACTTCTTGTTCTCTTTGGCCGAGTTCCTGGCAAACTAAAGGTTGCGCTTGAACAGATTATCATCGCGGCACCATAGTAATGAAGATGGGTCTGCATCTGCAGGCTGCAGTCCACGGACCATGCAAGGATAGAAGCCTTGTTCAATGGCTTCAGCTTTGGACCTGGGTTGAAGATTTATGTATAGAATGTCTCCCCATGGTCGTTTGATGGCATTCTTCTCAGCATACTCCTGGGTCACGAACCTGTACTTGAACCACTGTTCTGCCCAATATCTTCGAATCCATTGGATGCGGGTTTTTCGCTGATTGTAGTCCTCCTCTAGATCTGTCTTGTACAACTCATAGAGGTCAGGAGGCAAATCTCTTGAAGTGTTGCCACGATGCTGTCTGCCACCCTTCCTTGCAGATTTCTCTGGTGCCATGAAGTTTAAACTGAAAGGCTTCAAAGCTGTCAAAGTCTTCCGTCTACTGGTCAGACAAGAACTGGCTTCAGGAGAATTTATATCATGCTGTAAGAATTCTGCAAATGAATGCAGACTATGAGAACCAAGGGATTCTCCCACGGACATGTACCTATGACAGCATTAAGATGCGAGGGAAGGGGAAGAGGTCATATGCATTCTCAGAAGATTTTGAAGATAAATCAGTTTAGAAGACATTGACCTCATAGTTCGAAGACATTCACTCATAGATAGAGAGTTGGTTCCAGATTTGTATGAAGCCATGAATAAGTACAAGTGAGGAATCTAACTACTTTGTGAAGCATAAGTGAACATACCTGGCATATTATGAGATGCAGTATGAAATAGATTCAACTTGTGTGAATAGAAACTGCTTGTGGTAGAAAATGATGAATCTATAGGATCAAAGGGGCCGTAAAAGGGAGGTTTTATTTACCACACGAAGACCTGCTAGACAGAGTGGAAGAGGAGGCCGAGAAGTTCGAATCTTCTGTGCCCTAACTTGGAGAAGGAGGACACCTATGGTGACGGCGGAGAAGACGATGTCCGCGGTCGGCATGAAGACGGCGTCGGTGAGGTCGCGGCAGCGAAGCGCTTCGTCGCCGGCGTCGTCGAGGGCTAGCGGTGGCACTGGGGTTTTTGAGAGAGTGGAAGAAAGGATAATGACTGTGGTGAGGCATGCATATTTAGGGATAGGGACGGCAGAGTGTTATTACACAGGTGCCCCTGGCGATTCACATCTAAAGGACACGTGGCTATCATGCAACACATCGGAGGTTGTTCCACATTCCCACGCACGCCTGGATTGTCGGGTGGTCGTTCCCACTTCTCCGGGTTTCAGGTGAAAGGATTTAGCATTGAAAACGGATTAATGTTTGTCTCTGTGTCTTCTGCTGACAAGGATGCAGAGAAGACATTTTGACAGTTTCAATAGAATGCATATGATTTGGATAGATAGACTTGAGATAGAAGCATAGAGGGGTTAGGGTCCGATCACATTCACTTAGTTCAAAAGATTCAGTAAGAAGCCATAGCTATAAGTGAATGTTGTAGATGATGGAAACCAAATCAGTACGTTGAAGATAAACATGAGGACAATTTAACATTGAAGACAAACAAAATGTGAAGACTCTGCAAATGTAACGCCATGAGAAAACACTTCAAAGGGAAAAAATTTGGTGGTGGCGTTACCCACCGTATAGGAAATATTTGACACAGACACGGCGCACAATTATCGTGGCGCTCCGAAGTCAAATTCCACGTTAATGTATTCACACTTAGAATGTAAGTCTTCATTGATTGAAGACATATGTTACTTCGTGTGTTGCACATCTAAGTCATCAACATGCATAAGTGTTAGGATGTGTGCCTGATCACAGGACATTTGAGGATTCCAAGATATTTAGCTCACAGCATAACTTGCAAAACCTCTTCTCATCCAAAGGCTTGGTGAAGATATCTGCCAATTGCTCTTCAGTGTTGACGTGTATGATAATATCTTCCTTCATAACATGATCTCTCAGAAAGTGATGACGAATTTCAATGTGCTTTTTCTTCAAGTGCTGAACTGGGTTGTTGGCAATCTTGATGGCGCTTTCGTTGTCGCAGTAGAGTGGAACTTGCTTCAGATGACTGCCATAGTCTTTGAGTGTTTGATTGATCCATAGAAGCTGAGCGCAGCAAGATCCAGCATCAATGTATTCAGATTCAGAAGTGGAGAGAGATACACAGTTCTGCTTCTTTGAAGACCAACATACAAGTGATCGTCCCAGAAAATGACATGTGCCTGATGTAGACTTGCAATCCACCTTGTCACCAGCATAATTAGCATCCGAGAATCCAACTAGATCAAACTCTGAGCCCTTTGGATACCATAATCCTAGTGTTGGGGTGTGAGCCAAATATCTGAGAATTCGCTTCACAGCTAAGTGATGCGATTCCTTTGGTGCCGCTTGGAACCGAGCACACATGCAAACACTAAGCATGATATTTGGCCTAGATGCACATAAATAAAGCAAGGAACCAATCATGGAGCGGTATACCTTTTGATCGAACTCTTTACCATTGTCGTCGGGACCCATATGATGTTCGGCTGGCATTGGCGTCGTGTAACCTTTGCAGTCTTGCATTCCAAACTTCTTTAGGCAATCTTTGAGGTATTTCTCTTGGGATATAAAGATGTCATTGCGTTGCTGACGTATTTGAAGACCAAGGAAGAACTTCAACTCTCCCATCATGAACATCTGATATTGCTCTTGCATCATGTATTCAAACTCATCACTGTATTTCTGATGAGTGCAGCCGAAGATAATGTCATCCACATATATTTGGCACACAAACAGTTCACCATCATATGTCTTCGTGAAGAGAGTGGGATCGAGAGAACCAGGTTTGAAGCCTTTGCTCTTCAGGAAGTCTTTGAGTGTGTCATACCAAGCTCGAGGGGCTTGTTTGAGGCCATACAGTGCCTTGTTAAGCTTGTACACCATGTCAGGATGTTTTGGATCTTCAAAGCCAAGCGGTTGTGCAACATACACTTCTTCTTCAATCTTGCCATTGAGAAAAGCGCTCTTCACATCCATTTGATACAGAAGAATGTTATGATGATTTGCATAGGCCAGCAGTATGCGTATAGCTGCAAGCCTAGCCACAGGAGCAAATGTTTTATCGAAGTCAATCCCTTCAACTTGAGTGTATCCTTGAGCAACGAGACGAGCTTTGTTTCTGACAACTTGTCCATGCTCATCTTGCTTGTTGCGATATATCCATTTAGTGCCTATTATATTGTGCTTACGAGGATCAGGACGCTTAACCAGTTCCCAAACATTATTCAGCTCAATCTGTTGAAGCTCTTCTTGCATAGCTTGAATCTATTCAGGTTCCATGAAGGCTTCATCAACTTTCTTGGGTTCAGATATTGAGACGAATGTGAAGTGCCCACAGAAGTTTGCTAGCTGTGTTGCCCTTGAACGAGTGAGTGGACCTGGTGCATTGATGCTATCAATTATCCTTTCAATTTGTACTTCATTTGCAACATGAGGATGGACAGAATGAAGATTTTGCTCTTGCTGATCATTGTCATCGTTAGAAGGATTGTCTTAAGGCTGAGCATTGTCTTCAGGTTGATCAGGTGCAGAGATGATAAGTTCCTGTTTAGGCTGAGCTTCAGATGGTATGATTTCTCCAGTTCCCATAAGCTTGATTGATTCACTGGATGGAACTTCATCTAGCACATTTGGCAGGTGCTCTCTTTGCGAGCCGTTAGTTTCATCGAACTGCACATCCACAGTTTCAACCACTTTATAGTGGAAGAGGTTGAAGACTCTGTAGGAGTGCGAATCCTTTCCATATCCAAGAATAAAACCTTCATGTGCTTTTGGTGCAAATTTTGAAGTGTGATGTGGATCCTTGATCCAGCACCTGGCGCAAAATACTCTGAAGTAACTGACATTTGGTTTCTTGCCAGTAAGGAGCTCATAGGATGTCTTGTTCAGAAGCTTGTGAAGATAAACACGGTTGATGATATGGCATGCAGTATCAATGGCTTCAGGCCAAAACTTTCTTGGAGTCTTGTATTCATCAAGCATCGTCTAGGCCATCTCAATAAGTGTTCTGTTCTTGCGTTCCACGACGCCATTCTGCTGCGGCGTGTACGGAGCTAAGAATTCATGTGTGATGCCGAAAGTATCAAGATAAGTATCTAGGACAGTGTTCTTGAATTCAGTGCCATTGTCACTTCTGATATGCTTGATCTTGACGCCATAGTTGTTCATGGCTCGATTGGCGAAGCGTCTGAAGACATCCTGCACTTCAGTCTTGTAAAGGATTATATGCACCCAAGTATATCTTGAATAATCATCAACAATGACAAAGCCATAGAGACAAGTAGTAGTAGTAAGAGTTGAGTAATGAGTGGGACCGAAAAGGTCCATGTGGAGCAGTTCGAAGGGTTGAGTCATTGTCATGATTGTCTTCGAGGGATGCTTGTCCCTTGTCATCTTTCCTACTTCACAGGCACCGCATAAGTGATCCTTCTTGGACTTGACGTCCTCGATGCCTATGACATGTTTTTTCTTTGCAAGAGTGTGTAAGTTCCTCATGCCAGCATGCCCTAGCCTCCGATGCCAAAGCCAGCATTCTGAAGCTTTTGCTAGAAGACATATGGCAAGCTGTGGCCCCGCTAAGAAATCTACAACATACAAATCATCTTTCCGATACCCTTCAAAGACTAGAGACTTGTCAGATTCCATTAGAACAAGGCAATGATATTTTCCAAACATCACAATCATGTTCAAATCACAAAGCATTGAGACGGACATTAAGTTGAAACCAAGGTATTCAACAAGCATGACTTTATCCATGTGTTGATCCCTTGAGATTGCAACTCTACCTAGACCCAATACCTTGCTTTTACCAGTGTCAGCAAATGTGATGTGACTTTTGTCAGATGGACGTAAGGTTGAGTCCATGAGAAGACTTCGCTTGCCAGTCATGTGATTAGTACACCCACTATCAATAATCCATTCTGAAGCAGCTGGTGTCGTACCCTACAGTGCAGTTAGGGGGATAGGCTTCACGAAGAGAATTGTGAAGCATAAACATTTGACGAGCAAGTGGATTATGAAAGCTTAGATCGAGGTTAGGACTGATAGGGCAAGTAGCAATCGACTCAGGAACAAAATACATAATAAGACCATTTGGGCATTTGATCTTGCTCCCTACAAGATGTTTAAGGTCCCCAGCAATAGCTTCAGACGAATTTGATTGTCGGCTGGAGACCTTTCCCTACAAAAGAGAGTTAAGCTTTCTTAGCCACCCACATCTTCAAGGGTGGCTTCGAAGCAATGAGTCTAAGTGCAACATCTGAGAATTTTGCCTTTGGAGCCCTAGCAAAAAGTCTTGCAGGTGGACAATAGTACTCATAAGAATAAGCAGAGTAGTTCTTGGTCTTATGAACATGGCGGTTTGATGAAACGCGCTCATATTCATAGGCCTGAGTATGGCTTCCCTGCAAAACATTTGCATTAGTGCGACTCTTGTGAGTCCTTGGTCTATATGAAGCCTTTGGACCATATGAAGCTTGTGGTCTAGGGTTTGTCTTCTTCACTTGTGGTGTCATGACGACATTCAAAGGAAAATTCTCCAACAACCTTTTTGGCTCACAGACTTTCTTCAAAGGTGGCCCATTCCTGCAGTTAGTACCAATATACCTGGCAAACACTTCACCATTCTGATTCTTAAAAAGTTTATAGTTTGCATCAAAGGATTCATCAATGACAATGGGATTAGCACAATTGAAGCCTAACAGAGTGGATGGATCCACTTAGGGTTCCTTTGTAGCAACCCATGTGGTTTTGGGGCATTGCTCAGGTTTCCAGTAAGAGCCATCAGCATTCATTTTCCTTTCGAACCCAAGACCCTCCTTTCTAGGGTTTCGGTTCAGGATCTGCCTTTTGAGGACATCACATAGTGTCTGATGCCCTTTGAGACTTTTGTACATCCCTGTTTCAAGCAATGTCTTCAACCTAGCATTTTCATCAGCAATTGAAGTGGTATCCTCAGTAGAGGGGTTAGTTACCACATCAATAGTTGAAGATATTGCAATAGTAGCAGCAGTAGAACATCCAGGAACAGAAGTAGCGTTTTCACGCTCAATGCATTTAAGATATGGTGGTTCAAATCCTTCCTAAGCGGGACTGATCTGTTTGGTGCGAAGTGACTCGTTTTCCTTTTGAAGATCTTCATGAGCCGCTCTCAATTTCTCAAGATCTTGCTTCCTTTGAAGATAATCATAGGAAAGCTTTTCATGAGTTGTTGAGAGTGATTCATGACGACTTTCAAGTTCCTCATACTTAACATGAAGAATTTTTATGTCTTCAGTTAAGGACTGAGATCGAGTCATTTCAGCGTCTAACAGGTCATCGCTTTTGTCTAATAGTTTTTTAATATGTTCCATAGCTTTCTATTGTTCAGTTGCAATTTTAGCAAGTGGTTTGTAGCTGGGTTTGGAACCACAATCAGAGTCATCGTCACTAGATGTTTGATAGTGAGTAGTGTGTGTGTTTACCTTGGCTCCGCGTGCCATGAAGCAGTAGGTGGGAGCGGAGTAGTCCTTCTCATTTGCATTGGTGTCGGTGATGAAGTGATTGTCTTCAGTGTTGAAGATGGACTTGGCAACGTATGTTGTAGCCAGACTCGCAACGCTAGAATCAGACTCCTCCTCAGACTCCACCTCCGCCTCCTCAGAAGCGGACTCCTCCTCTGAATCCATTTCCTTGCCAACAAAGCACGAGCCTTGCCAGATGAGCTCTTCTTGTGTGATGAAGACTTTGAGGAAGACTTGGAAGAAGACTTAGAGTATTTCTTCTTCTTCTTGTCGTCAGAATCATACTCCTTGCTCTTCTTTTTCTTCTTGTTCTCATTGTCCCACTGCGGGCACTCAGAGATGTAGTGGCCAGGTTTCTCACTTGTGGCATGTTCTCTTCTTGTAGTCATGAGCAGAAGCTTCATCATTCCTTGAGCTTGATCGTGAAGACTTTCTGAAGCCTTTCTTCTTCGTGAATTTTTGGAACTTCTTCAGAAGCATAGAAAACTCCATTCCAATGTCTTCAGGATCATCAGAACTGCTGTCAGATTCTTCTTCAAATGAGGAGACAGATTTTGCCTTCAAGGCACGAGTTCGCCCATAGTTGGGACCATAGATGTCTCTTTTCTCAGAAAGCTGAAACTCATGTGTGTTGAGCCTCTCAAGTATGTCAGACGGATCGAGTGTCTTGAAGTCAGGACGTTCTTGAATTATCAGAGCTAGGGTGTCAAACGAGCTGTCAAGTGATCTCAGGAGTATCTTGACGACTTCATGCTTGGTGATCTTAGTAGCGCCGAGGGCTTGAAGCTCATTTGTGATGTCAGTGAGTCGATCAAACGTGAGCTGGACATTCTCATTGTCATTTCTCTTGAAGCGGTTGAAGAGGTTGCGAAGGACACTAATTCTCTGATCTCTCTGGGTTGAGACGCCTTCGTTGACCTTGGAGAGCCAGTCCCAGACTAGCTTAGATGTTTCCAAAGCACTCACACGGCCATACTGTCCTTAGGTTAGATGACCACAGATGATGTTCTTCATAGTGGAGTCCAGTTGAACGAACTTCTTGACATCAGCAGCGGTGACACCTTCACCAGCCTTGGGAACGCTATTCTTGACGACATACCATAGGTCGACATCAATGGCTTCAAGATGCATGCGCATCTTATTATTCCAGTATGGATATTCAGTTCCATCGAAGACTGGGCACGTAGCGGAGACTTTGATTATCCCTGCAGTCGACATAGCTAAAAGTCCAAGTGGTTAAACCGAATCGCACAGAACAATGGAGTACCTTGCCTCTGATACCAATTGAAAGTGCTAGTGATCGACTAGAGGGGGTGAATAGGCGATTTTTATGAAAGTCTTCAAAACATGGAAGTTTCAAAGACAAACGATAGAAATAAACCTATTAAAGCACAACGACGAATAGCAGCTAGGCAGTATATAGACCAAGTAGGAAGATAGTGTGAAGCCAATCAGAACAAGCAGTCACTCAGTGAAGACAAAAGATAATGGAATCATACAATGACTTCACTAGAGCCAACAGTAAGTAAAGGAATGGGAAGGATGAAACCAGTGACTCATTGAAGACAATGATTTGTTGGACCAATTCCAGTTGGTGTGACAACTATACGTCTGGTTAGGGAGGCTAAGATTCAACTCAGAAGACCATGTATTCACCTTATTCCCCTTGAGCTAAGGACACCCTGTCCTCGCTCAATCACTCTGGTAAGTCTTCAAGTTAGACTTCCAAACCTTCACAGACTTCATTCACCGGCAATCCACAAATGACTCTTGGATGCTCAGAACGCGACGCCTAACCAGCTGGAGGATTCACAGTCCTCAAGTGTAATAAGTCTTCAGATCACACAGACAGGAAGACTTCAGTGATGCCTAACACTCTTTGGCTCTGGGTGTTTAGGGCTTTGTCCTCGCAAGGAATTCTCTCTCAAAGGCTTCGAGGTGGGTTGCTCTCAAACGACAAAAGCCATACACTAACTCTGAGCAGCCAACCGTTTATGGTTGTAGGGGGTGTGCTATTTATAGCCACTAGGCAACCCGACATGATTTGTCCGAAATGACCCTGGGTCACTAAGGAACTGACACTTGTTCTAACGGTCAGATTTCAAACACACACGGCATCTTTACTTGAGCTACAAGCAAAGCTGACTTACCCAGCTCTGGATAAGATTTTCTCTCATTGTCTTCGCTCGCAGACATAGGATTTTGGTTAAGCATCACTTCAGTCATTCTGACTGGTTCACTTGGACCCCACTTATCAGTACGGTGGTTCCTATGACTCAACAAAGAAGAAAAAGAATGACGAAACAACTAAGTCTTCGCGCTCCATAGTCTTCACACATTGTCTTCTCTTGTCATAGTCTTCAATGTGAATGTCTTCACATACCACCTTTGACTTCAATGTCTTCATACATTTTTAGGGGTCATCTCTGGTAGGAAAACTGAATCAATGAGGGACTTCTACCTATGTTATCCTGCAATTCTCAGAAACACATTAGTCCCTCAGCCAGGTTTGTCGTCAATACTCCAAAACCAACTAGGGGTGGCACTAGATGCACTTACAGGGACGCCGAAGTTGGCTGGCTGGAGGACGAGCGGGGAAGGGCGAGGAGAAGGGCTGCTCTGGCAGCGTGAGGAAGAGATCGAGCAGAAGGGAGAGGCGGCACAAGGGAACGAGGGAGAGGACAAGGGTTCGGGGAGATGGGGGTTTCGGTCTATAGGGTTGAGGCCTGCAAGGACATGGGCCTGGGCTGGGGTGGATTGGGCCTACAGAAGCCTGGGTCTTTCTTCTCCCTTAAGTATTTAAAAAACCTTTTTAGAAAACAGAAAACCGCAAAGAAAGAAAGGAGAGAAAAGAAAGGATTAGAGGAAGGATTTGGGCACGCGGATTATTTTCCTGGACTCGCAAAAAGGTGCATGGTCCAAGAATATTGAAGTGGGCAAGATTGCAAGGATTAAACTCAAAAGCATTTGAATTTAATTCAAATGGTTTGAACAAGGGGTAGGATTTTGAAGTGCCCAAAAATGTTTGGAATTTTGGAGGAATCTCGGTAAATGGGAAGAGAAATTTTGGCAAGGTTTTGAAGTCAAGCATGAACTAGAAAAGACATGGGGAATATTCAAGTGTGTTTATGGGTGATTCCGAAAAAGGAATATTTATTATAGCTCCCTAATATTGGGAGGGTATGTTATAAAGAGAACTCACCATGTGAATTCCCTCAGTTTAAATGGAACGAAGATCCATACGGTTTATTTATTGGAGTTGCAAAGATTAAAGACATGATGGCATTATGACATGATGCAATGCACATGATGCAAAGATGGATGCAACAGACAAAACAATACACATGATGAAACTCGAAAACTATGGAAGGCATCTAAAGCTTCGATCTTGGGGCGTTACATGCTTGGACTCCCTCATGGCGATGTCGTCGGCTTCCTTCTTCGTGCCGTGAGGCACGTGCTACAGCTCCAGGCCTAGAAATTGCTTCTCCATCTTGCGCACCTCCGCGAGTTATGACTCCATGTGCTCGTCCCTTGGCTCATACACTTTGTTGGAAAAGTATACGAGAAGCTGAGAGTCGCCCTTGATGGTGATGTGTTTCACTCCCAAGGCCACCGTAGCCTTGAGGCCGGCGATCAGCCCCTCTTATTCCGCGATATTGTTGGAGACCTTCTTGCCCCACTATAAGCAGAGTAGCACAGCGTAGTAGAGCTTGTCTTGGGTGGGCGAGATGAGCACGGGCCAGCCCCCACGCCTTGGCGTGCAAAGGCGCCGTCAAAGTATATGACCCAGCCATCTGGCGCTTCATTTCTTGGCGAGAGTGATCGGCTCTCGCCTGCTTTGGGCTCCGGAGCGTCGGTCCATTCTGCCACGAAGTCAGTGAGGGTGGCTCCCTTGATGACCCTGGTTGTGCTGAACTCCAGCTGAAACGCTTGTAGTTCGATGTTCCACTCGGCGACTCCTCCCGCAGCATTGGTGCTCCGGAGCACCCTCTCTAGTGGGTAGGCCGAGATGACCTTGATTGGGTGGCCTTGAAAGTAACGATGCAGCTTACGTGAAGCCACCAGGAGCGCGAGCAAGAGCTTTTATGGCATGGGGTATCATGCTCTTGCGTCTCGTAACACCGTGCTGATGAAGTATACCAGGTGCTCCACTAGGGCGCGAGCGTCGATGGAGCTTGTGGCCTCCGGAGGTTGTGGTGCCTCCCGAGGTGGGGGACATCAGGAGCTTGGTCACCCGTCATGGCCTCGGCGGGCCCAGAAGCACCGTCTTGTGGGCCCTGATCGTCTGCGGGCATCGTCGTGGCTTTAGCGTCATCGTCTTGGTGCCACACTGTCCCGACTGGCATTACGCGGCGCATCCTTGGCCTGGCGCTCCTCCCGGACAGCCACCAACGCCGCGCTGGCTGAGTAGGGCATGGCGGCCAGGTAGAGCACCAGGGGCTCGAGGCGCGACCATCACCGGAGGGCTGGTCAAATATATCTTGAGGTCTTGAAACGCTAGGTAGGCCTCTAGGGTCCACTCGAATGGGCCCTTCTTCTTCATCAGCTTGAAGAACGACAGGGCGCGTTCTCCCAGCTTGGAGGTAAAGCGCCCCAACAAGGTCACGCAGCCCGCGAGCTTCTGCATTTCCTTGAGAGTTTGCAGCGGGCAGATATCTTCTATCGCCTTGACCTTTTCCGGGTTGGCCTCTGTCGGTGTACAAAAAGAGGGGTACACTTTTTGTACCCCTATAACTGTGCACGGGCAGTGTGAGCCGCGGATACTACCACACCAAGCAAGGCAAGGCAGGTGAGCTAGGGTAAGAGCGAAGCTTAAGAGAACTAGAACGACGCCAAGGCCAAGACCACGAAGAGCAAAGGGGACGAAGCGGACTCCCCCGGCAAGATCTTTGTCGGGAGACAGTTCTAGCAGCCCCGGCAAGAACCTTGCCGCGGCGACTCGTCCCGCGCCTATGGAGCAAACCACCCTTGAGTCCACTGCCCCCAAAGGGTAAGGATTCGGGAGACATCCCCGTGGCGGCATGCAGATCTTTGTGAAGACATTCAAGATCAGATACGCACTAAGGAGACGACAACCCTTGGCGGGATCCCAGCCGAGGAAGACCACAAGGCCCCCGGCAAGCGCCTTGCCGGGGATGACAGCAAGCGCCTCGGCAAGACCCTTGCCGGGGCCCCGGGAAGGCCCTTACCGAGGACACCCGCAGGGCCACCATTAGGCCCATGCCGACTAAACCTCCACCACCGCATGCATCCAGCTGCCGACCCAACCAGCTGGGCAGGCACCTACGTGGCGGCATGCAGATCTTCGTGAAGACCCACCACTACGCCACCTCAGCTGCCTGCCTACCTACGTGGCATCATAGGCGTCGCTGGCCAGGGCACGTGTCGACACAAGAAGGAGCGGCGACGGACGAGACAGGTTTCTCCCCCATCCCCGATAAAGCAAGGAAACGTAAACAAGACGCATTAAATGCGCCTTGTCATGTGATGTGAGGGATAACCTCGCATCACTGTACCCTTTCCACCTCCTGTGTGCCACTGTGGCAACCCCTTTTTCTACAAAAGGAGGCCCAAAGCTACCAGGAGAGGGAATCGGCTTTTTGGAGCTCCTCATGCCCCATAGCTAGCTCAAGAACACAGATATACAATCCACCAAAGCAGGAGTAGGGTTTTACGCATCCTCGCGGCCGAACCTGGATAAACGAACCGTGTGCTACCTGTTAGATCCGCTCTTCTCACGACCCCGCGCCCCGCTAACCACAGTAGGGATTCTTGTGATCCCATAGGTGTCGTTCCCACCGACATCTTTGGCATGCCAGGTAGGGGGCGCAGTTGTGAGAATCGTCTTTAGCAGTTAGTTCGGCGCTTCTTCATCATCATGGCGCCCAAGAAGAAGACGACGGTGGCGGTTGGCCAGTCGGAAGCCGGATAGCCCGTCCCGATGCGGGCGAGCAGCGGACCGGTCGCAGAAAGGACCCGGGGCGCTGCTCGTGAACACCAACACCATCCCAACAGCCGGAGTTTGGGAGGCGGCAATGTTTGTGTGCCTGGTAACGGGCCACACGTCGCAAAATCCAAAGGCGGAGCCAAGCCCTTCGCGGGTGGAGTGGGGCCTTCCAAGGTCATCGCCGCCTCGCCCGAAGGCGACGCAAGGGCCTCCAAGACTCCAACGCACGTGCCAACAGCACGCTCCTCCCAGGCAGCGCGCGACGAATGGCGTAATCACGCTGAAGATACCGGGCATCGCCGCGGGAAGAGCCCCGAGCGCCACTCCCGGGACGTAGAAGACATGCCCACTCGCTGAGGCGCTGGTGAAAATGGCATGCGACCACGTGGTCATGATAGAGCTCCTTCTAACATGGTCAGAAGTCGAAGCGCGTCACAATCCGTGCAGGTTTCGCCGCCACCGACGCCAGCAGAGGCCCTGGCGCGCGCGCAGTTGCTCCTCCACTTTCCTCCCACTACGGGGAAACTCGACGAATGGAGAGCCAGTATCTGAAGCCTTGTTGCGGTGGCCAACAAAGAAGAACCAAGTCCGATGGGGCCCCCGGGTCGACACTCTGATGGAGTCCCGCAGACCGTCTGCGGAAAAGCCGGCGGCGCCGCGACCACGGTGCATTCACCTCTTCACCATCCAGTACCGCGGACGCCGGCTCGTCACGACGTCGCGGGCGACGCCATCTCCATAGCATCGTCTGACCCGCGGACCCATTGTGACCAGTGCCAAGTTCTTCGGGAACGAGCCTGTCGGCGTTCTGGGAACGGGGGTCCACAGACTTGCCTGCCTGCGGCCTGTGGCGTGGCTCGAATGGGGGCCCAATGTGGCCCATCTTCATCAAGCACAAGACTCAAGACCCTCGCGAGGGGCCAAGCCTCGCGAGGCGGACGACATGGCGCATCCTCAGGCGCAGCCTCCTCAGGCTGGCTCGCGAGGAGACGGAGATATCAAGGCGGGGTACCTCGCGAGGTGCCCATGACGCAAGCCATGATGATCGAGGGCGCTAGGCGGGCGCCAGCGCGCGCAGCGTCCTTCTTTCCTCTTTGGTGCAAAGGGGGCAAGCGCAGCCGCGGAGTACCGAGGCATCAGGTAAAGGTTGCCATTTCGGTGCAACAAGACCAGGACCAAGCGGACTACGAGACAGAGGTCACCATGGAGCCTAGCGCGGCGTCACCGCAGAGTCTTTCGCAGGCGAAGACCACCTTTAGTCAGGATAGATGTACTTGTTGTCCCCCTTCAAATTAGCCCGCCATTGTTGGCTCCCTTCCCGCTCGATGTTTGGGAAGAGGACCAGGGCCTCTATAAATAGGACCGGCCACCCACGTAGCAAAGGGTCCGGTTTTGATGGGAAGGCACACAGAGTAGAGAAAGAGAGAGAGACAGAGAGAGAGAGAGGTGACCGAACTCCTCCCCGCAGTTCATCACCCCAGCCAAGAACAGACCCTCGTGAGGCTGTTCTTCCTTGTATTGATCTTCATCATCAGCCCCAGGAGGCAATCCATCCACCACACACTGGAGTAGGGTATTACACCACAATGGTGGCCCGAACCAGTATAAATCTTGTGCCTCTTGTGTGATTCTTTTAGTAGTTTAGATCTTTGTGAGGCGGGGAGGTTGAGGACGTGATTTCCGCGCGCACCCCAGTGTTCGAACCTTAAGGGTCTGCCAAAACCCGAAATCCGACATTTGGCGCGCCAGGTAGGGGTGCGCCGGGATCCGTCTTCCGTCGCTCCGCCCTCCTCCGGCCGCCGCAACCATGTGCGGCGCCAGCCGGGCTCGCGCCGCCCCGGCGGCCCGCGCCGGTGGGCGCTCTCGTCGTCCCCCGCCGCCCGCCGTCAACACCGCCACTGGCTCGGCGGGAAACGAGCTGCAAGCCCCACCCCAGCATCTGCCTACGCGACAGAGTAACTGCGCCGCGACACCGACGCCTTTGGTCGTTGCGGCCCTCCTGGGCGGCTCGCAGGCGCCGCCCACAAGTCGCCACGTCAAGCTTTTCGCCCGCCGGGTTAGCACCGCTGCCGCATGGCAGGGGTTCCCCCGGACCAGGCGGCGAGCGAGGTCGATCTGACCTTCAGCTCAGAGGACCACCCCACCACCCCGGTCAGCTCAGGCACGCTCCCCTTGTTGTGCACCCCCACCATCTGCCAGGTGGCCGTCACCCGAACCCACATTGACGGCGGCGCGGGCCTCAGTGTGCTTTCGGTCGAAACTTTCGACCTCTTCTGCATACCCCAGGACCGGCTGCGACCCAGCCGATCCTTCTCGCGCGTCGGGGGCGGATCATCCGACTCCTTGGGACAGATCTGGCTCCCGGTGACCTTCGGCACCTACGACAACTCCGCATGGAGACGGTCGACTTCGACATCGCCCCCATCGGCCTTCCTTACAACGCCATCCTCGGCTACCCGGCACTGGCCCAGTTCATGGCCGCCACGCACCCGGCGTACAACCTCATGAAGATGCCCGGGAGCAATGGTACCCTCACCGTGCGCGGGGACACCGGGGACGCCCTACGAGTACTCGAGCTCGCCTTCAAGACAGCGGCGTCGGCACGGCCCGCCAACGCGGAGGCCCCTGAGCCCAAGGGGGCTGCGCCCGCCAAGAAGCAGTTATTCACCCAAGACAAAGCAGAGACCAAGCAGATACCCGTCGACGAGGACGGGTCCTCCAGTGCCACTTTCACCATAGGCGCCAACCTTGAGCCTGAGCAGGAGGAGGCCTTGGTCAAGTTCCTGCGCTCGAATAAGAAGGTATTTTCTTGGGAGCCAGATCAGCTGGCGGGGATCCCCAGAAGTGTCATCGAGCATCACCTCAACATGTGCCCAAATGTGCGCCCCGTGAAGCAGAAGGCTAGGCGGCAATCCGTGGAGAAGCATGCCTTCATTGTTCAAGAGACCCGCAAGCTAGAAGCCGCTGGGGTCATTCGTGAGGTCCGATACCCAGATTGGTTGGCCAACCCTGTTGTTGTGCCCAAGAAAGGGGGGAAGGAACGCGTGTGTGTCGACTTCACCAACCTTGACAAGGCGTGCCCGCAAGATCCATTTCCGCTCCCTCGCATCGACCAGATCGTCGACTCCACTGTGGAGTGCGACCTACTATGCTTCCTGGACACCTTCTCCGGGTATCACCAGATCAAGATGGCGGTAGAAGACGTCGAGAAGACCGCCTTCTTGACCCCGTGCAGGGTATACTGCTATACATGCATGCCGTTCGGGCTGCGCAACGCGGGAGCAACCTTTCAGCGGCTGATGCACATCGCCTTGGGCCCGCAACTCAGAAAGAATGTCGAGGCCTACGTAGATGACATTGTGGTAAAGTCTCGGGAGGCCAAGACCCTGATACAAGACCTGGAGGAGACCTTCGCGAGCCTCGACGCACTAAACCTGCGGCTCAACCCGGAGAAATGTGTGTTTGGCGTCCCCTCGGGCAAGCTTTTGGGGTTCCTCGTGTCCCATCGTGGTATCGAGGCCAACCCCGAGAAGGTCAAGGAGGTCGAGGACATGAGCCCGCCAAAGACCCTTAGAGAGATGTAGAAGCTTACTGGGCGCGTGACCGCGCTACGGCGTTTCATCCCCAAATTGGGAGACCGAGCGCTGCCTTTCTTTCTGCTGATGAAGAAGGAGGGGCCATTTGAATGGACTGAAGAGGCAGATAAGGCGTTTCAAGATCTCACGAGGTATCTGACCAGTCCCCCAGTCATGGTGGCTCCGCGCCCTCGGGAGCCCCTGCTGCTTTACCTCGCCGCCACTCCTTACTCCGCCAGCGCAGCCCTGGTGGCGGTTAGGGAGGAGCGCCAGGTCAAGACCGCAGCGGCGGCCCGAGGCAAGGCAAGACGGGAACATGGAGAGCCTGCGGAAGCCGCGACCACACTGGAGGAGGGGCAGCTGCCGAAGAATGTACCAGAGGCAGGAGAGGCCGCACGCCCAGATGGGCCGCCTCCCGAGGTCACTTCACCTCGCGAGGCGCCCCCACCTCCCGAGGGCGTCGCGACCGCAGATGCTCTCAGCCTAGTTGAGCACCCGGTCTACTTTGTTAGCACAGTGTTACGGGACACGAGGGCGCGGTACCCAATGCCTCAGAAGCTCCTCCTCGCGCTACTGGTAGCCTCGCGCAAGCTACATCACTACTTCCAGGCTCATCCCATCAAAGTCGTGTCGTCATACCCCCTGGAGAGAGTGCTCAGGAGCCCTAACTCAGCCGGAAGGGTCGCTGAGTGGAACATAGAGCTGCAGGCGTTTCAGCTCGAGTTCAGCACAACCAGGGTCATCAAAGGAGCAGCGTTGGCGGATTTTGTGGCAGAATGGAGAGAGGCACCAGGCCTCAAGGCCGACGAGGATCGGTCCCTCTCCCCGGGGAGCGAGGCGCCAGAAGGCTGGGTCATGCACTTCAACGGGGCATTCTCCAGACATGGTGCTGGGGCTGGGGCGGTGCTTATATCGCCCACTCAAGACAAGCTCTACTACGCCGTACAGCTCTGTTTCCAGCAAGGTGAAAAGGTCTCCAACAACATAGTAGAGTATGAAGGTTTGATAGCAGGCTTGAAAGCCGCGGCAGCCCTGGGGGTGAAACGCCTCGCCATTAAGGGCGATTCACAGCTCCTTGTTAATTTCTCCAACAAGGTGTACAAGCCGAAAGATGAGCACATGGAAGCCTACCTTGCGGAGGTCTGCCAGATGGAGAAGCAGTTCTGGGGGTTGGAGTTGCAGCATGTGCCCCGTGGCACCAATCAAGAGGCCGACGACATCGCCAAACGGGCGTCCAGGTGGTTACCTCAGGAGCCTAGTGTCTTCGAGGAGCGGCTCTTCAAGCCCTCAGCCCTGCCGTCGTTGTCAAACACGGCTCAGCCTCGAGAGGAGCTCCCCCAGCCACCTGCCTCAGGAGCCCCAATCTGTGGCCCGGCCTCAGGAGCACGCCTGCTCCTGATGATGGAACCTCAGGAGGGGTGCTGGATCACGGAGCTCCAGAGTTACTTAACACAAGGGACCTTGCCGGAGAAGGAGGAGGAAGCGGAGCGTGTGGCACGGCATGCCACGGCGTACTGCATCAAGGATGGAGAGCTCTACCGGAAGCGACCAAACGATGTATCCCTGCACTGCATCTCCAGGGAGCAAGGAAAGGAACTGCTGGAAGACATACACGGCGGAGACTGTGGACATCATTCATCGTCACGGACCTTCGTCGGCAAGGCGTTCCGCAGTGGGTTTTATTGGCCCACCGCACTCAATGACGCCGTCGAACTGGTGAAACCTTGTGAGGCCTGCCAGTTGCACGCCAAGCAAATTCATCAGCCGGCGGGAGGCCTGCAGACTATACCCCTTTCGTGGCCATTCGCAGTCTGGGGGCTGGACATCCTGGGCCCGTTTCCTCGGGCACCAGGGGGCTACCGCTACCTCTACGTCGCCATGGACAAGTTCACCAAGTGGGCTGAAGTGGAGGCCGTTCGCACCATCCCCGTGGGCTCCACGGTCAAGTTCATCAGGGGCATCGTGAGCAGGTTCGGGGTGCCGAACCGCATCATCACAGACAATGGTTCGCAGTTCACCAGTAACCTCTTCAAAACATACTGTGCTAACCTTGGAACGCAGATATGCTACACCTCAGTAGCGCACCCCCGAAGCAACGGCCAGGCCGAGCGAGCCAATGCGGAGGTCCTGAGGGGCCTCAAGACCAGGACGTTAAAGAAGAAGCTGGAGGCCTGCGGCAGAGGATGGTACGACGAGCTGCAGTCCGTGTTGTGGTCCATCCGCACCACCGCGACCAAACCGATTGGGGAGACCCCATTCTTCCTAGTCTACGGAGCGGAAGCAGTCCTCCCTCACGAGGTCAGACGTTGCTCCGCGCGGGTCCTGGCGTTCGACGAGGCGCAGCAGGATGCCATGCGGGGGATGGACCTCGTACTGGGGGAGGAACGTCGCCGGGAGGCCGCGCTGCGAGCGGCGAGGTATCAACAGGCGCTACGGCGATATCACTGCCGCAACATCCGCCCCAGGACTCACGAGGTAGGAGACCTCGTGCTCAGGCGGGTTCTCTCCAGGGAGGGGTTGCACAATCTCTCTCCCATGTGGGAGGGCCCGTTCAAGGTTGTTCGTGTTTCCAGGCCCGGCTCTGCGCGCTTGGAGACTCAGGAGGGAGTGCCAATCCAGAATGCATGGAACATCCAGCACCTCCGGAGGTTCTACCCCTGAAAAGGCCCGGAGCCTGTGAAGCAAGGCGAGTGCCTGTGAAGATCATCGCTTTGGAAAAAGGCCCAGAGCCTGTCAAGCAAGGCAAGTGCCTGTGAAGACCATCTCTTTTTGAAAAGGCCCAGAGCCTGGGAAGCAAGGCGAGTGCCTGTGAAGATCATCGCTTTGGAAAAAGGCCCAGAGCCTGTGAAGCAAGGCGAGTGCTTGTGAAGACCATCTCTTTTTGAAAAGGCCCAGAGCCTGTGAAGCAAGGCGAGTGCCTGTGAAGACCATCTCGTTTTGGAAAGGCCCGGAGCCTGTGAAGCAAGGCGAGTGCCTGTGAAGGTCATCTCTCTTTGGAAAAGGCCCGGAGCCTGTGAAGCAAGGCCAATGCCTGTGAAGCTCGCCGCCCCGTGACACTCTCACGTAATAATGAGTGGGGCTGTACATGCCCCGGAGTCTCAGGAGCGTCGGCCTCAGGCCCTGGGGCTCCCTCCCACGCCCAGTGGCAGCACTTAGCTCCGCGCTGGTGAGAAGATGTCGAAAACTAGATTAGGTGCCGGACGCGGCTTTTTCATTTGCTTTCCGCAGTTGACGTGTTTGTTTGCATTTGGAGTCTTATTGAAGTTGTCGCTGTTGCTGATTTGTGGTTCGTCGATTTTCGCTCCTCGCTTTGGTTTCTCTCGTAAACAACCTCGCGAGGGATGGTGCTCGGATGTCCTCGCGAGGGTTTCTTCCCTAGCCGCAGGAAGGTTTTCACGACCCTGGCACATTACAGGAGCGCCCCTTCTAGTCCGTGCCCCCCGGGCACCGCGACGCGCACACAGGGCCTGGGTCGGTCGCCCCACCCCCCGGCAGGGGTCGAAAACTATCTACGCACAAGCAAGAAATCAAGAGGTGCAAAAAATGAGGTCAAGGTAATAGCTAAAACGGCAATGTTTCCCAACACGCCCCAAGGGGGCTCCATACAGCTGTTCTGTCTTACACAGGGAACAAAAGAGAAAGGAAAAAGACGAGCCCGGCGCAGCCCCCCTCACATTGGCCCACGGAGGCGACGGGGGCTGCCTCAGGGCCTCAGGCGGACTCCCTCTCGTGCTTCACCGGGGCACGACGGCGGGCGGATGAACCGCCGCCTCCCAAGCAAGCTCGGCGGCGCGGGGGAGGACTGCTGCCACCGCTGGAGGAGTCGCTTGAGGAAGAGCTGACGAAGCTTGGGGAGTCGCGGACGCCGCCATCCGCGCGGGCGCTATCTCCTCCATCGCCATCGGAGCGGGGCCCGCGGACGCGGTCGTCGTCCTCGGGGCAGCACCCCGCGCGGCGACCATCTTCCCCAAACACCCTCACATAGAGGGTGGTGTCGCCGTCGAACCTGAAGTGCAGAGTGCACCGACGCTCCAGGCCGCGAGCGCGGGCGAACGCCTGCCAGCCACGAGTGAAGGCCAAGCCCCCGCTGGCAGAGACCTCCAGCGCGACCCACGAGGACGTGCTCCAGCAGCCCTCTGCCTGGAGCCAGAGGCCGCCAGGAGCGCCGGCCGGGAGTTCACCAAGGAGGAAGCGAGGGAGCGGGAGCCGGGTGCGAGTCGGCTCCGCCGACTAGACGACGAACTCCGGCAGCGCCTGCACAGCGGGAATGCGCGGCCTGGGAGAACGCACGACCCAGGCGCGTCCTTCGGCTGCGGCGGCTCGCCCGCCGCCGCGCTGGGAGCCGCCCCCATGGCCACCGAACGCGGCCGGGGCGGCCACCGGGTGCTTCCGAGGGCGCCCACGACCATGCTTGGGCGGGGGAGAGGCAGGACCAACCTGGAGGGCCTTCCCCTTCTCTGCAGCTGAGTACCTCCTCGATGGGGCCATCACACCAAGACGGAGTGGGAACTGAAGCGAATGGGAGAGCAAGAAGAGATGGACTGGAAGGGCACGCGCCGTACAGTACTTATAGCCGGCGAAGGCCATCCGCCGGCCTCCTCGATCACAGGTAATCATGACACGATTTGCATGCAGGGACTTGTCCACCTCGCGCGGTCACCAAGGCGTCGTGGGGAAGTGGAGTCGCCCACGTCCAATCAACCGCCACGCGGCGCCCAACGCCGCAGGCTGTTAGGGCCCACGGTGCTTCGCCCTTGCCCTTTCGCCTCTCAGCACGGCCAAGCCCATGCCCGCCATGGGCCCGGGGGCTACTGTCGGCGTTCTGGGAATGGGGGTCTAGGACTTGCCTGCCCGCGGCGTGGCTCGAATGGGGGCCCAACATGGCCCATCTTAATCAAGCACAAGACTCAAGACCCTCACGAGGGGCCAAGCCTCGCGAGGCGGACGACATGGTGCATCCTCAGGCGCAGCCTCCTCAGGCTGGCTCGCGAGGAGACGGAGATATCAAGGCGGGGTACCTCGCGAGGTGCCCGTGACGCAAGCCATGACGATCGAGGGCGCCAGGCGGGCGCTAGCGCGCGCAGCGTCCTTCTTTCCTCTTTGGTGCAAAGGGGGCAAGCGCAGCAGCGGAGTACCGAGGCATCAGGTAAAGGTTGCCATTTCGGTGCAACAAGACCAGGACCAAGCGGACTACGAGACGGAGGTCACCATGGAGCCCAGCGCGGCGTCACCGCAGAGTCTTTCGCAGGCAAAGACCACCTTTAGTCAGGATAGATGTACTTGTTGTCCCCCTTCAAATTAGCCTGCCATTGTTGGCTCCCTTCCCGCTCGATATTTGGGAAGAGGACCAGGGCCTCTATAAATAGGACCGGCCACCCACGTAGCAAAGGGTCCGGTTTTGATGGGAAGGCACACAGAGTAGAGAAAGAGAGAGAGAGAGAGAGAGAGAGAGAGAGAGAGAGGTGACCGAACTCCTCCCAGCAGTAATCACCCCAGCCAAGAACAGACCCTCGCGAGGCTATTCTTCCTTGTATTGATCTTCATCACCAGCCCCAGGAGGCAATCCATCCACCACACACTGGAGTAGGGTATTACACCACAATGGTGGCCCGAACCAGTATAAATCTTGTGCCTCTTGTGTGATTCTTTTAGTAGTTTAGATCTTTGTGAGGCGGGGACGTTGAGGACGTGATTTCCGCGCGCACCCCAGTGTTCGAACCTTAAGGGTATGCCGGAACCCGAAATCCGACAGAGCCCATGAAGACGCTCGAACCACTATCGAGCGCCGGCGCGGAGCGCGCCACCAGTCAGAAAGGCGAGCAGGGCCTGCTGTGAACCACCCGGCCCCGGAAAGCCCTGGAGGCCTACCTTACGAGGTAGGCTATCAGGCTTTTACCCGTGAGCTGCGGCAGTTCCAGTGGCCCACTCACCGCACCTTCAAACATGACGTTGGTGAAAAGTACAACGGCAAGACTCACCCGTCTGAGTTCCTCAGCATCTACACCATTGCGATGCAAGCCGCCGGAGCCCATGACGATAAGGTGCTTGCGAATTACTTTCCATTGGCTCTTAAACCAAACGACATGTCGTGGTTGATGCACTTGCCGGTAGACTCTATTTCCTCCTGGTCGGATTTGTGCCATGAGTTTGTGGGCGCCTTTACTGGAGGTCACCAAGCCCATGGCCAAGCAAGCGACCTACATGTCATTCCCCAGAAGGGAGGTGAGAGTCTGCGCAAGTATATGCAGAGGTTCAGCCGGGTACAGTACAATATCCCTGATGTTCATCCTGCCGCCATCATCAGCGCGTTCCATCAGAACGTGCGTAACCGCAAGATGCGCGAAGAACTGGCAATGTACAAGGTGAAAGATGTGGCAGAACTCTATGTTCTTGCTGACAGATGTGCCCGAGCTGAAGAGGGAAGGAAGTACCCCGACGAAGATGCCGGCGTGGAAACCGACTCCTCAGATGAGGATACTGCCGCCCCGGCGAAGAAAGGCCGGCGCCGCAATAGGAAACGCAAAGGTAAAGTTGTGCTTGCCGTCGAGGGATCTGACGACGCCAGCTCCGCCAAGAAAACCAAGGCAGATGACCCCGGCAAGGAAATTGCCGGATGTGTCGCCTGCCGGGCCTTGGCGGCTGCCGAGAAGCCAGGAAACTCTGGCAAGCAATACTGCAAGATCCATTGCACCAAAGGCCATGATATCCAGAACTGCCGACAGGTTGAGCACCTTGCTGAGAAGCAGAGGGCTGAATATGAGAGGCGGGACAAGGAGAAAGGCCAGGACGGTGCTGAGGGGTCCGGCAAGAAGTGTGGCGGCCAGGCGGGCCGTCGCGGCAAAGATAAACAGCAGGAGAGGCCCGCCCAGGGCCGTGACAAAATGCCAGAAGACGATGATCACGAAGAGGACGATGAGTCTGGTGACCAAGAATTTCAGAAAGCTATAGAGGCCATGTGCGTCGATGGTGGCGCCTCGCTGCATACCTCTCACCGCTAGCTTAAACAGTGGGCGCGTGAGATTACAGCGGCGGAACCGTCGTTTGATGCCCAAAGGCCACTGAAGTGGTCTAGCACGCCTATCATTCTTGACACTTAGGATCACCCTGATCGCGCTACTGCAGTCGGGTGCTTGCAATTGTTGGTTTCACCAACAATACGCAACCTCAAGGTGACAAAGATGCTAGTCGATGGCGGGGCTGGTTTGAGCTTAATCTCGCCTGCCGTGATCGAGAAATTGCAGATTCCTAATGAAGACCTCGAAGAGACGGTCACGTTTCAGGGGGTCAACCCGGGAAGAAGTCAACCAAAGGGAAAGGTCACGTTGTCCGTGACTTTTGGGAGTGATCTGAACTACATGACAGAAAGGATTGTGTTCGATGTTGCCAAGATCCCCTTGCCTTACAACGGGATCCTTGGCCGCCCAGCGCTGGCCAAGTTCATGGAGGCGTCACATTACGCCTACAACACCCTGAGGATGCCGGGGCCTGTGACGATCATCACCGTCCCATCAGACAAGAAGGATGCGCTAATTTGTGCTGACCAACTCTACGAACAAGCAGTTGCAGCAGCCGCCACTGCTAAGGCGCTTGCTCCTGCCGCTGGAGCCCCGGGAAGGCAAAAGAAGAAGACCGGTGAGACCTCAAGCACCCACTCCGGCAAGCGCACCTCTTCGGAGTGTAGCGCTCCCGTCGAGGACGTGCCAGAGAGCTCCGCTGATAGACACAAGAAGTCTAGGGCCACATCGCGGGAACCAAGAAGGTTTCTGTCAAGGAGGACGGCACGGGAGGAGCTTTTACCATAAGCTCCACCCTTGACGACAAATAGGAAGACGCGCTCGTCACCTTCCTGTGGGTGAATGTCGATGTGTTTGCATGGCAAGCATCCGACATCCCCGGCGTTCCCAGGGAGGTGATTGAGCACCACCTTGCTGTCTGTCCTCATGCGCGGCCCGTCAAAGCAGAGGGTCAGAAAGCAAGCTTTGGAACGACAAGAGTTCATCACAGAGGAGATCCGAAAACTGGAAGCAGCGGCTTTCTTAAGAGGAGTTCTCCATCCAACGTGGTTGGCCAATCCGGTGGTAGTGCGCAAGGCAAATGGGAAGTGGAGGCTGGGTATTGATTACACAGATATTAATAAGGCTTGTCCCAAAGACCCCTTCCCGTTGCCGCGCATCGACCAGATTGTTGACTCCACAGCTTGGTGTGATCTGTTGTCATTCCTCAATGCCTACTCCGGCTACCACCAGATCTTCATGACAAGGGAAGATGAAGAGAAAACGGCATTCATCACCCCATGTGGTACGTATTGCTTTATACAGATGCCTTTTGGGTTGAAGAGTGCTAGTTCAGCGTTTGCAGGGGCGGTCCAGATTGGTTTTGAACCCGAGCTCCATAGAAATATGGAAGCTTATATGGATGATATAGTGGTCAAAACCAAGAACAGGGCAACCCTCATATGAGATTTACAAGAAACATTTGCAAACCTACGCAAGATCAATCTCAAGCTGAACCCTGAGAAGTGCGTCTTCGGTGTCCCGTCTAGCAAGCTTCTCGGGTTCTTTGTGTCACAGCATGGGATAGAGGCCAATCCGGACAAGATCAAAGCTATAGAGCATATTGAAGCGCCCAAGCGAGTCAAGGATGTGCGTCGGCTTGCTGGTTGCGTTGCCGCCATCAGCAGGTTCATTTCCAAGTCTGCCGAGCGCGCCCTTCCCTTTTTCAAGATTTTGAAAAAGGCGGGCCCGATGGAGTGGACGCCAGAAGCCAAAGCTGCATTGCAAGATTTGAAGAGGTACCTCTCCTCCGTGCCAATACTAGTTGCACCTAGGCCACAGGAACCGTTGCTGCTGTACCTGGCGGCAACGAACCAGGTGGTCAGCGCCGCACTAGTGGTGTAGAGAGAAATTGATGATGACGTAATAGCAGCGACGGAGACCGATGCCACCGATACCAAGGCGACGCAGCCAATTGAAGTGCCGCCGAAGAAGAAAATGATGCAGCACCCGGTCTACTTTGTTAGTTCCCTCCTGTAGGGGGCTAGATCGAGGTACTCCGGTGTGCATAAACTGCTCTTCGGCCTTCTTATGGCCTCGAAGAAGCTGCGTCACTACTTCTAGGTGCACGAAATCACTATCGTCACTCGCCTCCCTCTGCAATGGATATTGCACAATCCAGACGCAACGGAAAGGATCATGGAGTGGGCACTGGAACTGTCCAGCTTTGGCCTCAAGTTTGGGAGTACCTCGACGATTCAAAGCCGAGTCCTGGCGGAGTTCGTTGCAGAATGGACCGCGACGCCTGACGAGGAAACCCAAGAGACTGCTCTCCCCGGCAAGGAGGCAAGTTGCGACTGGATCATGTACTTTGATGGAGCTTTCTCCTTACAGGGCGTCGGGGCTGGCGTACTGCTTGTCGCGCCCACCAGAGAGCACCTCAAGTACGTGATCCAGATGCACTTCCCTAGGGAGGTATCAACAAACAATATGACTGAGTATGAAGGGCTGCTTGCCGGTCTTAGGATCGTGGCGGACCTCGGAATCAAGAAACTCGTCGTCAGAGGCGACTCGCAACTTGTCGTCAAGCAAGTCAACAAGGATTTCCAGAGCCCGTTGATGAAGGCCTACATTGATGAAGTGAGAAAGCTGGAAGAGTGTTTTGATGGTATACACGCAGAATACGTTCCCCGAGCGGAGAATGATATCGCTGATTACCTGTCAAAATGCGCTACCCTCAAGCTACCTGTGGAACCAGGTACCTTTGTGCTTCGGCTAACTCAGCCATCCGTTGATCCATCAACAGAGCAGAACAAGAGGAGAAAATCAGGGCCCGGCAAGTACTTTCCCGCCGAGCTCCCCGAAGCCGCCAGCAATGATGTTGCCGAAGACACTAAGCCCGCCACGGGACGGCTAGCTCCGACAGAGCATCAAGCTCTTGCCATGGAGACAGCCGCTCCGATAGTGGAGGAAATGCCTTTAGTCATCGTCGTCGAGCCCCAGGCTCCAGCGTGGGCACAGCATACCATCCGATTCCTCCAAACAGGGGAACTTCCTGAGGAGCAGGAAGAAGTGGAAAAAGTAGCATGTCGCTCTACTATGTACCATTTCGTCGATGACGTCGTGTACAGAAAGAGGGTGAACGGTGTGAAATTGAAGTGTATCCCTCGGGAGGAAGGACTAGGGCTGTCGGCGGAGATACATGGAGGCATATGTGGATCCCACATCGGGTCAAGGGCCCTTTCCGGCAAAGCGTTTCGGAAAGGCTTCTTCTGGCCCACCGCCCTCCAGGATGCGACGACACTAGTCACCAGGTGTGAAGCGTGTCAGTTCCATTCAAAGAAGCTTCATCAGCCAGCTCAAGCCCTTCAAACCATTCATCTCTCCTGGCCTTTCTCGGTCTGGGGGCTCGACATACTAGGCCCTTTCCCTTGCGCTGTTGGGGGCTTTGAGTACTTGTACGTTGCAATCGACAAGTTCACAAAGTGGCCAGAAGTGGAAGCAGTGAGGAAGGTCACAGCACAGTCAGCCGTCAAGTTCTTCAAAGGACTGGTGTGCCGTTTTGGTGTACCCAATAGGGTTATCACCGGCAACGGCACGCAGTTCACAAGCCACACCTTCATGCAATATATTCAAGACCTCGGCAGCAACGTATGTTTCGCTTCCGTTGCTCACCCATGAAGCAATGGTCAAGCTGAGAGGGAAAATGCTGAAGTATTGCGAGGCCTGAGGACAAAGACCTTTGACAGACTGCACAAGAGTGGAAGGTGCTGGATTGATGAATTGCCGGCGGTTCTTTGGTCAATTAGAACGACACCAGATCGAGCCACCGGCCATACACCCTTTGCCCAGGTATACGGGGCAGAAGCAGTTCTCCCCATGGAACTCATATACGGGTCACCTCGACTACTCGCTTATGACGAGCTTGAGCAAGAGCAATTGCGGCAAGATGATGCAACGCTCCTTGAGGAAGATCGTCTTTGGGCGGCTATGAGAGCAGCGCGCTACCAGCAAGCCTTGCGCCGCTACCATAGCCGCAAGGTTCATGCCCGAAGCTTTGAGGAAGGCAACCTTGTTCTTCGGCGCGTTCAATCGGCCAAGAATTCCAACAAGTTGACACCAAAGTGCGAAGGCCCTTATCGGGTAATAGGAGTCACCAGGCCCGGCGCAGTCCTCCTGGAGACGGAAGATGCCGTTCCGGTGAGTAACTCCTGGAACATTGAGCATCTTCACAAGTTTTACCCATGAGGCGCGGCTTGCCGGGCCCCCCGACAAGCCACCTTTTGTACGAGCCTTGCCGATGACGCATGTAACCCTTTGTACAAAGCCAGGCACAGACCCTGAGCATAAGTAAATGAAGCGCTGGCGCCCTAAGTTATAGCATGCATGCTAGGTCGAGTCTCGTCCTTGGTTAGGGTTGATAGTGCTTAGCGGCGACTAACCCCTAGCTTAGAGGTCGAGTGTGTGTCTCTTTGTCTTTCTTTTGTCTTCTTTGGTTCACAAGACACACAGATATCCGTGCCGAACCACTTGGGGAGAAAAAAACGAGGAACATACCAGCATCTAGCCCCCGGCAAGCCAGTATTGGCGGGGGCTGCAAGAGCAAAGATTCACCCACAGCGAACCAGGGTTGCCCGGGACTGCAGCTTTTGATAAGTTCTTCATCCCTTATCATGCATTCCATTATGGACCGAGGTATGTGAAACCTCGTTTTCCCCCAAGCTACCATGCTCCCATAACTCTAGGCCCTAGGGCTCGTTCCTGGGGCCAAGTTTGGTCGTAGTCGCGGCAGCGAAAGGATGAAACAAGGAGCCTGAACCCGCCTCGTCCCTGCCTCCGCCAAAGGCGTGAGGAAGGTCGAGCGAAGTGGGGAGACGGCAAGGCCTGTTGCCGGGAAAGGAAATGTTTATCTTGAAGATATCAAGGATTTACTCCTTGTCGTGGGTTCCACCCGCAAACAAATGACCCGGCAAGCATCCTTTTTCATTAAAACCATTCCAGTTAGGTACAGTCCATAGGGAATGAAAAACATGAATGATGGGATTACAAGTTTTAAATTCAACAAAGGCCCGAAGGCTTACAAACTAAAAAGAGATAAGGTGCCCATAATCCCTTTCTTGTCCCTCTCCTCAGGAGGCAGGTCAAGGAGACAAAAGGGACAAAAGGAGCGCCTACGCGAGCTACGGGTGGCAGAAGACACCAAGAGACATCTTGGTGGCCGTCCAAAGGCTGGATGGTGATGGCGGCACCGGAAGCAGAGCTCGAAGACGAGGCGGCAGGACGTCAGCACGCGTCGAAGGCGTCGGTGCCCGCGTACTCTGACTTGACGGCCTTGCCGCCCGCCCTCTTCATCTTCCGCAGCCTCCCAACGCCAGCCGCCCCAGGAGACGACCCTGAGAAGTTCAGGGAGCCGGCGACGCGGATGATGGGGTCGCCGGTGCCGCACGGAGCGGCACACGACACCTAATCGGAACCGTCATCCTGCCGCCTACTACACTCATCGTCGCTGCCGCTGTCCTCCTCGTCACTCCCGCCCGAGGAGGAGTCTTCACTATCAGAAGAGCTCTCCACACAGCACCTTGCATAGGTCCCAAAGCACCCGAAGACCTTGACAGAGAGAAGGCCACCCTCCATCAGCTTAAAATGGAGAGTGAGCCCCTCCGTCAAGCGGTGAATATGAGCAAACGTCTTCCATCCCCGATGAAGATACATCACGTGAGGGGCGGGAAGTCGACGCGGACCCGCGTGCCACTGATCCCGCAGCCCCTCATGTGCAGCTGCAACGATTCCGGCGGATCCAGCTCCATCTCCCACGCAAATGGAGTCGGGAGACGAAGGCGACGGTGCGGCGGCCGGCGCAGCCTGACGAAGAACTCACAAGGGTCATCCCCAACATGGCCCTCCATTGGAGGAGGAGCTGCTGGCAGAGGCGAGGCCGGCGCGCCGCCCCGTCCTCCTCTTCCCCCACCGCCCCGGCCTCGCCCCTCCCCTTCCCCTCACGGCTGGCTCTGCCACCGCAGGCGCGGGAGAAGAAGGGACACGTTATCGAGCCGCGACCCTTGCCGCCACTGTTGAAGGACCGGGATTCCCTCTCTCCATGATGGAAGGAAGGGTGGAGCAGAAGCTGAAGGAAGAAGAAGATGAAAGAATGTGGGACGCCATCCCCCCTCCAGCTCTTTATAAAGGATCGGGGTTGGGGCTCGGCCGCCCTGCTCGGACAATCAAGATACGGAAGGCGCAGGGAGCCAGGACCGACCCGCCGCCCCAACCAGCGACGGCCCGGTTTCCCGCATCCACCATTTGCCACCCTAGGCGCATGGGAGACACGTGGCGGACGTGCAGTACCGAGGGGACGGGTGAGACGACCACTCCCCACCCCGTGATCGTGGGGAGTGGACGCCTTGAAGATCGCGCCTCAGCCCCATTCAGTAAATGGGCCGCGCCTCCACGCCTCCCACCGTTATGGGGAAGGCGCGAACCGCCCCTTTACTACGATGTGACGCATGCTTGCGGGAACCAACCCCACGCATGCCGCCCACATCACACGCGCCTCCCCACGCCGCGCCACGCGCGGGAATCATGGGAAGCACAGCGCACGAAGAATCTTACCGCGGTAAAAACCGCCCCACCTACCCGTGCACCGTTTTTGGTCCTAGCCCAACAACGCGTTCCGCTTATGTGTGGCCCAGGCCCGGGGGCTCCTGTCAGTGTACAAAAAGAGGGGTACACTTTTTGTACCCCTATAACTGTGCACGGGCAGTCTAAGCCACGGATACCACCACACCAAGCAAGGCAAGGGAGGTGAGCCAGGGTAAGACCGAAGCTCAAGAGAACTAGAACGACGCCAAGGCCAAGACCACGAAGAGCAAAGGGGACGAGGCGGACTCCCCCGGCAAGATCTTTGCCGGGAGACTGTTCTAGCAGCCCCGGCAAGACCCTTGCCGCGGCGACTCGTCCCGCGCCTACGGAGTAAACCACCCTTGAGTCCACTGCCCCCAAAGGGCAAGGATTCGGGAGACATCCCCGTGGCGGCATGCAGATCTTTGTGAAGATATTCAAGATCAGATACGCACTAAGGAGATGACAACCCTTGGCGGGATCCCAGCCGAGGAAGACCACAAGGCCCCCGGCAAGCGCCTTGCCGGGGATGACAGCAGGCGCCTCGGCAAGACCCTTGCTGGGGCCCCGGCAAGGCCCTTACCGAGGACACCCGCAGGGCCACCATCAGGCCCACGCCGACTAAACCTCCACCACCGCATGCATGCAGCTGCCGACAAAACCAGTTGTACAGGCACCTGCGTGGCGGCATGCAGATCTTCATGAAGACCCACCACTGCGCCACCTCAGTTGCCTACCTACCCATGTGGCATCACAGGCGTCCCTAGCTAGGGTGCGTGTCGACACAAGAAGGAGCGGCGACGGACGAGACAGGTTTCTCCCCCGTCCCCGATAAAGCAAGGACACGTAAGCAAGACGCATTAAATGTGCCTTGTCATGTGATGTGAGGGATAACCTCAAATCACTGTACCCTTTCCACCTCCTGTGTGCCACTTTGGCAACCCCTTTTTCTATAAAAGGAGGCCCGAGGCGACCAGGAGAGGGATTCGGGTTTTTGGAGCTCCTCACGCCCCATAGCTAGCTCAAGAACACAGATATACAATCCACCAAAGCAGGAGTAGGGTTTTACAAATCCTCCCGGCCCGAACCTGGATAAACGAACCGTGTGCTACCTGTTAGATCCGCTCTTCTCACGACCCCGCGCCCCATTAACCACAGTAGGGTTCTTGTGATCCCATGGGCGTTCCCACCGATAGCCTCGATCCCCCTATGCGATACGAGTGAGGGAGTCCTGGACTAAGGGGTCCTCAAGTGTCCGGCCTATTGGACATGGGCCGGATTATTGGGCCATGAAGATACAAGATGGAGGGCTTTCTCCCGTGTCCGGATAGGACTCTTCTTTGCGTGGATGGCAAGCCAGGCGGCCGGATATACTATTTCCTTTCTATGTAACCGACTTTGTATAACCCTAGTCCCGTCCGTTGTCTATATAAACTGGAGGGTTGGTCCGTAGAGAGACTGGACAATCATAACCAGATAGGCTGGACTTCTAGGGTTTTAGCAATTTCAATGTCGTGGTAGATCAACTCTTGTAACTCCCATACTCATCAATATTAATCTAGCAGGATGTAGGGTTTTACCTCCATCGAGAGGGCCCGAACCTGGGTAAACATTGTGTTCCATGTCTCCTGTTACCATCAACCTCAGAAGCAAAGTTCGGGACCCCCTACCTGAGATCCACCAGTTTTGACACCGACATTGGTGCTTTCCCTGAGAGTTCTGTTGTGTCGCCGCCAAGAGGTTCGACGCACCATCAATCATCCACAACAACATTGTCCAGGGAGAAACCTTCCTCGCCGGACAGATCTTCGTGTTCGGCGGCTTCGCACTGTGGGCCAACTCGCTTGGCCATCTAGAGAAGATCGATAGCTATGCCCTTGGCCATTAGGTCAGATTTGAAAGCTTGAACTATGTCACGGACATCCGCGGAGACTTGATCTTCGATGGATTTGGGAGCGCGGCAATAGCCGCTCCCTATCGCCACGATGAACATGACTTAAATCTGTCATCGAACCACACCCAGGAGATGGAACCTACAACCGCTCCGGCTCTAGATCCGGAGCAGATCACGCCATCAAAGGACGGGAGGCTCAACCTTGCCATGGAGGCCAAACACTCAGCAGCGTTGGAGCTGCACACAGACCCAAAATCAAGTCAGATCTCTGTTGCTAGAACCTCGAACACGTTTCTGGCTACATGTTTCGAGGCATGTGCGTCCGTGCACGACGAGCTTGATCGGGCGTCGATCATTGAATTTAGCTCTGCAAACATCTTCCGGCACTCACCTTTAGGCGATGTGCTAAACTCATTAAAAACACTCTCCCAAGTGGGGGACCCACAACCGAATTATATCCAGTTTGAACCGGAGGCCGGTCACGGAGAATTTTGCTTCCCACCCCCGCCCACTTAATAGCCACTGTCGAAGACCTACCTGACATGCTCGATTACGGCTCTGACGACATCGATGGTATGGACGACGATGCCGGAGAAATAGAGGCCCAAAACCCATCGTTTACCGGATGCTGGATGGCCACTTCCTCGTATGACGTATACATGGTGGATGCACCAAAAGAGAATAGATGCGATGATAAGGAAGATCCGGTTGAGGATAAACCTCCCGAGATACAACCAAAGCGCCGGCATATGCGGCGCCGCTCTAAGTCACACCGCAGCAAAGACATCAACACCGGCACAGGAGAAGATAACACTCCGGACAGTGCCGAAGACAATGAAGACCCCGTTCGGCCAACTTCCGAACAGGACGAACGGGAAGATGGGCGAGTCAGCCCTAACGAACAGGCCGTACACGAAGACTCGGAGGACAGTAATTACCTTCCACTCTCTGAGGACGAGGCAAGCCTCAGCATCGAGTATTTCATAATGCCTAAGGAGCCTCTCGAGCTGGAGTGCTTCAAGCGCCGGCTGATAGCCACTGCAAGGAGCTTGAAAAAGAAGCAGCAACAGCTTCAAGCTGATCAAGATCTGCTCAATGACAGATGGACTAATGCCCTTGAAGCTGAAGAATATGGCCTCAAGTGACCACTCAAAAGTTACCCGAAGCCCAAATTACTATGTCAATTCAACAACGAGGCACTGGAGCCCGTGCCATCAGCGCACAATGCAGCTGACCGACCGCCACATGGCCAGGACAAAGAGGCAACACAAGCTGAACACCATCCCGCCTTACCTCGCCAAAAGGCAAAGACAAAACTGCTTAGGGATACACGTATGATCTCTGGCAGGGCCTGAAGAATAAAATAGGTCTGGCCAGATCGATCTACGGATCACGGGGCGTGCCTCGACGCGCGACGACGGCTATCAAGCCGAACATGGCAAGTACAAACCCGTGAATATTGAATCGTATGATGGAACCATAGACCTTGCGGTATGGACTTTAGACTTCATTCTCCATATTCATATGGCACGCGGTGATGACCTTCAGGCCATTAAATACCTCCCCCTAAAACTCAATGGTCCAGCCCGGCACTGGCTAAATAGCCTGCCCGAAAATTCCATTGGCAGTTGGGAGGACTTGGAAGAAGCCTTCCTTTACAACTTCCAATGTACATATGTCCGACCTCCGGATGCCGATGACTTAGGTCACATAATTCAATAGCCCGGAGAGTTGGCTAGGAAACTCTGGACTAGGTTCTTAACTAAAAAGAACTAGATCATTGATTGTCCGAATGCCGAAGCCTTGGCGGCCTTCAAACACAGCTTCCGGGACGAATGGCTCACCCGAAACCTCGGCCAAGAGAAGTCGAAGTCCATGGCAGCGCTTACGCACTTATGACCCGCTTTTGCATGGGCGAAGATAGCTGGCTAGCTCGTAGCAATAACAGGGCAAGCGAACTTGGCACTGCGGAAGCCAAGAATAGCAACGGCAAGCCCCGACACAATAGACACAAGTGTCCAAACAATGGTGACAATACCGGTGACACGGCGGTCAACGCCGGATTCAGCGGCTCCAAGTCTGGCCAGTGGAAGAAGCCGTTCAAAAAGGACACCTCGGGCCCATCCAGCTTGGACCGCATACTCGATCGCCCATGCCAGATACACGGCACTCCTAACAAACCAGCCAATCACAACAATAGAGACTATTGGGTTTTTAAACAGGCCGGCAAGTTAAACGCCGAGAACAAGGAGAAGGGTCGCAAAGAGAAGACGATGACGAGGAGCCCGGGCCACCGAACACAGGGGGACAGAAGAAGTTTTCCCCCCAAGTTAAAATGGTGAACATGATATACGCTGCCCACATCCCTGAGAGGGAACGCAAGCGCGCATTCAGGGACGTCTACGCGATGGAGCCTGTCGCCCCAAAGTTCAACCCATGGCCTTCCTGCCCGATCACTTTTGATCGCAGGGACCATTCGACCAGTATCCGTCATGGCGGTTCAGCCGCACTAGTCCTCAACCCAATCATTGATGGATTTCACTTCATGCAAGTCCTCATGGATGGTGGTAGCAGCCTGAAGCCGGTCTATCAGGATACAACGTGCAAAATGGGCATTGTTCTTGGTGCCTCCTGACATTTAGGGGTTGTGGCAGTGTCCCGGGGAGTTGAGCTCCGAGGTGTTGCCGTCACAATTTTATCATTGTAGTTCTGGATTACCTGAGTTTCGCCGACATCAAAAATCTCTTTTATGCAGTTGTTGGTGAGATAACCTCGACGCCACCCAGTACTGGGGCGGGAGTTCAGGGAGTATTTACATAACTCGTATAACGGATGCTTTTTGAAGGTTGAGGTAAATGATTTCCGAACATTTCTTGGTTATGTGTTGAAGGATGGATACAAACTCGATGTAGGATTTGTTAGTTTTGGGTGAGATATTATGCTTCCCCTGTATCCCCAATACCTGATTGCATAATCGGAAAGTTTCGAGAGTTGATAAGTGGGAATTCAAGTAGCTCCTAGAATATGTTTCCAACAGACACATGATACGATATGGGATCTATCATATGTTTGTTTCTGGCTTATTTTGCAAGCCAATCCATTGTTTTGTTTTTTTAAGTTGTGCTATTCGAGTTGCTTCAATGTCAAGTGTTGAATCCATACCTTTTTCCTAAATGGTGTTCTCATATTTCTATGGGAATATAAATCCTTCTTGATCATCGAGATTGTCATGACAATCCATTTCAATCGGTGTGCTTCTCTTCAAGTGGATCCGATCATTTCAACATCCGCAAGATTAATTCTAAGTTTCTCAACGGTGTTTGTTTCATCCGTCCGAAGTTGTCCTTGTTTTCCCGCCCTCCCACCCTTTTTCTTCGAGGACTAAGATTTCTTAATCAAGTATCCATCTTATGGATGTGAAGACTTGTCATTCTTGTCTTTCAATGTTTTACCCGGCGGTTCTCATGAAGATGCTCTACAAGTTCATCATTGTTCGTTCTCTTTCTTCTCCGATAGTTTCAAGTCAAGCCTTGCCAATCACATCCTTTTTCTTGTTTCAAAAGCTTTTCCCATGCCGGTGCACATCATAATCATTCCCCACTTGCTATTCAATTGTTCCGAAGTGATGAAGATATCTCAGAAGGCTTATCTTTTTAGTCAAGATGGATTCAACCTATTTCGAGGTTGTTATCTCATTCAAGCCATTTAATTCAATTGATGCGATCTCCCTTTCAAGTAATCATTCGAAGGTGTTTATTTTGAGTGGGCCCTAACCCACAGGTCTTTTCCCAGGATCTTACCTCACTCTTCTATTTTTCCGGAGTTACTCTTAAATTCTATTCCAAGTTTGACGTAAGAATGTATTGTCATCAGTCATATGTCCTTCTTCAAGATCTATCAAATTCTTTTCATCGTCGGTTCAACCTTTCTAATTTTCATCCCGGGGTATCTCAACAATTCATGGTGGTGTTTCTCATCGTCTTTTTCAACATTTGAAGACCAAAGAAGAGTTTTTCCTCCAAATCTTATCCGTTCTCTCACAGATGCGTAGTTCTAGCTTTATGCCATCCCCTCATAATTGTTTTCGATTATGAGAATGCTTTTCACCCTTCCGGAGCAATTCAAGAGTCTTTTTAGTTTGATTCTCCGGAGCCCATCAGCTCAGAATTATTCGTTCCAGCTTTTAGCTCTCGTTCTCCAAATCTTACCGGTACATCGTTCAAGTATCCCCTAATCATCTTGTGATCTCTTTGTTCTCTTGTATCAAATTCCTCAAGTATTTTAATTCGTTTCTAATTCTTCCCGGTGTTTCGCTATCTTTTCTTCATTTTTTTTCAAATCTTATGGTGGTTCATTCAAGATTTCTCTTCCTTCATTATCATATCAATTCATGCGTTCTTTCCAAATCCTACCGGTGGATTGTTGAAGTCCATCTCAAGTTTACGCTGTATCTCTCTTAATCCTTTCAACGAGAATAAGTAGTATGCCAAATCCGTTGCTTGTCATCAATTTAATTGATGAAGGATAGGCATAATGTAATTCTTATTCTTGTTTCATCCAAGTGATTAATTCCTTATTCCAGGGGTTCATCAAATTCTTGGTTTCAATTGCTCATCTTTCTCTGACACCCCAAAGTTTTGGCCTTGTTTCATTAATTAAAATTTTGCCAGGAAATTAAAACTTTTATTTCCTGGGCTCCCTTTTTATTTTTGAACCTTTTTCTCCCTTGTTACTATGGAGTTTTTTTCCCAAAGTGAAAACTTTTCAAATATGTTTTGGACTTGTTTAACCTCTCAAGAAATACTTTTCTTTTATTAGTAGGACTAATTACATAATTAAATTGCTTAATCTTTAATTCCTTGAAAAATGGTTTTCCAAGGTTATATGGCCTTATTTGAACTACAACCATTTGATAAATTATTTCAAAAATCCCACCAAAATTTGGAGATATCATGTAATGTTTTTAAATCACTTTTGTGCAAGAATATATTTTATTCTTGTTATATTTTGAGCTCTGCATCAATTTTTCCTCTCTGGTCCAGAGTGCAATTTTGCACTACAACTCATTTAAATATTTCTTTCTAGCCTCCACCAAAATTATGGGATGTTAGTAGTAGCATATGATTCAACATTATGCAAAAACCTAGTGTTGTTCTTTGAAAATTTTGAGTGAATCAACCTCTTTTTCATTCTGGTCCAGCCCTGTGATTTCTACTGCAACCATATTTTTGCTTGCTCTTTGGCTCTTGATTCCTTTTCCTACTTGTAGCCCTCCCTGCAAAACCACTAAGTCCAGGAGCATGCACCCTTTGGATCATTTTTGGTTCATGAAATAATGCCATTTATCTCCTGTCCAGAATTGTAGTTTTGCAAAACTTGCACTAGGAAGTTTCTTCTTTTGGCAAACTAACCTCACCACTTTCTTAATCATCCAATGAGACCACCATCTGGAGATTTTGGCCCCTCCAAGAAATGCCTAAGCGCCCTTGGCATTTTGTCAAACACCCTATGGGCATGAGCAGTTTTGGCATGATTGTAAGTTTGTGTTGTGGACTTTCCCACCTGTCCTAACCAAGTTGTCCAGTAGCCTACTAACGGTCTCTAACCTAGGCCTGTGGATTTGCACTAGCTGTATAGCAGTCTTGGTCGCCCTGGCATTTCGTCGAACAAGTGCCGTGCACGCCCGGAGCGCGAGCAGAGCACGCGTTTTGCACGTGCTCGTGCCCGAGCCAGCGCGCCCCTGGATAAGCTTCCCCGAGCTCATCCTGATCCTCTCCCTCTCTCCGCACCATGCCACGCACGTCCCTCCTCACCGCTTCACGCCAAGCCGCCCCTCGCCACGCCCGGGCAGGCCAAGAGCTAGCCATCACGGCCGCCCGACAGCCCCTGCCATGTTCGGCACCGCCCCGACCACCACAGCGCGCCAGCTCGCCCCTGGAGCAGTGCCCCCTCGTCCGCTAGCTCCTGTCGTCATCCCCAGCCACGCCACCTTGCCTACAAGCTACAGAATGGCGGTCGTCGGCGACCTTATCCCCGGCCGCCGCGGAACCGCCTTGGCTCGCCCATTTAAGGAGCCCCGAGCTTCTCCGAGCCCTCAGGCAACCCCACGCCGTCTCACTAGTGCCCCCATCGCCATCAATTGAAGGGGAGCGGGTCATCTTCAACTTCTCCGGCGACCACGGCCGCCACCACTGCCTCGTTCGCTCCAGCGCCACTAGGACCTCCCCCGCTCCACTCTCTTCACCAGGAGCTCTCTCTTCCTCCCACGAACACTTTCCCCTGCTCAATTTTGATCGGGAACCACCGTAGCCCCAGACCCACTCTGCTCCCGAAGCCTCCTCCGCGCGAAGCTCACCGCCGGCGATTCCCTAGATCCCCAGCGACCCTACAACCACCGGGAGGATCGCCTAGGAGTGGCGGACCCATCCCTGCACTCTGATGCCCGCAAAGAACCACCAGTCGCCGGCGACGATCGCCGGAGTCCCGCCCCCTCTCGGGCAGAGGAAGGAGAGGGAAAGGTGGACCGGTCAAACCTGACCAGTGGGCCAGGCAGGCCCACTATCAGTGACCCACCCCGCCGGCACGCGTGTTTAAGTGAAGACGTATAATTCCCCAGTATGTTTTCCCTGCACCGAAAGCGTATTCGTGGCTTAAACGTTTTCTTTTTGTTTTATTTTTAAAAATAGATTTTGACCAGAACTTTGACTGGCTATAACTTTTTAAATATAACTCCAAATGAATTGATTCTTTTTCCTACATCTCTCAAATTCTGTCTAGTTTATTTTAAGATTTATTTGAAAATTTTCCAAACAACTTTTTTGTACTATTTTTGAAATATGTGTTCTTTGCATATTTTTGAAAATAGGATTTTTGGGAGAGAAGAAAACTTTCAAAAGTTTTGGAGAGCACCCCCACCTCTCCACACCTTGAAGGCAAGCATTCTGAACCCTGGCATAATGTTTTTGGTGTGTTATGTGAAACGTTTATCACACCACCTTATTTCGGAGGACTTGTTATTTCATGTGATATGATCATATGCATGGAAGCATATTAGTGATTTCCTTGTTGTTGGAAATGGATATTTTTGTGATGGTAATCATCCTCATGTGCCCTGCATGCATGCCAGAAAGGAATCCGGGAAAGCCTCGGCCTCGGGTAGGCGTGAGCTTGTCACCGGTCCCCGTCGGGACGGTTATGTCCGGTATGGCATGGTAAGGTACATTGAGTGGTGATTTCGTCGGTTGAAATATATTTGATATACATGTCATGCAGGGAACTTATAAACCTCCTGAGTCGACCATAGATCGAGTCTTGTTCCAGTAACCCCCATACTTGCCTCGTACTACCACTCATCCCTGCCGCACGTAGGGTACGGTTCAGTAAGTCGTCAACCCCTTTCCAGCACACACCGTACAGAGAGGCCATGGTGGAAGATATCGGTTGTAGCCGGTAGGCATGCCACCTGGTCCGGGGGCATGGGTGTTTCCGGTTGGAACCAAGAGGGGAGGCCACCCCTTAGAGAGCGCGATACAAATTTGATCCCATGCTACGCGAGGTTGTAGCCTCCCAACTTAGAGTTTTGCTTAACAAGTGTCGAGGGTGATTCTAGACACCGATGAGTTAAGCTGGTGTGTGCAAGGTTAGGCGTGTTTTCAACTAAAAGGCCGTAGACGGAATTAGTCTCGATGGACTAAAGGAATCCGTTACTCGTGGGTAAAGAGTACACCCTCTGCAGAGATTAAAACCTATTCGAATAGCCATGTCCATGGTTAAGGATTACAGTCTGGGATGGGTCAAGTATCGGTCTTAGTGTCGGTCTTCGGAGGAGAAACTACTGAACCCGAATATTGTTTTATGACTTGTGATATACGATGGTTATGATTATTATCATTGTGGACTAACCATTTGCATTGTTTGAAATAAGGAATATCCCTGGGACGGTACCACCTCCTGGATATTCACTATGATTATGTTTTCATATAAGCCCTTTCTGTGTCGTCGCTCAGACGCCCGACGGTGGCATGCATGTTATTCCATTTACTTATAAGACCTTTATGTGGTGTCGCACTGACGCCCGACTGTGGCATTTTATTTCCGCTCCTTCATTACTTATTCATGTGATACATAATTAACTTGCTTGCATGCATAAGAGGTGTTTTATTTATGACTGACGATGTGATCATAGAATATTTTGGTGCATGATTATCAATTATATTACTTCAGTGTTCATAATGTTTGCGAGTACATTCAAAGTACTCACTGGCTTGTCCCTGGCTATTGTCTTGGCCAGATTTCTGCATGGAGACGAGCGTTGCGATGACAGCCCCGGAAACTAAGCAACGGTGATAGCGGCCTCGCGAAGATAGGAGTTAACCTGGTCAGCTGTTCCTGTGGGAAATGGAGTCCCATAGACCGTGGTGATCCACAAACCGCTTCCGCCCTCAACCACTAGAACCATTTGATGTACTCATAGGCCACAATGGTCTTGTACTACATATTATGTACTCTTGCTTGGAATTTCTGTATCAAGATGGTGCCTCATCAGCTAACAGTAATCCTGGGGCTGATGAGCACAACGGCCATTTTCTGGAATTTAATACCCGGAAAACCGGTCGTGACACTTTCTTTCCCGGAGTTCCTAGATCACTCAATTATATCACCACGAAGCTCCTTCTAAATTGTTGCAAGGCTCCTACCGTGGTAGGCATGTTGCTAGAGGGGTAATCTTTACACATTCCATGTACTGAATAAGAAAGGGATAAAGAGTCGGCTTACAATCGCCACTTCACACAATACATAAAGCCATACATCATCCAGAATACAAACAAAGGTCCGACTACGGAACCAAAATAAAGAAAGACAACCCCAAATGGTAGATCCCTGATCGTCCCAACTAGGCTCCTGATGTAGGGTAGAACCCTAATCGCCCGATCTTTCACGAAAGGAGCGGATCCCGCAAAGAACACGAGGAACACGAGGGGAAAATGAGGGAAATCACGAGGGGAAACACGAGATAATCACTCAACCAACAAGAAATAGTCACACCTGTGCTAGATCCTCGAGTACATAAAGTAAGATACACGATCCACGATCAACTAGGGACGATACACGGTAACCGGGCTTCTCCATGAGGAGGTCTTGAAGTTCTTCTCCAAAAGGAGGTCTTGAATCCAAAGGGATCTTCTCCATAGAGGCCGTGGTCTCTCTCGTGGAGTAGATCCGATGTGGATGAGGGAAGCTCTATCTCTCTAATGAGCTATCACAACGCTAACCCTAAACTGGTGAAGATGGAGAAGTATATATAGTCTAAGCCATGAAGGGGTAAGTGGGAAAGGGATACATGGGCTTCGGCCCGATTCTTTGCATGCAGGCAGGACGGAAGTTCCGGGCTCCGGAAGTTCCTGGCAGGATCCGGTCGGGTTCGGGGCTATCCAGAGAGTTGGCGCGCTTGGGGCTGGTCTGGACACCGAGGACGGAGGTTCCGGGAAGGTCAGAAGGTCCGGGGGCCGGAAGTTTCGGGCAAAGGCCGGAAGTCCCGGGCTTTCCAGAAGCTTGTCCTTGCTTCTTCTTCCTTCTCCTCTTCCATGCTTGGCCTTGGTCCTTGGATCCTCCATGGTCGTCTCGGTTGTACCTGAGTATATGCAAGGTCCATGCATGAGGTAGTAGCCATGTCTCATATGTGGAAAGTGACGGTTCTAAGAGGAGTGACTTCACCTTCTCTCCAATGGCGTATGGTCGAGGTCTCATCGTATGTCCTCTTGGGGCTTGGGGAGTATTCGAAGTGTATGGGGGGATGATCGTAGGATACTCCGCATCATCTCCCCTCCCTTGGGAAAGATCCGACATCGGATCGAAAACCTCATCACCATGGAAACGGTTGTCGTGGACGGACTTGTAGTTGGATGGAGTGGAAGACGTTGCACAATCCAAGTACTCCAAGGTGTCTCCGGAGTGGTATACATGCAAAAAGAGATAACACAAATGACACTCGGAAATACAATGGTTAGAGGACACAAAGTGTCCATCATGTAAGAATGAGTCCGTGCAACAAGATTGTTCGTGATAAAGCGCATGAAGCTTATCAAGATGATCTAGAATGATATGCAAAGCATTCATGGGAGAAAATGCAATCAATGTGCACACAAATGTCTTGTGAATATGATCAATGCAACCACGGTGCAAAATGATGTCATAGAGAGATGGTGTATCAAAAGCATGAACATGGTAATTGGTGCTCAATGTGACTATGTGATCATGCAATTGATGGTGGGCAATATGATCATGATGTATGAATATGCCGTCAAGAAAGATCACAATAAATTTGCTAAGGAAATGCACAAGCTCATATATCATGGATGACATGGAAATAGATGCAACAAGGCAATCATAATGTGAGTCAATCCATGCATAAGATGCAAATTTGTTATGGGTGGTGTTGTACCATAGCTCAATGTTGTGGTAGAAGTGGTGGTTCGATGGTGAATCCACTAAGTCCGAGCACTCCTAAACTTGAAGGTCCATAGAGCCAATCTCCCATGTCGCTCCTCCGTTCACGAGATTTATCATGTAGACAACAAGAAGGAGACAACAATGAAAGAGTGACCCATCCAATATGCATAATTGAGGATGGCTCAAAGGGAAGGAGTTCACCTTTAGGAGATTCTCGCAAATGTTGGTGTTGCACATCGTGTATGCCTTCACATGACCAAATTGTCTCATGAAGGTATCGCCTTGTGAATCCTTCAAAATGAAAGAACATGACAAACACTCGGAAAAACAAATGAGGTTAGCGGAGATGCAAAACCTATCATTCGTGTGGTAAGATACCCAACAAGTGTATGAATCGTGCTCATCATAAGAAAGGACAAGGGAGCATTTCATAGTATGGAGGCATATGATGCGAGAACAACCAAATAGAATAGGCGGAATCAAGCAAGCATGCATCACAAGTAAAGTGTCCAAGTCTCCAAGATCAATAATCATAGATGCAACAATTGGAGGCAAGCGACAACGAACAAAATATATCATGTGAGAGGCATGAACATATACGTCATCAACCCAAGAAAGCAAGTAAGAATGGAACATGGGTGATGTGACAAAGTAAGCTATCATATGAATCAAGGTAAGCAAGCTAGTAGTGCGAAGATGCAACATACTAGAAGGAATCATGTCAAGTATGTCATGTGTGCAAATAGTAGTCATGAATAATGCACAAGACACATCATAAGCATGGAGGCAGGATATGAGCAAAATAGCATCAATAGCATGAGGCACATGATAAACATGGCAATAGTAACAATGATCTCCAACAAGCATGAAATACACATAGGAGTAGCATAATGGTGAATCATGGGTAGATGCAAGCAAGGGTCACAATTGCAAGGTAAAGACATAGAAACAAGCATAGCATGCAAAGTGAACACGGGAAAATGGGCATAACGTAACAAGTGATATGTAGCCCATAGCCATGTGAGAGACAAGTAGAATAGATGCACGTAGTCATTGCGCGAAGAGAACGGTGGGAAGGGTAGTTCACGGGATCCCAGGTCATCTATGCTCTCAAGATCTTGTTTCGTCAACTCTTGGGATTGAGAGGTTGACGAGTATACGTGAGTACCTACACAAAACAAAGACAAAGGGAAAATTGTGTGTGCGTGGTAGATGTACACATCATCCATCATGATGCGCATGTGCTTGTGCTGGTTAGCACAGAATATCCAATGCTCGAATAAATGAGATGCGTGATATAGAAACATGTCATCCATCATGATAGGTCTGTTGTTATGTATAGCATAATGGAGACTCAAATTGTGTAATGCATCACAAGAAATATGTAGAGCATTGTTATTCATGGAATGGATATGGTGCAAGCAATTATGGGAATCATGCCAAGTATGGAATGCATCAAAATCTCCTAATATGTATGAGGAAAATATGGGGGTCTCCTCATGAGCATTAATGGAAACATCTCTTGGAGAATATTGTCAACATCCAAAACAAATCATATTTGGTTCTATGTGATCATGGCATGGCATAGTAGATGAATTGCGCAAATCATGTAAAGGAAGCATGGCAATATCATCACATGAAAAAGAAAAGCCAATGACCATCATCTCGTCATCTATGCCACAAGTGCAAATGGGATTTATGTTAATGGGGCATGCATAGCTACTATGTTGAGATTGAAATGATGCGATATGAGAGATCTCACTCATAGCATATGACAAGTTCAATGGATTGTCAAACATGATGTGACCAATAGAATTTTCACATGATATCCTGTGGAGCATAGCATCACAACTAGGCAAATCAACATGATCATCATCATATTCATCATAAATAGGTAAGTCATGACATGAAAAAGTCACACTGGTATGAAGCATGGGAATAGGCGTGTCAACATCATGCAAGCAATCATTCGTAGAATAGTCCACTAGTGGGACAAGAGAAGCACCATCACATATGTTACCTTTGGAGCATCGCTCATGTGTTGTAGGTGAGGTGTCGAAGACTAAGTCGTTGTCATCTTCATCTTGATGGAACCATGTGGGGGGTGCATCATCTTCCACCATGGCCATCGTCATCTCAATTGGAGGTATGGACTCATCGAGGATAGGCGTGTCGTCATGTAGGAGACCTAGCACCAAAGAAGAAAACACACTCGGAGTAGAAGTTAGGTTGTTAGAGATCATAGTGGCCTCACATGCCATGTCAACTACCTCACTAAGTGTTGTGGATCACTCACTCTCGGTATGATGCTCTCACTCATATGGTTGGTGGAGTCACTCAAATGGCTCTCAACCTCACATAGGATGTGTGGCATGCTCTCATATATGGGGCTAGTGGTGGTCACACTCATCCTCTCATAGGAAATGCACTCAATGTCATCTATGGTGGTCAGAGAGATGTTGGTGCAAATGTCTCCATGCTCAATCATGTCGTAGTTGTCGTGGTATTTCTCACGGGGGGCTTGCAAGTCGACAGATGCCACAAGGGCTTAGTGTGTGGGTAAGACTGCTGCTGATAGGCCCGGGAGCGGGTATGCGAGTAGCACGCGCTAGTTACCCAGGTTTGGGGCTCTCCGGAGAGATAACACCCCTACTCCTGCATGTCTGAGTGTATCTATCTGGGGTGTACATCGGGCGACGGGAGGCCGAGCTCGGGGCGCGGGTGGACGCCGGCGGAGGCGAGGCGGACGCGGCCGGCAGCAGCCCGGGCGATGCTGAGGAGGGGCGGCACAGCCGGCATGGAGCGAGGCGGAGAAGAGGCCAGGCGTGTGGGGGCGGATGAGTCGGGCGCGACCGAGTCAAGGCGGTGGCTGGAGGAGTCGGCCGGGCGTCGCGAGGCAGCGCAGCGGCGGAAGGCCGGACGGCGCGGGGGGTGGAGGACACCGGCACCAAGACGACGACGCGAGCCTGAGGCGGAGCCGGCGCAGGTCGCGCGACCCGGCCATCGGCTCCAGAGCCCGGTAGAGTAGCGCGGGGGCGGAGGAGTTGGGCCGGCGCTGGTGTGTAGGCGAGCGAAGCAGCAGGCAGGTGCGGCAGAGCCGGAGCAGCGAGCATGCGCGGTGGTATGAGCAGCACCAGCGTGGGGAGCGCGACGATGGCCGCACGCGATGGAGCGCTGCCTGCGGCAGCAGCACGGGGCTGGGCGTTGGGCCGAGCCAGGCCATTGTCCGGCCACTCTCTGACTGGTGCATGGCCACTATCCGACCAATATACGGGCAGTATCCAACTTGTATCTGGCTAGTGAATGGATAGTGCAATGGATGTATGGGGTAGTCTGGGTAGTGCATGTGTAGTGTATGGCTAATGGTTTGACCATTGTCTTGACTTGCATCTAGCTAGCTTGTCTAGATGATATTTGGAGGAGCGAAAGCGCGTTCCGGCCGGAGCAAGGCGCAGCGCGGAGGGAAGCAAACGTGTGCAGCGTGTGGATGGCCACGGCCGACTGAAACGAGGCCCGCGCGCGGCGCGCACGGACTGATGGCCGACGTTGCGGTGGTGATGACGAAGGCGCGGCCGACGGCGAGGACGCGCCGCCCCTTGCGGCCATTCCAGGGGCGTGTCGAAGTCGAGCCCGAGACCGTTATCGGAGAGACGGCGCGACGCCGTGGTGGTGAAGACGAAGAGGCAGACGGCGAGGACGCGCCACCCCTCGCGGCCACTCCGAAGGCGGGTCGATGTCGAGCCCCCAAGCGATACCGGAGAGACGGCACGACGCCGCGGCGGAGGCGATAAAGAAAAAAGGGTCCCGCCCGGACAGCGAAACCAGCAGCAGCATGGTAGCATAGTAGTAGTACCGCCCCACGGTGGGCGCCAACTGTCGTGGTATTTCTCACGGGGGGCTTGCGAGTCGACAGAGGCCACAAGGGCTTAGTGTGTGGGTAAGACTGCTGCTGATAGGCCCGGGAACGGGTATGCGAGTAGCACGCGCTAGTTACCCAGGTTCGGGGCTCTCCGGAGAGATAACACCCCTACTCCTTCATGTCTGAGTGTATCTATCTAGGGTGTACATCGGGCGATGGGAGGCCGAGCTCGGGGCGCGGGTGGACGCCGATGGAAGCGAGGCGGACGTGGCCGGCAGCAGCCCGGGCGATGTTGAGGAGGGGCGGCACAGCCGGCATGGAGCGAGGGGGAGAGGAGGCCAGGCGTGTGGGGGCGGATGAGTCGGGCGCGACCGAGTCGAGGCGGTGGCTGGAGGAGTCGGCCGGGCGTCGCGAGGCAGCGCAGCAGCGGAAGGCCGGACGGCGCGGGGGGTGGAGGACGCCGGCACCAAGACGACAACGCGAGCCTGAGGCAGAGCCGGCGCAGGTCGCGCGACCCGGCCATCGGCTCCAGAGCCCGGAAGAGTAGCACGGAGGCGGAGGAGTAGGGCCGGCGCTGGTGTGGAGGCGAGCGAAGCAGCAGGCAGGTGCGGCAGAGCCGGAGCAGCAAGCATGCGCGGTGGTATGAGCAGCACCAGCGTGGGGAGAGCGACGACGGCCGCGCGCGATGGAGCGCTGCCCGCGGCAACAGCACGGGGCTGGGCGTTGGGCCGAGCCAGGCCATTGTCCGGCCACTCTCTGACTGGTGCATGGCCACTATCCGACCAATATACGGGCAGTATCCAACTTGTATCTGGCTAGTGAATGGATAGTGCATGGATGTATGGGGTAGTCTGGGTAGTGCATGTGTAGTGTATGGCTAATGGTTTGACCATTGTCTTGACTTGCATCTAGCTAGCTTGTCGAGATGATATTTGGAGGAGCGAAAGCGTGTTCCGGCCGGAGCAAGGCGCAGCGCGGAGGGAAGCAAACGTGTGCAGCGTGTGGATGGCCACGACCGACTGAAACGAGGCCCGCGCACGGCGCGCACGGACTGATGGCCGACGTTGTGGTGGTGATGACGAAGGCGCGGCCGACGGCGAGGACGCGCCGCCCCTTGCGGCCATTCCGGGGGCGTGTCGAGGTCGAGCCCTAGACCGCTATCGGAGAGACGGCGCGACGCCGCGGTGGTGAAGACGAGGAGGCAGACGGCGAGGACGCGCCACCCCTCGCGGCCGCTCCGGAGGCGGGTCGATGTTGAGCCCCCGAGCGATACCGGAGAGACGGCAAGACGCCGCGGCGGAGGCGATAAAGAAAAAAGGGTCCCGCCCGGACAGCGAACCCAGCAGCAGCATGGTAGCATAGTAGTAGTACCGCCCCACGGTGGGCGCCAACTGTCGTGGTATTTCTCACAGGTGGCTTGCGAGTCGACAGATGCCACAAGGGCTTAGTGTGTGGGTAAGACTGCTGCTGATAGGCCCGGGAGCGGGTATGTGAGTAGCACGCGCTAGTTACCTAGGTTCGGGGCTCTCTGGAGAGATAACACCCCTACTCCTTCATGTCTGAGTGTATCTATCTGGGGTGTACATCGGGCGATGGGAGGCCGAGCTCGGGGCGCGGGTGGACGCCGATGGAGGCGAGGCGGACGTGGCCGGCAGCAGCCCGGGCGATGCTGAGGAGGGGCGGCACAGCCGGCATAGAGCGAGGCGGAGAGGAGGCCAGGCGTGTGGGGGCGGATGAGTCGGGCGCGACCGAGTCGATGCGGTGGCTGGAGGAGTCGGCCGGGCGTTGCGAGGCAGCGCAGTGGCGGAAGGCCGGACGGCGCGGGGGGTGGAGGACGCCGGCACCAAGACGACAACGCGAGCCTGAGGCGGAGCCGGCGCAGGTCTTGCGACCCGGCCATAGGCTCCAGAACCCGGCAGAGTAGCGCGGAGGCGGAGGAGTAGGGCCGGCGCTGGTGTGGAGGCGAGCGAAGCAACAGGCAGGTGCGGCAGAGCCGGAGCAGCGAGCATGCGCGGTGGTATGAGCAGCGCCAGCGTGGGGAGTGCAACGACGGCCGAGCGCGATGGAGCGCTGCCCGCGGCAGCAGCACGGGGCTGGGCGTTGGGCCGAGCCAGGCCATTGCCCGGCCACTCTCTGACTGGTGCATGGCCACTATCCGACCAATATACGGGCAGTATCCAACTTGTATCTGGCTAGTGAATGGATAGTGCATGGATGTATGGGGTAGTCTGGGTAGTGCATGTGTAGTGTATGGCTAATGGTTTGACCATTGTCTTGACTTGCATCTAGCTAGCTTGTCTAGATGATATTTGGAGGAGCGAAAGCGCATTCCGGCCGGAGCAAGGCGCAGCGCGGAGGGAAGCAAACGTGTGCAGCGTGTGGATGGCCACGGCCGACTGAAACAAGGCCCGCGCACGGCGCGCACGGACTGATGGCCGACGTTGCGGTGGTGATGACGAAGGCGCGGCCGACGGCGAGGACGCGCCGCCCCTTCCGGCCATTCCGGGGGCGTGTCGAAGTCGAGCCCCAGACCGCTATCGGAGAGACGCCGCGACGCCGCGGTGGTGAAGACGAGGAGGCAGACGGCGAGGACGCGCCACCCCTCGCGGCCGCTCCGGAGGCGGGTCGATGTCGAGCCCCCGAGCGATATCGGAGAGACGGCAAGACGCCGCGGCGGAGGCGATAAAGAAAAAAGGGTCCCGCCCGGACAGCGAAACCAGTAGCAGCATGGTAGCATAGTAGTAGTACCGCCCCACGGTGGGCGCCAACTGTCGTGGTATTTCTCACGGGGGGCTTGCGAGTCGACAAATGCCACAAGGGCTTACTGTGTGGGTAAGACTGCTGCTGATAGGCCCGGGAGAGGGTATGCGAGTAGCACGCGCTAGTTACCCAGGTTCGGGGCTCTCCGGAGAGATAACACCCCTACTCCTTCATGTCTGAGTGTATCTATCTGGGGTGTACATCGGGCGATGGGAGGCCGACCTCGGGGCGCGGGTGGACGCCGATGGAGGCGAGGCGGACGTGGCAGGCAGCAGCCCGGGCGATGCTGAGGAGGGGCGGCACAGCCGGCATGGAGCGAGGCGGAGAGGAGGCCAGGCGTGTGGGGGCGGATGAGTCGGGCGCGACCGAGTCGAGGCGGTGGCTGGAGGAGTCGGCCGGGCATCGCGAGGCAGTGCAGCGGCGGAAGGCCGGACGGCGCGGGAGGTGGAGGACGCCGGCACCAAGACGACAACGCGAGCCTGAGGCGGAGCCGGCGCAGGTCGCGCGACCCGGCCATCGGCTCCAGTGCCCGGCAGAGTAGCGTGGAGGCGGAGGAGTAGGGCCGGCGCTGGTGTGGAGGCGGGCGAAGCAGCAGGCAGGTGCGGCAGAGCCGGAGCAGCGAGCATGCGCGGTGGTATGAGCAGCGCCAACGTGGGGAGTGCGACGATGGCCGCGCGCGATGGAGCGCTGCCCGCGGCAGCAGCACGGGGCTGGGCGTTGGGCCGAGCCAGGCCATTGTCCGGCCACTCTCTGACTGGTGCATGGCCACTATCCGACCAATATACGGGCAGTATCCAACTTGTATCTGGCTAGTGAATGGATAGTGCATGGATGTATGGGGTAGTCTGGGTAGTGCATATGTAGTGTATGGCTAATGGTTTGACCATTGTCTTGACTTGCATCTAGCTAGCTTGTCTAGATGATATTTGGATGAGCGAAAGTGTGTTCCGGCCAGAGCAAGGCGCAGCGCGGAGGGAAGCAAACGTGTGCAGCGTGTGGATGGCCACGGCCGACTGAAACGAGGCCCGCGCACGGCGCGCACGAACTGATGGCCGACGTTGCGGTGGTGATGACGAAGGCGCGGCCGACGGCGAGGACGCGCCGCCCCTTGCGGCCATTCCGGGGGCGTGTCGAAGTCGAGCCCCAGACCGCTATCGGAGAGACGGCGCGACGCCGCGGTGGTGAAGACGAGGAGGCAGACGGCGAGGACGCGCCACCCCTCGCGGCCGCTCCGGAGGCGGGTCGATGTTGAGCCCCCGGGCGATACCGGAGAGACGGCAAGATGCCGCGGCGTAGGCGATAAAGAAAAAAGGGTCCCGCCCGGACAGCGAAACCAGTATCAGCATGGTAGCATAGTAGTAGTACCGCCCCACGGTGGGCGCCAACTGTCGTGGTATTTCTCACGGGGGGCTTGCGAGTCGACAGATGCCACAAGGGCTTAGTGTGTGGGTAAGACTGCTGCTGATAGGCCCGGGAGAGGGTATGCGAGTAGCACGCGCTAGTTACCCAAGTTCAGGGCTCTCCGGAGAGATAACACCCCTACTCCTTCATGTCTGAGTGTATCTATCTGGGGTGTACATCAGGCGATGGGAGGCCGAGCTCGGGACGCGGGTGGACGCCGATGGAGGCGAGGCGGACGTGGCCGGCAGCAGCCCGGGCGATGCTGAGGAGGGGCGGCACAGCCGGCATGGAGCGAGGCGGAGAGGAGGCCAGGCGTGTGGGGGCGGATGAGTCGGGCGCGACCGAGTCGAGGCGGTGGCTGGAGGAGTCGGCCGGGCGTCGCGAGGCAGCGCAGCGGCGGAAGGCCGGACGGCGCGGGGGGTGGAGGACACCGGCACCAAGACGACAACGCGAGCCTGAGGCGGAGCCGGCGCAGGTCGCGCGACCCGGCCATCGGCTCCAGAGCCCGGCAGAGTAGTGCGGAGGCGGAGGAGTAGGGCCGACGCTGGTGTGGAGGCGAGCGAAGCAGCAGGCAGGTGCGGCAGATCCGAAGCAGCGAGCATGCGCGGTGGTATGAGCAGCGCCAGCGTGGGGAGTGCAACGACGGCCGCGCGCGATGGAGCGCTGCCCGCGGCAGCAGCACGGGGCTGGGCGTTGGGCCGAGCCAGGCCATTGTCCGGCCACTCTCTGACTGGTGCATGGCCACTATCCGACCAATATACGGGCAGTATCCAACTTGTATCTGGCTAGTGAATGGATAGTGCATGGATGTATGGGGTAGTCTGGGTAGTGCATGTGTAGTGTATGGCTAATGGTTTGACCATTGTCTTGACTTGCATCTAGCTAGCTTGTCTAGATGACATTTGGAGGAGCGAAAGTGTGTTCCGGCCGGAGCAAGGCGCAGCGCGGAGGGAAGCAAACGTGTGCAGCATGTGGATGGCCACGGCCGACTGAAACGAGGCCCGCGCACGGCGCGCACGAACTGATGGCCGACGTTGCGGTGGTGACGACGGAGGCGCGGCCGACGGCGAGGACACGCCGCCCCTTGCGGCCATTCCGGGGGCGTCTCGAAGTCGAGCCCCAGACCGCTATCGGAGAGACGGCGCGACGCCGCGGTGGTGAAGACGAGGAGGCAGACGGCAAGGACGCGCCACCCCTCACGGCGGCTCCGAAGGCGGGTCGATGTCGAGCCCCCGAGCGATACCGGAGAGACGGCAAGACGCCGCGGTGGAGGCGATAAAGAAAAAAGGGTCCCGGCCAGACAGCGAAACTAGCAGCAGCATGGTATCATAGTAGTAGTACCGCCCCACGGTGGGCGCCAACTGTCGTGGTATTTCTCACGGGGGGCTTGCGAGTCGACAGATGCCACAAGGGCTTAGTGTGTGGGTAAGACAGCTGCTGATAGGCCCGGGAGCGGGTATGCAAGTAGCACGCGCTAGTTACCCAGGTTCGGGGCTCTCCGGAGAGATAACACCCCTACTCCTTCATGTCTGAGCGTATCTATCTGGGGTGTACATCGGGCGATGGGAGGCCGAGCTCGGGGCGCGGGTGGACACCGATGGAGGCGAGGGGGACGTGGCCGGCAGCAGCCCGGGCGATGCTGAGGAGGGGCGGCACAGCCAGCATGGAGCGAGGCGGAGAGGAGGCAGGCGTGTGGGGGCGGATGAGTCGGGCGCGACCGAGTCGAGGCGGCGGCTGGAGGAGTCGGCCGGGCATCGCGAGGCAGCGCAGCGGTGGAAGGCTGGACGGCGCGGGGGGTGGTGGACGCCGGCACCAAGACGACAACGCGAGCCTGAGGCGGAGCCGGCGCAGGTCGCGCGACCCGGCCATCGGCTCCAGAGCCCGGCAGAGTAGCACGGAGGCGGAGGAGTAGGGCCGGCGCTGCTGTGGAGGCGAGCGAAGCAGCAGGCAGGTGCGGCAGAGCCGGAGCAGCGAGCATGCGCGGTGGTATGAGCAGCGCCAGCATGGGGAGTGCGACGACGGTCGCGCGCGATGGAGCGCTGCCCGCGGCAGCAGCACGGGGCTGGGCGTTGGGCCGAGCCAGGCCATTGTCCGGCCACTCTCTGACTGGTGCATGGCCACTATCCGACCAATATACGGGCAGTATCCAACTTGTATCTGGCTAGTGAATGGGTAGTGCATGGATGTATGGGGTAGTCTGGGTAGTGCATGTGTAGTGTATGGCTAATGGTTTGACCATTGTCTTGACTTGCATCTAGCTAGCTTGTCTAGATGATATTTGGAGGAGCGAAAGTGTGTTCCTGCCGGAGCAAGGCGCAGCGCGGAGGGAAGCAAACGTGTGCAGCGTGTGGATGGCCACGGCTGACTGAAACGAGGCCCGCGCACGGCGCGCACGAACTGATGGCCGATGTTGCGGTGGTCATGACGAAGGCGCGGCCGACGGCGAGGACACGCCGCCCCTTGCGGCCATTCCGGGGGCGTGTCGAAGTCGAGCCCCAGACCGCTATCGGAGAGACGGCGCGACGCCGCGGTGGTGAAGACGAGGAGGCAGACGGCGAGGACGCGCCACCCCTCGCGGCCGCTCCGAAGGCGGGTCGATGTCGAGCCCCCGAGCGATACTGGAGAGACGGCAAGACGCCGCGGTGGAGGCGATAAAGAAAAAAGGGTCCCGCCCGGACAGCGAAACCAGCAGCAGCATGGTATCATAGTAGTAGTACCGCCCCACGGTGGGCGCCAACTGTCGTGGTATTTCTCACGGGGGGCTTGCGAGTCGACAGATGCCAGAAGGGCTTAGTATGTGGGTAAGACAGCTGCTGATAGGCCCGGGAGCGGGTATGCCAGTAGCATGCGCTAGTTACCCAGGTTCGGGGCTCTCCGGAGAGATAACACCCCTACTCCTTCATGTCTGAGTGTATCTATCTGGGGTGTACATCGGGCGATGGGAGGCCGAGCTCTGGGCGCGGGTGGACGCCGATGGAGGCGAGGCGGACGTGGCCGGCAGCAGCCCGGGCGATCCTGAGGAGGGGCGGCACAGCCGGCATGGAGCGAGGCGGAGAGGAGGCCAGGCGTGTGGGGGCGGATGAGTCGGGCGCGACCGAGTCGAGGCGGTGGCTGGAGGAGTCGGCCGGGCATCGCGAGGCAGCGCAGCGGCGGAAGGCCGGACGGCGCGGGGGGTGGAGGACGCCGGCACCAAGATGACAACGCGAGCCTGAGGCGGAGCCGGCGCAGGTCGCCCGACCCGGCCATCGGCTCCAGAGCCCGGCAGAGTAGCACGGAGGCGGAGGAGTAGGGCCGGCGCTGGTGTGGAGGCGAGCGAAGCAGCAGGCAGGTGCGGCAGAGCCGGAGCAGCGAGCATGCGCGGTGGTATGAGCAGCGCCAGCGTGGGGAGTGCGACGACGGCCGCGCGCGATGGAGCGCTGCCCGCGGCAGCAGTACGGGGCTGGGCGTTGGGCCGAGCCAGGCCATTGTCCGGCCACTCTCTGACTGGTGCATGGCCACTATCCGACCAATATACGGGCAGTATCCAACTTGTATCTGGCTAGTGAATGGATAGTGCATGGATGTATGGGGTAGTCTGGGTAGTGCATGTGTATTGTATGGCTAATGGTTTGACCATTGTCTTGAGTTGCATCTAGCTAGCTTGTCTAGATGATATTTGGAGGAGCGAAAGTGCGTTCCGGCCGGAGCAAGGCGCAGCGCGGAGGGAAGCAAATGTGTGCAGCGTGTGGATGGCCACGGCCGACTGAAACGAGGCCCGCGCACGGCGCGCACGGACTGATGGCCGACGTTGCGGTGGTGATGACGAAGGCGCGGCCGACGGCGAGGACGCGCCGCCCCTTGCAGCCATTCCGGGGGCGTGTCGAAGTCGAGCCCCAGACCGCTATCGGAGAGACGGCGCGACGCCGCGGTGGTGAAGACGAGGAGGCAGACGGCGAGGACGCGCCACCCCTCGCGGCCGCTCCGGAGGCGGGTCGATGTCGAGCCCCCGAGCGATACCGGAGAGACGGCAAGACGCCGCGGCGGAGGCGATAAAGAAAAAAGGGTCCCGCCCGGACACCGAAACCAGCAGCAGCATGGTAGCATAGTAGTAGTACCGCCCCATGGTGGGCGCCAACTGTCGTGGTATTTCTCACGGGGGGCTTGCGAGTCGACAGATGCCACAAGGGCTTAGTGTGTGGGTAAGACTGCTGCTGATAGGCCCGGGAGCGGGTATGCGAGTAGCACGCGCTAGTTACCCAGGTTCGGGGCTCTCCGGAGAGATAACACCCCTACTCCTTCATGTCTGAGTGTATCTATCTGGGGTGTACATCGGGCGATGGGAGGCCGAGCTCGGGGCGCGGGTGGACGCCGATGGAGGCGAGGCGGAGGTGGCCGGCAGCAGCCCGGGCGATGCTGATGAGGGGCGGCACAGCCGGCATGGAGTGAGGCGGAGAGGAGGCCAGGCGTGTGGGGGCGGATGAGTCGGGCGCGACTGAGTCGAGGCGGTGGCTGGAGGAGTCGGCCGGGCGTCGCGAGGCAGCGCAGCGGCGGAAGGCCGGACGGCGCGGGGGGTGGAGGACGCCGGCACCAAGACGACAACGCGAGCCTGAGGCGGAGCCGGTGCACGTCGCGCGACCCGGCCATCGGCTCCAGAGCCCGGCAGAGTAGTGCGGAGGCGGAGGAGTAGGGCCGGCGCTGGTGTGGAGGCGAGCGAAGCAGCAGGCAGGTGCGGCAGAGCCGGAGCAGCGAGCATGCGCGGTGGTATGAGCAGCGCCAGCGTGGGGAGTGCGACGACGGCCGCGCGCGATGGAGCGCTGCCCGCGGCAGCAGTACGGGGCTGGGCGTTGGGCCGAGCCAGGCCATTGTCCGGCCACTCTCTGACTGGTGCATGGCCACTATCCGACCAATATACGGGCAGTATCCAACTTGTATCTGGCTAGTGAATGGATAGTGCATGGATGTATGGGGTAGTCTGGGTAGTGCATGTGTAGTGTATGGCTAATGGTTTGACCATTGTCTTGAGTTGCATCTAGCTAGCTTGTCTAGATGATATTTGGAGGAGCGAAAGTGCGTTCCGGCCGGAGCAAGGCGCAGCGCGGAGGGAAGCAAACATGTGCAGCGTGTGGATGGCCACGGCCGACTGAAACGAGGCCCGCGCGCGGCGCGCGCGGACTGATGGCCGACGTTGCAGTGGTGATGACGAAGGCGCGGCCGACGGCGAGGACGCGCCGCCCCTTGCGGCCATTCCGGGGGCGTGTCGAAGTCGAGCCTCAGACCGCTATCGGAGAGACGGCGCGACGCCGCGGTGGTGAAGACAAAGAGGCCGACGGCGAGGACGCGCCACCCCTCGCGGCCGCTCCGGAGGCGGGTCGATGTCGAGCCCCCGAGCGCTACCGGAGAGACGGCGCCACGCCGCGGCGGAGGCGATAAAGAAAAAAGGGTCCCGCCCGGACAGGGAAACCAGCAGCAGCGTGGTAGCATAGTAGTAGTAGTACCGCCCCACGGTGGGCGCCACAAGGGCTTAGTGAGTGGGTAAGACTGCTGCTGATAGGCCCGGGAGCGGGTATGCGAGTAGCACGCGCTAGTTACCCAGGTTCGGGGCTCTCTGGAGAGATAACACCCCTACTCCTGCATGTCTGAGTGTATCTATCGGGGGTGTACATCAGGCAGTACAAAGTGCTCCTGGAGTTGTATCTGGGATCAGTGCCAAGTGCATCTGATCTAGTATATGCATGCGTATGGCCGGCTCTAGTGGCCATGTATGGCCATGGCTTGTGGCCGTGAGTGGCCTTGTGGCCAAATGAATGTGGCCGTGACCATCCCCTGGATGGATGGATGTGTGCCCCTTTTATAGTGTGGGCTAGCTTACTATGTAAGCTATGTGGGTAGGCATGGGTAAGGCATGGTGCATGTCATGCTTGTCCCTTGGGTCACTTCATAAATAGTGCCAGGGGACAAGTGACACTATACATGATGTCGTCGCGGTACGGTTGTCTTGTCCGCGGTATGGCCGTCTCGTCGGTGTCTTGTCGATGTCGGGTCGGGCTGCAGTCGGCAGCCGACTGGTTGGCGTAGTCGGCAGCCAGCTGGTTGGCGCAGTCGGCAGCCATCTGGTTGGCGTAGTCGGCAGCCGGCTGGTTGGCGTAGTCGGCAGCCGTCTGGTTGGCGTAGTCGGCAGCCGGCAGTCATCAGCCGGCCGGGCAGAGCAGTCGGACGGGGAGCCGACAAGAGCGGCTAGGCAGTCGGACTGAGGGGCTTTGCTAGCCCTGATGTCTTGAAATATCGTCTTGCCGTCCTCGGGGTACCCATGGTCGATTACTCCGACAGTAGCCCCCAAGCCTCCGGGCAACTTGGCAAAGGTGGGCGGAGGTTTTTTGGCGAGTGTTCATGGAAATGATCATGAAAAAGACAAAGTTAGTCCACGCAGATATATCAAATGTTTGCTTTTAGCATTGCAAGTTTTATGCGGAGGGTGCCGACTCGGCTTCGTCCGAGCCCCCTTAATCTTTTTCGTGTTCCCTCCGCTTTTTGGCTTGTGCTCTCGCTCGCCGGACAGCTGCTCTACGGTCTGTGGCTGAGAGTGGGCCGCGAAGTGGAGTGTACAGTACTCAGAGTCTGGGAGCAGATTCAACCGAGTAGATACTCATAAAGGAAACGGTCGGGTCGCCCGAGGTGTTTTTCATCCCGGACGTTTTTCGCGTGGGTGGCCTCCAGTGTTCACTCTTGCCAGCCGGACAGCCGCTCTGCGGTCTGTGACTAAGAGTGGGCCTTTGGTACCACGCACGCTACTAAGCCGTCTGCGGGAACAAACGTCTCAGGCCAAGCGGGCAGCCCCCGGGCCAACTCTGGCTGGCGCCGGGGCGAACAGTGATGCAACTATCATAAAATGCGGAGATAACCCCCAAGCATCGCTCGGGTTTATCCGTGCTCTCGCGGTGCAAAAATATGCGGGTGAGGAGCTAACATTATTTTCGTGTAGTTGCGGCCGTCGAAGACAGCCGGCACGACTCGGCGCTCGCGGAGCGCGTCGGCGCACCCGCTGGGTGAAGCCTTCGAGCCTCCGGGTGCTCGAAGGGGGGTCCCGGCTGGTCAGGCTCGACCGGCCAGGCGGCGAGGCGCCTTGCAACGCCCTTTTTCTTCTGCCGGCTGCTGACAGCCGGACAAAACTCTTCTCTTGTCTGCAATCTTCGCGGGGGCGCGTCAGCGCACCCGCTGGGTGTAGCCCCCGAGATCCGGGCAGACTGCTGAGCAGTCGGGCCGGATCTCCCGATAACTACTTTGTCTTCTTCTTCGCGGGGGCGCGTCAGCGCACCCGCTGGGTGTAGCCCCCGAGATTCGGGCCGACTGCTGAGCAGTCAGGCCGGATCTTCCAGCAACTACCTTGTCTTCTTCTTTTTCTTGTCAACCGGCTATGCTCAGACGGACCGACTCGTCGGTCGGCCAGCCAGCAAAGCGGGCAGACGAAACAGTCGACCCAGCGGCAGCGCGGGCTGTTGACCGAAGCAGTCAGTTGGACCGCAGTGTGCAAAGTCAGATCCTCCTTTTCTCTCTCTTTTTCTTTTTTTGGAGCAAGCCACCCGTGGGCACCCGGCCCTTTCTTCACACATTTTTTTTGCAGCAAGCCGGCCTCTGACTTTTCTTTCTCTTTCTTTTTCCGCATGGGGCAACTGGCCTCTTCTTTTTCTTCTGGACAGCACACGGCTGCAATGGGATCCGGCGGGAGCGCGTGAGGCGCAGCAAGCCGGCCGGAGGGAAGCCGGGCGGGTCCAGCACCAGTCGGATGGTGGAGAAGCCGGCAGGCGGGCGCGGCATCGGTCGGCTGGAGAAGACGGCAGGCGGGCGCGGGAGGTTGGCGGCGACCCGGAGCCGGCCCGTAATGGGAGCGCTGAGATGACGCACGGCGGCGCAGCCGGCTAGGCAGCGAGCCGGCCACGGAGCGAGCGGGAGCCGGTCGGGCCCGCCGCAGTCGGTGCGGGAGTCGGCGGGCACGCGGCAGTCGAAGCAGGAGCCACCAGGGCGCCGAGCGGCGGGGAGAAGCCGGATGCTCAGGGCCGGCTGGGCGAGAAGGCGGAGCCAGCGCGGGGCCAGCGCGGGGAGGCGGCCGGACACAGGCGCGGGCGCACGAGGGTGATGGGGCAACCGGATCAGGGACGGCGCGGGAGTCGGCCTTGGCGCGGACGGAGGAGTCCGAGATGCGGGGGAAGTCGTCATGCAGGAGCCGGCCGGCCGGGTTGCGGGAAACCGGAGCCAGCGCAGAGGACCCAGCGGGGAGGAGCCGGCGCGGAGAGGCCGGAAGCGGGGCCAAGCGGCGCCGGGGACGGGAAGCCGAGCTCGGGGCATGGGTGGACGTTGGCGGAGGCGAGGCGGTCGCGGCCGGCAGCAGCCCGGGCGATGCTAAGGAGGGGCGGCACAGCCGGCATGGAGCGAGGCGGAGAGGAGGCCAGGCATGTGGGGGCGGACGAGTCGGGCGCGACCGAGTCGAGGCGGTGGCTAGAGGAGTCGGCCGGGCGTCGCGAGGCAGCGCAGCGGCGGAAGGCCGGACGGCACGGGGGGTGGAGGACGCCGGCACCAAGACGACGACGCGAGCCTGAGGCGGAGCCGGCGCAGCTCAGTTGACCCGGCCATCGGCTCTAGAGCCCGGCAGAGTAGCGCGGGGGCGGAGGAGTAGGGCCGGCGTTGGTGTGGAGGCGAGCGAAGTAGCAGGCAGGTGCGGCAGAGCCAGAGCAGCGAGCATGCGCGGTGGTATGAGCAGCGCCAGTGCGGGGAGCGCGACGACGGCCGCGCGCGATGGAGCACTGCCCGCGGCAGCAGCACGGGGCTGGGCGTTGGGCCGAGCCAGACCATTGTCCGTCCAGTGTCTGACTGGTGCATGGCCACTATCCGACCAATATACGGGCAGTATCCAACTTGTATCTGGCTAGTGAATGGATAGTGCATGGATGTATGGGGTAGTCTAGGTAGTGCATGTGTAGTGTATGGCTAATGGTTTGACCATTGTCTTGACTTGCATCTAGCTAGCTTGTCTAGATGATATTTGGAGGAGCGAAAGCGCGTTCCGGCCGGAGCAAGGCGCAGCGCGGAGGGAAGCAAACGTGAGCAGCGCGTGGATGGCCACGGCCGACCGAAACGAGGCCAGCGCGCGGCGCGCGCGCGGACTGATGGCCGACGTTGCGGTGGTGATGAGGAAGGCGCGGCCGACGGCGAGGACGCGCCGCCCCTTGCGGCCATTCCGGGGGCGTGTCGAAGTCGAGCCCCAGACCGCTATCGGAGAGACGGCGTGACGCCGCGGTGGTGAAGACGAAGAGGCCGACGGCGAGGACGCGCCACCCCTCACGGCCGCTCCGGAGGCGGGTCGATGTCGAGTCCCCGAGCGCTACCGGAGAAACGGCGCGACGCTGCGGCGGAGGCGATAAAGAAAAAAGGGTCCCGCCCAGACAGCGAAACCAGCAGCAGCGTGGTAGCATAGTAGTAGTACCGCCCCACGGTGGGCGCCAACTGTCGTGGTATTTCTCACGGGGGGCTTGCGAGTCGACAGATGCCACAAGGGCTTAGTGTGTGGGTAAGACTGCTCCTGATAGGCCCGGGAGCGGGTATGCGAGTAGCACGCACTAGTTACCCAGGTTCGGGGCTCTTCGGAGAGATAACACCCCTACTCCTGCATGTCTGAGTGTATCTATCTAGGGTGTACATCGGGCAGTACAAAGTGCTCCTGGAGCTGTATCTAGGATCAGTGCCAAGTGCATCTGATCTAGTATATGGATGCGTATGGCCGGCTCTAGTGGCCATGTATGGCCATGGCTTATGGACGTGAGTGGCCTTGTGGCCAAATGATTGTGGCCGTGACCATCCCCTGGATGGATGGATGTGTGCCCCTTTTATAGTGTGGGCTAGCTTACTATGTAAGCTATGTGGGTAGGCATGGGTAAGGCATGGTGCATGTCATGCTTGTCCCCTGGGTCACTTCATAAATAGTGCCAGGGGACAAGTGACACTGTACATGATGTCGTCGCGGTACGGTTGTCTTGTCCGCGGTATGGCCATCTTGTCGGTGTCTTGTCGATGTCGGGTTGGGCTGCAGCCAGCTGGTTGGCGGAGTCGGCAGCCGTCTGGTTGGCGTAGTTGGCAGTCATCAGCCGGCCGGGGCAGAGCAGTCGGACGGGGAGCCGATAGGAGCGGCCGGGCAGTCGGACTAAGGGGCTTTGCTAACCCTGATATCTTGAAATATCGTCTTCCCGTCCTCGGGGTACCCGTGGTCGATTACTCCGACAGTAGTTGTAGCTGTGGATGAAGGTCGAAGATGGCACATAATCACTCTCCTCTAAGACCAAAGATATGGTCTCATGTGCGGTCTCATAGCCTGACTCGGAGTATGAGTCTAATATGGGCGCCGTCTTCATGTTGTTGAAGAGGTTCATGCTCGTCGCCATTGTCGAAGGGGATGGCCCTAGCTCGACCGTCTTGTCGCCGTCTTGTTGTTGGAGGCCCATATGATGTGGCACCTCATAGCTTGTCTCCATGAACGAAGGGAATTTCCCATGGTCGGTCATCTTCCTTGAGGGGCTTCCGAACATGGAAGTGTCGCCCTCGCTCGTAGGTGGTCGCCTTGTAGTTGAAGATGTCGATGTAGGCGAACTCATGGGGAGTTGGCGAAGATGCCATACGTCCAAAGGCGAAGATGCCTTGATAGCACTTGGCGAAGATGCCGAAGTGGTTGGTGTAGCCGAAGCTCCATCTTGGTGGTGCTCGTCTCGCGGTCTTCTCTTATGGTCATGATGTTGGGACTTGGCGTGAAGTAGGGCTTGTTAGGACTTGTGAATTTGCGCTTGGCGAGCATCTTCATGATGACGGTGTCGTTTTCACACTTGAGCTTGTAGTAGATGTCGTTCATTGTCGTAGTGCACATGTTGCTTGGAGGTGACTTGCCCTTCATGACGACGTGGATCACGAACGTGATGGTGGTCGCCATGGAGATGTGGATGTGGATGACTTGTGATTGCATCATTTTTGCGCTCCGAAGACTTGTCACTTGAACATCACTGCCTTGAGGATGATGAAGGGGAAGAACGGTTGATCAACAAGGTCAAAATCTCCTCCATCCTTGCATCTTGCTCCTCCTTTTGTGCGGAAATCTTGTTGTCGATGTAGTCCCTTGTCGGGACCCCGATCCTAGGTCACACCGATCTAGCATGTAACACATCATGTCACTTTGTGGCCTCACGCACGGTATTTCCACGGGTGCCACCTTACCTGGACCGGGACCGTTTGCGACTTTTGGCTCACGTATATGATAGTGTCGCTAGCATCCATACGACAAAGAACCCGGGCCGACATGGCTAGTCGTGAACCCAAAGCGGCACAGACCTATGGAGACAGGCATACATGAATCACATCGAACATGTCGGTCATCAACGAGTGATTCCGGGCTGTAGCACTGGGCTAACAGGACTCCGGGGATCCCGGGCTATAGCAGGCTAGGCAGGACTCCGGAAACCACCGCGTGACATTTCCCCGAAGGGACAGACATAGGGACGAAGTGAAACACATGCCGGCCAGCCAAGTGTCCTGAACAGTAGTGCTGGGCTAGCAGGACTCCGGTGATCCGGGCTGTAGCGGACTACTATCGCTCAGAAGCACTAGACTACATTTCCCCATATGATAGGCTGCCAAGGATAAACAACTAGATAGTCAGATCCCACACATACCAAGCATTTCAATCATACACACAATATGCTCGATATGTGTGAATACAACATGGCATCACAACATAACTCTACAACTCAAGTATTTATTCATTAGGCTCCGAGGAGCGAGATATTACAAACATGGGTCTCATGACCCAACATACAGAGCATACAAGCAACAAGCACATGCGGAAGCTTAACTTGTCTGAGTACAGACAACTACAAATGAAAAAGGCTGAGAAGCCTGACTATCTACCAGATCCTGCCGAGGGCACAAGATCGTAGCTGAGGTATCAAGCTAAACGTCGAAGTCGACGCGGAACTACTAGTGAGACTGAAGTCTCTCTGCAAAACATAAATTAAGCAAACGTGAGTACAAAGGTACTCAGCAAGACTTACATCAGAACTAGCTACATATGCATCGGTATCTACAAGGGGGTGGTGGAGTTTAACTGCAGCAAGCCAGCTTTGACTCAGTGGCTAACCTGAACTACGATTACAAGCAACTCTTTTGAGGTGGCGCACACGAGTCCACATATTCACCAATCAATACACCACTATGGATCCGCTCTCGTCTCCCTACGAGAAGGGCATCCATAGCACTCATGCTTATCTTGCGAGTTTTAGGGTATCCACTTTCACTTGTCTATGAACTGTTATAGGCAACCCAGAAGTCCTTTACCGCGGACACGGCTACTTGAATAGATCATTTATAACCCTGCAGGGGTGTACTTCGTCACACATGTTTCCACCACTTAGCGTCTGCACACGACATGTGCTCGGCAGACTTCAAGCGAAAGCCGACGTGGGTGTAGACCATGACCTGACTAACCACACAAGTCTCTAGTCCAGGTTTATCGCCTATTCGGGTTCCATCCGCAAGGAGATCCGGCCGGAGTTTCGCTCACAGCCCCAAACGATGTGTGCAGGGTTCCCGAGACACCAAACGGGCGCCCGGTACACCGTGCCACAGTGTATCTACCGCATCATAGCCCACCCCTAGGGTCAGCGCTATGCACGGCCGCCAACACATATCCTATAAACACCAGAAACTAATTGCAACTCCTGGACAGAGGACGAGAGGGGTCAGTAAGTCGAGCGGGGTCATATTTCAGGGCCCAACGTGTGGTAGTAGCTGTTTCATGGATCACAAACACAGAACTCGGTTCCTGAGGACGGCTGCAATGAGACAACCCACCATGTACTCCTACATGGCCTCTCACCGCTACCTTTACCAAATCGTGTTCACACACTTAGCTCACACACAGTAGGACATGTTCACACATCTCCGATCCATCCCTGATGAATCGGAACTGACTCAACTCTAAGCAGTAGCAGGCATGACAAACAAGCATGAATGAGTAGGCACATCAGGGCTCAAACAACTCCTACTCATGCTAGTGGGTTTCATCTATTTACTATGGCAATGACAGGTCATGCAGAGGATAAGGGGTTCAACTACCGCGGCAAGTAACAGAGGAAACGTGTTGTCCTAATGCAGTAAAAGAGAGCAGGAGCGAGAGAGGGGGATTGTATCGGAATGAACAAGGGGGTTTTGCTTGCCTGGCACTTCTGAAGATAACATTGAGTCTTCATGAGTGTCAACGATCACAGCGTCGGTACCACGTCTATCGAGAGGGGACAAATACCGGCAATAGAGAAGGAATACAATCAATGCAATGCACAACATGATGCATGATAATGACATGGCAATATGTTGTTGATTGAGCTAATGCAACTAGCAACACAATTAAATGAAGTTGGTTTGAATATAAGATTCAAATTCCAACTCCATATATGATTATTTAAATGCCCTTTATTGAATTTGTCCTAAACAGTGGCCTTAAGTTGTTCTAACATGCATGAAAATGGTACAGATGGATTCCTTGGATTTTTCTGATAATTTTTCATATATAATTTGTCTCATTTGGAGTTATGGTTGAATTTCTATGAGTTTTTGAAGTTTAGGCAATTTTCTGAAATAAATAAATCATTAAAATTTATTTTAAATTCCAGAAAAAGGATTACTGCGTCAGCTTGACGTCACAGTGATGTCAGCAGGTCAACGGCGTCGACCAGGTCAAACCTGACCAGTGGGACCCACTGGTCAGTGACCCAGTCAACTAATCAAGTTAATTAGCCCTAACTACTTAGTTAGCCGGGCGGGGCCCGCATGTCAGTGGCTCATCTAATTAGCTAAGTTAATTAACACTAACTAACCTAACACTAATTAAGCGGGCGCCTGGGCCCACACGTCAGTGAGTCAGGGGGGAAGTCAAACCGGGCAGTGGGGTCAACCCACGCCGGTCAACGGTCAGTGGTCGCCGGTGTTTAGCCGCCGGCGAGTCCCGACGCGGTGGTGCGCTGCGGAAATGGCCTACAGAGCGCCGTTTGGCGCGTGGAGCACAACTACGGGATGCGGACGCTCGTCCGCCTCCAACCAGGGTGGTGGCGCGGCCGGGGAGTGGCCGGCGACGAGCTTTAGCAGCAGCCGGAGTTCGGCGTCAGTGAGGACGGTGCTGCGGTGCACGGGGGAAGGAGCGCGTGTGTGCGTTCGGCTCCTGAGAGCACGGTTAGCAGGCGGGTGCTACTAGGGCGAGCGGAGGAGCTCAGGAGCGCGGGGCTCACTGGCCATGGCGATGGGCGGAGCTCGGTTTCGTGGGGCGGCAGCTAACGGACGAGAACGGAGGGGGTGAGCAAGGGGGAAGGCGCAGGAGCTCACAGTGGGTTCGAGGGGGCAGTCAGCAGGCTCGGGGACGACCTGGAGACGGAGAATCGGGGCCGGCGATCTTCGGTGCCCATCGGTGAAGACGATGGCAATGGCGTCACAGCAGGACTCCCGGCGTCACTTGGAGCGGCGAGGAGGAAGGGTAGGTCGAGGCGGAGCTTTGGGAGGCGTCGGGGAGGCGAGGCGGTGGCTGTGGCCGCGGCGAACGGCGTCGGCGGCGACGGGCGCGTTCGGGCCGACGCGCGCGGGAGAGACAGAGGACGGAGGGCGCTCGAGGGAGAGAGAGGGAGAGGTGCAAGTGTCGCGTGGCGTCGAGGAGGGCCTCGCGCGTCTCCAGACGCGGATTAGGACGAAGGAGCGGCCTCCAGCGCGAAGCAGGAGGTGGAGAGCTCCTCGGGTGCGCGCGCGTGCTCGCTCCTGCCTACTGGCAGGAGGAAGACGACGAGCGAGGGGGTAAGTGGGCTGGGCCGGCTTCTCTCCTGGGCCAGGTGGGTGGGCTACAGGTGGGCCACACAAGTAAGGTTTCCTCTCTCTCTTCTTTCTGTTTTGTTACTGTTTTCTATTTATGCAAATGGGTTTTAATTTGGTTTTTGAACCAAACTATTTCTTCCACTTCTGATAATTTTTGCAGGGACTATATGGATTATTCCAAAGCCCCTCAACAATTTATCAGAATTATTGGACATATACTTAATATATCACAAATATAAGTCCAATGCAAATAATTATTGGATTAACTCAAATGCCCAAAATAAATATTTCTGTGAATCCAAAAATATTGGTTTGAATTTTACCTCTTGCCAATATTTTTATAGCTTAACAGGAACATTTTCTTAGGTTATTTGAAGCAATTTTTAATGTTGATCATTTTTTTAATTGATTTCTGGGGCTTTCAAATTTCCTCAATTCAAGTTTCAGAAATTTAGACATGATGCAACACCAGATGCTAGCACTAGGTATTAATAGAACTAGGGATGTGACAACTCGCCCCCACTAAACAAGAATCTCGTCCCGAGATTCAAGACGTGAGGTAAGAAGACAGAGGGAACGCCAATAAAGAATCTTCACGATCCGATTGCCCTTCTCAAAGATGTTGATTCATTGCATCATGTCGATCTTGGCATCCTTGCTTTTGAGATCTTCATCCACGCGATGACGATGGAAAGAAACTCAACTAGGATTGATCTTCTCGAAGATCGAACTAAACAATATCAACTCGCGGAATGAGATGTTGAAACATCTCAAGTTGAGACACAAGACACATCGAGAGGGATGGAAGAACAACGATGGGGTTTGATTTGGTGGACCACAATTCCACGCCTAAATAGATGGTGAGGGGGTTTCAAAGTAGCGAGAGGTTATGTTGCCCATAATACCATAACGAGGCACCTTAGTGAAAGTGACCCGTAGAGCTATTCCCTTAAGTGGCAAAAAGAATTACTTTTGATTCAGAGATCGTTGGAACTCTTCATACCAGCTTAAGGCAATTTACAATTGATCGTTTGAGATAGCTTGAAGAGATGGCATACTTGGACTAGGATGGATGATGTGGACTACCTTGTTGAAGACAACGCAATGGAAGATTTTTAGCTTATCATCGGAATGGAGGGGACCCATGGTAAGTCCACTTTTGAAGATGACCATGAACAACAACTACTGAGGTGCAAGCTGGGAACAAAATGCAAATGTTGGGAATAATTCTAGTAACTGGGGAGAAGGTTCACCGGCAAAGGTGATTCCACCAATTGGATGGCTATCAACAACTGCGAGGACGGAGGCACATTCCAGTTAATGACAATGTCAGAACCTAGTGCCTGAGCGTGCTCTCAAGAACTTGAGCATTTCCGTATTCATCAAGGTTCTGCCAATATCCGTGTCAAGGATCCTAGCAACACAACATGCTACCATGATGAATAAGGGTGGAAGATGCAGATGCAAAGAAAGATGACACTTTCCCAGATTTCACCTTAGCGAAGCCAAGGAAACAAAATCTGGATGATCGACCGAGAGACATTTAGCACTCCGCTTCTAATGTTCTCCTTGATGTACTGGTTACCACGGTCATGCTTTAAGCATCGGCATAGCCACCAAGTAGTGGTCGGACTTCGGAATACAATAGATCCATAAGGAACAACTTCTGGAGTAAATCCTACGAAATCCTTATGGAAAGGTGGCCAACTTTCTTCAATCGAGATACTACAATAATAGGTCTTCCGGCTGGATGTGTTGGCCACGACATCCACTTTACCGTTTATCGAGAGACCAATATTATAGTTCTTGGAAAATGCTCCAACCATCATATGTGCCTGAGATTCAGATCTGGTTGGTGACAGGATATTCCAGACTCATCGTGTCTAGAAAGGAAAACGAAGGTTTGCAACACATATCGACGAGACGATGTTGCGAGATTCTCGGGGAATGAACTATGATAGTAAGCTCCAAAACATGAGCTGGTTCTGCTACGAACATGTGAACACACTGTCCCAGACAAGCATGACCACGTAGTAGTCTTATAATAAAACACTACCGAGTTCAAGTGGGGAACCATCATTGCGGATAACGAAGTCCTTGCATAATTCTAGCCCCTAAGAAGAAACTTCCTCTCCTTGAACAATCAATCAGTGGCTTGGTGTGCTAGGGATACATATAGAATGAAGGTTGCAAGTCTCCAAACCACAGTATACTTCGCACGTATGCGTGACCGATCTGGGATGATTCCAGAGAAAGCAAGACAAACTTTCCCAAATTCACGGCGGCAACTTGCAACATATGCACATGAATCAGGGAAAGTCACTACTTTCATCCAAACATATGCTTCATGAACGAAACACGAAGATAATGCTAATAAAGTTTCCAATGCTAGTGTAGCGTTCGACATGAATCATGGGGGAGATAAAATGCTGCTGATGGGCTCAACAACAACTCATCGGTATTTCCATATCACTGGACTTCCACCATCATGTGAACGATGTGATAGTATTGGTCAGACCAAAGATATAATGGTGTATGCTCGAGGGACAACCGTAAGTAAGACAACATTACGAACATCGTTGGTTCTGATTTGATTTGACGATAGCCCACACTCAAATCAAGGTTTGGACAAGATAATAGATTCAACAGCTGATCACGAGGACCAATTGGTGAAGATATCATCTTTCTTCAACACACACTCACACAAGGATATCCCTTAGGGATGAACTAAGTCAGACAAGTTTTCATCTTCCAACTCTCCAAGTTGTTGTTAAGCTTAACCAACTAGCTCAGGGGTATCCAACACAGGTTCCTGGGGAAAAGTGGTTTATCGGAAAACCAACTTGAACACGAACTCAACATAACGGTCAGATGACAACCTGGTAACACTTCCGAGAAGATATTCGGAAAATCACGAACCACCGGTATGTTACTAAGCTCGAGAACAACCTTGCTTTTCAGGGCAAGATGATATGATCGATAGAGCAAGGGATTGGCACAATCCTAACCCACTGATCGAAGTGTGCACCAGAAATATGGACTAGGTAGCACGATCAGTCTTAGAATGATAATTCAATAACCAACACGCTAAGGATGAGAATATTGTCCATTAACTACCAAGCAACGGAGTTGCTAGGAGTATTGATTTCACACACCACGATTCACTTGTCGACATTCCGGTTGCAACAACACTAAAACCGAGAAATGAATAATGATGGAGAGAGTATCACTGCGTCAAGAATTCATAGGAGAAGGTGCAATTCTCACGACGCTCTTGACATAAAGTGGGTAATACTCCGGGGTAGAACAGAACCAAAAGCTGGATTGGCATTTTGATCTGCGGAATACAACCACTTTGACCCGATCCCAGAAATGGATGAGGTACTGGAGTTTGTTTCTCCTAGTCATTCCGAATAGAATGGCTTGACGGACCACAGAAGTAAAAGGCACTGATGAACATGAATGCACGACTACTTCTGACTATCAAGTGATAGACGAAGGTCGGAATATAGCTGAAGGGGGGAACAACTCAAGGAACATATAACTTTCTGAGTGGTGGATGCATAGGTTAGTATGTCGAACAAGTTCAACATATTTCTTCCGGATAACCCATGCAGAAAGGTAGAACTGGCAGAGCCACAATATAGGATGGAGAACTCATCAAGAGCACTCTGGTTGTGATCCTTTGGTTCAAGAACTTCTGCCATAAGTGGTTCATAGTATTTGGAAGAAGGAAATACCAAGGACCTCGAGGTCTATCACAAGGTTTACTAATGTCCTAAGGAACTAGCAAACTATCAACATGAGGTAGGTAGGGTGAGTCTCGGGTTCAAAAACCCAGGAATAGAATGCCTATTAACTAATAGCATCACGGGATGCTTTCGAGAATGATGGCCAGAATCACACACTGGAAATGCAAAACATGGTTCGATTACTAGGTGGCACTCTAAGACATCTAGGGTCATAATAATAATTCCAACATATATGTCGAGGCAAAAGAATACCCCAACTCACAATTAGTGTGATTAACCTGGCCTAAATGGACATCAGGAACAGGGGAAAAGGTTTGCAAATGCATCAGACTATTTAGAAACCTGGGATGACTCGGACAACATAACGGCTGTAAATGCTCGAAAAGATTTGAGACATCCTGCAAAAATGGTGGCATAACCACTCAGAATCATAATATCAAGGTTCTGAGGCCAGTTATGAATATATGGAAGTAGTAGGAACTGAACTGCAGCATGAATCCATCAATCCTATAAGTCAACGGGTTAGTAACACGTCATCCTGATAGATAGATAAGAAGGCCTAGTTCTTAATCCCCGTAGGAAGGAAGAGGATGACTCAGATCAGAAGGGCATGAGGTATAAGGAGTAAAAAGAGCCTTACGTTCCCTTCCACAATCAATTCCCTTACACAACTAAAGGATTTCTAGACTCAACTTCGACCAGTTTGGCTTGGTAATTCTACAGGCAGTCAGGGTCTGATACCAACGCTGTCGGGACCCCGATCCTAGGTCACACCAATCTAGCATGTAACACATCATGTCACTTTGTGGCCTCACGCACGGTATTTCCACGGGTGCCACCTTACCTGGCCCGGGACCGTTTGCGCCTTTTGGCTCACGTATATGATAGTGTCGCTAGCATCCATATGACAAAGAACCCGGGCCGACATGGCTAGTCGTGAACCCAAAGCGGCACAGACCTATGGAGACAGGCATACATGAATCACATCGAACATGTCGGTCATCAACGAGTGATTCCGGGCTGTAGCACTGGGCTAACAGGACTCCGGGGATTCCGGGCTGTAGCAGGCTAGGCAGGACTCCGGAAATCACCGTGTGACATTTCCCCGAAGGGACAGACATAGGGACGAAGTGAAACACATGCCAGCCAGCCAAGTGTCCCGAACAGTAGTGCTGGGCTAGCAGGACTCCGGTGATCCGGGCTGTAGCGGACTACTATCGCTCAGAAGCACTAGACTACATTTCCCCATATGATAGGCTGCCAAGGATAAACAACTAGATAGTCGGATCCCACACATACCAAGCATTTCAATCATACACACAATATGCTCGATATGTGTGAATACAACATGGCATCACAACATAACTCTACAACTCAAGTATTTATTCATTAGGCTCCGAGGAGCGAGATATTACAAACATGGGTCTCATGACCCAACATACAGAGCATACAAGCAACAAGCACATGCGGAAGCTTAACTTGTCTGAGTACAGACAACTACAAATGAAAAAGGCTGAGAAGCCTGACTATCTACCAGATCCTGCCGAGGGCACAAGATTGTAGCTGAGGTATCAAGCTAAACGTCAAAGTCCACGCGGAACTACTAGCGAGACTGAAGTCTCTCTGCAAAACATAAATTAAGCAAACGTGAGTACAAAGGTACTCAGCAAGACTTACATCAGAACTAGCTACATATGCATCGGTATCAACAAGGGGGTGGTGGAGTTTAACTGCAGCAAGCCAGCTTTGACTCAGTGGCTAACCTGAACTACGATTACAAGCAACTCTTTTGAGGCGGCACACACGAGTCCACATATTCACCAATCAATACACCACTATGGATCTGCTCTTGTCTCCCTACGAGAAGGCCATCCATAGCACTCACGCTTATCTTGCGAGTTTTAGGGTATCCACTTTCACTTGTCTATGAACTGTTATAGGCAACCCAGAAGTCCTTTACCGCGTACACGGCTACTCGAATAGATCATTTATAACCTTGCAGGGGTGTACTTCGTCACACATGTTTCCACCACTTAGCGTCTGCACACGACATGTGCTCGGCAGACTTCAAGCGAAAGCCGACGTGGGTGTAGACCACGACCTGACTAACCACACAAGTCTCTAGTCCAGGTTTATCGCCTATTCGGGTTCCATCCGCGAGGAGATCCGGCCGGAGTTTCGCTCACAGCCCCAAACGATGTGTGCAGGGTTCCCGAGACACCAAACGGGCGCCCCGTACACCGTGCCACAATGTATCTACCGCATCATAGCCCACCCCTAGGGTCAGCGCTATGCACGGCCGCCAACACATATCCTATAAACACTAGAAAGTAATTGCATCTCCTGGACAGAGGACGAGAGGGGTCAGTAAGTCGAGTGGGGTCATATTTCAGGGCCCAACGTGTGGTAGTAGCTGTTTCATGGATCACAAACACAGAACTCAGTTCCTGAGGACGGCTGCAATGAGACAACCCACCATGTACTCCTACATGGCCTCTCACCTCTACCTTTACCAAATCGTGTTCACACACTTAGCTCACACACAGTAGGACATGTTCACACATCTCCGATCCATCCCCGATGAATCGGAACTCACTCAACTCTAAGCAGTAGCAGGCATGACAAACAAGCATGAATGAGTAGGCACATCAGGGCTCAAACAACTCCTACTCATGCTAGTGGGTTTCATCTATTCACTGTGGCAATGACAGGTCATGCAGAGGATAAGGGGTTCAACTACCGCGGCAAGTAACAGAGGAAACGTGTTGTCCTAATGCAGTAAAAGAGAGCAGGAGCGAGAGAGGGGGATTGTATCGGAATGAACAAGGGGGTTTTGCTTGCCTGGCATTTCTGAAGATAACATTGAGTCTTCATCGGTGTCAACGATCACAGCGTCGGTACCACGTCTATCGAGAGGGGACAAATACCGGCAATAGAGAAGGAATACAATCAATGCAATGCACAACATGATGCATGATAATGACATGGCAATATGTTGTTGATTGAGCTAATGCAACTAGCAACACAATTAAATGAAGTTGGTTTGAATATAAGATTCAAATTCCAACTCCATATATGATTATTTAAATGCCCTTTATTGAATTTGTCCTAAACAGTGGCCTTAAGTTGTTCTAACATGCATGAAAATGGTACAGATGGATTCCTTGGATTTTTCTGATAATTTTTCATATATAATTTGTCTTATTTGGAGTTATGGTTGAATTTCTATGAATTTTTGAAGTTTAGGCAATTTTCTGAAATAAATAAATCATTTAAGATTTATTTTAAATTCCAGAAAAAGGATTACTGCGTCAGCTTGACATCACAGTGATGTCAACAGGTCAACGGCGTCGACCAGGTCAAACCTGACCAGTGGGACCCATTGGTCAGTGACCCAGTCAACTAATCAAGTTAATTAGCCCTAACTACTTAGTTAGCCGGGCGGGGCCCGCATGTCAGTGGCTCATCTAATTAGCTAAGTTAATTAACACTAACTAACCTAACACTAATTAAGAGGGCGCCTGGGCCCACACGTCAGTGAGTCAGGGGGGAAGTCAAACCGGGCAGTGGGGTCAACCCACGCCGGTCAACGGTCAGTGGTCGCCGGCGTTTAGCCGCCGGCGAGTCCCGACGCGGCGGTGCGCTGCGGAAATGGCCTACAGAGCGCCGTTTGGCGCGCGGAGCACAACTACAGGATGCGGACGCTCGTCCGCATCCAACCAGGGTGGTGGCGCGGCCGGGGAGTGGCCGGCGACGAGCTTTAGCGGCGGCCGGAGTTCGGCGTCAGTGAGGACGGTGCTGCGGTGCACGGGGGAAGGAGCGGGTGTGTGCGTTCGGCTCCTGAGAGCACCGTTAGCAGGCGGGTGCTACTAGGGCAAGCGGAGGAGCTCGGGAGCGCGGGGCTCACTGGGCATGGCGATGGGCGGAGCTCGGTTTCGTGGGGCGGCGGCTAACGGACGAGAACGGAGGGGGTGAGCAAGGGGGAAGGCGCAGGAGCTCATAGCGGGTTCAAGGGGGCAGTCAGCAGGCTCGGGGACGACCCGGAGACGGAGAATCGGGGCCGGCGATCTTCGGTGCCCGTCAGTGAAGACGACGGCAATGGCGTCACTGCAGGGCTCCCGGCGTCGCTTGGAGCGGCGAGGAGGAAGGGTAGGTCGAGGCGGAGCTTTGGGAGGCGTCGGGGAGGCGAGGCGGTGGCTGTGGCCGCGGTGAACGGCGTCGGCGGCGACGGGCGCGTCCGGGCGGACGCGCGCGGGAGAGACAGAGGAGGGAGGGCGCTCGAGGGAGAGAGAGGGAGAGGTGCAGGTGTCACGTGGCGTCGAGGAGGGCCTCGCGCATCTCCAGACGCGGATTAGGACGAAGGAGCGGCCTCCAGCGCGAAGCAGGAGGTGGAGAGCTCCTCGGGTGCGCGCGCGTGCTCGCTCCTGCCTACTGGCAGGAGGAAGACGACGAGCGAGGGGGTAAGTGGGCTGGGCCGGCTTCTCTCATGGGCCAGGTGGGTGGGCTACAGGTGGGCCACACAGGTAAGGTTTCCTCTCTCTCTCTCTTCTTTCTGTTTTGTTACTGTTTTCTATTTATGCAAATGGGTTTTAATTTGGTTTTTGAACCAAACTATTTCTTCCACTTCTGATAATTTTTGCAGGGACTAAATGGATTATTCCAAAGCCCCTCAACAATTTATCAGAATTATTGGACATATAGTTAATATATCACAAATATAAGTCCAGTGCAAATAATTATTGGATTAACTCAAATGCCCAAAATAAATATTTCTGTGAATCCAAAAATATTGGTTTGAATTTTACCTCTTGCCAATATTTTTATAGCTTAACAGGAACATTTTCTTAGGTTATTTGAAGCAATTTTTAATGTTGATCATTTTTTTAATTGATTTCTGGGGCTTTCAGCTTTCCTCAATTCAAGTTTCAGAAATTTAGACATGATGCAACGCTAGATGCTAGCACTAGGCATTAATAGAACTAGGCATGTGACATCCCTTTTCCTTGCTTCGGAGTGACGAATGTCGATGGAGAGGTTGTCGATGCGCTCTCGCAATCTTGATTGTGCGCCTTGCATTTGTCGTTGTAGATCGAAGATTGACGCTTTGGTGATGTAGGTGTTCACGCCGTTGTTGTTGTCGAAGACCAGAGATGAAATGCCTTGCCCATCCATCACTCCAAGGGAAAAATGTGAGTGGTAGAAAGAGAAGAACAAATACCAAATGTACCTTGACCGAAGTTGAAAGTGGATCAATGATCACTCCAATGTGGAAAAGGAAATAGCACAATTGGTACCAATTCTTGTCGGTTTCTCACACCTACACAAATAAGGCTTATGGTGGAGCTTGGTGAGGATAGTGGCACAAAAAAATTGATGCAAAATGTTAGCAAGAGTCAATAATGTTGAAAGAGATTCACAAATTCGGAAGTGAAACAAGTAGACCAATAGCAATATGTGGCACACGAAAACACACACACGGATAGATAAATGGGGTCGTGCAACCAAGGAATGAGCTCAAAATGTGGAATCCACGGAAAATGCTCTTGTTGCACAACTCTAGAGAGACGCTAGCATTATTGCTCAATAGGCGGATACGACACTTGTGCACAACCTATAGGAGACAAAAATGCAACGACTTCTATCCCAAGTATGCTATGGATATGATGTTCCGGTGGTTTGATCCAAGATGATCGGATATGACAATCTTATGCAATGTGGTATGATGCTATGGCACTTGCTTACGAGCTTCTTTGCTCTTTCTCTTTTGCTTAAAAGCTTATTCTCTTTTTTTGTATGTATGGACACTTTTGCACAATGCACAAACCAAGATAGCTATTGTGTATATGCGGGAACAAACGAGGCCCACAAGATGAATACTCAAATGATATGGTATGTATGGAATGTATGGTGTAGATCACTAATGTGCACAAGTAACGTTGCTGGCAATACTCAAATGGCTAGTCTAGATAGGCAAGTAACGCAAAATAGGCTAGGGGTTATCAATGCAATGGCAAGGGAATATACAATGGAGGGATACCACGATACGAAGATGATATGGAGGTTACCGTCCGTGTCGATGATGAGTGGCGGTGATCTTGATGGAGATACCAAGATGATGGAGACTCGTCCCTAAGTAGCCGAAACACCTTAGGAAACGGAAAGACCGCGAACTCAAAATCTCAAATGTCAAAATGGTGGTAGCGGGATGCGGTGGTGGACTATACACAATGTCGGAGTTGGAAGCACGGTCCCTAAGTAGCCTAAACACCTTAGGAGACACAACTCACAACATAAACAAAATTGGGTTATGTTGGGGTGGCAGAAGTGTATGGTTGGTAAGCCTATGCGGAAGTTATGGTGGTGGTGGTGGTTGATGAAGAAGCAACCGTCCCTAAGTAGCCTAGACACCTTAGGAGACTCAAATCACTCCTCAAGCAACCACATATGCGATGGGGAACAAAATTGGTTAGGTTGCAGAAGTCGGTGGTGGTGTAGCGGATGATATGGTGGAAGGCCTAGGCAAAGATGCCAAAATTCCAAATATTTGATGGTGTCAAAATGATGAAAAACCGAACCTCATAGTGAGATCCGATCTGTTGTTGCGGCCCGACCTTTCACGACACTCCACCACCAGCAGTAGCAATCTCTCGCCCGCGCACGCGATGTACACGAAGTAGAGGGTTTGAACCTTGCGGCCCAGCACGAGAAAACTAATCTCGACGAAGGTACTCATGTGCAAAACAATTTCCACGAAGAGAAATCGCAACACAGAGGTTTTCTAAAGATCCCTCCAAAACTTGATACGGGTGTCTACTCTGAAAAACGCATCGTGTCTATTTCATATAAAAAGATCTTCTTACATGGCCGAAGCCTGCCCTTTTCATAGGCGATGCTAACCTCTAAGCAAACCGACTAAAGAAAACAAATCTAGCCGGACTCTCTCTCTCTCCTCTATCCAAACTGACTAAAGATTTTCTAATTAACTATCCGGCCACTTTAAACGCAATGACTAGCTAATCTTCCATGTTATCTCTTGTAGCATCGGTGGACCCCAACTAGACTCCATCAAACACATGAAATCCCATGCGTAGCAAGTCCTAGCAAAGCCAATGTGGTCTTTCTCCTTCCTTGGTAAAAATAGAAATAGAAAATATTTCTTATCTTCAATCTGTACGCCACAAGTAACCTCAAATTTGATCTCCACAAAATACTTGTTGTGCTGCGTCGGTCGTGGCTTACCAAAATATTTGACAGATTTGTTTCTTTTATTTTCTGGCGTGGCATGCATGTGAAATCCTGAAATTATTTCCATCTCAACCTAAGCATATTTTTCTACTTGGCACATCTCCTGCAACGCATCATCATGCATGTGTGTAACATGAGTTGGTGCAGTTTCATCGTTGTAGCTGCTGTGTAAATACGTTGGGACATATACATCACCAACCGTGACTAACGGAGTTACAGTACCCTGATTCTGAAATGCGGCCGGTCTGTTGTCATCGTCGCAGGTACTACGAGGAATATAGCTGGTTGTATCATGCTCTCCCCCTTGAAACGAAACCGTCCTCGGTTTCGGGTCCTCGTTCTGAGCAATTAAATCTATCTTGATTTTTGAGGTTAAAAGTTCAGTAGCTTCGACCTCCTTTTCCATTGCTTCTTCCTTCTCTTTTAACCTCTCCAGGTGATCTTTCCTCCAGGCAATAAAAAACTATCGCGGCATACACACAAGATCATATTTCTTGCCCCCAATGATATGATACATGTATGTGAGATGGTCATATGTAGCACGATATTCCTTGTACCATGGCTCTCCCAATAACAAGTGACATGAAATCATCGACATCGGTATCACGTCACACAAAACCTCACAAAAAAAATTTCCCAACAAAAACGGTACCTTCGTTTGTTGAGTGACAGCGAGATCTCCATCACCCCAACGCAATAAGTACGTACGTGGTAGTGGTGTTGTCCGTAGCTCCAACTTCTCCACCATCTCAATGCTTGCAGCGTTTATCAAACTCATGTGGTCGATCGTCATGGCACATGATCTTTCTCTCACCACAACACGAGTATGAAAATGTCCGGTCCAGCGGCCTTCCACCTCTAACTGAAATCCATAGCTTAACTTCCTTAATGACGGCATGCCCGCCATCTTCTCCATAGTGTCATGAACAACCTGATGCTCTGATACCACCTGATGAAAAACCGAACCTCGTAGTGAGATCCGATCTGTTGTTGCGGCCCGACCTTTCACGACACTCCACCACCAGCAGTAGCAATCTCTTGCCCGCGCACGCGATGTACACGAAGTAGAGGGTTTGAACCTTGCGGCCCAGCACGAGAAAACCAATCTCGACGAAGGTACTCACGTGCAAAACAATTTCCACGAAGAGAAATCGCAACACAGAGGTTTTCTAAAGATCCCTCCAAAACTTGATACGGGTGTCTACTCTGAAAAACGCATCGTGTCTATTTCATATAAAAAGATCTGCTTACATGGCCGAAGCCTGCCCTTTTTATAGGCGATGCTAACCTCTAAGAAAACCGACTAAAGAAAACAAATCTAGCCGGACTCTCTCTCTCTCCTCTATCCAAACTGACTAAAGATTTTCTAGTTAACTATCCGGCCACTTTAAATGCAATGACTAGCTAATCTTCCATGTTATCTCTTGTAGCATCGGTGGACCCCAACCAGACTCCATCAAACACATGAAATCCCATGCATAGCAAGTCCTAGCAAAGCTAACTTGGTCTTTCTCCTTCCTTGGTAAAAATAGAAATAGAAAATATTTCTTATCTTCAATCTGTACGCCACAAGTAACCTCAAATTTGATCTCCACAAAATACTTGTTGTGTTGCGTCGATCGTGGCTTACCAAAATATTTGACAGATTTGTTTCTTTTATTTTCTAGCATGGCATGCATGTGAAATCCTGAAATTATTTCCATCTCAACCTGAGCATATTTTTCTACTTGGCACATCTCCTGCAACGCATCATCATGCATGTGTGTAACATGAGTTGGTGCAGTTTCATCATTGTAGCTGCTCTGTAAATACGTTGGGACATATACATCACCAACCGTGACTAACGGAGTTACAGTACCCTGATTCTGAAATGCGGCCGGTCTGTTGTCATCGTCGCAGGTACTACGAGGAATATAGCTGGTTGTATCACAAAAGGTGGTGAAACTAAGGTGAGGTCCTCGGGCACGTCGATAGCTTCAAAACGAGCCAAAGGACACTCAAATCGGAGTTCGGAGTGAAAACTTGTGATGAAAACGGTGAAAGAGGCTGATGCTGAAATTCTGTGTAATGTTTCTGGTTAGGCCGGAAGTTCTGGGCCTAGGGCCAGAAGTTTCGGGCTCCAGAAGTTCCGAGGGGTGTCCGGAAGTTCCAGGGGTCGCGGAAAAAGTCTCGGGGAAGCCGGGGGATTTTGGGTAAACTCTCTGTTTAGCCCGGAAGTTCCGGGGTAAGGACGGAAGTTCCGGGGGAGTCTGGAAGTTCCGAGGGTCATGGAATTTCTCCCGGAACGAACCCTAAATTCCAGATCTGAGAATGGGGGCGGAAAAACTCGATTTCCAATGTCAAAATTGGGAAGATTTTGTGGATAGAAATGGGGGAAAAGATGGGGAATGCTAGATCCACTTGAGACACAACGAATCCATGGATCAAAATCAACAAAACATCATCAAAACCAGCAAATCACAAAAAAAATTGGGGCTATTTTTGGTGGGGATTTTCAAAATTGGGGAAGAACACAACAAAATTAGGCTAGAAAACGAAGAGGGGAGGCTCCGAAATGGTGATCAACATGGCTCTAGATACCAAGATGATGTAGGATAGAACCCTAATCGCCCGATCTTTCACGAAAGGAGCGGATCCCGCAAAGAACACGAGGAACACGAGGGGAAAACGAGGGAAATCACGAGGGGAAACATGAGATAATCACTCAACCAACAAGAAATAGTCACAGATGTGCTAGATCCTCGAGTACATAAAGTAAGATCCACGATCCACGATCAACTAGGGAGGATACACGGTAACCGGTCTTCTCCGTGAGGAGGTCTTGAAGTTCTTCTCCAAAAGGAGGTCTTGAATCCAAAGGGATCTTCTCCGTAGAGGCCGCGGTCTCTCTCGTCGAGTAGATCCGATGTGGATGAGCGAAGCTCTATCTCTCAAATGAGCTATCACAACGCTAACCTAAACTGGTGAAGATGGAGAAGTATATATAGTCTAAGCCACGAAGGGGTAAGTGGGAAAGGGATACATGGGCTTCGGCCCGAGTCTTTGCACGCAGGCAAGCCGGAAGTTCCGGGTAGGGCCGAAAGTTCCGGGAAGGTCGGAAGGTCCGGGGGGCGGAAGTTCCGGGCAGAGGCCGAAAGTTCCGGGCAGAGGCTGAAAGTTCCGGGCTTTCCAGAAGCTTGTCCATGCTTCTTCTTCCTTCTCCTCTTCCATGCTTGGCCTTGGTCCTTGGATCCTCCATGGTCGTCTCGGTTGTACCTGAGTATATGCAAGGTCCATGCATGAGGTAGTAGCCATGTCTCATATGTGGAAAGTGATGTTTCGAAGAGGAGTGAGTTCACCTTGTGTCCAATGGCGTATGGTCGAGGTCTCATCGTATGTCCTCTTGGGGCTTGGGGAGTATTCGAACTGTACAGGGGGGTGATCGTAGGATGTTCCGCATCAGCTCCACTACTGATCAACAGGAAACGAAACAAAACAACTATCAAGATCTTCATCGAGCTTCCACTTGAGCTCGGTTGCGTCACCTGTACTGGCATCATCGGCACCTGCAACTCTTTGGAAGTATCTGTGAGCCACGAGGACTCAGCAATCTCACACCCTCGTGATCAGGACTATTTAAGCTTAAAGGTAGGAAAAGGTAGTGAGGTGGAGTTGAAGCAAGCACTAAGCATATATAGTGGCTAACTTAAGCAAATAAGAGCGAGAAGAGAAGCAACGCATCGGTTGTGAACTAGAAGTGATCAAGAAGTGATGCTGAAACTAGTTACGTTCAAGCATAACTCAAGAACCGTGTTCACTACCCGGACTCCGCCGAGAAGAGACCATCACGGCTACACACGCGGTTGATTCATTTTAATTAAGTTAAGTGTCAAGGTCTCTATAACCGGACATTAACAAATTCCCATCTGCCCATAACCACGGGCACGGCTTTCGAAAGTTCAAAACCCTGCAGGGGTGTCCCAACTTAGCCCATCACAAGCTCTCACGATCAACGAAGGATATTCCTTCTCCTAGGAAGACCCGATCAGACTCGGAATCCCGGTTACAAGACATTTCAACAATGGTAAAACAAAACCAGCAAAGCCGCCTGAATGTGCCGACAAATCCCGATAGGAGCTGCACATATCTCGTTCTCACGGGACACCGGATTGTCCAAGGTCCCGGTAGGCCAACCCAGAGTTGCCCTTGATGGTCACCGGCGGCTGACAGGTTGGACCAACACTCAGAGGAGCACTGGCCCAGGGGTTTAAAATAAAGATGACCCTTGAGTCTGCATAACTCAAGGGAAAAAGGCTTAGGTGGCAAATGTTAAAACAAAGGTTGGGCCTTGCTGGAGGAGTTTTATTAAAAGCGAACTGTCAAGGGGTTTCCATACCACCCAACCGCGTAAGGAACGCAAAATCAAGGAACATAACACCGGTATGATGGAAACTAGGGCGTCAATAGTGGAACAAAACACCAGGCATGAGGCCGAGCCTTCCACCCTTTACCAAGTATATAGATGCATTAAAATAAATACGATATAATAATGATATCCCAACAAAATCCATGTTCCAACATGGAACAAACTTCAACTTCACCTGCAACTAGCAACGCTATAAGAGGGGCTGAGCAAAGCGTTAACATAGCCAAACAACGGTTTGCTAGGAAAGGTGGGTTAGAGGCTTGACATGGCGGAGGAATGATATAGCAAGCGGTGGGTATCGCAAAACAATAGAGCGAACAACTAGCAAGCAAAGATAGCAGTGATTTCGAGGGTATGGTCATCTTGCCTAAGATCCTGCAAGGAAGAAAAACGAGTCCATGAAGAAGACAAATGGACGTAGTCGAACGAATCCTCACAAACGCGACGTTATCGGAACTAAACCGAAGAAGCAACACTGGAAAGAAGCAAACAACATAGTAAACAACCACCACATAAACATGGCATGATGCACAACCAAGTATGATGCATGTCCAGTTTAATGATGCATGGCATGGCAAAGTGCACAAACGAAACTACAAATTAAGTGGAGCTCAATAAGCAACAAGTTGCATATTGACGTAACACCACATGACTTATTTAGTTCTCTCCCGTTAATGTACTCAATAATATTAAATGTTGTTAAACATGGCAAGAGGTGAAACATGAGTAAAATACACAGTCTAAGCAATTTAAATGGGGCCAGAAAAATCAAACAACTATTCCGGTAAAACCTCATGTGCATTTAGTAATATAATTCAAACAACAATTTTAAACATTTTAAATGTTATTATCATGATGCGGATGACATGTGCAAGTTATGCAATTTTATGAAAAGGTTGACATGAACATGATATGAAGCATTGTCACCATGGCGGAAGGAAACGGGGGCCACGTCAACGAATCCGAAAATGATGCCACAGCAACATATCGGTTCCGGTAGCTCATGGAGATAGCGGTGCAAACGGAAGTGTGGCGGGAGTGTGCAAAAGATGGTGCGGTGATCCCGGTTACTGGGTTCCCATGAGTATGCATGGAAGTGAGAGACACTACGGACATGGTGCAGACAAAGGGTGCATCTCATACAACAGAAGCAATTGTTCTCGGACGGTCATCTCGGGGTTATACCTTCAAAGCGTGCATTTTCGAAGCGTATCGAGTTCGTCAAGGGAAGTAGTCGTTCACGGGTCGTTGTGGGAAGTAGTCGTTCATGTCCGTAGATGTTCGGGGTCACGACACGACACTTGACGTCCACCTGGTCTTCAGTAGTGGTTGTGGTACATGTTTTGTAGACGTTCGGGCGGCGGTAGTGGTACCCGTTTTGAAGGTGAACTTGATGAATACGAATCCCTTCGGTGTTGTCGTGGTACTAAGGGTTTTCGGACTTGAGAGCTCCGAGTCCTCCCGGGGTCGACGGTAGTGTCGTGGTACTCGGCGTCTTGTCGAGTCCCAGCGACGGTGGTCATACACGGCACGTTGAGGAAGTAGTTGTACTCGCGGTCTTTGGTGACGGTAGTCGTACGTGTATCGACAAGGTACTTGGCGCATCCTTGGTCCTCCGGGTTCGGCCTTGACGATTTCGTACATGGTAGAAGGGGTACTGGATAGTTCTGGCACTTGGCAAAAATCCTGTGACAGTATATGATGATCTTGGTTCGGGATCTGGCGTCGTTCAACAGGGTACTTCTCGGGACAACTGACAAAAACAGAGAAGCACAAGGGGCACTGGTTAGGATGGGCTCAGATCCTTAGTAAGGAAGAGACGTAGGGGTTCGAACAGAGCCGAGGCTAGGCCTGTGGAAGCAGGGAATGATGAGTGATGAGGACATCAATACCATTGTTACACCCACAGCCCCTACTGTTACATATACTGGAAAAGGTACTAGAGCTCGCGCACGCCAATTAAATTACCAGGTACTTTCGTTTCTTGGTAATGATTCTAATGTTCATGAGATTATGATGCTGCCTAAATTGGATACATTTGTTTTGCTTACAAATGAAGGGCCTAGCTTGGAGAAGGATGAACATTGGAGCAAGAACACGCATGGAGTTGATGGCATGCGCAAGGGGATCAAGAACGGAGTTACAAGTGATGATTTCAGGACTTTGAAGCCGCCATAAGGAGTGCATGAAGCCTTGGACAAAATATACGAGATGCCACTTCATAATATTCGTCCATAGGCTATTCTAGGTGCTGCGTCACCTTATTAATAGGCCAGGCCCATGTAATTTCGAAATACTTAAGTATAGGCTATTTTTGGAGTCCGTATGTGTGGGGAAACAAGAGTTAGGGTTGGTTTCGGACCCCACCCTCAAGGGCCACGAAATTCTCCCCCTCTTCCTCCATATATACAGCCCTTAGGGCGTCGTTTAGACTTTGGGTTTTGTTTAGATTAAAAGTTCGCCATAGCTGCAACTTCGCGTACTTCGTTTGTGTCCAACGACCAGACCAAGACGTCACAGAACCCCATCTTGATCAATAAAGCTTTCATCTTATATTCGCAATATCCAGATTGCAATCTCAGTTTCTTGCTTGTTCTTCGTTTGCTTGCAGGAAACAGACCCTCGTGGTCAGGTTGATCGTGCTCCGGCGTGGTCAATAACCCTCGGAAGTTGGTTTAGCGATTGCTAAGGCGCGACGTCTCGCACGTTTGTAGTCGGATCGTCAAGGTCGACTCCCACAGAAAACGATAGCCACCATCTCATTGAAACATCGGGACACCTTTGCCTCTATCAAGTGGTATCAGATTTCCAGGTTGCTCGGTGAGATTTTACAGTTTTTCGTAGATTAGATCGAGTCTGTTCTTCATACCTATAGTCCACGAAAAAGCCACAAAAAAATTACGGTTAGTTCATCATATCCGAACCAATCTGAGCCTTTGCATAATCTTTTTAGGGTTTTTGCTTTGTTGAATTTGCGGTTGCATCGTCGTGTCAAGTTGTTGGTCTTAGAGTCTAGTCTTTTAGAGTTTCGAGTTCTGGACATAAGTTGTCACGCCGCCGCCGCACCATCGCCCATCTACCGCTTTTGCTTATCTGCCACTGCTCTGAATCCATATCCATATACCACCACCAATCCGTATCCATATACCACCACCAATCTGTATACATATACCACCACCTCTACCATATACCACCACCGCTGCCATATACCACAACCATATATCCACCACCAGTCCGAGTTCTTTTCATATTAGGTTTGTTCTTGAGACCAATCTAAATTCCGTTTCGTGTTTCCTTGCCTGCATAGGTCTCGGAAAAAAAAGAGTCTGGAGACCCCCAGGCAGTTTTTAGGCCAAAATTTTCTCGGGCAAATTTTTTTTCCCTATCCTATTTTTAGGCTTTTCTCAGTCTTTTGAGGCACGTGCCATCATAGTGATTTTTTGTCGCACTTTTTCGTCGTCGCTGCCCTGATTTCCGAAAAAAAAGTGAAAAAAAAATTTCATGCCATCCTACCAGTTTGACGAGGGAAGAGTTTTGAGACACTCGCCATTATAGTGATTTTTCGCAAAAAAAAGAGGAGCGCAAAAAAAAGAGCGCAAAAAAAAGAGCGAAAAAAAATTTCCAGAGTGTGCTTTTCCCTTCTTTACGTGCAGCGCCGTGATTTTGTTAGTGTTCTAGGCTCGCGTCTCTAGCACGGTCTAGCCTAGGACCAGCACAGTACCGTCGTTGAGCGTTTATTCAACTTTGCATCTCTGAATTGATTATTGCTGACCCTTTTTGCTACCATACTATAAGCCTTCCCAGCTCCACATACATCTACGTCGTGCGTTTGACTCTCCCTGGCAATCGCTCTCTCCAAGCTTTTGAGAGTTTTGACTACAACGGTTGCCGATCACCGCCTGCTGCTGGGTAAGAACTGGTAAGAATTTGAGATTTGCTTCACGGATTTGTGACACCCGCCACCACCATCACTTGTTAGTAGTCTGTAGGATCATATTCTTGTGTGTTTCTATTGCTGCTAACCATGGCAGGATCACAAGCCGACGAGACTGACTGGGAGAACATGACGAATAAGGAGTTGCATGATAAATTTCAGCAAATGATGAGTGGACAGGTGCAAGATGTGCTAAACAGATTTGAAGACGCCATGGAGAAGATAGATGACATGGAGAAGACGTTCGAAACAAAGCTCGATAACAGGTTTAATGAATTGCTCGCGCGTCTTCCACCACCACCACCGGCTGCATCTAACGCACTCCTACAACAACAACAACAACAACGACTACCTACACATCGTGAAACAGCCCTCCGCCGAGCGAGCCGTCTCCCTCTTGCACCTGGCCAAACTGTTGGTGCTGTTGTTCATACTTCTGTGGTTGCTGCTGCTGATGCGGAGGAGGATGATTTTGCCGGCGATTACGAGGATGAGGTTGATCAAACTCAGAACTACGTGCCACCACCAGCACAGCAACCACCAGGTCGTCCACATGCAAATAATGGCAATGGTAGGGCTCACCCTCAGGTACGAGATCATGACCATCTCCCTAAACTAAAATTGAATATTCCACCATTTAAGGGTAGATATGTTCCTGATATACATCTTACTTGGGAGTTAGAAACTGAACAACGATTTACATGTTTACCATATCCTGAGGAGAGACGTGTTCCTACTCTTGTTTGTGCATTCACTAGTTTTGCATGTGTTTGGTGGTCTGAGCAGTGTAGATTATATCCTATTCTTGCTACTTGGGCTGCTTTGAAAACTGCTATGCGTACTCGTTGGGTTCCACCATATTATCAACGTGAATTACTTCAAAAATTGCAGCGCTTAAGACAGGGAAAAAATTCTGTAGAAGAATATTATCAGGAATTACAAACTGGCATGATTAGATGTGGTATTGTTGAAGAGAATGAAGCTATGCTTGCACGTTTTATGGGTGGATTAAATAGAGAGATTCAGACGATTCTAGAGTATAAGGACTATACTAATATCACTCGTTTATTCCATCTTGCTTGTAAAGCTGAACGTGAAGTGCAGGATCGACAGGCATTGGCGCGGACTAACTTTTCTGCAGGTCGACCTTCATCATGGACACCACGTGCATCATCTACTTCCACACGTTCTGCTACACCGGCGCCTCCGTCGGCTGCCACCTCCAACCGTGATACAATAAAGCAGGCACAATCACCACTATCTGCCAAGAGCACACCTTCTAGGCCTGCAAAGAGCTCTTCTTCATCCACGGCATCCCCAGGGCAAACACATGATATTATTTGTCGACGTTGCAAGGGTGGAGGTCATTATGCGATAGAATGCCCATCTAAACGTGTGATGATTGTTAGTGAGGATGGTGGGTATGAGTCCGCTAGTGACTATGATGAGGAGACTTTGGCTCTTATTACACGTGACGAACACAGTGGAGACGAGTCTGATCATGAGACGCAATACATGGCTCCTGAAGATGCTGACAGGTATGAATGTTTAGTTGCTCAACGTGTTTTGAGTGTGCAGGTTACACAAGCTGAGCAAAATCAGAGGCATAATTTGTTCCATACAAAGGGAGTTGTGAAGGAACGTTCTGTTCGCGTGATCATAGATGGAGGGAGTTGCAACAACTTGGCTAGCATGGAGATGGTGGAGAAGCTATCTCTCATCACAAGACCACATCCTCATCCTTACTACATCCAATGGTTCAACAACAGCGGCAAGGTTAAGGTAACACGTACTGTTCGTGTGCATTTTAGTATCTCTACATATGTTGATTATGTTGATTGTGATGTGGTACCTATGCAAGCATGTTCCTTATTACTTGGTAGACCATGGCAATTTGATAAAAAATTTGTTCATCATGGTAGAAACAATCAGTATACTCTTGTTCATAAGGATAAGAATATTACTTTGCTTCCTATGACTCCTGAGTCCATTTTGAAAGATGATATTAATAGAGCTAATAAAGCAAAACAGGAGAAAAATAAGAGTGAAAATCAGATTGTGGCAAAAGAATTTGAGCAACAAATGCAGTCTAATAATAATAAACAATCTAGTGTTGCTTCTGAAATTAAATTGAAAAGCCCATGTTTACTTGCCACCAAATCTGATATTGATGATCTAGATTTTAGCAAATCTGTTTGCTATGCTTTTGTGTGCAAAGAGGCATTATTTTCATTCGAGGACGTGCCTTCCTCTTTGCCTCCTGCTGTCACTAACATTTTGCAGGAGTTCGCTGACGTCTTTCCACAAGACGTGCCACCGGGATTACCACCTATTCGAGGGACTGAGCATCAAATTGACTTAATTCCCGGTGCATCATTACCCAACCGTGCACCATACCGTACCAATCCAGAGGAGACGAAGGAGATTATGCGTCAAGTACAAGAACTGCTCGACAAAGGTTATATACGTGAATCCCTTAGTCCTTGTGTTGTTCCTATCATTTTAGTGCCGAAAAAGGATGGTATGTCGCGTATGTGTGTTGATTGTAGAGGCATTAATAACATTACTATTCGTTATCATCATCCTATTGAAGGAAATATGCCCTAGAGGCAATAATGAAGTTATTATTTATTTCCTTATATCATGATAAATGTTTATTATTCATGCTAGAATTGTATTAACCGGAAACATAATACATGTGTGAATACATAGACCAACAGAGTGTCACTAGTATGCCTCTACTTGACTAGCTCGTTAATCAAAGATGGTTATGTTTCCTAACCATGAACAAAGAGTTGTTATTTGATTAACGAGGTCACATCATTAGTTGAATGATCTGATTGACATGACCCATTCCATTAGCTTAGCACCCGATCGTTTAGTATGTTGCTATTGCTTTCTTCATGACTTATACATGTTCCTATAACTATGAGATTATGCAACTCCCGTTTACCGGAGGAACACTTTGGGTACTACCAAACGTCACAACGTAACTGGGTGATTATAAAGGAGTACTACAGGTGTCTCCAATGGTAGATGTTGGGTTGGCGTATTTCGAGATTAGGGTTTGTCACTCCGATTGTCGGAGAGGTATCTCTGGGCCCTCTCGGTAATACACATCACATAAGCCTTGCAAGCATAATAACTAAGATGTTAGTTATAAGATGATGTATTATGGAACGAGTAAAGAGACTTGCCAGTAACGAGATTGAACTAGGTATTGGATACCGACGATCGAATCTCGGGCAAGTAACATACCGATGACAAAGGGAACAACGTATGTTGTTATGCGGTCTGACCGATAAAAGATCTTCGTAGAATATGTAGGAGCCAATATGGGCATCCAGGTCCCGCTATTGGTTATTGACCGGAGACGTGTCTCGGCCATGTCTACATTGTTCTCGAACCGTAGGGTCCGCACGCTTAACGTTACGATGACAGTTATTATGAGTTTATGCATTTTGATGTACCGAAGGTTGTTCGGAGTCCCGGATGAGATCACGGACATGACGAGGAGTCTCGAAAAGGTCGAGACGTAAAGATTGATATATTGGAAGCCTATGTTTGGGCACCGGAAGCGTTCCGGGTGAAATCGGGATTTTTCCGGATTACCGGGAGGGTTACCGGAACCCCCCCGGGAGGTAAATGGGCCTATTGGGCCTTAGTGGAAAAGAGAGAAGAGGCAGCCCACACCTGGCCGGCGCCCCCCACCTTTCCCAAGTCCTAATAGGACTAGGAGAGGTGGGCCGGCCCCCTCTTTCTCCTTCTTCCCCAAGAATCCTAGTTGGAATAGGATTGGGGGGAAGGAGTCCTACTCCCGGTGGGAGTAGGACTCCTCCCTGCGCCTCCCACCTGGCCGGCCGAACCCCCTGCCCCTGGCCTTTATATACGGGGGCAGGGGGCACCCCAAGACACACAAGTTAATCGCTCCTTAGCCGTGTGCGGTGCCCCCTGCCACCAAATTCCACCTTGATCATACCGTTACAGTGCTTAGGTGAAGCCCTGCGTCGGTAGTACATCAAGATCGTCACCACGCCGTCGTGCTGACGGAACTCTTCCTCGACGCTTTGCTAGATCGGAGCCCGAGGAACGTCATCGAGCTGAACGTGTGCTAAGAACTCGGAGGTGCCGGAGTAACGGTGCTTGGATCGGTCGGATCGGGAAGAAGACGTACGACTACTTCCTCTACGTTGTGTGATCGCTTCCGCAGTCGGTCTGCGTTGGTACGTAGACAACACTCTCCCCTCTCGTTGCTATGCATCACCATGATCTTGCGTGTGCGTAGGAAATTTTTTGAAATTACTGCGTTCCCCAACAGTGGTATCAGAGCCTGGTTTTTATGGCTTGATGTTATATGCACGAGTAGAACACAAGTGAGTTGTGGGCGATACAAGTCATACTGCCTACCAGCATGTCATACTTTGGTTCGGTGGTATTGTTGGACGAGACGATCCGGACCAACCTTACGCGTACTCTTACGCGAGACCGGTTCCCTCGACGTGCTATGCACACAGATGGCTTGCGGAAGACTGTCTCTCCAACTTTAGTTGAACCAAGTGTGACTACGCCCGGTCCTTGAGAAGGTTAAAACGGAGTCTATTTGACGAACTATCGTTGTGGTTTTGATGCGTAGGTGAGATGAGTTCTTGCTTAAACCCGTAGCAGCCACGTAAAACTTGCAACAACAAAGTAGAGGACGTCTAACTTGTTTTTGCAGGGCATGTTGTGATGTGATATGGTCAAAGCATGATGCTGATTTTATTGTATGAGATGATCATGTTTTGTAACCGAGTTATCGGCAACTGGCAGGAGCCATATGGTTGTCGCTTTATTGTATGCAATGCAATCGCGATGTAATGCTTTACTTTATTACTAAGCGGTAGTGATAGTCGTGGAAGCATAAAGATTGGCGAGACGACAACGATGCTACGATGGAGATCAAGGTGTCACGCCGGTGACGATGGTGATCATGACGATGCTTCAGAGATGGAGATCACAAAGCACAAGATGATGATGGCCATATCATATCACTTATATTGATTGCATGTGATGTTTATCCTTTTATGCATCTTATCTTGCTTTGATTGATGGTAGCATTATAAGATGATCTCTCACTAAATTATCAAGAAGTGTTCTCCCTGAGTATGCACCGTTGCAAAAGTTCTTCGTGCTGAGACACCACGTGATGATCGGGTGTGATAGGCTCTACGTTCAAATACAACGGGTGCAAAACAGTTGCACACGCAGAATACTCAGGTTATACTTGACGAGCCAAGCATATACAGATATGGCCTCGGAACACGGAGACCGAAAGGTCGAGCGTGAATCATATAGTAGATATGATCAACATATTGATGTTCACCATTGAAAACTACTCCATTTCACGTGATGATCGGTTATGGTTTAGTTGATTTGGATCACGTAATCACTTAGAGGATAAGAGGGATGTCTATCTAAGTGGGAGTTCTTAAGTAAATTAACTGAACTTAAAAATTATCATGAACTTAGTCCTGGTAGTATCTTGCAAATCATGTTGTAGATCAATAGCTCGCGTTGTTGCTTCCCTATGTTTATTTTGATATGTTCCTAGAGAAAATTATGTTGAAAGATGTTAGTAGCAATGATGCGGATTGGATCCGTGATCTGAGGTTTATCCTCATTGCTGCACAGAAGAATTATGTCCTTGATGCACCGCTAGGTGACAGACCTATTGCAGGAGCAGATGCAGACGTTATGAACGTTTGGCTAGCTCAATATGATGACTACTTGATAGTTTAGTGCACCATGCTTAACAGCTTAGAATCGGGACTTCAAAGACGTTTTGAACGTCATGGACCATATGAGATGTTCCAGGAGTTGAAGTTAATATTTCAAGCAAATACCCGAGTTGAGAGACATGAAGTCTCCAGCAAGTTCTATAGCTAAAAGATGGAGGAGAATCGCTCAACTAGTGAGCATGTGCTCAGATTGTCTGGGTACTACAATCGCTTGAATCAAGTGGGAGTTAATCTTCCAGATAAGATAGTGATTGACAGAATTCTCTAGTCATCATCACTAAGTTAGTAGAACTTCGTGATGAACTATAATATGCAAGGGATAACGGAAACAACTCCCAAGCTCTTCGTGATGCTGAAATCAACGAAGGTAGAAATCAAGAAAAACATCAAGTGTGGATGGTTGACAAGACCACTAGTTTCAAGAAAAGGGCAAAGGGAAGAAGGGGAACTTCAAGAAGAACGGCAAGCAAGTTGCTGCTCAAGTGAAGAAGCCCAAGTCTGATCCTAAGCCTGAGACTAAGTGATTCTGCTGCAAAGGGACTGATCACTGGAAGCGGAACTACCCCAAGTGATTGGCGGATAAGTAGGATGGCAAAGTGAACAACAGTATATTTGATATACATGTTATTGATGTGTACTATAGTAGTGTTTATAGCAACCCCTCAGTATTTGATGCTAGTTCAGTTGCTAAGATTCGTAACTCGAAACGGGAGTTGCAGAATAAACAGAGACTAGTTAAGGGTGAAGTGACGATGTGTGTTGGAAGTAGTTCCAAGATTGATATGATCATCATCGCACACTCCCCTATACTTTCGGGATTAGTGTTGAACTTAAATAAGTGTTATTTGGTTTTTGCGTTGAGCATGAATATGATTTGATCATGTTTATTGTAATACGGTTATTCATTTAAGTAAAAGAATAAATTGTTGTTCTCTTTACATGAATAAAACCTTATATGGTTACACACCCAATGAAAATAGTTCATTGGATCTCGATCTTAATAATACACATATTCATAATATTGAAACCAAAAGATGCAAAGTTAATAATGATAGTGCAACTTATTTGTGGCACTGCTGTTTAGGTCATATTGGTATAAAGCGCATGAAGAAACTCCATGCTGATGGGCTTTCGGAATCACTTGATTATGAATCACTTGATACTTGCGAACCATGCCTTTTGGGCAAGATGACTAAAACGCCGTTCTCCGGAACAATGGAGCGAGAAAAGATTTATTGGAAATCATACATACTGATGTATGTGGTCCGATAAATATTGCTCGCGACAGGTATCATTATTTTCTGATCTTCACAGATGATTTGAGCAGATATGAGTATATCTACTTGATGAAACATAAGTCTGAAACATTTGAAAAGTTCAAAGAATTTCAGAGTGAAGTGGAAAATCATCGTGACAAGAAAATAAAAGTTTCTACGATATGATCGCAGAGGTAAAATATTTGAGTTACGAGTTTGGTCTTCAATTAAAACAATGTGGAATAGTTTCACAAAATCATGCCACATGGAACACCACAGCATAATGGTGTGTCCGAACGTCATAACCGTACTTTATTGGATATAGTGCAATCTATGATGTATCTTACCGATCTACCACTATCGTTTTGGGGTTATGCATTAGAGACAGCTGCATTCACATTAAATAGGGCACCATCTAAATCCTTTGAGATGACATCGTGTGAACTATGGTTTGGCAAGAAACCTAAGCTGTCGTTTCTTAAAAATTTGGGGTTGCGATGCTTATATGAAAAGGTTTCATCCTGATAAGCTCAAACTCAAACGAAGAAGTGCGTCTTCATAGGATATCCAAAGGAAACTATTGGATAAACCTTCTATCACAGATCCGAAGGCAAGACTTTTGTTGCTAAAATTCGGAAACTTTCTGGAGAAGGAGTTTCTCTCGAAAGAAGTGAGTGGGAGGAAAGTAGAACTTGACGAGGTAACTGTACCTGCTCCCTTATTGGAAAGTAGTACATCACAGAAAAATGTTTCTGTGACACCTACACCAGTTAGTGAGGAAGCTAATGATAATGATCATGAAACTTCAGAACAAGACACTACTGAACCTCGTAGATCAACCAGAGTAAGATCCGCGCCAGAGTGGTACGGTAATCCTGTTCTGGAAGTCATGCTACTAGATCATGATGATCCTACGAACTATGAAGAAGCGATGGTGAGCCCAGATTCCGCAAAGTGGCTTGAAGCCATGAAATCTGAGATATGATCCATGTATGAGAACAAAGTATGGACTTTAGTTGACTTGCCCGATGATCGGCAAGCCATAGAAAATAAATGGATCTTCAAGAGGAAGACGGACGCTGATAGTAGTGTTACTATCTACAAAGCTAGAATTGTCGCAAAAGGTTTTCGACAAGTTCAAGGTGTTGACTACGATGAGATTTTCTCACTCGTATCTATGCTTAAGTCTGTCCGAATCATGTTAGTAATTGCCGCGTTTTATGAAATCTGGCAAACGGATAAACAAAACTGCATTCCCTAATGGATTAATTAAAGAAGAGTTGTATATGATGCAACCAGAAGGTTTTGTCAATCCAAAAGGTGCTAACAAAATGTGCAAGCACCAGCGATCCATCTGTGGACTGGTGCAAGCATCTCGGAGTTGGAATATACGCTTTGATGAGTTGATCAAAGCATATAGTTTTATACAGACTTGCGGTGAAGCCTGTATTTACGAGAAAGTGAGTGGGAGCACTACAACATTTCTGATAAGTATATGTGAATGACATATTGTTGATCGGAAATAATGTAGAATTATTCTGTAAAGCATAAAAGGAGTGTTTGAAAGAAGTTTTTCAAAGAAAGACTTCGGTAAAGCTGCTTACATATTGAGCTTCAAGATCTATAGAGATAGATCAAGACGCTTGATAAGTTTTTCAATAAGTACATACCTTGACAAGATTTTGAAGTAGTTCAAAACGGAACAGTCAAAGAAAAAGTTTCTTGCCTGTGTTACAAGGTGTGAAGTTGAGTAAAGACTCAAAGCCCGACCACGGCAGAAGATAGAAAGAGAATGAAAGTCATTCCCTATGCCTCATTCATAGGTTCTATAAAGTATGCCATGCTGTGTACCGGATCTATTGTATACCCTGCACTGATTTGGCAAGGGAGTACAATAGTGATCTAGGAGTAGATCACTGGACAGTGGTCAGAATTATCCTTAATGAAATAAGGAAATGTTTCTCGATTATGGACGTGACAAAAAGGTCCGTCGTAAAGGGTTACGTCGATGCAAGTTTTTGACACTGATCCAGATGATTCTAAAACTGGATACATGTTGAAAGTGGGAGCAATTAGCTAGAGTAGCTCCGTGTAGAGCATTGTAGACATAGAACTTGCAAAATACTTACGGATCTGAATGTGACAGACCCGTTGACTAAAATTATCTCACAAGCAAAACATGATCACACCTTAGTACTCTTTGGGTGTTAATCACATAGATATGTGAACTAGATTGCTGACTCTAGTAATCCCTTTGAGTGTTGGTCACATGACGATGTGAACTATGGGTGTTAATCACATGGTGATGTGAACCATTGCTGCTAAATCACATGGCGATGTGAACTAGATTATTGACTCTAGTGCAAGTGGGAGACTGAAGGAAATATGCCCTAGAGGCAATAATAAAGTTATTATTTATTTCCTTATATCATGATAAATGTTTATTATTCATGCTAGAATTGTATTAACCGGAAACATAATACATGTGTGAATACATAGACCAACAGAGTGTCACTAGTATGCCTCTACTTGACTAGCTCGTTAATCAAGGATGGTTATGTTTCCTAACCATGAACAAAGAGTTGTTATTTGATTAACGAGGTCACATCATTAGTTGAATGATCTGATTGACATGACCCATTCCATTAGCTTAGCACCCGATCGTTTAGTATGTTGCTATTGCTTTCTTCATGACTTATACATGTTCCTATAACTATGAGATTATGCAACTCCCGTTTACCGGAGGAACACTTTGGGTACTACCAAACGTCACAACGTAACTGGGTGATTATAAAGGAGTACTACAGGTGTCTCCAATGGTAGATGTTGGGTTGGCGTATTTCGAGATTAGGGTTTGTCACTCCGATTGTCGGAGAGGTATCTCTGGGCCCTCTCGGTAATACACATCACATAAGCCTTGCAAGCATAATAACTAAGATGTTAGTTATAAGATGATGTATTACGGAACGAGTAAAGAGACTTGCCAGTAACGAGATTGAACTAGGTATTGGATACCGACGATCGAATCTCGGGCAAGTAACATACCGATGACAAAGGGAACAACGTATGTTGTTATGCGGTCTGACCGATAAAAGATCTTCGTAGAATATGTAGGAGCCAATATGGGCATCCAGGTCCCGCTATTGGTTATTGACCGGAGACGTGTCTCGGCCATGTCTACATTGTTCTCGAACCGTAGGGTCCGCACGCTTAACGTTACGATGGCAGTTATTATGAGTTTATGCATTTTGATGTACCGAAGGTTGTTCGGAGTCCCGGATGAGATCACGGACATGACGAGGAGTCTCGAAAAGGTCGAGACGTAAAGATTGATATATTGGAAGCCTATGTTTGGGCACCGGAAGTGTTCCGGGTGAAATCGGGATTTTTCCGGATTACCGGGAGGGTTACCGGAACCCCCCGGGAGGTAAATGGGCCTATTGGGCCTTAGTGGAAAAGAGAGAAGAGGCAGCCCACACCTGGCCGGCGCCCCCCACCTTTCCCAAGTCCTAATAGGACTAGGAGAGGTGGGCCGGCCCCCTCTTTCTCCTTCTTCCCCAAGAATCCTAGTTGGAATAGGATTGGGGGGAAGGAGTCCTACTCCCGGTGGGAGTAGGACTCCTCCCTGCGCCTCCCACCTGGCCGGCCGAACCCCCTGCCCCTGGCCTTTATATACGGGGGCAGGGGGCACCCCAAGACACACAAGTTAATCGCTCCTTAGCCGTGTGCGGTGCCCCCTGCCACCAAATTCCACCTCGATCATACCGTTACAGTGCTTAGGCGAAGCCCTGCGTCGGTAGTACATCAAGATCGTCACCACGCCGTCGTGCTGACGGAACTCTTCCTCGACGCTTTGCTGGATCGGAGCCCGAGGAACGTCATCGAGCTGAACGTGTGCTAAGAACTCGGAGGTGCCGGAGTAACGGTGCTTGGATCGGTCGGATCGGGAAGAAGACGTACGACTACTTCCTCTACGTTGTGTGATCGCTTCCGCAGTCGGTCTGCGTTGGTACGTAGACAACACTCTCCCCTCTCGTTGCTATGCATCACCATGATCTTGCGTGTGCGTAGGAAATTTTTTGAAATTACTGCGTTCCCCAACACCTATTCCTCGGCTAGATGATATGCTTGATGAATTGAGTGGCTCTACAATATTCTCCAAAATTGATTTGCGTAGTGGATACCATCAAATTCGTATGAAATTGGGGGATGAATGGAAAACAGCATTTAAAACTAAGTTTGGATTATATGAGTGGTTAGTCATGCCTTTTGGGTTAACTATTGGACCTAGTACTTTCATGAGGTTAATGAACGAAGTTTTACGTGCTTTCATTGGACGATTTGTGGTAGTTTACTTTGATGACATATTGATTCATAGCAAATCTTTGGAGGAACATTTGGAACATTTACATGCTGTTTTTATTGCTCTACGTGATGCACGTTTGTTTGGTAACCTTGGAAAGTGCACCTTTTGCACCGACCGAGTATCTTTTCTTGGCTATGTTGTTACTCCACAGGGAATTGAAGTTGATAAAACCAAGATTGAAGCTATTGAGAGTTGGCCGCAGCCCAAAACGGTCACACAAGTGAGGAGTTTCCTTGGCCTCGCTGGTTTCTATAGGCGTTTTATGAGAGATTTCAGCACCATTGCTGCACCTCTCAACGAGCTTACAAAGAAGGATGTGCCTTTTGTTTGGGGTACCGCACAGGAAGAAGCCTTCACGGTATTGAAAGATAAGTTGACACATGCTCCTTTACTCCAACTTCCTAATTTCAATAAGACTTTTGAGCTTGAATGTGATGCTAGTGGAATTGGATTAGGAGGTGTGTTATTACAAGATGGCAAACCTGTTGCATACTTTTCTGAAAAATTGAGTGGGCCTAGTCTGAACTATTCTACTTATGATAAAGAATTATATGCTCTTGTTCGGACCTTAGAAACATGGCAACATTATTTATGGCCCAAGGAATTTGTTATACATTCTGATCATGAATCTTTGAAACACATTAAAAGTCAAGCAAAACTGAACCATAGACATGCTAAATGGGTTGAATTCATTGAGACTTTCCCTTATGTCATTAAACACAAGAAGGGTAAAGAAAATGTTATTGCTGATGCATTGTCTCGTCGTTATACTATGCTTTCACAACTTGACTTTAAAATATTTGGTTTGGAGACCATCAAAGATCAATATGTTCATGATGCTGAATTTAAAGATGTATTGCAGAATTGTAAGGAAGGGAGAACTTGGAACAAGTTCGTTCTCAACGATGGCTTTGTGTTTCGTGCTAACAAGCTATGCATTCCAGCTAGCTCCGTTCATCTTTTGTTGTTGCAGGAGGCGCATGGAGGAGGATTAATGGGACACTTTGGCGTCAAGAAGACGGAGGATATACTTGCTACACATTTCTTTTGGCCAAAGATGAGACGGGATGTTGAGCGTTTTGTTGCTCGCTGCACTACATGTCAAAGAGCTAAGTCACGACTAAATCCTCATGGTTTATATATGCCTTTGCCTGTACCTAGTGTTCCTTGGGAGGATATATCTATGGATTTTGTTTTAGGTTTACCTCGAACAAAGAAGGGGAGGGATAGCATATTTGTTGTCGTGGATAGGTTCTCGAAAATGGCACACTTTATACCATGTCATACAAGCGATGATGCTGTTAATGTTGCTGATTTATTCTTTCGTGAAATTATTCGCTTGCATGGTGTGCCAAATACTATTGTTTCAGATCGTGATACTAAATTTCTTAGCCACTTTTGGAGATGTTTATGGGCTAAGTTGGGGACTAAGCTGCTTTTTAGTACTACTTGTCACCCCCAAACTGATGGACAAACTGAAGTAGTCAATAGAACATTGTCTACTATGCTTAGGGCTGTTTTGAAGAATAATAAGAAAATGTGGGAAGAATGCTTGCCTCATATTGAATTTGCTTATAATCGTTCATTGCATTCTACTACTAAGATGTGCCCTTTTGAAATTGTGTATGGTTTCCTACCTCGTGCACCTATTGATTTGTTGCCTCTTCCATCTTCGAAGAAGGTTAATTTTGATGCTAAAGAATGTTCTGAATTGATTTTAAAAATGCATGAGTTAACTAAGGAAAACATTGAGCGTATGAATGCTAAATATAAACTTGCTGGAGATAAGGGTAGAAAACATGTTGTGTTTGCACCTGGAGATCTTGTTTGGTTACATTTGCGTAAAGATAGATTTCCTAATCTGTGCAAATCAAAGCTAATGCCACGTGCTGATGGTTCTTTTAAGGTGTTAGAGAAAATAAATGATAATGCATATAAACTTGAGCTACCTGCAGATTTTGGGGTTAGTCCCACTTTTAACATTACAGATTTGAAGCCTTATTTGGGTGAGGAAGATAAGCTTCCATCGAGGACGACTTCATTTCAAGAAGGGGAGGATGATGAGGACATCAATACCATTGTTACACCCACAGCCCCTACTGTTACATATACTGGACCAATTACTAGAGCGCGCGCACGCCAATTAAATTACCAGGTACTTCCGTTTCTTGGTAATGATTCTAATGTTCATGAGATTATGATGCTGCCTAAATTGGATACATTTGTTTTGCTTACAAATGAAGGGCCTAGCTTGGAGAAGGATGAACATTGGAGCAAGAACACGCATGGAGTTGATGGCATGCGCAAGGGGATCAAGAACGGAGTTACAAGTGATGATTTCAGGACTTTGAAGCCGCCATAAGGAGTGCATGAAGCCTTGGATGAAATATACGAGATGCCACTTCATAATATTCGTCCATAGGCTATTCTAGGTGCTGCGTCACCTTATTAATGGGCCAGGCCCATGTAATTTCGAAATACTTAAGTATAGGCTATTTTTAGAGTCCGTATGTGTGGGGAAACAAGAGTTAGGGTTGGTTTCGGACCCCACCCTCAAGGGCCACGAAATTCTCCCCCTCTTCCTCCATATATACAGCCCTTAGGGCGTCGTTTAGACTTTGGGTTTTGTTTAGATTAAAAGTTCGCCATAGCTGCAACTTCGCGTACTTCATTTGTGTCCAACGACCAGACCAAGACGTCACAGAACCCCATCTTGATCAATAAAGCTTTCATCTTATATTCGCAATATCCAGATTGCAATCTCAGTTTCTTGCTTGTTCTTCGTTTGCTTGCAGGAAACAGACCCTCATGGTCAGGTTGATCGTGCTCCGGCATGGTCAATAACCCTCGGAAGTTGGTTTAGCGATTGCTAAGGCGCGACGTCTCGCACGTTCGTAATCGGATCGTCAAAGTCGACTCCCACAGAAAACGATAGCCACCATCTCATCGAAACATCAGGACACCTTTGCCTCTATCAATGAGTGAGACCGACAGAGGAGCTACAAGAGCGGCGCTCATGGGAGAAGGCAAGGCAGTGCGGCGTTGGATGGACAGGAGCATCGAGGAGGGCAGGGCGTAGGCGAACCATGGAGGCCGGTGGTGCCATGGTTGTGCGGGTCAGGCGAGCTCACGGTAGGAGGCGCTCGGGCGCGGGGTAGATCTTGGTCGCAGTGGAGGCTGGGTTCTTGCCGGTGGAGGAGGCTGACGGAGAGCGCCGAGGTGGAGGCGACCCGATCCGGCGGCAGGGAGCTCCAGCGGAGTAGGAAGGACGGCGGCGACAACCATGGGGGCTCCTGCTCCTGTTGGGCGATGAAGACAGGCGCAGTGCCCATGGCAGGGGCGGAGGCGCGGCGCCCCGGGTCGTCGGTGTCCGGCAGGGTCGCGGTGGCGGCCTCCGGCAAGGGAGCCGGACGGAGGCGGGGCGATGGCGGCACTGGAGGGACGGGGAGAGGGAGCGATGCGGTAGAGTGGGAGGACGTGACGGGGGGCATGTGTGGTGAGGGTGGATCGGGCACGGCTGGGCCTTAGCCTAGTGGCCAGCTCGGCTGCTACTGGGTCTGAGTGGCCTGCGGCTAAGGAGGCCCAAGAGGCATGGCTTCACCCTTTCTGTCTCCCTTCTAATTTGCTTTAACAGAAAAACAATTAGAGAGGAGAAAAAGAAAGAGAGGGTCAGGGAAAGAATATTTCAGAAAATAAAATATTCTTGGAGCGCCAGAACTTTGCACAAATAGAATAAAATGGTTTGGCAATATTTTACAGATAGAAAATAATTCAAGTTTGAATTAGATTCAAACTTGAGCCATTTTTGAATCCAACCAAAACAAGTCCAAAGGATCTGAAATTTGGCAGAGAGGGTGTAGTAATGGTTTAAGATTAATAGGAAAAGAATGAACATTTTACGGAACAAAATAATGCCACTTGCAATAAGTGGGTGAAATTTGCAAGAAGGAAGAAGTGAAATGGTTTGCACTTGGAGAAAGGGCCTTGGAGGAAAGATCATGGATGCAAAAATAGTTTAGAAATGAGAGGGATTTATAATGCAAGTTTGTTGCGGTTAATTCCAAACTAATGGAATGTTTTATATAGCTCCCTAATAATATTGGGAGTATATGTTCTAAAGAGAAACACCATGTAAATTCCGTCGGTTTAAATGGATCAAAGATCCATACGATTTGATTGTTGAGAAAAAGATGGCATGATGACATGATGCAATGCACATGATGCAAAGATGAATGCAACACAGAAAACAAATCACACAACGAAACTCGGAAACCCTGGAAGGCATCTGAAACTCTGGTCTTGGGGCGTCACAACACTCCACCACTACGAGAGGATCTCGTCCCGAGATCTAGGATGGCACCGGATAGAAAACGAAAGAGGAAGAGGTAAAACAAAGTTGCTTCTTTGACAAACGAGTGAAACCAGAGAACCTTGAGAGGTTAAACAGTTTTGAGAATAGAATACAATGGAGATGAACGAGGTTGAAAACACTCCGTTAGAAAGGAGGAACAAGGAACATTATGGGAACCTTGTAGGTTAAAATACATAAGAAGAGGGTTGCAATGGACAGGAAGTACATGCAAGCACTCCGGATGAAACAAGATGTACAATGAACGATAATGATCAATTACGACAACACTCCAGTTGGAAATGGAAGGTAAAGAATATGAACTTGGCAAAATGAAAGCACTTGGATGAGAGTTCGGTTAGAAGAGGAATGATAGCCACAACACTCCGGTTAAAACAAGATAGAGAAGGAATAAGAATGATAAAATTTGGACAGCACTCCGACTGTAAATGGAAGGAATTCAACATGAACTTGACAAGATAAGATGATACTTGAAAAGAGGACACGACACTCTGGTTGAATGGATAAGCGAAGGAAAGAACATGGTCTTTGACAAAAAAATGGGATGATGGGTTGAAGAGAGCAACATCACAATGCCTCCAGAACAAAAGTAAGAATGAAATCAAAAGAACGGAGGAGAAGACCACATCTTCTACCTCAAATGAGCTTGGAAAGGCATCTTTAGGAGAAGGGTCGAATGGAGTTGTTGGAAATCCAACAACGAAAAGAGTAAGCTTGTTGTGGGCTTATGGAAAACATCTAGAAACTTGAGGTGAGATTCTGCCACTAACGAAAAAACAATAGATTGGATTGATATAAACAAAGAGACGAGAAACTTATTTCACTAGGAGGATAAATAAAGAACTAGGGTCGTTTATAAGCACCATAAATAGCGCGATCCTTAGGGAAAGCTTTAGGTGAAATATAACCTAAGATAACAAAAATGAAGAGATTGATGGGTTGCAAAGGATCTCATGAACGAAATGAAAATTATGGGTTTAAAATATGTCATTCCAGACAACTTGTGAATCATGAAACACGAAGGGAAATTGTCAAGACTGACATAGCACCATCTCAAAAGATGAGATATGAAAGAATTGCTCTTCGGAATGCAAGATGAAGAATGCTTGAACTCTTCAAAACACGACATGTGTTGAACACAATGTTTATTTTAGAGTATATCTTGTCGGATCTTAACTTCAAGAGAAATCTGAAAGAATGAATGAAGAATGAAACAATTCCTTGATGAGCCACCATGTTGAGCCTCTAGAATAAGGAATTGAATTTACTCGATGAAACAAGAATAAGAATTACATTATGCTTATCCTTCACCAATTAAATTGATGACAAGCAATGGATTTGGCATACTACTTATTCTCGTTGAAAGGAATTAAGATAGATATAGCGCAAACTTGAGAAGGACTTTAACGAACCACCGGTATGATTGAAAACAATGGATAAATTAATATGAAAACAAAGGAAGAGAAACCTTGACCAAACCACCATAAGAGTTGAAAAAGAAAGTAGCAAAGGCACAATTCACCGGGAAGAATTTGGGAAACGAATGAAGATACTTGAGGGGATTTAGATACATGAGAATGGAGAGATCATGAACTGATTAGAGGATATTTGAACGATTCACCTGTAAGATTTGGAGAAAGATAGCTACACACTGAGAATGAATAGTTCTGAGATGATGGGCTCCGGAGAATCAAACTGAAAAGACTCTTGAATTGCTCCGGATGGTAGAAAAGAATTCTCACAATCGAAAATAATTATGAGACGATGGCAGGAATCTAGTACCATGAATCTTCACGAGAACAAATATGATTTAAGAGAAACTGTTCTTCGGTCTTCAAAATCCAAGAATGACGACGAGAAACACCACCAAGAATTGTTGAGACACTCTGGAATGATTAAAAGAGGAAAGGTTGAGCCAAAGATGAAAAGAATTTGAAAGATCATGGAGAAGGCAATTGACTGGTGATAACTCATTCTTACGTCAAAATTTGAAATGAATTTGAGAATAACTCCGGAAAAATTAGAAGAGTCAAATAAGATCCTGGGAAAGACCTGTGGGTTAGGGCCCACTCAAAAGAGACACCTTCAAACGATTACTTGAAAGGGAGATTGCACCGGTTGATTTAAATGGCTCGAATGAGCTAACATCCTCAAAAGAACTTGAGCGAATTGAGAATGGAAACTTGAATCTTCTGAGATATCTTCAGCACTCCGGAACACTTGAATAGCGAGAAATGGATGATTAAGAGGTGCACCGGCATGAGAAAACATTTGAAATGAAGAAAAAGATATGATCAACACCGAAAGCTTGAATTGAATCCAACGGAGAAGAAAAGACAACAAAGAATGATGAACTTGAAGCTTCATTAGTATCTTCCTGAGAATCACCGTATAAGAACATTGACGGGAAAGAATGGAGAGACTTCCCATCAATAAAAAGGATACTTGATTAAGAAGTCTGAGTCCTTGAAGAAAAAGGATGGGAGGGTGGGGAAAAAATGCAACTTAGGACGGATGAAACAAACAATGTTCGGAAAACCGAGAGGTGATCTTGCGGATGTTGAAATGATCGGATCCACTTGAAGAGAAACACGTCGGTTGAAAAAAAATTGACATGACAATCTCGATTATCATGAAGGATTAGTATTCACATAGAAGTGTGAGAACACCACTTAGGGGAGGTATGGAAGCAACACTTGACATTGAAGTAACTCGAATACCACAACTCAAAACATAACAAAGGATTGGCTTGCAGGATAAGCTGCAACAAACATATGATAGATCCCATATCGTATCATGTGTCTGTTGGAACAAATTCCTACGTGATACTTGAATTCCCACTTATAAACTCTTGAAACTTTCTGGTTATGCAATCAGGTGTTGGGGATATAGGGGAAGCATAATATCTCACCCAAAACTAGCAAATCCTACTTCCAACTGTATCCATCCTTCAACATATAACCAAGAAACCTTCGGAAATCATTTACCTCAACCTTCGAAAAGCATCCGTTATACAATTTATGGCAATACTCCCGAACTCCCGCCCCAGTATTGGGTAGCGTCGAGGTTATCTCACCAACAACTGCATAAAACAGATTTCCGATGTCGGCGAACTCAGGTATTCCAGAACTGCAACGATAAAATTGTGACGACAATACCTCGGAGCTCAACTCCCCGGGACACTGCCACAACCCCTAAATGTCAGGAGGCACCAAGAACAATGTTCTCGTCACAAAACCATCGGAACGATTCCAAGATACCCGCGTGATCCTAAAAAAAATTCGTGAAATTTGAGGAGAGAAGAGTCAAAACTCTACGTCACGAGGCCTCACCAGAGCAACGAAGGGACTGAGGAGTAAAAAGAATCCTACTCTCCGATATATATAATCCTAAGACTCAAAACATTTTGTTCTAGACACAACAACGTCAGCGTTTCGATCAAGCAAGGGGCTCCTAAGTCGAGGAAGGCTCTGATACCAACTTGTAACACCCGCGATGTGGCTATATCTCCCACGTCTTGGGGCACGACTTAGAGGCATAACTGCATGGTAGGCATGTCGCAAGAGGGGTAATCTTTACACATCCCATGTACTGAGTAAGAAAGGGATAAAGAGTCGGCTTACAATCGGCACTTCACACAATACATAAAGCCATACATCATCCAGAATACAAACAAAGGTCCGATTACGGAACCAAAATAAAGAAAGACAACCCCAAATGCTAGATCCCTGATCGTCCCAACTGGGCTCCACTACTGATCAACAGGAAACGAAACAAAACAACTATCAAGATCTTCATCTATCTTCCACTTGAGCTCGGTTGCGTCACCTGTACTGGCATCATCGGCACCTGCAACTGTTTGGATGTATCTGTGAGCCACGAGGACTCGGCAATCTCACACCCTCGCTATCAAGACTATTTAAGCTTAAAGGTAGGAAAAGGTAGTGAGGTGGAGCTGCAGCAATGACTAAGCATATATGGTGGCTTATGTGACGCCACGAGACCGACGCACCAGGTGTCTTCCAGTTATTTGTTGTTGTTGTATTGTCATTTGCTTGCGTGTTGCATATTGCCATGTCATCATCCGCATTGCATCTGCATTTTTTCAAAACATGCATCCGTATGGGTTACCCAGTTCTCTCCGTTGTCCGTTCTGAGCCCAGCCACACTTGCATGTGCCTGCGTCATGTCCGAAATATTATTTTATAAGTGGCCAGAGAATGTTCTCGGAATGGGTTGAAAGTTGGCATGCAGTGTAGTTATGCTGTTAGTAGGTCGCCTGCCAAGTTTCATCGAATTCGGAGTTCGTTTGATGCCGCAACGGATAACTATAGCGGCAATATAGTCGGTCTAACGTTGGACGTTTTCGGCCTCCGGAAACGATTGCCGGGTTGCTTTCCTCCTCTCTCTTCTCAGTCCAACCACACATTTCACCTTATCCGTCTAACCCTCTTTGCACAATGCATCGACCCCCCTCGCGCGTCGGAAAGCTGGCCCGAACCTGACCCGGACTGTCGCTATCGGTGGGTCCGGATCATCCCCAAACATCTATGATATATCTCCGTTTTCTTAATTGGACTTTCTAACCTATAGTTCCTCGACCGTCCTGTCAGGACCCCGATTCCAGGCCACATCGATCTAGCCGGTAACACTTCATATCACTTTGCGGCCTCACGCACGGTATCCCACGGGTGTCGCCTTACCATGGCCCGGGACCGTTTGCGCCTTTTGGCTCGCGTATATGACAATGTCGCTAGCATCAATATGACCGAGAACCCGGGCCGACATGGCTAGTCGTGAACCCAAAGCGGCACAGACCTATGGAGACAGGCATACATGAATCACATCGAACATGTCGGTCATCAACGAGTGGTTCCGGGATGTAGCACTGGGCTAACAAGACTCCGGGGATCCCGGGCTGTAGCAGGCTAGACAGGACTCCGGAGATCACCGCGTGACATTTCCCCGAAGGGACGGACATAGGGACGAAGTGAAACACATGCCGGCCAGTCAAGTGTCCTGAACAGTAGTGCTGGGCTAGCAGGACTCCGGTGAACCGGGCTGTAGCGGACTACTATGGCTCGAGGAGCACTAGACTACATTTCCCGATAAGAAAGGTTGCGAAGGACAAACAACTAGATTGTCGGATCCCACTCATACCAAGCATTTCAATCATACACACAATATGCCCGATATGAGTACATACAACATGGCATCACAACAAAACTCTACAACTCAAGTACTTTATTTAAAGGCTCCAGGGAGCCATACATAACATATCCATACAGGTAGGGGTCACATGACCCGACACTCAAGTCATACAGTCATACAAGCACATGCGGAAGCAACTAGTCTGAGTACAGACTCTAGAAAGAAAGAAGGCTTCTCGAAGCCTGTCTATCTACATAGGGCCCTCCATGGCCTGGATCACCACCTGGGTGGCTAGTCACTCGTCGACGTCAAGGTCTACGTAAAACCCATCGGAGGGGGCAGTGTTGTCGTCTGAAAACAATAAATAAGCAAACATGAGTACAAAGGTACTCAGCAAGTCTTACATTAGAACCTACTATACATGCTCATTCTCAAGAGGGTGGTGGGGTTTATGCAGCAAGCCAGCTTTGACTCTTGGCTAAGCTATCCTACGGAATCTTTTAGCAAAATAGTTTTCACACACGAGTCCACTACTCACCATCACAATACTCCACCGTGGATCCTCCCTCGTAACCTGCGAGAGGGCCATCCTCGGTACTCACACTTATCTTGAGTCTTTTAGTAGTATCCTTTAACTTGTCTATGAACTGTATATGCAATCAAGTAGTCCTTTACCGCGGACACGGCTATTCGAATAGTTTTATACCCTGCAGGGGTGTACTTCGTCACACATGTTTCCACCACTTAGCGTCTGCACACGAAATGAGCTCGGCAGACTTCAAGCAAAAACCGACGTGGGTGTAGACCATGACCTGACTAACCTCACAAGTCTCTAGTCCAGGGTCATCGCCTATTCAGGTTCCATCCGCAAGGAAATCCGGCCGGGGTGTCCTCAACGGCCCCGAACGATGTGAACAGGGTTCCCGAGACACCAAACGGGTGACTCGGTACACCGTGCCACGGTGTATCTACCGCAACATAGCCCACACCTAGGGTCAGCGCTACGCACGGCCACCAACACATATCCTACAAACACCAGAAACTAGTTGCAACTCCTGGACTGAGGCGAGAGGGGTCAGTAAGTCGAGCGGGGTCATATTTCAGGGCCCAATGTGTGGTAGTAGCTGAATCTTAATTCACGCATACAGAACTCAGTTCTTAGGGACGGCTTCAATGAAACAACCCACCATGTACTCCTACATGGCCTCTCATTGATACCTTTACCAAAACATGTTCAACACATCCCACATATTACTGGCACAAGCATTTCACTCTAGCCCATCACCCAGATGAACCAGACCTGACACAACTCTAAGCATAGCAGGCATAGCAAGGTAGGAATCACAAAACATGGCTCAATCAACTCCTACACATGCTAGTGGGTTTCATCTAGTTACTGTGGCAATGACAGGTCATGCAGAGGATAAGGGTTCAACTACCGTAGCACACAGCAGTTTGAATCGTGTTGTCTTAATGCAGTAAACAAGAGCGGGAGCGAGAACATGGGTTGTATCGGAATGATCAATGGTTGCTTGCCTGATGGAGTGGTAACGGGATACTGCCCTTCAGTTGGATACTCGTGAATATCCTCGGAGGCAGAACCTACCACGAAGAACACAACCGAGCACAATCAACACATGACGATATGCAACAATATGATGCATGCTATGACATGGCAATATGGATGTGCCTTGGCCTAATGCAAGCTAAAATAGAAGGGTAATTGCTTATTTGAACCAAAGGTTCAAGTGTTAGCTCATTTAACTTGATCATATTAGTGCATATCCTTATATTGCATAAACAGCAGGTTTAACTTGTTCTGACATGCATGAAACCAGTACCAATGGATAGCTTGGATTTTTCTGGTAATTTTTCATATATAATTTGTCTCATTTGGAGTTATGGTTGAATTTCTATGAATTTTTGAAGTTTAGGCAATTTTCTGGAATTTTCTATATAAAATTAAATCCAGAAAAAGAGTTATTGCGTCAGCATGACATCACCCTGATGTCAGCAGGTCAACTGGGCGCCTCCAGGTCAAACCTGACCAGTGGGGTCCACTGGTCAGTGACACAATCAACTAACCAAGTTAATTAGCCCTAACTAACTTAGTTAGCCGGGCGGGGCCCGCATGTCAGTGGCCCATCTAATTAGCTAAGTTTATTAACACTAATTAACTAACACTAATGAAGCAGGCGCCTGGGCCCACACATCAGTGAGTCAGGGGGGAATCAACCCAGCCGACCGGGGTCAAAACACGCCGGAGTTGACCCCGGCTCGTCGCCGGCAAGGCCAGAGACGGCGGAGGGGCTCGGAAATCCTCCTCCAGCGACCAAATGGCCAGCGGAGGGCATCTACGCGGAGCTGGGACTCGCCCACATCCATCTGTGCACACGGCAGGGGCTCAGATGGCCCGAGCTCGCCGGAAGCAAGCTCGCGGCGGTGGCCGGAGTTAGGGGCTGGTGCGGGTTAGCGCTAGGGGGCACGGCAGGTCGAACGGGTGGGTGCGTTAGGCTCCTGGGGACGCGTTGAAGACGGTGGTGCGCTCGGACGCGTGCTTGCATGGCCGTAGCCACGACGGCGTCGAGGCTCAACGGCGGCGAGCTTCGGGTGCTCGTGGGGCAACGGCTACGGGGCGAAATCGACGGCGTGGCTAAGGGGAAAAGGACCGGGAGCTCACAGCGGTGCCGTAGGGGTGGCTAGCGGGCTCGGGGGCGACCTTGATGGCGCGAATCGACGGCGAGGAGCTCGGGCGGCCAAGGTTGAAGAAGAGCTCGAAGTCGACGATGCAGGGCTTCCGGCGGGGCGTGGTTTGGTGAGGGGGTCGAGGACGACGTTGCGGAGCTCGTGGGCACAACCGAGGGGCGAGGGGGCGGCTGTGGCCATGGTGGTTCTCGTCGGCGGCGACGGCCGCGTTCTGTGGAAGAGAGGGGGAGAGCCAGAGGAGGGGATGAGCACGGGGGAGGGGAATGAGAGGGCCAGGGGGTGCGTGGCCGTCTCTGTGGCATTGGGAGGGAGCCCGGGAAGCAGAAGGTGGCGCGCGGGGGGGAGGTGGCGCGCGCGCGTGCCGGCGAGCGCCGGGCACACGCCCGCGTCCTTCTGTCCGAGGAGGGGGACGACAGGAGGCAGCGGGGTGGGCTGGGCCGCCAGCTGGAGATGGGCCAGGTAAGTGGCCCATGGCCTTTCCCTCTTTATTTTTTTGTGTTTCTCTATTTCTATTATTCTGTTTTGATTTAGTTTAAATACTAAATCATTTTGTAAAATCCTAAAAATATTTATGGACACTTACTGAAATATTTCAGTGGCCCAAAAAATAGTTCCAACATTATTTGAGCATTTGAATTATTTAATAGTATTTAAATGCCCAAATTCAAATATTTATGAATTAAATCAATGCCCCTTTGTTGACCTAAAATTATATGCACCATTTTTCCCAAGGGTTCTAACCCAAGGCAAAGAGGGTGAACATTTTTGAAGGGCATTTCAGGTTCATTGAATTTATTTTTAGTAAACCCTAGTTGATTTCAGGGGGGGGTGCTGGGGGTTCTGCTTTCCCCATTTCAATTTTCTGATGAAGGTAAACATGATGCACACTCTAATGCATAATCTAGCTAGGGTGTGACAACTCACCCCCACTCAATAGAATCTCGTCCCGAGATTTAGGATCATCTGGGAAGAAGGTGGGGTACTCGAGTCGAAGACGATCCTCCCTTTCCCAAGTGGCTTCTTCCTCGGAATGGTGTGACCATTGAACCTTGAGAAACTTGATATTATGACGTCGAGTGGTACGCTCGGCTTGATCAAGGATACGAACGGGGTATTCCCGATAAAAAAGGTTATCTTGTAAATCAAGCGTTTCGTGGTCCACTCCACGGATAGGATCTGCAAAGCAACGCCTGAGTTGCGAAACGTGGAAGACATCGTGAACTCTGGAAAGATGCGGAGGTAGTTCCAATTGGTAGGCAACTTCTCCTCGTTTGGCAAGAATGCGAAAGGGTCCAATGTAACGAGGAGCCAATTTGCCTTTGATACCAAAACGATGGGTTCCCTTTAACGGGGTAACCCGAAGGTAAGCTTTCTCATCAATTTCAAATGTCATAGGCTTATGTTTACGATCATATTGACTCTTTTGGCGAGATTGGGCTGTTCTCAATTTCTCACGGATAACGCGAACCTGCTCTTCTGCTTCCTGAATCATATCCGGGCCAAAGAGTTGTCTTTCCCCGGTTTCGGACCAGTTAAGAGGCGTTCGACATTTTCGTCCATAGAGAACTTCGAAGGGAGCTTTGCCCAAACTAGCTTGATAGCTATTGTTATAAGCAAACTCTGCGAATGGAAGGCATTTCTCCCAACTCATTCCGAACGAGATAACAGAAGCTCGGAGCATATCTTCCAGAATTTGATTGACTCATTCTACTTGACCACTTGATTGAGGATGGAAGGCGGTGCTAAAGGAGAGATGAGTTCCCATAGCATTTTGGAAACTTTCCCAAAATCGAGAGGTGAAGAGACTTCCACGGTCTGAGTTAATTTCCAATGGGACACCATGAAGAGACACTATTCAGGAGATGTATAGGTCAGCTAGCTGGCTAGCGGTGATACTCTCACGAACAGGTAGAAAATGGGCTACTTTGGAAAGACGATCGATCACGATGAAGATGGCATTATTCCCCCTCTTGGTCCTGGGAAACCCAGTGATGAAATCCATACTGATTTTGTCCCATTTCCATTCAGGAATAGCCAAAGGTTGAAGGGTGCCAGCAGGCCGTTGATGCTCTGCTTTAACACGACGACAAACGTCGCAATTGGCAATGTATTGAGCGATTTCTCTCTTCATCCTAGTCCACCAAAACCTCTGGCGTAGGTCTTGATACATTTTAGTACTACCGGGATGAATGGTGAGAGGGGATTCGTGAGCTTCCTTAAGGATCATCTGGCGTAGATGTTGTTTCTTGGGAACCACCAGGCGGTTCTCAAAGAAGACAGCACCTTGTTCATCCATGGAAAAACATTTAGCTACTCCGCCAGCAATGTTTTCCTTAATCCGGGATATGCCCTTATCACGCTTTTGGGCAGCTATGATTTTATCCATAAGGGTAGGTTTCGCCACCAGAGTAGATAAGAATCCTTGAGGAACAATGTGAAGTTTAAGCTTGCGAAATTCCTCATGGAGAAGTGGTTGACTTTGTTGTAACATCAGGTTGTTACAGTAGGACTTACGACTTAGTGCATCGGCCATGACATTGGCCTTGCCAGGGGTGTAAGTTATTCCTAAGTCGTAATCCGAGATCAGCTCGACCCAACGTCTTTGCCTGAGATTCAAATCTGGTTGGGTGAAGATATATTTCAAGCTTTGGTGATTGGTGAAGATCTCGCAACGATTACCGAGAAGGTAATGTCGCCAGGTTTTGAGTGCATGGACTACAGCTGCAAGCTCTAGATCATGTGTGGGATAATTTTCCTCATGTGGGTGTAATTGCCGTGAAGCATAGGTAATTACCTGATGATCTTGCATGAGTATGCAACCTAGTCCTTGTCGCAAGGCGTCGCAATAGATAATAAAGTCCTTGGAGAAATCTGGTGGTACCAGTACGGGAGCAGATGTCAGGCGTCTTTTCAGTTCCTGAAAACTGAACTCGCACTGTGGAGTCCACTCGAACTTTTTATCTTTCTTGAGGAGTTCAGTTAGAGGTTTAGCAACCTTGGAGAAATTCTCGACGAAGCGGCGGCAATAGCTCGCTAGGCCAAGGAAACTCCAAACTTGCTTGACCGTTTCAGGTGGAGTCCAATCAAGGACGGCTTGAACTCGCTCGGGATTGACAGCAATACCCTTACCAGAGATTACATGGCCTAGATAGGTCACTTCTGACAACCAAAATTCACACTTGGAGAATTTGGCATAAAGGCGATGCTCTCGAAATTTCATCAATACCAGCCTTAGATGTTCAGCATGTTCCTCTTCATTCTTGGAGTAGATGAGTATGTCATCAAGGTATACTACGACGAATTTGTCCAAGTACTCCATGAAAACCGAGTTCATTAACCGGGAGAAAGTGGCCGGGGCATTGGTTAAACCGAAGGACATGACGGTGTACTCGTATTGGCCATAACGAGTAACAAAGGCCGTTTTGGGAATGTCCCCGTTTCTGATTTTGATTTGATGGTAGCCCAGCCTCAAATCCATCTTGGAGAAGACTGAGGATCCAGCGAGCTGATCATACAGGTCGTTGATCCTGGGAAGCGGGTATTTGTTCTTGATGGTGACCATATTGACAGGTCGGTAATCCACAACCATTCGATCCGTTCCATCCTTCTTCTTGACGAAGAGGACGGGGCAAGCCCAAGGAGAGGAGCTAGGACGGATGAACCCTTTGTTCAAGGACTCATCGAGTTGGTTCTTAAGCTCGGCTAGTTCTAAGGGTGCCATCTTGTAGGGTCTTCTAGCAATTGGAACGGTTCCTGGAACAAGGTCTATCACAAACTCGACATCCCGGTCAGGTGGAACACCTGGTAGTTCTTCCGGAAACACATCCGGGAAGTCTCGGACTACCGGAACGTCCTCAAGGTCTGGAAGGGGGTTGGCATTGAGAGAGTAAAGTTGGCGCTTGGCCACTCGAGTTAAGACATTAACTGTCTTGCCCGAGGGATGAGTAAGTTGAACGTTCTAGTGGCACAATCGATCTTGGCATAATGAGCCGACATCCAGTCCATACCCAAGATGATGTTTATGTCGGAGGACTTGAGAGCTATTAAAGATGCGAGGAAAACAAGCCTATCGACAAGAATTTTGTTCCCATGGCTTACCTTAGAAGTTTGCCATTTGGAACCGAGAGTTTGAATTACCATGGAAGTGGGCATGTCACAGAATGTCGTGTTATGCAACCGAGCATAATTCTCGGATATGAATGAATGAGATGCTCCAGTATCGAAAAGAACAGATGCCGGATGGCAGTTAACAAGGAGCGTACCAAGGACGACGTTGGGATCCTCATGAGCCTCTTCGGCTGAAACATAGTTGACATGGCCACGTGCAGTACTGGCCGGCTTGGCGTAGAAAGTCTTTCCCGCGGGCTTACCACGGCCAACGGACTTTCCAGCTTGATTGGGGTTGTTCTGGGGACACTCTCGACTATAGTGACCCGGTTCTCCACACTTGAAGCATGTTACCACAGTGGGGCGTGGAGCAACATTAGCAGCGGGGCCACCATAGGGCTTGGGCGGTGAAATTGCTGGTTGGGACGAGGTGCCTCAAAGGATGGCCTCGGGGTGAATCTGGGTGGCAGTGCGGTGCTTGGAATCCACACCCGGCGCTTCTGAGCTCCAGAGCCGGATGAAGACCCAAAATCACGGGAGTGCTTGCTTGAAGCGTCATAATCAGTCTGGCCTGTCTCAGCACTGATAGCTTTATTGACCAGCTTCTGGAAGGATGTGCACTCGTGCAGACGGAGATCGCGGCGAAGCTCAGGGCTAAGTCCCTTGCGGAACCTTGCCTGCTTCTTGGCGTCAGTAGAAACCTCTTCAGGAGCATAGCGTGCCAGGTTCCCAAATTCTCGGCTACATGCATCCACAGTCAGCCTTCCTTGGGTGAAGTTGCAGAACTCCTCCCTCTTGCGATCCATGAGACCTTCCGGAATGTGATGCTCACGGAAAGCCTCGCTGAACTCAGCCCAGGTAGTGATTTGGCCGACCGGGCGCATAGCTTCGTAGTTTTCCCACCAATGGCTAGCGGGGCCCTCGAGATGATAAGCAGCATAGGTAACCTTCTCGGCTTCGGCTACGTTGGCAGAACGTAGCTTGTGGGTGATGCTGCGAAGCCAATCATCCACGTCGAGGGGCTCGACGGAATGGTTAAACTTTGGTGGGTACAGCTTGATAAAGTCATTCATTGACACCAGGTCATTTCGTGGGTGGCATGCAGTGTGCAGTGTTCTGCTCAATCCGCTCCAGCAGGCGGTTGGTCTCATGCTTGTTCCTTTCCGCCTCCAGCATCACTTCGGCCAGGGAAGGCGGGTGAGGCAAATTTTCACCTCTAGCTGCATTGGCTTCCCCCTGCTCCGGGGCAGCAGGGTTGCCGCGGGTGTTGACCATCCTAGGAGGAAAACAAGACAACGGTTTAGACAAGGATGGCTCAAACTTAACAGGGAAGTGCAGAATGTAAAGGATAACACGGAATGCAGAGATGGTCATTCGTATGCCATGGTAATATAAAACTGCCATATATACACCAACAGTCATACTCGTCATACATAGTTTAGTACAAGCCCATGCTACAGTACAACTATGAAGGTAGACGTTACATCTCATCGGAGGCATTCCGAGTCCCTATACATTATTTGTCTACACCTCCGGAATCGATTACACACCAAGTCGTATTCCACAAGTCACACAGGACAGTGGGGATACAACTACTACAATACTAGTGGTACTACTACTAACTCAGATAGCTCCGTAGTAGTCCTCATAGAAGTCACCTCCATAGCCTGGAAGTTCAACGTGATCATCCGGAAACAGACGGTCCTGAGGAGCCTGTGGACCATAGGGGCTAGGATGAGGTCTTGGACCGACAAACGGTGGCCTGCGGGGACCAAGGGGTGGGGTGATGCTTCCCACATCACGCTAATCCACCATGTCTGGCAGAGCTGCTCTCACAGGATACAGATCCCTGGTATCCATACATCCAGCTTGCACCGCGGATGCAAACCGAGTCAATGTGGCCCAATGATCAGCACGAGTATTAAAGAGCTCCAGCCTCAAGGCCCGATTCTCTCGGTCCTTATCTTCGAGCATCTCAGCGGTGGTACGAGTTAATGAGTCCTCCTGAGTGGAGTCAGCATAGATAGCCTGAAGATACCCCTGCGCTCCCGGAAGTGAAGCTGGCATGTAACGGAAGTCAGTGTTCCGAAGCAGGCCAGTCCGGACTCGCAAGATGGTCATCATGGAATAGGCAGCATCCTGCACAACCATCTCAATGGTAACTCCGAGTCCATAGGAACAGTGAAGGGGCTCGGTAGATCCAGGATAGGAAGGAAATATCCTGACGGTGCAGAAATACTGGCTTTGATTAAAGTCGTGGAACTGCTCTTCAACAGTGTATTCGGGATACCAACGGTATCCTGTCTCGATCATGACCCGGACCAACATAGCAGTATGACCGGGCACGTCGAGGCACCTCGTCAGGCGAACCACCTGATTTTGAGAATTGTTGGCCATCTGAAAGCACAACCACAAGACAAAGACATCAGAATTCCTAGGGAAAATTGGATAGCATAACGGCTGTAAATGCTCAGAAAAAGATTTGAGACATCCACAACAGTTCACAATACCGCTCACCAGCATCATATCAAGGTTCTGATTCAAATAGCAACGTACTAAAATAGTAGAAACTAGACTGGAACTCGTAGCAATAATCCTATAAACTACTACAGATTAGTAACACGTTAACCTGATAGAAGAAGAGAGCCTAGTCCTTAACCCACGTTGATTGAGAAGAGAATGACTCGGATCAGAAGCATAGGTAAAGGAGTAAAAGAACCTTACATTCCCTCCCACAATCAATTCCCTTACATATAACTAAAGCATTTCTAGACTCGACATCGACCAGTTTGGCTGAACGAACCTACAGGCAGTCCGGCTCTGATGCCAACGCTGTCAGGACCCCGATTCCAGGCCACATCGATCTAGCCGGTAACACCTCATATCACTTTGCGGCCTCACGCACGGTATCCCACGGGTGTCGCCTTACCATGGCCCGGGACCGTTTGCGCCTTTTGGCTCGCGTATATGACAATGTCGCTAGCATCCATATGACCGAGAACCCGGGCCGACATGGCTAGTCGTGAACCCAAAGCGGCACAGACCTATGGAGACAGGCATACATGAATCACATCGAACATGTTGGTCATCAACGAGTGGTTCCGGGCTGTAGCACTGGGCTAACAGGACTCCGGGGATCCCGGGCTGTAGCAGGCTAGACAGGACTCCGGAGATCACCGCGTGACATTTCCCCGAAGGGACAGACATAGGGACGAAGTGAAACACATGTCGGCCAGTCAAGTGTCCTGAACAGTAGTGCTGGGCTAGCAGGACTCCGGTGAACCGGGCTGTAGCGGACTACTATGGCTCGAGGAGCACTAGACTACATTTCCCCATAAGAAAGGCTGCGAAGGACAAACAACTAGATTGTCGGATCCCACTCATACCAAGCATTTCAATCATACACACAATATGCCCGATATGAGTACATACAACATGGCATCACAACAAAACTCTACAACTCAAGTACTTTATTTAAAGGCTCCAGGGAGCCATACATAACATATCCATACAGGTAGGGGTCACATGACCCGACACTCAAGTCATACAGTCATACAAGCACATGCGGAAGCAACTAGTCTGAGTACAGACTCTAGAAAGAAAGAAGGCTTCTCGAAGCCTGTCTATCTACATAGGGCCCTCCATGGCCTGGATCACCACCTGGGTGGCTAGTCACTCGTCGACGTCAAGGTCTACGTAAAACCCATCAGAGGGGGCAGTGTTGTCGTCTGAAAACAATAAATAAGCAAACATGAGTACAAAGGTACTCAGCAAGTCTTACATTAGAACCTACTATACATGCTCATTCTCAAGAGGGTGGTGGGGTTTATGCAGCAAGCCAGCTTTGACTCTTGGCTAAGCTATACTACGGAATCTTTTAGCAAAATAGTTTTCGCACAAGAGTCCACTACTCACCATCACAATACTCCATCGTGGATCCTCCCTCGTAACCTGCGAGAGGGCCATCCTCGGTACTCACACTTATCTTGAGTCTTTTAGTAGTATCCTTTAACTTGTCTATGAACTGTATATGCAATCAAGTAGTCCTTTACCGCGGACACGGCTATTCGAATAGTTTTATACCCTGCAGGGGTGTACTTTGTCACACATGTTTCCACCACTTAGCGTCTGCACACGAAATGTGCTCGGCAGACTTCAAGCGAAAACCGACGTGGGTGTAGACCACGACCTGACTAACCTCACAAGTCTCTAGTCCAGGGTCATCGCCTATTCAGCTTCCATCCGCAAGGAAATCCGGCCGGGGTGTCCTCAACGGCCCCGAATGATGTGAACAGGGTTCCCGAGACACCAAACGGGTGACTCGGTACACCGTGCCACGGTGTATCTACCGCAACATAGCCCACCCCTAGGGTCAGCGCTATGCACGGCCACCAACACATATCCTACAAACACCAGAAACTAGTTGCAACTCCTGGACTGAGGCGAGAGGGGTCAGTAAGTCGAGCGGGGTCATATTTCAGGGCCCAATGTGTGGTAGTAGCTGAATCTTAATTCACGCATACAGAACTCAGTTCTTAGGGACAGCTTCAATGAAACAACCCACCATGTACTCCTACATGGCCTCTCATCGATACCTTTACCAAAACATGTTCAACACATCCCACATATTACTGGCACAAGCATTTCACTCTAGCCCATCACCCAGATGAACCAGACCTGACACAACTCTAAGCATAGCAGGCATAGCAAGGTAGGAATCACAAAACATGGCTCAATCAACTCCTACACATGCTAGTGGGTTTCATCTAGTTACTGTGGCAATGACAGGTCATGCAGAGGATAAGGGTTCAACTACCGTAGCACACAGCAGTTTGAATCGTGTTGTCTTAATGCAGTAAACAAGAGCGGGAGCGAGAACATGGGTTGTATCGGAATGATCAATGGTTGCTTGCCTGATGGAGTGGTAACGGGATACTGCCCTTCAGTTGGATACTCGTGAATATCCTCGGAGGCAGAACCTACCACGAAGAACACAACCGAGCACAATCAACACATGACGATATGCAACAATATGATGCATGCTATGACATGGCAATATGGATGTGCCTTGGCCTAATGCAAGCTAAAACAGAAGGGTAATTGCTTATTTGAACCAAAGGTTCAAGTGTTAGCTCATTTAACTTGATCATATTAGTGCATATCCTTATATTGCATAAACAGCAGGTTTAACTTGTTCTGACATGCATGAAACCAGTACCAATGGATAGCTTGGATTTTTCTGATAATTTTTCATATACAATTTGTCTCATTTGGAGTTATGGTTGAATTTCTATGAATTTTTGAAGTTTAGGCAATTTTCTGCAATTTTCTATATAAAATTAAATCCAGAAAAAGAGTTATTGCGTCAGCATGACATCACCCTGATGTCAGCAGGTCAACTGGGCGCCTCCAGGTCAAACCTGACCAGTGGGGTCCACTGGTCAGTGACACAATCAACTAACCAAGTTAATTAGCCCTAACTAACTTAGTTAGCCGGGCGGGGCCCGCATGTCAGTGGCCCATCTAATTAGCTAAGTTTATTAACACTAATTAACTAACACTAATTAAGCAAGCGCCTAGGCCCACACGTCAGTGAGTCAGGGGGGGAATCAACCCAGCCGACCGGGGTCAAAACACGCCGGAGTTGACCCCGGCTCGTCGCCGGCAAGGCCAGAGACGGCGGAGGGGCTCGGAAATCCTCCTCCGGCGACCAAATGGCCAGCGGAGGGCATCTACACGGAGCTGGGACTCGCCCGCATCCATCTATGCACACGGCAGGGGCTGAGATGGCCCGAGCTCGCCGGAGGCAAGCTCGCGGCGGTGGCCGGAGTTAGCGGCTGGTGCGGGTTAGCGCTAGGGGGCACGGCAGGTCGAACGGGTGGGTGCGTTAGGCTCCTGGGGACGCGTTGAAGACGGTGGTGCACTCGGACGCGTGCTTGCACGGCCGCAACGGCTACGGGGCGAAATCGACGGCGTGGCTAAGGGGAAAAGGACCGGGAGCTCACAGCGGTGCCGTAGGGGTGGCTAGCGGGCTCGGGCGCGACCTTGACGGCGCGAATCGACGGCGAGGAGCTCGGGCGGCCGAGGTTGAAGAAGAGCTCGAAGTCGACGATGCAGGGCTTCCGGCGGGGCGTGGTTCGGTGAGGGGGTCGAGGACGACGTTGCGGAGCTCGTGGGCACAACCGAGGGGCGAGGGGGTGGCTGTGGCCGTGGTGGTTCTCGTCGGCGGCGACGGCCGTGTTCTGTGGAAGAGAGGGGGAGAGCCAGAGGAGGGGATGAGCACGGTGGAGGGGAATGAGAGGGCCAGGGGGTGCGTGGCCGTCTCCGTGGCATTGGGAGGGAGCCCGGGAAGCAGGAGGTGGCGCGCAGGGGGGGAGGTGGCGCACGCACGTGCCGGCGAGCGCCGGGCACACGCCCGCGTCCTTCTGTCCGAGGAGGGGGACGACAGGAGGCAGCGGGGTGGGCTGGGCCGCCAGCTGGAGATGGGCCAGGTAAGTGGCCCATTGCCTTTCCCTCTTTATTTTTTTGTGTTTCTCTATTTCTGTTATTCTGTTTTGATTTAGTTTAAATACTAAATCATTTTGTAAAATCCTGAAAATATTTATGGACACTTACTGAAATATTTCAGCGGCCCAAAAAATAGTTCCCACATTATTTGAGCATTTGAATTATTTAATAGTATTTAAATGCCCAAATTCAAATATTTATGAATTAAATCAATGCCCCTTTGTTGACCTAAAATTATATGCACCATTTTTCCCAAGGGTTCTAACCCAAGGCAAAGAGGGTGAACATTTTTGAAGGGCATTTCAGGTTCATTGAATTTATTTTTAGTAAACCCTAGTTGATTTCAGGGGGGGTGCTGGGGGTTCTGCTTTCCCCATTTCAATTTTCTGATGAAGGTAAACATGATGCACACTCTAATGCATAATCTAGCTAGGGTGTGACACGTCCGATTTTAATCAGATGATCCAAACTCTTCTCCTTTCCATATATAGTACACCCATAGTCTAATTTGAGACCAAACCCTAAAACCTAGGGATCTGTTCCATCCATTCTGTGCCCGCCGCCGCCACACTCCCGCATCCACCTCGGAATCCTCCTAGATCGGATCAATCCAACTGACCAGCGCTACATCGCCTCCTCCTCCATCCTCTGCTGCTCCCTCGCTCAACCCCCCTGCATCCTCTCGTGCTTCCTGCGTGCCGCTGCGAGCAGCACCAGTGCCTGCATCATCATCAGCCTTCGGCCCTGGAGCTGCCTTCGTCCGCGAGCACTCGAGGCCCCATCCTCCTGAGCACACCTGCGAGTGCAGGTCCGAACCCCGCCGTCCTCGTCTTCTCGCACGGCCAACCACCTCAACAGCGACCTCTAGGACCACCGCCGCGCCCTGCTTCTTCCTCCTCCTCAAGGAGATGCCCCTTGCTTCGAGCTCCAGCGCTACAAGGCCCGCCTTCTGCAGTTCGTCGTTGCCGGAGTTCCCCACCACTAGCAGGTTGCCACACCTCTTCTTCGTCCCCTCCTTCCTATATCTCTCTCTCATCGGACTCCCTGTGTCTCCTCTGTAACAGAGCCATCGCCTGAGAGGCTCCGCGTCCGCTGCCACCTTGAACCAACGCCGCCGCGCCCAAGCTCCTCCGTCCGTGCTGTCGTTTGCCCAGATTCGGCGCCAGCTGACCGGATCCACCCATCTTCGTGTTCCCGACGCTGCCAAAGCCCCAAGTTCCCGCGTTGTCGTCCTGCATCAAGCCGCAGCGCCTGTGCCGCCCACCAAGTTCCCTGCTTCACCCGCTGCCGCCTGCTTCATTTTGGTCAAGCAGAGCGCTCGCCCGGGCCGTTGATGAGTAGCCCTGCTGCGTGGGCTGCCTTAGCCACAGCGCCTCCCTGGCCCAACTCCAGATTCGGCCTCAAGGCCCGATGTGAGCAGCTCCTCTCTGTTGACCCAGCAAGTTTCGGCCCGTGTCATGTTATTTTTTTCCCTTATGCGAATTTAGCATTTATCCAGGTTTTACCAGTTTTGTAGAAAAACCCTCCATGTTCATGCATTAATAATTCACAAACCGTGAATCGGATTAAAATGTTTTAAATATGTAAAATGACTAGAATTTCATCTAGTTTCATAATATCCAACTTTTATCCATGTTTAAAATGTTTAAACTGTTGTTTGCATTTATTTGCTCATATGCCATGTTAAAATGCTTTATTTCATAACTAATTAACCATAGCTCCGAATTTAATAAACTTTATAAGTAAATGGGGTAGAAAAATGCCTAGTTTAACATGGTGGCTTTACTTTGCATGTTTAAAAAACGCTAAAATATGTTTTAGGGCAGAACAGTACCTAATCCAAATTTCGCACATGAGGATTTACCGGGATTGTTGTTTGTTGTTCTGGCCTCATTTAAACTTGTCTAGATAGGTAGTTTTCATATGCTTCACCCCTTTCCATGCTAAAAAACATTTAATGTTGTTGAGTACTTAAATGAGAGAGAACTAAATAATTGATGTGGTGTTCCATAAATATGCAACTCGTTGCATATTGAGCTCCACTTAACTTGTAGTTTTGCTTGTGCACTTTGCGATGCCATGCCTCTTTAAACCGGACATGCATCATACTTGGTTGTGCATCATGCCATGTTATGTTTGGTTGTTTACTATGTTGCTTGCTTCTTTTTGGGTTGCTTCTCTCGTTAGCTTCGGTTTCGTTTCGGAGTTATGAGGATCCATTCGACTCTGTCAGTTTGTCTTCTTCATGGACTCGTTCTTCTTCCTTGCGGGATTTCAGGCAAGATGACCATACCCTCGAAATCACTTCTATCTTTGCTTGCTAGTTGTTCGCTCTATTGCTATGCCGATGATACCAGTGCAGATGACGCAACTGAGCTCAAGTGGGAGCTCGATGAAGATCATGTTCGCTGTGTTGTTTCGTTTCCAGTTGATCAGTAGTGGAGCCCAGTTGGGACGATCAGGGATCTAGCATTTGGGGTTGTCTTCTTTTATTTTGGTTCCGTAGCCGGACCTTGATTGTATTGTGGATGATGTATGTTTAACTTGTATTTGTGTGAAGTGGCGATTGTAAGCCAACTCTTTATCCCTTCCTTATTCAGTACATGGAATGTGTAAAGATTACCCCTCTTGCGACATGCCTACCATGCGGCTATGCCTCTAAGTCGTGCCCCGACACGTGGGAGATATAGTCGTATTGTGGGTGTTACATGGGATGCGGAGGAAAGCCTCACACACCACAATGAATGCTGCAATGTTGTGGAAAGAGTTGGGAGCTAGATCATGGAAATCTAGCCCGTAATAAAACATGAGTCCGAGGACGAAAGGGTGGAGAGGAAACCCTAGCCCATGGACGAAATGGGGGATAAACACCACCCTCTCATTGGGGTTCAGGTTGGGGACAATTTTCCCCTTGGCCGGAAGTCTATGAGCGATTTCCTTCGCCAGATACCTGGCCTCCCGAAGCTTGGTGATGTCCTTCTCCTTGACGGAGGAGGCCATCCATTTGCCTTGTGCTCCAGATCCGGACATTGTTGGAAGTTATTTCTTGAGGCGGAAAGGGTGAGGACTTGGGCGCTGGAGCTCAACAGTGGGTAGGTGCAAAGAAAGAAGGTGTGGGTGAAAGAAGGGAATCCTTATACCATTATAAAGATGGTGGATATCAAGCGCCTCCCCACTCGCCTTAAAACTCGCCTGTTCCCAAGGGCTGTGTGAACGGCGCGGTTGGATTACCCGCACCCGTATTGATGAGAATCCCGTGATAGGGGGACACGATCTCTACTTTGATGAGACATGCCAATAAAGCCGCCTCTCAAAATATGGAGCAACATGCCAAAAAATGGTTCGAAATAATGACCGAGAGGTGATGTAGTGTTACGTTGAAAAAAGTTGTCAGCGGATTGGACTCGTGAAATATTATATTCTCTGTAGTGGTGTGTGGAACTTGTTTTCTAGATCCGGATACGATCTTTATGTTCGGAAACTGTGTCAGAGTATTCAGAGGGGGAACCCGCCATGCAATGCCGAAGACCGTTTATGTGCCGGACACCTCGTCGTTGAATCCTGGTTCAGGGGCTACTGAGGGAGTCCTAGACTAAGGGATCCTCGGGCATCCGACCTGTTGGACATGGGTCGGACTATTGGGCCATGAAGATACAAGATGGAAGGCTTTCTCCCGTGTCTGGATAGGACTCTTCTTTGCATGGATGGCAAGCCAGGCGGTCGGATATACTATTTCCTTTCTATGTAATCGACTTTGTATAACCCTAGTCCCCTCCAGTGTCTATATAAACTGGAGGGTTGGTCCGTAGAGAAACTGGACAATCATAATCAGATAGGCTAGACTTCTAGGGTTTTAGCCATTACGATCTCATGGTAGATCAACTCTTGTAACCCCCTACTCATCAATATTAATCTAGCAGTACGTAGGGTTTTACCTCCATCGAGAGGGCCCGAACCTGGGTAAACATTGTGTTCCATGTATCCTGTTACCATCAACCTCAGACACACAGTTCGGGACCCCCTACCCGAGATCCGCCGGTTTTAACACCGACAACGAGGAAGCCCAGAAGCTTGCCAGAGGGAACACCAAACACGCACTTCTCCGGATTGAGCCGCGGTCCACCTAGCACAGGCTGGTGAAAGTCTCCTCCAGGTCCTGGATAAGGATTCTTGCCTCCCGTTATTTTACCACGATGTCGTTGATGTAGGCTTCATCGTTTCTCCCTAGCTACTGGCCCAGGGAGACATGCATCAGCCGCTGGAAGGTCGCCCAAGCATTGCATAGCCCGAACGGCATGCAGGTGTAGCAGTATACCGCACATGGGGTCAAGAAGGCCGTCTTCTCCACGTCTTCCACCACCATCTTGATCTGGTGGTAACCCGAGAGTGCGTCCAGGAAACATAGCAGGTTGCACTAGGCGGTGGAGTCGACGATCTGGTTGATGCGCGGGAGTGGGAACGGGTTTTGTGGGAGACTTTGTTGAGGTTGGTGAAGTCGACACACATGTGTTCCTTCCCACCTTTGTTGGGCATGATGACGGGGTTCGCCAGCCATTCCGAGTACCGGACCTCGCGAATGACACCTTCTGCTTGTAGTTTGCGAGTTTCCTGGATGATGAAGGACTGCTTCTCCTTGGACTGTCGCGCGCCTTCTACTTCACAGGGCGCACATTGGGGAACACCCTTAAGCGGTGTCTGATTACCCCCCTTGGGACCCCTACCAGCTGCTTGGGCTCCTAGGCGAATACCTCCTTGTTTGCGCGCAGGAACTTCACCAATGACTCCTCGTGGTCCGGGTCGAGGTTAGCGCCTATGGTAAGGTGGCTCCCGAGGATCCATCCTCCTCGACCGGCACTTGCTTCCTTTCGGCCCAGTCCTAAGTGAACAACTGCTTATTTTTCACCAGCGCAGATCCCTTAGCTCCTGGGGCGGCTCCGTCTGTCGAGCACGCTGCTGCGGCGGCCCTGAAGGCGAGCTTGAGGGCCGTTAGAGCCTCGTTGGTGTCTCCATCCACGGTGAGGACGCCGCTGCTGCCCGGCATCTTTATGAGGTTCTAGGCTGGATGGGTCGCTGCCATGAACTGAGCCAGGGTAGGGTACGCGAGGATGGCGTTGTATGGGAGGCCGATGCGGGCGATGTCAAAGTCGATCAGCTCGGTGCGCTAGTTGTCCCGGGTATCAAAGGTGACCGAGAGGCATATTTGCCCCACGGGGCTAGTGGATCCGGTACCGACTCCGGAGAAAGGCTTGGTGGGAGGGAGTCAGCCGTACGGCACGTGAAACAAGCCAAAATCGTCCACAGAGAGCACATTGAGGCTAGCAACACCGACGATGAGGGTCTTGCTATTGGCGATGTTGCAGATGGTGGGTGCGTAGAGCATCGGGAGTGCGCCCGAGCCTGCAATGGTAGCGGGGTGGTCCCCTGAGTCGAAGGTGAGGTCGGCCTTGAGCGCCGCCCATCCTGGAGGGGCTCCCCGCTCCGCAGAGGCGGCACCGATCTAGCAAAAGAATTTCTTGACATGGCGGTCTGAGGGCGGTGCCCGCGAGCCGCCAAGGAGAGTCGCGCTGGCGACACGCGCCGGCGCTGCGAAGCGTGCGACAAAAATGTCGCACAGCTCCTCCCAAGAAGCCACAGAGGAATCGGGCAGGTTGAGCAGCCAGGCGCGCGGTGCGCCAGTGAGGAACATAGGAGACCAGTTGGCCATGACCTTATTGTGGCCTCCAGCCTCCAGAACGGCCTCCTCGTATGCCAGCAGGAAGTGCGATTGATCCGCCATGCCGTTATAGTGGGGTGGCATTTTCGGCTTGAACTTGTGCGGCCATTGCACCCGCTGTAAGGAGGGGACGAGGGCCCTAAGCCCCATGGTGCCGTCGCGGGCGTCCGTCGGCCCAGTCGGAGGAGCGGCGCTGGCCATGGGGGCCAAACGGGGAGGTGAAGCTTCGGCGCACCCTACCTGGCGTGCCAAATGTCGGATTCTGGGTTCCGGCAAATCCTTGAGGTTCGAACTCTAGGGTGTGCATGAAGATCTCTTCCTAGCTCACTCTCGCAATGATCTCATGGCCTAGCTCGCCGAACCAAAGGAACAAATGACACGAGAGTTTTATACTGGTTCGGGCCACCGTTCTGGTGTAATACCCTACTCCAGTGTGGTGTGGTGGATTGCCTCGTAGGCTGAGGATGAATCAGTACATAGGATGAACAGCCTCCTGAGGAGAGGTGTTCTTGAGCTTGATGAGCAGGTGAGATGGCCTTGGTGGAGAGGATCCGATCCAAGATGAGCTGATCCTTGACTACGGTGGTAGCTAGTCCTATTTATAGAGGCCCTAGTCCTCTTCCCAAATGTTAGGCGGGAAGGGATCCCACAACGGCCAGTTTTGAAGGGAGACAACTAGTACAAGTTATCCTGATAAAAGGTGGTCTTCACCTGCCAAAGGCTCTGGTGGTGATGCCGCCATGGGCTCGGCGGTGACCTCCTTCCCGCCGTCCTGCTGGTCTTGGTCTTGTTGCACCGATATGGAAACCTTTGTCCGACACCTCGGGACTGCTCGCCTGCGCCTGCTTCTTTAGCACCAAAGAGGAAACAGGCACTCTGCGCCTCCTAGCGCCCACCTGGCTTCGGTCGTCATGGCTCACATCACGCGAACCTCGCGAGGTGCCCCTTGCATAGATATCTTCGCTCCTCGGGAGCTAGCCTAGCGAGGCCGCCCCTAGGAAGCTCTTGATGTCGTCCACCTCGTGAGGCTTTGCCCCTCGCGAGGGTCTTGAGTGATTGCTGATCAAGATGGGTCGTACTAGGCCTTAGGTGGAGCCACGCCCTGGGCCGCAGGCAGGCAAGTCTGGGTAACCCCGTTCCCAGGACGCCGACAACTATGTCAATAGGTTAGTCCCAAAAAATGATATAAATTTGCTATAAAATGATTGTAAAACATCCAAGAATGATAATATAATAGCATGGAACAATCAAAAGTTATAGATATGTTGGAGACATATCAGCATCCCCAAGCTTAATTCATGCTCATACTCCAGTAGGTAAATGATAAAAAGAGAATTTTTGATGTGGAATGTTTCCTATCATGTTCATCACATATTCTTTTCTTTTGTTGCATGGCATTTGGACTTCTATATGATTGAAAGCAATAGTCTAGTCTTGACATGAGGATTTCAATACTCAAGCATATCAAAAAGCAACCATGTCTTTCAAAATATCAACACTAAAGCAAGTTATCCCTAGCCCATTATGATCAATAATTGATCCATTCATGAAACACACTCACATATTAGCTACACCCCATGCTCAAGTATGATCATAATGCCCCTTAGTTCATGCTTTATAAGAGAAGATGGAGACTCAAATAAAAAAATAAAGTTTGCATAAACTAAAAGAAACGCCCTTCGCACAGGGAAGTAAGGATTTGTAGAGGTGCCAGAGCTCAAAGCGAAAAAGATAGAGATAAAACATTTTGGGTCGCATGCCTTTCTTGTCAATGAAAATGATTGAGTAGTTCCCAATACTTTCCATGCTAGATATATCATAGGCGGTTCCCAAACAGAAAATAAAGTTTATTCCTTTTTCCACCATACTTTCACATTCCACGGCTAACCGAATCCACGGGTGTCGTCCATACCAACACTTTCGAAGGAATTGATTATTTGACAACATAAAGTAAATTCATTTTTCATTTCGGGACTGGGAATCCCTAGTACCTTTATTGTACTCTCGTGCAATGACAAGTGAATAAACACTCATCTTGAGAATAACACATCTAGAATGGAAAAATATTAGCCACCCCGTACTATTTCATGAGCGGTATGAGCACACAAAAAGGAAATTTATTTTGAATATTAGAGATGGCACATACAAATTTGCTTAGAACGACACTGAAATACCGTATATAGGTAGGTATAGTGGACTCATATGGCAAAACTGGTTTAAGGATTTTGGATGCACAAGTAGTAATCATACTCAGTGGAAGTGAAGGCTAGCAAAAGATTGAGAAGCATCCAACCAAGAAACGAAAAATCTCATAAGCAAGCATTAAGCATAACTAACACAGAATAATGCACCAAAAGTAGGATGTAATTTCATTGCATAACTATTGATTTTGGTTCTTGCATAGGGAATCACAAACCTTAACATCAATGTTCTTACTAAAGCATGATTATTCATCAACATGACTCACATATTATATCATCACACTGCAAAACTATTACAAAGAATCAAGTTTATTTTGTCCAGTGATCTTCATGGAAGTTTTTATTATATCCCTCTTGAATATCTATCACTTTGGGACTAGTTTCATATGTTTTTTTGATATCTCAAACAAATCTAATTGAAGAACATGAGCATAAAAAGTTTCTTCTCTCAAAATATTTTAAGTGAAGCATGAGAGAATTTCTAAAAAAATTACCAACTCTCAAATAAATCTAAGTGAAGCATGAGAGAATTTCTTCAAAAATAATAAACCACACCGTGCTGAAAAAGATATAAGTGAAGCACTAGAGCAATTCCATAGCTCCAAAAATTGAAGTGAAGCACAAAGAGCAATTCTAGCAAATCATGGCATAATTTTGGCTCTCTAAAATAGGTGTATTTAGCAAAGATACTTGACTTAAACTAAAAAGCAAAACAAGCAAGGACTCATATAATACAAGACGCTCCAAGAAAAACTCATGATATGTGATGAATAAAAATATAACTCCAAATAAATTATCGATGGTCGTTAGAAGAAAGAGGGGATGCCACTCGGGCATCCCCAAGCTTAGTTGCTTGCTTCTCTTTTAGATAATAGCTTGGGATGACATGGGTCATCCCCAAGCTTAGGCTCTTCTTACTCCTTATTCCTTCATCCAAAGTGATCTCACCCAAAACATGAAAACTTCAATCACGCAACACTCAACAAAACCTTCGTGAGATCTGTTAGTATAACAAAGCCAATCACTACTCTAAGTGCTGTTGCAAACCCATTCATATTTTATTTTCGCATTATATCTACTGTATTCCAACTTTACCATGGCTTATACCCTCCAATGCAAACCATAGATTCATCAAAATAAGCACAGAACACAAAGAAAACAAAATCTGTCAAAAATAGAACAGTCTGTAGTAATCTGAAAACTTTGAATACTTGTATAACTCCAAAAATTCTGAAAAAATAGGAAACGTAGGAAATTTTTATATCAATCTTGTGTAAAATATTCAGAATTTTATCACGCTCCTGTGATTTTAAATAATTCTGCGACTGGCACACAAAGTTTCTGTTTTTCAAGCTCAATAAAATTTCCTTTAGCGGCAAAATCCAAAAGTTGTCTATGATGCAAGGTTAAACCTATTGTTACGTACATTTTGCATCATGCTTTTATATCAATATTTATTGCATTATGGGCTTTTATTACACATTATGTCACCATACTTATGCCTATTCTCTCTTATTTTACAAGGTTTACATAAAGAGGGAGAATGCCGGCAGCTGGGATTCTGGCTAGAAAAGGAGCAAATATTAGAGACCTATTCTGCACAACTCCAAAAGTCCCGAAACTTCACGGATGATGTTTTCCAAATACATAAAAAACATTGAGCGCAAGAACTTCACTAAGGGGGCCACACCCTGCCCACGAGGGTGGGGGCGCGCCCTACCCCCCTAGGCACGCCCCCCTACCTCGTGGGCCCCCTGGTGGCCCTTCGGTGACCATCTTCTGCTATATGGACTTTTTCGATGGGAATAAAACCATAAGCCATCTTCTCGGATGAAACTCCGCCGCCACGAGGTGGAACCTTGGCGGAACCAATCTAGGGTTCTGGCGGGGCTGTTCTGCCGGGGAAACTTCCCTCCCGGAGGGGGAAATCATCGCCATCGTCATCACCAACGCTCCTCTCATCAGGAGAGGGCAATCTCCATCAACATCTTCATCAGCACCATCTCATCTCAAAACCCTAGTTCATCTCTTGTGCCGAATTCTTGTCTCCAAGTCCGGGATTGGTGCTAGTAGGTTGATAGTAGTGTTAATTACTCCTTGTAGTTGATGCTAGTTGGTTTAATTGGTGGAAGATCATATGTTCAGATCCTATATGCACATTAATACCCATCTGATTATGAGCATGTTTATGCTTTGTGAGTAGTTACTTTTGTTCCCGAGGACTTGGGAGAAGTCTTGCTATTAGTAGCAATACTAGGAAAAGGCCTACTAGTGGCGCACCAGTTTTGCCTACTAATGGCGCACTACTAGTGCGCCACTAGTACCATGCCACTAGTATTTTTTTTACTAATGGCGCACCACTGGTGTGCCATTAGTATACCAGATACTAATGGCGCACCTCTAGTGCGCCATTCGTATGCCTAGAGGTGCGGCATTACTATCTGACTTAGGTCAATATGCTTAATCTCAGGTCAAATCGCACTCCGTGGTCAAACTTCCCGAAAGGTCACCCATCCTCACACTACTCCAGCCCAAGCATGCTTAACTTCAGAGTTCTATCCAACCCCAGCACCAGCTCACTTCACAAGCACTTGTTGATATATCTAGCATATCAATCCTATTAAACCTTATTGATGTTTAGGACTTTGTTCATGTTCATGAGTGTGATGAAATTTTAAAAAAATATTTCAAACTTTCGTTCATATTACGTATCAAATTTTGAAAAAAATATGAAAAAAATCGAAACTAATTTTTTTGTGTTACTAGTGGTGCACCTAGCATACGGTGCGCCACTAGTAAGTTTGAAATTGTTTGAATTTTTTTGCCTCCAGATCTTAAAAGCCCCGTAACTTTTTTTCTGTTAGGTTTTTGAGTATTTTGAAAATGTTTAACGGGGTTCTCCTATTTAAATTCGGATGTAACTTTTCGAGTAGATGATTTTTCATATAGAAAACTTTTTAATCCGAGTTCGTATGCAAAAGTTATGCCTATTTTACAAATTCCACAGAGATTTTGCAAATAAAGTCGAAATTCATATTTGTAAATTTTCCCAACAACTAGACCACATATCACATGGGAAACTTATTTTCTTTTATTTTTTTGACATTTTCATCATTTTCTTTTATTTTTTTAAACTGAAAAGGCGGTCCACAGGGGGGTGTGTGCATGCGAGGGAATTTTTGGGCCAAGTTAGTAATGGCGCACCGTGGGAGTGGTGCGCCATTACTAGTTCTAGTAATGGTGCACCGTGGGTGTGGTGTGCCATTACTAGTTTAACTAGTAATGGGGCACCACTCCCACGGTGCGCCATTACTAGTTTTGAAAAAAAATTGAAAACAAAATTTTGAATTTTTTTACTAATGGCGCACCGTGGATGTGGTGGCGCACCACTCCCGCGGTGCGCCATTACTAGTTTTGAAAAAAAATAAAAAAATTGTAACTAATGGCACACTGTGGATGTGCTGCGCCATTAGTATTTGGACACTAATGGCGCACCAACACATGGTGCACCATTAGTATATAGTAGTGGCGCACCACATGTCTGGTGTGCCATTAGTGTCAATTCCATCTATAGCCCTTTTCCTAGTAGTGTAGTCATGTGAATTTGGTATTCGTTCGATATTTTGATGAGATGTATGTTGTCTCTCCTTTAGTGGTGTTATGTGAACATCGACTACATGACACTTCACCATTGTTTGGGCCTAGAGGAAGGCATTGGGAAGAAATAAGTAGATGATGGGTTGCTAGAGTAACAGAAGCTTAAACCCTAGTTTATGTGTTGCTTTGTAAGGGGCTGATTTGGATCGATATGTTTCATGCTATGGTTAGGTTTACCTTAATACTTTTGTTGTATTTGTGGATGCTTGCAATAGTGGTTAATCATAAGTGGGATGCTTGTCCAAGTAAGGGCAGCACCCAAGCACCGGTCCACCGACATACCAAATTATCAAAGTACCGAACGCGAATCATATGAGCGTGATGAAAATTAGCTTGACGATATTCCCATGTGTCCTCGGGAGCGCTTTACATCATATAAGAGTTTTTCCAGGCTTGTCCTTTGCTACAAAAGGATTGGGCCACTTTGCTGCACTTTATTTACTTTTGTTACTTGTTGCTCGTTACAAATTATCTTATCACAAAACTATCCGTTACCACTTATTTCAGTACTTGCAGAGAATACCTTGCTGGAAACCGCTTATCATTTCCTTCTGCTCCTCGTTGGGTTTGACACTCTTACTTATCAAAAGGACTAGATAGATCCCCTATACTTGTGGGTCATCAAGACTCTTTTCTGGCGCTGTTGCCGGGGAGTGAAGTGCCTTTGGTAGGTGGAATTTGGTAAGGAAAAATTTATATAGTGTGCTGAAATTTACTATCACTCGTTACTATGGAAAGTAATCCTCTGAGGGGCTTGTTCGGGGTATCTTCACCCCGACCAGTAGAGCAAAGAGTTGCTCCTCAACCTACTGAACCTACTGAAAATGAAAATCCTTGTTTTGAAATTCCTTTGGGTATGGTAGAAAAACTGCTAGCTAATCCTTTTTTAGGAGATGGAACAAAACATCCTGATGAGCATCTAATTTATGTGGATGAAGTTTGTGGATCATTTAAGCTTGCAGGTGTACCCGGAGATGTTGTTAAGAAGAAGGTCTTCCCCTTATCTTTGAGGGGAGATGCATCGACATGGTATAGGCTATGTGATGATATGGAGTCTTGGAACTACAAATGATTGAAATTGGAATTTCATCAAAAGTTTTATCCTATGCATCTTGTGCATCGTGATCGCAATTATATATATATATATATATATATATATATAATTTTTGGCCTCACGAAGGAGAAAGCATCGCTCAAGCTTGGGGGAGGCTTAAATAAATGTTATATTCATGCCCCAATCATGAGCTCTCAAGAGAAATTGATTATTCAAAAAGTTTATGCTCGGCTTTCTGGTAACAATCGCACCATGCTTGATACTTCTTGTGCTAGCTCTTTTATGATGAAGACTATTGAATTCAAATGGGATTTATTGGAAATAATTAAACGCCACTCCGAAGACTGGGACCTCGACAATGGTAAGGAGTCAGGTATGGCACCTAGTTTTGATTGTGTTAAATCTTTTATGGATACCGATATTTTTTGTAAATTTAGCACTAAATATGGACTTGACTCTGAGATAGTAGCTTCTTTCTGTGAATCTTTTGCTGCTTATGTTGATCTCCCCAAGGAGAAGTGGTTTAAATATCATCCTCCCATAGAAGTAAAAGTAGCTGCACCTATTAAATTTGAAGAAAAGACTATTACTTATAAGATCCTATTGTTCCTACTTCTTATGTTGAGAAACCACCTTTCCCTGTTAGGATAAAGGATCATGCTAAAGCTTCAGCTGTGGTTCGTAAAAGCAATATTAAAACATATACACCTCTTGAGTAAGTTAAAGTTGAACCTAATATTGCTATTGTTAAAGATCTCCTGTCTCATAATATAGATGTGCATGTTATTTATTTCTTTAATGAAACTGCTAGAATTGCTAAACCCCGTGATACAGATACACCTAGACCTGTGGTAGGCATGCCTGTTATTTCAGTTAAAATAGGAGATCATTGTCATCATGGCTTGTGTGATATGGGTGCTAGTGTTAGTGCAATACCTATTGACTTATACAAATAAATTATGCATGACATTGCACCCGCTGAGTTAGAAGATATTGATGTCACAATTAAACTTGCTAATAGAGATACTATTTCACCAATGGGAATTGTTAGAGATGTTGAAGTCTTGTGTGGGAAAACTAAATATCCTGCTAATTTTCTTGTTCTTGGTTCCCCACAAGATAGTTTTTGTCCCATTATATTTGGTAGACCCTTCTTAAATACTGTTAATGCTACCATAGATTGCAAAAGGGATGTTACTGTCGGTTTAGATGATATGACTCATGAATTTAATTTTTCAAAATTTATAGACAACACCGTGAAGAAGAATTACCTAGTAAGGATGAAATTATTGGTCTTGCTTCTATTGCCGTACCTCCTAGTGATCCTTCATAACAATATTTGCTAGACCATGAAAATGATATGTTTATGAATGAAAGAAGGAAATTAGATGAGGTATTCTTTAAACAAGAACCTATTCTGAAAAATAATTTACCTGTTGAAATCCTAGGGGATCCTCCTCCACCCAAGGGTGATCCCGTGTTTGAGCTTAAACCATTACCTGATACTCTTAAATATGCTTATCTTGATGAGAAAAAGATATACCCTGTTATTATTAGTGCTAACCTTTCAGAACATGAAGAAGAGAGATTATTAAAAACTTTGAAGAAGCACCATGCTGCTATTGGGTATACTCTTGATGATCTTAAGGGCATTAGTCCCACTCTATGTCAACATAAAATAAATTTGGAAGAAGATGCTAAACCAGTTTGTGATCATCAACGCCGTCTGAAACCTAAAATGAAAGAAGTGGTAAGAAAGGAGATACTAAAGCTCCTTGAGGCTGGTATAATGTATCCCGTTCCTGATAGTAAGTGGGTAAGTCATGTCCATTGTGTCCCTAAGAAGGGAGGTATTACTGTTGTTCCTAATGATAAAGATGAATTGATTCCTCAAAGAATTATTACTAGTTATAGGATAGTAATTGATTTTCGCAAATTAAATAAGGCTACTAAAAAAGATCATTACCCCTTACCTTTTATCGATCAAATGCTAGAAAGATTATCCAAACATACACATTTTTGCTTTCTAGATGGTTATTCTGGTTTCTCTCAAAGACCTGTGTCAGCCAAAGATCAATCAAAGACTACTTTTACTTGCCCTTTTGGTACTTTCGCTTATAGACGTATGCCTTTTGGTTTATGTAATGCACCTTCTACCTTTCAAAGATGCATGATGGCTATATTCTCTAACTTTTATGAAAAGATTTGTGAGGTTTTCATGGACGACTTTTCCGTCTATGGATCTTCTTTTGATGATTGCTTGAGCAACCTTGATCGAGTTTTGCAGAGATGTGAAGAAACTAATCTTGTCTTGAATTGGGAAAAGTGCCACTTTATGGTTAATGAAGGTATTGTCTTGGGGCATAAAGTTTCTGAAAGAGGTATTGAAGTTGATAAAGCCAAGGTTGATGCTATTGAAAAGATGCCATGTCCCGAGGACATCAAAGGTATAAGAAGTTTCCTTGCTCATGCCGATTTTTATTGGAGGTTCATTAAGGACTTCTCAAAAATCTCTCAGCCTTTGACTAATTTATTACAAAAAGATATACCATTTGTCTTTGATGATGATTGTGTAGAAGCATTTGAAATACTTAAGAAAGCATTGATCTCTGCACCTATTGTTCAGCCACCTGATTGGAACTTACCCTTTGAAATTATGTGTGATGCTAGTGATTATGCTTTAGGTGCTGTTCTAGGACAAAGAGTTGATAAGAAACTAAATGTTATTCAATATTCTAGTAAAACTCTAGACAATGCTCAAAGAAATTATGCTACTACTAAAAAAGAATTCTTAGCAGTTGTATTTGCCTGTGATAAGTTTAGACCTTATATTGTTGATTCTAAAGTAACTATTCACACTGATCATGCTGCTATTAAATATCTTATGGAAAAGAAAGATGCTAAACCTAGACTTATTAGATGTGTTCTCTTGCTACAAGAATTTGATTTACATATTGGTGATAGAAAAGGAGCTGAGAACCCCGTTGTAGACAACTTGTCTAGGTCAGAAAATGTGCTTGATGACCCACTACCTATTGATGATAGCTTTCCTGATGAGCAATTAAATGTCATAAATACTTCTCATACTGCTCCATGGTATGCTGATTATGCTAATTATATTGTTGCTAAGTTTATACCACCTAGTTTCACATACCAGCAAAAGAAAAAGTTCTTTTATGATTTGAGACATTACTTTTGGGATGACCCACATCTCTATAAAGAAGGAGTAGATGGTGTTATTAGACGTTGTGTACCTGAGCATGAATAGGAACAGATCCTATGCAAGTGTCACTCCAAAGCTTATGGTAGCGACGCGACCCGAATGGATCAAGTCTCTGTGCTTAAGTGTCATCCCTGGATCGGTATGCTGACACACACAGTACTCGAGGATTTATAACAGAGGTAAATCACATGTATAAGTAACGTAAATACTATGACCTCAATCCAAATAGCGGAAGTAACAAGGTTGTGGATTCCCATCAACACCAACGGCAAAGTTGAGTGTAGAAATCATAACCCTAACGTATCACTTACTCATCGTAAGATAATCCTGCAACATGAGATGTTGCAGCCACAAAGGGTCAGTACATTGAATGTACTGGCAAATTCACACCATAGAGAATGGTGAATAAAGGCTATCACTACATGCATATTTGGCTGGTGGAAAAGCTCCATGGTTATAAGGTTTTTGCGAAAAGCCAATTTTTCCCTACTGCAAAGGAATATAATTTGTTTAACTATCATGGTGGTTGTTGAACATTGAGAATGGTTGACAGCATTCTCAATCCCAATTAAGCATCATCATTAAAACCCAACAAATTAATTAAAGTAACGTGATGAGATCAACAGGATAATCCAAGAACTAGATACCCAAGACATCCATAATCGGGGACACGGCTAATCATGATTAGTTTATACACTCTGCAGAGGTTTGCGCACTTTTCCCCACAAGACTCGATCGCCTCCGTTGGATTTCTCACACTACAGGATGTTTGAGAAACGGATGACCGAGACATAGTCTTTCAGAAGTGCTAGCACCTTACGTTGGATAGACCGGTACACCTACTTTCCCCTACATCTGCTAGTCTACCCTGTAAGAGTTCGCACGACTTAGTCAACTATGCCAGAGCCCATAGTGGCTTGTGGCTGCACACGGAAGTTTCTAGTATGAATAATCTTATGATCCCTTTGGGCCTGGGTGGTGGTCCAAAAGAAAAATAGGCAAGTCCTGGAATACCCAGGTGCCTCAATCCACCCAGATGTGTGTTTAAGTTGCCACCTTAAGTAAACCATTAATTAACAATCTCACATCTGTCATGAAATACTCTCAAACCCAATCCACGTCTACGAGCATAGCATGGCAGTATAAGCCTAACGTAATAGTAACTCCCAAGGGTTTGATAATGAACAGGTAATAGGTACTACCTCATCTACTTCCCATCCCACAATTTAATTAGATCCTAATCATGCAATGTGTGAGGATTGATCTAATGCAAGAAAAACTGGGTTGTAGAAAAGGTATGATCAAAGTGTGAACTTGCCTGCAGTGTTGATGAAGATGATTCGCACTCAAAAATCTTGATATCTCTACTCGTCACAGTCCGGTCAATCTATCGTAATCAAGCAATAGTAACCACACATAAGCAATCACTCAAAAGACCAGAAAGATCGAAGAAGTCGATTCGGAAAACACCAAAACTAAGCGAATAGCTCTTGCAACATAAAACAATTTCTAACAGTACCAAAATTATTTGAATTTGGCCTTATCAGAAAATTTAGGTCAAGAGCTTCGATTTGCAAAAAGAATCAACTCAAACGGAGTTACGGATAAAAAGATATGATCAAAAAAAGTTTGAATTCAAATCTATTCTAATTCAAATTTTAAAATTTTCAAAAACATGTTTGAGTTGGATTACTGGATAGAGGAGATCATAACGAAGAAGTGGGCGTTGGTTTTGTTGGATTTGGGCAAACGAGTAAAAAGTTATGGCTATTTGAAAAATCAGGGCCAAGCTGTTTTACGGAAGAAGAAAAATAGCTACGGGCTAGGGTCTAACGTATAAATACATAGACTAATTAATAATCTAATTATTTTATCATATTAGTCTAAAAATAATAAACTACAGAGGTATAAGAGGAAAAAAAGACAAAGAAAGATACCTTTATAAGGCAGAGAAAAGACGACTTTGGAGAGAAGAGATAATTTCCAGAAGTCGCGCCGGAGAGGAGAAATATTTTTTTTAATGAATCTAGTCAAACCAAAATATTGATTTAATCCGAATCGGATGATTTTTGGAGGCTCTATGGGTCTATATTTATTGGTGGAAAAGAGGCTTAGGGGTCAAAGGCTAGGCAATGTGGGACTAAACGTAGACGAATATATACGAAACAGAGAAGAAAAGAGGCGATGGGCCTAAAGGCCTTCGGCCGCGCGCACGCTGCAGTTTTTTTTTTTGCCTTCGGCCAGCCGCGCGGTGCAGTTTTTTTACAGAATGCGATAAAGTGAAAAACGAAAATAAAATAAAACTTTATATAGGCATATTATATATCAAAAATTTCAGAAAAAAGATTTTCTATGACATGAACATTTTTCTAGAATTAAATAAAATACACACAAATTCTAATAAATCAAAGAGTGCTACTGGTCTATTAAAATCCAACAAAAATCATTTTTAAAATACCAAAATGATTTCAAATTAATTTTTCTCCAATTTTCTGTTGTAGGGAATCATGTTACCCTATTTTTCATATATTTTATTTTTGGAGAAAAATAATTTGAATAAAACTCAAATAACTTCAAATTGGAAATAAATTCAAAGGGGCTTTGAATTTAATCCTTCGAAACTCCCAACTCATATTTCATATGTTTTGAAGAAGTCATTTTATCTTCTCTCATGAAAATCATTGAGTTGCATAAAGTTTCAGAAGTGGAAATATTTTCCAAATGAAATTTAAATGTTTTCAAAAACCCTTGTCATTTAAAAAAATGGAAGAAGTCCTGTCATCTTCTCTCGAGGGTTTTGTATTTGAAAAGAATTTGAATTCACGGAGATCAAAATGCAAAATGAAAGTTTGGGAAAGTCCTTTTATTCCCTTTCATTTAACTTTCAAAAAGGTTTCGAATTTCACTCAATTTCACACAATCAATCAAATCTATCTATTTATTATAACATTCCAAAATTTAGAATTTTGGGATGTTACACTTATGGAGGACACCATGCTGGAGATAGGACTGCACATAAGGTGCTGCAATCTGATTTTTATTGGCCTACTCTCTTCAAGGATGCCCGTAAGTTTGTCTTATCTTGTGATGAATGTCAAAGAATTGGTAATATTAGTAGACGTCAAGAAATGCCTATGAATTATTCACTTGTTATTGAACCATTTGATGTTTGGGGCTTTGACTATATGGGACCTTTTCCTTCCTCTAATGGTTATACACATATTTTAGTTGTTGTTGATTACGTTACTAAGTGGGTAGAAGCTATTCCAACTAGTAGTGCTTATAATAACACTTCTATTAAAATGCTTAAAGAAGTTATTTTTCCAAGGTTTGGAGTCCCTAGATATTTAATGACTGATGGTGGCTCACATTTTATTCATGGTGCTTTCCGTAAAATGCTTGCTAAATATGATGTTAATCATAGAATTGCATCTCCTTATCACCCTCAGTCTAGTGGTCAAGTAGAACTGAGTAATAGAGAACTCAAATTAATTTTGCAAAAGACTGTCAATAGGTCTAGAAAGAATTGGTCCAAGAAACTAGATGATGCATTATGGGCCTATAGAACTGCATATAAAAATCCTATGGGTATGTCTCCGTATAAAATGGTCTATGGAAAAGCATGTCACTTACCTCTTGAACTAGAACACAAGGCTTATTGGGCTATTAAAGAACTTAATTATGATTTTAAACTTGTCGGTGAGAAGAGGTTATTTGATATTAGTTCACCTCATGAATGGAGAACCCAAGCCTACGAAAATGCCAAGTTGTTTAAACAAAAAGTTAAAAGGTGGCATGATAAAAGAATACAAAAGCGTGAGTTTAATGTAGGTGATTATGTATTGCTATACAACTCTCGTTTAAGATTTTTTGCAGGAAAACTTCTCTCTAAATGGGAAGGTCCTTACATTATCGAGGAGGTCTACCGTTCCGGTGCCATAAAAATCAACAACTTTGAAGGTACAAATGAGAAGGTGGTGAACGGTCAAAGAATCAAACAGTATATCTCAGGTAATCCTATAAATGTTGAAACCAATGTTATTGAAACTGTAACCCCGGAGGAATACATAAGGGACACTTTCTGGAACATTTCAGACTTCGAAAAGGAATTGGTATGTGGTATGGTAAGTAAACCGACTCCAAAACAATTTTTAAGGAAATATTTCTCCGTTTTGGAATATTTAGAAAAATAGAAAAATAAGCAGCAGCCCGGAAAGGACACGAGGGCTCCACGAGGGTGGAGGGTGCACCCTACCCCCTGGGCGCGTCCCCCCTACCTCGTGGGCACCTCGTGTGCTCTCCGGACTCCGTTTTCTTACAGAACACGTATTTTGGTCGGTAAAAATTCATTATATAACCTCCCGGGGGTTTTGACTCCCGTATCATGCAAAAATCTCCTGTCTTTGTTTCGAGCTGTTTTCTATCAGGGTTCTCAAGGCCCGGTACTATGTCGTCTCCCTCCTCCTCCAACCATGAGGGCAATGATGCTTGGCTAATGAAGATAGAGCTGAAGAGAGAAGAACCTATGGAGATCAACAAGGATGAAGGGATCAAGAAGGCCATGGAGGACCAAGTTCCAGCAACAGAGAACACCCTTCAACTGGATCACAATCTCCTTACTCCAATAGAAATCGAAGCTTTCAAGATGATTGAGTTGGCTCGTATACAAAATAAGTATCTCACACGTGAAAATATTTTGTTGGAGGAGCATATCATCGCACTCAAGGGCATTATCCCCAAGCTAGAAGACCTCCTACGCTCGATGTGAGACTATCCATCATCAACAACTCCACCTTCTTCTCCAACAAAGAAGAATTAAGTATCTGGTATGGGCACTCCACTTGGCAACTGCCAAGCTTGGGGGAGTGCCCCGGTATCGTATCACCATCACTTTTATCTTTACCGTTTTCTTAGTTCGATCCTTTTGGTAATATCTTGATCTAGTAGAATAAAAGTACTTAGTATGATCTAGTTGTGAGTTTTGCTTTATTACCCCACTATGTAATCGAGTCTGTGAGCTATATAATAAAGATTAGTGTTGAGTCAAGGGCTTGATTATTTTGCCATGATCCTAAGTGAATAAAAGAAAAGAGAAAGAAATAAAAAGAAACAAAAAGATCATGTGAATCTTATGGAGAGTAATGAGCTCACATAGAAAGGGTATGATGAATAAAAGTTATTGAGGGTTGACAAACATAGTTTTGGTCATCGTTGCAATTAATAGGAAGTAATAAAGAAAGAGAGGTCTTCACATATAAATATACTATATGGGACATCTTTTATGATTGTGAGCACTCATTAAAATATGACATGCTAAAGAGTTGACATTGGACAAGGAAGACAACATAATGGGTTATGTTTTCTTACATCTGAGATAAATTATATTGTCTTGGATCCTCCAACATGTTGAGGTTGCCTTTCTCCCTCATGCTAGCCGAATTCATTGCACCAAGTAGAGATACTACTTGTGCTTCCAAATACCCTTAAACCAGTTTTCCCATGAGAGTCCACCATACCTACCTATGGATTGAGTAAGATCCGTCAAGTAAGTTGTCATCGGTGCAAGCAATGAAAATTGCTCTCTAAATATGTATGATTGATTGGTGTGGAAGAAATAAGCTTTATACAATCGTGTGATATGGAAGTAATAAAAGTGACAAACTGCATAATAAAGGTCCATATCACAAGTGGCAATTTAAAGTGACGTTCTTTCGCATTAGGATTTTGTGCATCCAACCATAAAAGCGCATGACAACCTTTGCTTCCCTCTGCGAAGGACCTATCTTTTACTTTTATCTCCTATACTGCAAAAGAGTCAAGGTGATCTTCACCCTTCCTTTTTACATTTTATCCTTTGGGAAGCACAATATGTTGGAAAGATCCTGGTATATATGGCTAATTGGATGTGGGTTTTCATGAACTATTACTGTTGACATTACCCTTGAGGTAAAACGTTGGGAGGCAAAACTATAAGTCCCTATCTTTCTCTGTGTCCGATTAAAACTCCATACCCATAAGTATTGTGTGAGTGTCAGCAAATGTGAAAGACTATATGATAGTTGAGTATGTGGACTTGCTGAAAAGCTCTTATACATTGACTCTTTCCTATGTTATGATAAATTGCAATTGCTTCAATGACTGAGATTATAGTTTGTTAGTTTTCAATGAAGTTTATGATTCATACTTGGTATTGTGATTGAATTATTACTCTAGCCTAAGAAATCATATGACAAGAATTATCTAAGTTGATGTTCTAAGAATGATCATGATGCCCTCATGTCCGTATTTTATTTTTATCGACACCTTCATCTCTAAACATGTGGACATATTTTTCGATTTCGGCTTTTCGCTTGAGGACAAGCGGGGTCTAAGCTTGGGGGAGTTGATACGTCCATTTTGCATCATGCTTTTATATCAATATTTATTGCATTATGGGCTGTTATTGCACATTATGTCACAATACTTATACCTATTCTCTCTTATTTTACAAGGTTTACATAAAGAGGGAGAATGCCGGCAGCTGGGATTCTGGCTGGAAAAGGAGCAAATATTATAGACCTATTCTGCACAGCTCCAAAACTCCTGAAACTTCACGGATGATGTTTCCCAAATATATAAAAAACATTGAGCGCAAGAACTGCACCAGGGGGGCACACCCTGCCCACGAGGGTGGGGGGCGCGCCCTACCCCCCTGGGCGCGCCCCCCTACCTCGTGGGCCCCCTGGTGGCCCTCCGGTGACCATCTTCTGCTATATGGACTGTTTCGATGGAAATAAAATCATAAGCCATCTTCTTGGATGAAACTCCGCCGCCACGAGGTGGAACCTTGGCGGAACCAATCTAGGGTTCTGGCGGGGCTGTTCTGCCGGGGAAACTTCCCTCCCGAAGGGGGAAATCATCGCCATCGTCATCACCAATGCTCCTCTCATCAGGAGAGGGCAATCTCCATCAACATCTTCATCAGCACCATCTCATCTCAAAACCCTAGTTCATCTCTTGTACCGAATTCTTGTCTCCAAGTCCGGGATTGGTGCTAGTAGGTTGCTAGTAGTGTTAATTACTCCTTGTAGTTGATGCTAGTTGGTTTAATTGGTGGAAGATCATATGTTCAGATCCTATATGCACATTAATACCCATCTGATTATGAACATGTTTATGCTTTGTGAGTAGTTACTTTTGTTCCTGAGGACATGGGAGAAGTCTTGCTATTGGTAGTCATGTGAATTTGGTATTCGTTCGATATTTTGATGAGATGTATGTTGTTTCCCCTCTAGTGGTGTTATGTGAACGTCGACTACATAACACTTCACCATTGTTTGGGCCTAGAGGAAGGCATTGGGAAGTAATAAGTAGATGATGGGTTGCTAGAGTGACAGAAGCTTAAACCCTAGTTTATCCGTTGCTTCGTAAGGGGATGATTTGGATCCATATGTTTCATGCTATGGTTAGGTTTACCTTAATACTTTTGTCGTATTTGCGGATGCTTGCAATAGAGGTTAATCATATGTGGGATGCTTGTCCAAGTAAGGGCAGCACCCAAGCACCGGTCCACCCACATACCAAATTATCAAAGTACCGAACGCGAATCATATGAGCGTGATGAAAACTAGCTTGATGATATTCCCATGTGTCCTCGGGAGCGGTTTACATCATATAAGAGTTTGTCCAGGCTTGTCCTTTGCTACAAAAGGATTGGGCCACTTTGCTGCACTTTATTTTCTTTTGTTACTTGTTGCTCGTTACGAATTATCTTATCACAAAACTATCTGTTACCACTTATTTCAGTACTTGCAGAGAATACCTTGCTGGAAACTGCTTATCATTTCCTTCTGCTCCTCGTTGGGTTCGACACTCTTACTTATCGAAAGGACTACGATAGATCCCCTATACTTGTGGGTCATCACCTTTGTAAAAATTCTGAAGAAAAATTTATGCATCCCCTTTTAGATTGCAAATGCTATAGGATTCCATCATCCTATGGCAAGCATAATTCAAATTTTCTCCTTGTCTCTGTTTGAAGTATAAAACTTCAAAATCCGGTAACAAAGGAGGAGGAGTCATGCTGTCCGTAGCAACAAGATCACAAGTAAAAAGATAGATCAGACGAGAAAATGGCGAACGAAAAAGAGGGCGAATAAAATGCCAAATTCTTATGAAGTGGGGGAGATGAAAATGAGAGGAAAATGGAAAATAATGTAAATTGCAAGGATATGAGATTTGTGATTAGGAACCTCATGGATGTTGATGATGTCTCCCCAGCAACGGCACCAGAAACTGCTTTTGATGCGGCTTAAACTACGTCAGTATTTCCCCAAAGAGGAAGGGATGATGCAGCACAATTACCGTAGGTATTTCCCTCAGTGATGAGACCAAGGTTATCGAACCAGTAGGAGAACCATGCAACACTATGTAAACGGTACCTGCACACAAAGAACAAATACTTGCAACCCGACGTGTAAGAGGGGTTGTGCATCCCTCCCGGGTAAAAAGATAGGTAAATTTGTAGTAGATTGGATAAATAGATCTCGTGGGAATGCGAGATAAAATAAATAAAAAAATGCAGCAAGGTATTTTGGCGTTTTTGGATTAATAGATCTAAAAGTAAAATCAAATAAAAATAGTTCTTGAATACAAATATGATAAAGAAGAGACCCGAGGGCAGTAGATTTCACTAGTGGCTTCTCTCGAGAAAAATATCATACAGTGGGTAAACAAATTACTGTTGGGAAATTGATAGAAATTCAAATAACTATGACGATATCCAGACAATGATCATTATATAGGCATCATGTCCAAGATTAGTAGACCGACTCCTGCCTGCATCTACTACTATCACTCCACACATCGACCGCTATCCAGCATGCATCTAGTATATTAAGTTCATGGAGAAACGAAGTAATGCGATACGAATGATGACATGATGTAGGCAAGATCTATTCATGTAGGAATAGACCCCATCTTGTTATCCTTAATAGCAATGATACATACGTGTCATTTCCCCTTCTATCACTGGGATTGAGAACAGTAAGATCGAACCCATCACAAAGAACCTCTTCACATGGCAATAAAAATCGATATAGTCGCCCTAACTAAAACAAAGATTCGAAGAAGAAATACAAGGATATATGTAATCATGCATATAAGAGATGAAAACTCAAATAATTTTCATGGATAAAATAGTTCTGATCATAAACTCAAAGTTCATCGGATCCCAGCAAACACACCACAAAAAGAGTTACATCAAATAGATCTGCAAGAGACCATTGTATTGAGAATCAAAAGAGAGAGCGGAAGCCATCTAGCTACTAACCACAAACCCGTAGGTCTACAATGAACTACTCATGCATCATCAGAGAGGCACCAATGAGGATGATGAACCCCTACGTGATGGTGTCTAGATTGGATCTGTGGTTTCTGGAACTTGCGGTGGATGGAATTGTGTTTCATCGACTCCCCTAGGGTTTCTGGAATATTGGGGTATTTATAGAGCAAAGAGGTGGTGCAGGAGGCCACCAAGGTGGGCACAACCCACCAGGTCGTGCCTGGTCCCCCAGGCGTGCCCAGGTGGGTTGTGCCCCCTCGGGGCACCCCTATGGTACTTCTTTGGCCCATCCTATGTCTTCTGGCCCAAAACATTCTCCAAAAAGTTTCGCTGTGTTTGGACTCCGTTTGGTATTGATTTTCGATGAAGTAAAAAAACAAGCAAAAAAACAGCAACTAGCACTGGGCACGATGTCAATAGGTTTGTCCCAAAAAAATGATATAAAGTTGCTATAAAATGATTGTAAAACATCCAAGAATGATAATATAACAGCCTGGAACAATAAAAAATTATAGATACGTTGGAGACGTATCAATATCTATCACTTAAAGCATTCTTTTCATGATCCACAAGCATAGATATTTTGTTACTCTCCACAGAAGTAAATTTATTATCATGAATAGTCGTGGGAGCAACCTCAACAAAACAGCTATCATGTGATTGAAAATTAAAATCATGATGACAAGTGTCATGGTTATCATTATTCTTTATAACACACATGTCATCACCATAATCATCGTATATAGCAACTTTGTTCTCATAATAATCAATTGAAACCTCTTTCGAAATATTGGATTCATCACTAAATAAAGTCATGACCTCTCCATATCCACTTCCATGATTATTATGATAAGATTCAACACCGTCCAAAATAGTGGGATCATTAGTACCTAGAGTTGAAACTCTTTCGAACCCACTTTCATCATTGTGATCACCATAAAAAGGAGGCATGCAATCATCATAATAATTTTTCTCATCAAAACCTAGGACACAAAAAATATCATCTTCATCAAACATAGCATCCCCAAGCTTATGGCTTTGCATATCATTAGCATCATGGATATTCGAAGAATTCATACTAACAACATTGCAATCATGCTCATCATTTAAAGATTTTATGCCAAACATTTTATTGAATTCTTCTTCTATCAATTGAGCACATTTTTCCTTTACATCATTTTCAAGAAAGACATGATAAAGATGAACAATATGAGACCACCTCAATTCAATTTTTTGTTTTCTTTTATAAACCAAACTGATGATAAAATAAGAAACTAAAAGATTTTCAAGATCTAAACATATACCTTCAAGCACTCACCTCCCCGGCAACATCGCCAGAAAAGAGCTTGATGTCTACTACACAACTTGTTCTTGTAGACTCATGTTGGGCCTCCAAGCGCATAGTTTTGTAGGACAGTATCAAATTTCCTTCAAGGGAGGCGTAGGATGAAGATGGTCTCTCTCAAACAAACCTCAAGCAAATAATAAAAAGTCTCTTGTGTCCCCAACACACCAAATACAATGGTAAATTGTATAGGTGCACTAGTTCGGCGAAGAGATGGTGATATAAGTGTAGTAATGATAGTACATATTGATTTTTGCAATAGGAACAATAAAAAACATCAAGGTAGCAAGTAACAAAAGTGAGCACAAATGGTATTGCAGTGCTTGAAAATGAGACCTGGGGTCCATACTTTTGCTAGTGCAATCTCTCAACAATGCTAATATAATTGGATCATATAACCATCCCTCAACGTGGGATGAAAAACCACTCCAAAGTTCCTATCGAGCGGAGAACATAAGAAGAAATTGTTGGTAGGATAAGAAACCACCTTGAAGCTATTATTTCCTATCAATCTATCCAAGAGTTTGTACTAAAATGACACGAAGTTATCCTTTTCGACCGATCTATCCAGAGTTCGTACTAAAATAACACCAAGTTATCCTTTCTGATCGATATATCAAGAGTTCGTAGTAAGATAATACCAAATAATTTCAGATTCATAATACTCAATCCAACACCAAGAACCTCAAAGAGTAACCCAAGGTTTCTACCGGAGAAACAAAGATGAGAATGTGCATCAACCCATATGCATAGATTACCCCAATGTCACCTCGGGAATCCGCGAGTTGAGTGCCAAAACATATATCAAGTAAATCAATATGATACACCATTGTCACCATAGGTATTCATAGAAAGACATATGTCTAGTGCTCTCAAATCCATAAAAGTATTCAATCCGATGAAACAAAATCTCAAAGGGAAAACTCAATTCACAACAAGATAAAGAGCGGAAAACACCATATGATCCGACTATATTAACAAAGCCCATGATACATCAAGATCGTGACATCTCAAGAACACGAGAGAGAGAGAGAGAGAGAGATTAAGCACATATCTACTGGTACAAACCCTTAGCCCCGAGGGTGGAGTACTCCCTCCTCATCATGGTGGCCGCCAGGATGATGAAGATGGGCATCGGTGACGATTTCCCCCTCTGGCGGAGGGCCAAAATGGCGTCTAGATTGGTTTTTTGTGGCTATAGAAGCTTGCGTCGGTGGAACTTCTATTCTAGGGTTATTTCTGATGGTTCCCCTATTTATAGAATTTTTTGGTGTTGGTTTCGCGTGAAGATGGGCCTTGAGGTGAGCACAACCCACCACACCATGGGTTGGGCTCCAGGCGTGCCCCGGTGGGTTGTGCCCTCCAAGTGGCTCTTTTGGCTCTCCCATGAAGCTTTGGGGATCTCTTTTGTTCCAAAAAAATCATCAAAAAGTTTTAGTTCATTTGGAGAACTTTCATTTCATCAAAAAAACCAACACCACGGCAGTTATGCTGAAAACAACGTCAGTCCGGGTTAGTTCCATGCAAATCATACCAAAACAATATAAAATATTTATAAATATGGCATGAATACTTCATAAATTATAGATATGTTGGAGACGTATCACTCATCATCTTCCTGAACCTCAGGCACTGGGGCCTTGTTCTTCTCTGCAGCTGAGATATTCCTTGTGGATCTCTTTGGTGTAGTGGACTTGGGTGTTTGAGCTAGAACTGTGGGCTTGGGGGCAGACTTGGGCTTTAAAGGAGCAGCACCAGTCTTGATAGCATCTTCCATCTTCTATGACTTGGCAGGAGGTGCAGCAGGTTGTTCCTCTTCCTCTTCTTCTTCCTCATCCCTCATCATGGATGGTCTTCCAACCACTCTTGCAATGGTCTTTTTGACCCTTTCTTTCCTCTTCTTCCCACCAGCAGCTTCTTCTTCCTCTCTAGGCTCAAGTGTAAATTACATAGTCTCTTGTGTTGAAGCTCTGGCTTTGGACATTGGAGTCCTCTTTGTAGGAGCCCTTTTGGAAAGGCCTGGCTTGGTGGCAGCAGCAGCACCAACATATTCTTTCTTCACAACTTTCTTCTTGGAGGTCACTTCCTCCTCAATCACAAAGTCCTCATCTTCACTGTTAGAATTCCTTTTCTTCCTCTGCCTAGTAGCTGCCTTTGGCAGGTTGTTGCGGGTGCTTCTGCTTCCCTCAGCATAGCTACTAGAGGGACTAGTGCCCTCACTAAGGTTGAGTTGCTCTTCAGACTTGTTCTGGCTGTCACTGGCTTTTGACATCTCTACAACTGACCCTGTGAAAAGATGTGTGTGGGTAGAGTAGATGAGCATCACAAAATGCAACTCATTTTTGCAAAAATTGAGACAAAACCTTAACTTTAGTTTTCTGTAGAAAGCATTTTGGAGCTACCGATTTGATAATCTCGGTGACACCAATGCACTAGCAAAGTCTAAACATGTAGTTGCTATCAGACCGAGACGTAGTTCGGTGACTCCGAGATGCTACGGTTTCACTGAGAAAGTGCTTTCGGTCTCAGCAATTAGTACACTTCGGTCAGACCGAGTAGTACTTATTGCAATGGCCAGGGCCAATCGGTGTGACCAAAAACGTCAATTCGGTCGGTCCAAGATGAGTTTGGTGGAAACCTAACCCTAAGATTTTGCATCAAATCTATTCTAGAGGATGATTTGTGTGGATAAGAAGCTTCCAATCATGGCAAGGGTAAAGGCATTTGCTTTGTGCATTGAATCAGAGTAAAGGAATAACACAGAGGGCCGAACCATTCCCTAACTTGGTGGTGGTTTGGTACGACAGCAATGGTGTTGGTGATGTACGTTGACGGCAACGGAAACCTGCGATGACGGCGCACATGTGGAGATGGCGACAGCCCGGAGACCAAGGGGGCAGTAGTAATGGGGTGTAGGAGCAAAGAGTGTGAAGGATTTTCCAAATGTTCAGTCAGCGATATATGTACCCATATGTTGTCGGTGGCGCTGAGTGGAATGTCTCGGTGGCACCGAGATGCGAAATTGCTTGCAGTTGCAGCAACTCGATGAGACCGAATCATTCTAATTGGTGGCACCAAGGTGAAAACCTAGATCAACTTAATTGTTTCGGCGAGACCGAATAGGGATGATTTGGCCTGACCTGAATTCACTAAGAGGTATTGGAAGTTAGCCCTTGACGGATCGGTCACTCTGAGTGCTCCTCACTCGGAGGGTCCGAAAGTGACTTGTTCAAATTTTGTGATGTAGCATGAATAGAGTTTAATAAGAGAACATGCATAGATAGCTAGAGCGAGAACTTATGCATTCTTTTCCATAAATTTGGCAAATAAAAACCAAACAATAAAAACTACAAACGGATGTCCTTGAATGGAGAAAATTATGCAACCAACATGCTCACACAATAGGATAGTGAATGAAACATGTGACAAAGCATGCATAAACACTCTAGCATCTATAAGGCAATGGGCAATGACTAGGTCATCTATACATGAGTATATTGACTTAGGAGTCAAATGAGAACATTTGATCATAGGTCATACTCATCGTTTAAGCACAAGTGGGGTTACCACTTTTACATAAAGCGTTGTTGTGTTCACACCATTAGAGTTTCTTTAGCTCAATTTTAAGAGCAAAGCTCCCCCTAGATGTGATATCCCCCCTAAGAGGGATGAAATAACCTTGGATGTTGTTGATGATGACTTCATGTAGATGTTGAAGATGTGGATGCTCAATGTTGATGTAGATCATTTGGAGCAATCCATTAGAGTGTTGCACTTTCAATACCTACATGGGTTAGTCCCACAAGAAACACACAAGGATATCCATAGACATAAGAGTGAAGCACACACATAACAATGTCCATGAAAGCATTAGGTTACCTTGTCCCTTGTCTTACCAACAAGAGGGTTTGTGACTCCATGAACTAGTGCAATATATGAAAGTTGATTGCACAATTGTAGGGAGCCGTACACTCATTGGAGTAGTGTCCGAGTCTTCCACAATTGAAAGTTGATTACGATTGGAGTAGTGTCCGGAGTCTTCTCTTTTCTTGTAGGGAGTCGTACACTCATTGGAGTAGTGTCCGGGTCTTCCACAATTGTAGCAATTACAATCACGACTAGAAGATCTTTTGTCATTATAGATCTTGATTTGGAGCTTCTCCCTTTGCTTCTATTCTTGTAGAACTAGTTGAAGTTCTTCACCATTAAACTCAATTCCTCATTGGATACTTGTTTATCACTTGATGTTGAGGGAGGATCACTTGAAGCTTTGTAAGCACCGCTTGACTTGTTGTGGAGCTCTTCCTTATCATTGAGTGACATCTCATGAGCAACAATTCTACCAATGACTTCCATGGGCTTGAGATCTTTGTAATTGGGAATCATTTGGATTAAGGTGCATACGGTATCATATTTTCCATCCAAGGATCATAGGATCTTCTTGATAATGAATTTGTCGGTCATCTCTTCGCTTCCTAAGCCGGCAATCTCATTTGTGACGAGAGCAAGCCTAGAGTACATCTCAGTGACTCCTTCACCATCCTTCATCTTGAACTTGTCAAGTTGACTTTGAAGCACATCCAATTTGGACTCCTTGACGGACTCGGTACCTTCGTCCATATCAACCAAATATCCCAAATCTCTTTTGCATTCTCAAGGCGGCTAATTTTGTTGAATTCTTAGGGGCACAATCCATTGAAGAGAATATTGCAAGCTCGAGCATTGTATTATAACATCTTCATTTCTTTCGCTGACGCTTCGTGGTCTGGTTCTTTTCCATCCTCGAGGAAATCACCTTGCAAGACAATGTGCACAATAGCCCAAACGATGGGGTTATGACCAAGAATATGCATTTTCATCTTATGATTCTGCTACCTCTTGAGCTTGCATTGATTTTTCCCTTGAAGAGGAAAGGGTGATGCAGCAAACTAGTGTAAGTATTTCCGTCAGTTTTGAGAACCAAGGTATCAATTCAATAGGAGACAATGAGACAAGCAACCGAATACCTGCACAAACAAACACCAACTTGCAACCAAGCGACAAAGGGGTTGTCAATCCCTTCACGGTTATTCGCAAAGTGAGATCTGATAGAGATGGATAAACGGTAAAGTAATATTTTTGGTATTTTTGGTTTGGAAAGGAAAGTAAAAGATTGAAAAAGAAAGTAAATAGGAAACTTTAATTGTAGATCAGAAACTTATATGATGGAAAATGGACCTGGGGCCATAGGTTTCACTAGAGGCTTCTGTCAAGAAAGGAATTATTACGATGGGTTAACAAATTACTGTCGATCAATTGATAGAAAAGCGCAAAGTTATGACAATATCTAAGGCAATGATCATGAATATAGGCATCACATCTGTATCAAGTAAACCAAAACGATTCTACATCTACTACTATGACTCCACACATAGACCGACTCCTGCCTGCATCTAGAGTATTAAGTTCATGAAGAATAGAGTAACGCATTAAGTAAGATGACATGATGTAGCGGGATTAACTCAAGCAATATGATTAAAACCCCATCTTGTTATCCTAGATGGCAACAATACAATACGTGTCGGTTCCCCTTATGTCACTAGGATCGAGCACTGCAAGATTGAACCAGAGCTAAGAACTTATCCCATTGCAAGAAAAACCAATCTAGTTGGCCAAAGAAAATCGATAGTTCAAAGAGACTTACAAAGATATGAAATCATTCAAAAAAGAATTCAGTGGAAATTCAAAAAATATCATACATAAGCTGGTCATAAATCCACAATTCATCAAATCTCGGCAAACACACCGCAAATGAGTATTACATCAAATAGATCTCCAAGAACATCAAGGAGAACACGGTATTGAGAATCAAAAGAGAGAGAAAAAGTCATCTAGCTACTAGCTATGGACCCGTAGGTCTGTGGTAAACTACTCACACTTCATCGGAGAAGCAATGGTGTTGATGTAAAAACCCTCCATGATCGAATCCCCCTCCGACAGGATGCTAGAAAAGGCCCCAAGATGGGATCTCATGGGTACAGAAGGGTGTAGTGGTGGAAAAGTGGTTTCGTGGCTCCCCTAGAAATTTTGGGGTATAAGAGTATATATAGGAGGAAGATCTAGGTCAGGAGGCCATCGAGGGGCCCACAAGGTTGGGCGCGCGCCCACCCCCCTGTGCGCCCTCCATTCTTGTGGCTGCCTCGTGGCTCTTCTGACTTGTACTCCAAGTCTCGTGGGTGTCTTCTGGTCCAAGAAAGATTATTGCGAAAGTTTTATTCCGTTTGGACTCCGTTTGGTATTCCTTTTCTGTGAAACTCTAAAACAACAAAAAACAAAAACTTGCACTAGGCTCTAGGTTAATAGGTTAGTCCCAAAAATCATATAAAATAGCATATTAATGCATATGAAACATCCAAAATAGATAATATAATAGCATGGAACAATCAAAAATTATAGATACGTTGGAGACGTATCAAGCTTCTCCAAGCATAATTCATGCTCGTCCTCTAGTAGGTAAATGATAAAAACATAATTTTTGATGTGGAATGCTACCTAACATATTTATCCATGTAATTCCCTTCATTGTGGCACGAATGTTCAGATCCGTAAGATTCAAAAAAAGGTTTTATATTGACATAAACACAATAATACTTCAAGCATACTAACAAATAATTATGTCTTCTCGAAATAACATGGCCAAAGAAAGCTTATCCCTACAAAATCATATAGTCTGGCTATGCTCCATCTTCATCACACAAAATATTTAAATCATGCACAACCCCAATGACAAGCCAAGCAATTGTTTCATACTTTTGACGTTCTCAAACTTTTTCAACTTTCACGCAATACATGAGCATGAGCCATGGATATAGCACTATAGGTGGAATAGACGGTGGTTGTGGAGAAGAAAAAAGGAGATAGTCTCACATCAACTAGGAGTATCAACGGGCTATGGAGATGCCCATCAATAGATATCAATGTGAGTGAGTAGGGATTGCCATGCAATGGATGCACTGGAGCTATAAGTTTATGAAAGCTCAAAAAAAGAAAACTAAGTGGGTGTGCATCCAACTCGCTTGCTCACGAAGACCTAGGGCATTTTGAGCAAGCCCATCATTGGAATATACAAGCCAAGTTCTATAATGAAAATTCCCGCTAGTATATGAAAGTGATATAATAGGAGACTCTCTATCATGATGATCATGGTGCTACTTTCAAGCACAAGTGTGGTAAAAGGATAGTAACATTACCCCTTCTCTCTTTGCTCTCATTTTTTGGCATCTTTTTTTCATCTGGAGTCTCATCCCAACTTGTGGGGGAATCATAGTCTCCATCATCCTTTCCTCACATGGGACAATGCTCTAATAATGAAGATCATCAGACTTTTATTTACTTACAACTCAAAGATTACAACTTGATACTGAGAAAAAAAATATGACTCTATGTGAATGCCTCCGGCAGTGTACCGGGATGTGCAATGAATCGAGAGCGACATGTATAAAAAATGGTGAACGGTGGCTTTACCACAAATACGATGTCAACTACAATGATGGAGCGTGTCATAATAAAAAAACAGTGGAAAGTTGCATGGCAATATATCTCGGAATGGCTATGGAAATGCCATAATAGGTATGTATGGTGGCTGTTTTGAGGAAGGTATGTGGTGGGTTTATGGTACCGGCTAAAGTTACGCGGTACTAAAGAGGCTAGCAATGGTGGAAATGTGAGAGTGCGTATAATCCATGAACTCAACATTAGTCATAAAGAACTCACATAGTTATTTTAAAAATCTATTAGTCATCGAAACAAAGTACTATGCACATGCTCCTAGGGGGATAGATTGGTAGGAAAAGACCATCGCTCGTCCCCAACCGCCACTCATAAGGAAGACAATCAATAAATAAATCATGCTCGGACTTCATCACATAACGGTTCACCACACATGCATGCTACGGGACTCACAAACTTTATCACAAGTATTTCTCAAATTCAAAACTACTCACTAGCATGACTCTAATATCACCATCTTCATATCTCAAAACAATCATAAGGAATCAAACATCTCATAGTATTCAATGCACTTTATATGAAAGTTTTTATTATATCCCTCTTGGATGCCTGTCATATTAGGACTAATCTTATAACCAAAGCAAATTACCATGACGCTCTAAAGACTCTCAAAATAATACAAGTGAAGCACGAGACTTCATCAATTTCTACGAAATAACACCACCGACGTGCTCTAAAAAGATATAAGTGAAGCACTAGAGCAAAATTGTGCAGCTCAAAAGATATAAGTGAAGCACATAGAGTATTCTAATAAATCACGATCCATTCCTATATCACCCAAAAGGTGTGTACAGTAAGGATGATTGTGTAAAACTAAAAAGCAAAGACTCAAATCATACAAGACGCTCCGAGCAAAACACATATCATGTGGTGAATAAAAATATAGCCTCAAGCAAAGTTACCGATAGACCAGGACGAAAGAGGGGATGCCTTCCCGGGGTATCCCCAAGTGTAGGATTTTTACATCCTTGCATATTACCTTGGGGTTCCTTGGGCATCCCCAATCTTAGGATCTTGCCACTCCTTATTCCATAGTCCATCAAATCCTTACCTAAAACTTGAAAACTTCACAACACAAAACTCCAACAGAAAATCTCGTAAGCTCCGTTAGTATAAGAAAATAAATCACCACTTTTGGTATTGTTGTGAACTCATTCTTTATTTATATTGGTGTAATATCTACTATATTCCAACTTTTCCATGGTTCATACCCCCGATACTAGCCATAGATGCATCAAAATAAGCAAACAACACGCAAAAAACATAATTTGTCAAAAACAGAACAGTCTGTAGCAATCTGGGTATTTCTAATACTTGTGTAACTCCAAAAATCCTGAGAAATTAGGAAGTCCTATACAATTTGTATATTAATCCTCTTCAAAAAGAATTTTATTTTATCGCGCTTCTGTTAGAAATGAAAACTAATCTCCTGGGCATAAAAGTTCCTGTTTTTCAGCAGGATCAAATCAACTATCACCATAAGCTATCCCAAAGGTCTTACTTGGCACAAACACTAATTAAAACATAAAACCACATCTAACCAGAGGGTAGAAGAAATATTTATTGCAAAACAGGACCTAAAAAGTCAAAACAAAAATAAAATTGGGTTGCCTCCCAACAAGCGCTATTTTTTAACGCCCCTAGCTAGGAATAAAAACAGGAATAGATCTAAGTATTGTCATCTTTGGCATGCAATACATAAGTGGCTCTCATAATACATTCATAAGGAAATTTAATCTTCTTTCTAGGGAAGTGTTCCATGCATTTCCTTAATAGAAATTGAAATCTAATGTTTCCTTCTTTCATATCAATAATTACACCAATCGTTCTAAGGAAAGGTCTACCAAGAATAATAGGACATGTAGGATTGCAATCTATATCAAGAATAATGAAATCTACGGGCACATAATTCCTATTAGCTACAATAAGAACGTCATTAATTCTTCCCATAGGTTTCTTAATAATGGAATCCGCAAGATGCAAATTTAAGGAACAATCATCAAATTCACAGAAACCTAACACATCACATAAAGTTTTCGGAATCGTGGAAACACTAGAACCCAAATCACACAAAGCATTGCATTCATCTTTTTAATCTTAATCTTCATAGTAGGTTCCCACTCATCAAAAAGTTTTCTAGGGATATAAACTTCCAATTCTAGTTTCTTCAAAAGATTTCATCCTGGCATCAACGATATGTTTAGTAAAAGCATTATTTTTATTATAAGCATGAGGAGAATTCAACATGGATTGCAACAAGGAAATACAATCTATTAAAGAAAAATTATCATAATTAAATTCCTTGAAATCCAAAATAGTGGGTTCATTCCTACTCAAAGTTTTGACCTCTCCAAACCCACTTTTATCAATTTTTGCATCAAGATCTAAAAACTCTGAATCATTGGGACGCCTTCTAACTAAAATGGACTCATCTCCAGTCCCATCTTTATCAGGATTAACATTGCAAAACAAGGATTCAATAGGATTCACATCAATCACTTTAATATCTTCATAATTTTTTCATGGAAACTAGAAGAACACGCTTTTATAAACAAATCTTTTTTAGCACGCATCTTAACGGTTCTCTGTTTGCACTTATCAATGGAAATTCTCATGGATTTGAGAGACTCGTTGATATCATGCTTAGGTGGAATAGATCTACGTTTCAAAGAATCAACATCAAGAGAAATTATATCCATGTTTCTAGCCAAATCATCAATCTTAAATAGTTTTTCTTCAATCAAAGCATTGAAATTCTTTTGCGAACTAATAAATTTTTAACACTATTCTCAAAATCAGAGGGCATCTTATTATAATTTCCATAAGAATTGTTGTTGGAATTACAATAATTACTAGGGAACGACCTAGGATTAAAATCACCTCTATATGCATTATTACCAAAACTATTCCTACCAACAAAATTCACATCCATAGATTCATTATTGTTTTCAATCAAAGTAGACAAAGGCATATCATTAGGAGTAATAGGAGCAATCTTATTAGCAAACAATTCCATAAGTTCATCCATCTGTCCACTCAAAACATTTTTTTCTTCAATCACATGCACTTTTTTACTAGTGGAAGATCTTTCGGTATGCCATTGAGAATAACTAACCATAATATTATCAAGGAGTTTAGTAGCTTCTCCTAAAGTAATTTCCATAAAAGTTCCTCCCGAGGCCGAATCTAAAAGATTTCTAGAAGCAAAATTCAATCCAGCATAAAAGTTTTGTATAATCATCCACAATTTCAAACCATGAGTAGGGCAATTTCTAATCATCAATTTCAACCTCTCCAAAGATTGGGCAACATGTTCATGATCAAGTTGCTTAAAATTCATAATATCGTTCCTAAGGGAGATGATCTTAGCGGGAGGAAAGTACTTGGAAATAAAGGCATCTTTACACTTATTCCATGAATCAATACTATTTTTAGGCAAAGATGAAAACCAAGTGTTAGCGCGATCCCTAAGTGAGAACGAAAATAGCTTCAACTTAACAATATCATTATCCACATATTTTTTATTTTGCATATCGCACAAATCAACGAAATTATTAAGATGGGATTTGGCATCTTCATTGGGTAGGCCGGAGAATTGATCTTTCATAACAAGATTCAGCAAAGTAGTATTAATTTCACAAGATTCAGCATTAGCATTGGGGGCAATCGGAGTACTAATAAAATCATTGTTGTTTGTGTTGGAAAAGTCACACAATTTGGTATTATCTTGAGACATCGTGACAAAGCAAGCAATCCAACACACCGCACACAAAAAACAAATGAAGAAGATGAACAGAAGAGGGGCGAAGAAAAAGGTGAATATTTTTGGAAATCATTTTAGAAGTGGGGGGCGGGCGACGAGAGGCGAATGGCAAATAATGTAATGCAAGGGATGAGAATTTATGATGGGTAGTTGGTATGTCTTGGCTTGGCGTAGATCTCCCTGGCAACGCCGCCGAAAATCCTTCTTCCTACCTATCGAGCTTGCGTTGGTTTTTCCCTTGAAGATTAAAGGGTGATGCAACAAAGTAGCGTAAGTATTTCCCTCAGTTTTGTGAACCAAGGTATCAATCTAGTAGGAGACAATACGACAAGCCACCGAATACCTGCAAAAACAAACACCAACTTGCAACCAACGCGACAAAGGGCTTGTTGTCAATCCCATCCCGGTTATGCACAAAGTGAGATCTGATAGAGATGGATAAACGGTAAAGTAATATTTTTGGTATTTTTGGTTTATGGAATGAAAGTGAAAGATTGCAAAAGAAAGTAAATAGGAAACCAGAATTGTAGATCGGAAACTTATATGATGGAAAATAGACCTGGGGGCCATAGGTTTCACTAGAGGATTCTCTCAAGAAAGGAATTATTATGGTGGGTGAACAAATTACTACCGAGCAATTGATAGAAAAGCGCAAAGTTATGACGATATCTAAGGCAATGATCATGAATATAGGCATCACATCCGGATCAAATAGACCGAAACGATTCTGCATCTACTACTATTACTCCACACATCGACCGACTCCTGCCTGCATCTAGAGTATTAAGTTCATGAAGAACAGAGTAACACATTAAGTAAGATGACATGATGTAGCAGGATTAACTCAAGCAATATGATGAAAACCCCATCTTGTTATCCTCGATGGCAATAATACAATACGTGTTGGTTCCCCTTCTGTCACTAGGATCGAGCACCGCAGCAAGATTGAACCCAAAGCTAAGCACTTCTCCCATTACAAGAAAAACCAATCTAGTTGGCCAAACCAAATCGATAGTTCGAAAAAACTTGCAAAGATATCAAATCATGTATAAAAGAATTCAGATGAGATTCAAATAATATTCATAGATAAGCTGATCGTAAATCCACAATTCATCGGATCTCGGTAAACACACCACAAAAGAGTATTACATCGAATAGATCTCCAAGAACATCAAGGAGAACATGGTCTTGAGAATCAAAGAGAGAGAAAAATCCATCTAGCTACTAGCTATTGTAGAGACCCGACCTCAGACGGTCTAGTCTCTATGCTTAAGTGTCATCCCTGGATCGGTATGCTGACACACACAGTACTCGAGGATTTATAACAGCGGTAAATCACATGTATAAAATAACGTAAATACTATTATCTCAATCCAAATAGCAGAAGTAACAAGGTTGTGGATTCCCATCAACACCAACGGCAAAGTTGAGTGTAGAAATTGTAACCCTAATGTATCACTTACTCGTCGTAAGAATCCTGCAACATGGGACGTTGCAGCCACAAAGGGTTAGTACATTGAATGTACTGGCAAATTCACACCATAGGATAATGATGAATAATAGCTATCACCACATGCATATATGGCTGGTGGAAAAGCCCTATGGTTATAATATTTTTGCGAAAAGCCAATTTTCCCTACTGCAAAGCAATACATTTTATTTAACTACAAAGTTGATTGAAAACATTGAGAATGGTAAACCCCATCTCAATCCCAATTAAAAGGTAACTAATAACCCAACAAAATTAATTTAGAGTGATGAGATCAACATGATAATCCAAGAACCAGATACTCAAGATGTCCATAACCGGGGACACTGCTAGTCATGATTAGTTTGTACACTCTGCAGAGGTTTGCGCACTTTTCCCTAGAAGACTCGATCTCCTTCGTTGGATTTCTCGCACTACATGGTGTTTGAGAAACGGATGACCGACACATAGTCTTTCAGAAGTGTTAGCACCTTACGATGGGTAGACAATACCACCTACATCCCCTACATCTGTTAGTCTACCACTGTAAGAGTTCACACTACTTAATCAACTATGCTAGAGCGCATAATAGCTTGTGGCTGCACACGGAAGTTTCGAGCATGAATAATCTTATGATCCCTTTGAGCCTGGGTGGCAGTCCATAGGAAAATCACACGGTACCCCGGAATTTCCGAAAAATACAGGCAATCACTGGGTTCCCCAGGTGCGTCAATCCACCCAGATGTGTATTAAAGTTGCCACCTTAAGTTGAACCATTAAATAACAATCTCACATCTGTCATGGATTCACCACCCAATCCACGTCTATGAGCATAGCAGAGCAGTATAAGCATAACGTAGTAGTAACTCCCAAGGTTTGAATGCAGGGCAATAGGTTCCTACCTCATCAACTACTTCCCAATACCCACATGTTATCAAATCCTAACCATGCAATGTTTGAGGGTGAAACTAATGCATAAAACTGGGTATGAAAGGGATATGATCAAAGTGTGAACTTGCCTTGTACTATTGATGAAGATGATTCACACTCATAACTCTTGATAGTTCTACTCGTCACACTCCGTTCAATCTATCGCGAGCAAGCAATAGAAACCACACATAAGCAATCACTCAAAAGATCGGGAAGAACGAAGAAGGCAGTTCAAAAAGCATCAAAACCAAGCAAATAACTCTTGAAACATAAAACAATTTCTAACAATACCAAAATTATGTGAATTTGGCCTTATCAGAAATTTTAGGTCAAGAGCTTCGATTTGCAAAAAGAATCAACTGAATCGGAGTGACGAAACTCAAGTTATGTTCAAAAGAAGTTTGAATATGAATCTGAACAAAATTCAAAATTTGAAAATTTCAGAAAGTTGATGTGACAGGTTCACTGGATAGTTGAAAACAAGAAGAAGCTATAGGCGCTGATTTCATCTAATTTGGATAAACAAGTGAAAAGTTATGGCTATTTGAAAAATCAGGGCCAAACTGTTTTACGGAAGAAAAATAGCTACGACTAAGGTCTAATGTATAAATACGTAGACTAATTGATAATCTAATTATTCTATCGTATTAGTCTAGAAATAAAAAACTATGGAAGTATAAAAAGGAAAAAAACAAAGAAAGATACCTTTATAAGGTAGAGAAAAAGATGACTTCGGAGAGAGGAGACAACTTTCAGAAGTCGCGCCGGAGAGGAGAAAAATATTTTTCTTAAATGAATCTAGTCAAACAAAAATATTGATTTAACCCGAATTGGATAATTTTTGGAGGCTCGATGTGTCTATATTTATAACCGCCTTATGCGTTTAGGCCCATGCGGCGTGCCTTCTTTGTTTCGTTTTCTTTTCATCTACGTACGTATATGTTTAGTCCCACATTGCCTAGCCTTTGACCCATAAACCTATTTTCCACCTATAAATATAGACCCATCGAGCCTCCAAAAATCATCGGATTCGGGTTAAATCAATACTTTGGTTTGACTAGATTCATTTAAGAAAAATATTTTTCTCCTCTCCGGCGCGACTTCTGAAAGTTGTCTCCTGTCTCCGAAATCATCTTTTCTCTGCCTTATAAAGGTATCTTTCTTTGTGTTTTTTCTTTTTATACTTCTGTAGTATATTATTTCTAGACTAATACGATAGAATAATTAGATTATCAATTAGTCTACGTATTTATACACTAGACCTTAGCCGTAGCTATTTTTCTTTCGTAAAACAGTTTGGCCCTGATTTTTCAAATAGCCATAACTTTTCACTTGTTTATCCAAATTAGATGAAATCAGCGCCTATAGCTTCGTCTTGTTTTCACCTATCCAGTGAACCTATCACATCAACTTTTTGAAATCTTCAAATTTCGAATTTTGTTCAGATTCATATTCAAATTTCTTTTGAACATAACTTGAGTTTCGTAACACCGATTTAGTTGATTATTTTTGCAAATCAAAGCTCTTGACCTGAAATTTCTGATAAGGCCAAATTCACATAATTTTGGTACTCTTAGAAATTGTTTTATGTTTCAAGAGTTATTTGCTTGGTTTTGATGTTTTCCGAACTGTCTTCTTTGTTCTTCCCGATCTTTTGAGTGATTGCTTATGTGTGGTTACTATTGCTTGCTCGCGATAGATTGAACGGAGTGTGACAAGTAGAACTATCAAGAGTTATGAGTGCGAATCATCTACATCAGCAGTACAAGGCAAGTTCACACTTTGATCATATCCCTTTCATACCCAGTTTTTATGCATTAGTTTCACCCTCAAACATTGCATGGTTAAGATTTGATAACATGTGGGTATTGGGAAGTAGTTGATGAGGTAGGAACCTATTGCCCTGCATTCAAACCTTGGGAGTTACTACTATGTTATGCTTATACTGATCTGCTATGCTCATAGACGTGGATTGGGTGAGTGAATCCATGACAGATGTGAGATTATTATTTAATGGTTCAACTTAAGGTGGCAAATTTAATACACATCTGGGTGGATTGAGGGACCTGGGGAACCCAGTGATCGCCTGTATTTTTTGGAAATTCCGGGGTACCGTGTGATGTTCCTATGGACTGCCACCCAGGCTCAAAGGGATCATAAGATTATTCATGCTAGAAACTTCCGTGTGTAGCCACAAGCTATTATGGGCTCTAGCATAGTTGATTAAGTAGTGTGAACTCTTATAATGGTAGACTAACAGATGTAGGGGATGTAGGTGGTACTGTCTACCCATTGTAAGGTGCTAACGCTTCTGAAAGACTGTGTCTCGGTCATCCGTTTCTCAAACACCATGTAGTGCGAGAAATCCAACGGAGGAGATCGAGTCTTGTGGGGAAAAGTGCGCAAACTCTGTAGAGTGTACAAACTAATCATGATTAGCCGTGTCCCCGGTTATGTACATCTTGAGTATCTTGTTCTTGGATTATCATGTTGATCTCATCACTCTAAATTAATATTGTTGGGTTATTAATTACCTTTTAATTGGGATTGAGATGGGGTTTACCATTCTCAATGTTTTCAACCAACTTTGTAGTTAAATAAAATGTATTCCTTTGCAGTAGGGAAAAATTGGCTTTTCGCAAAAACATTATAACCATAGAGCTTTTCCACCAGCCATATATGCATGTAGCGATAGCTATTATTCATCATTATCCTATGGTGTGAATTTGCCAGTACATTCAATGTATGGACCCTTTGTGGCTGCAATTGCTTATGTTGCAGGATTCTTACGACGAGTAAGTGATATGTTAGGGTTACGATTTCTACACTCAACTATGATGTTGGTGTTGATGGGAATCCAGAAGCTTGTTACTTCCGCTATTTGGATTGAAGTAATAGTATTTATGTTATTTTATACATGTGACTTACCTCTTAAATCCTCGAGTATTGTGTGTGTCAGCATACTGATCCAGGGATGACACTTAAGCACAGAGACTTGACCGTCTGAGGTCGGGTCGCTACAGCTATGGACCTGTAGGACTGTGGTAAACTACTCCCGCTTCATCGGAGAGGCAATGGTCTGATGTAGAAACCCTCCATGATCGAATCCCCCTCCGACAGGATGCCGGAAAAGGCCCCAAGATGGGATCTCACACGTATAGAAGGTTGCGGCGGTGGAAAAGTGGTTTCTTGGCTCCCTAGAAGTTTTTGTGGTATAAGAGTACATATAGGAGGAAGATCTAGGTCAGGAGGCCACCGAGGGGCCCACAAGGTTGGGGGCGCCCTCCACCCTTGTGGCCGCCTCGTGGCTCTTCTAACTTGCACTCCAAGTATCCTGTGTGTTTTCTGGTCCAAGAAAGATCATCGCGAAAGTTTTATTCCGTTTGGACTCCATTTGGTATTCCTTTTCCGCGAAACTGTAAAATAAGGAAAAAAACAGAAACTGGCACTAGGCTCTAGGTTAATAGGTTAGTCCCAAAAATCATATCAAATAGCATATTAATGGATATAAAACATCCAAAATAGATAATATAATAGCATGGAACAATGAAAAATTATAGTTATGTTGGAGACGTATCAGCTTCCAACTAGCAAAATTACTACCATCAATGTAAGGACCTCTACGATGGTAATTTCCCTCGCTAGATGCCATACTCTCCTAGGTTGTGAAACCAAGTTATGATCACCAAAGCAATGGAAATCAAGGCAAATGGAGACCAAAGCTCTGATACCACTTGTAGGATCCAAACTAGGTCTAGAGGGTGGTGATTAGACTACTTGACCAAATAAAAATCTAACATTTTCCCAATTTTAGTTGTGGGCATATTTTAGCAATTAGCACACGTCAAGTAATCATCCTACACATGGTCAGAAAGGTCGTAATTTCCTTACACGAAATGGTCATAAAGCAGATAGCACTGGCCTGCTGCCTTATTTCTATCTGATCATGACCAATATAGATGGTCATAACCTTGTAAATTGTGGTGGGTTGCTATGACTAGGCGCCACCTCATCAGTTTTGCCTATGTGTCATGTCCATGTGGCAGTTTTTGCTCTAGGTTGTGAAGCAACCTATATTTCTGTCATTCCCAAAATTCCCCAAAAAATCTCATAAATTCTTTGGGTCATTTCTTCGTCAAATATGTAAAAAACCTTCCTTGCCTAGTTCAAAAATAATTCAACAATATTCATTTTCATATTTTGTTCAGAACAACAGTTTGTGAAGGAAGTACCACTTCGGCATTTCCAAATAGTATCCATTTTCTACAGTGCTTTCCTATGCCCAAATAACCATCCTCCACCAAATGCCAGCTCAATCCATTCATTATTTTGAGCCCAGCTTCAACATTCGTATTTATGTCTAGTGTGGTACTTTGCAAAGTAGGTACCACCTAGGCTCCTCCTTTTGAGCTGATAATTTGTGAAGACGGTCTTCTTAGGAACTGATCATCCTGAGCCAAAACACACGCCCATTAGCCCTGTATATTTCCTGTACCGCTAATCAAACACTGGGCTGCTAATTCATGTTTGACCATCGATCGGTCTCCTCGTGAGAATCTTATGTTGTAATTTTCTTCCAAGCATCTACCTGGGGAGTTCCCAACCCACTAGACATGCCTAGGCTGCCCAGAACACATGGCAACGCCACGGTCACGCGGTGACCACGTGGCGGGCATGCGAGTTTACGCGCTCTAGAGTTGGGGTCCTCGTCCACTGCGCAAACCTCAGTGTATCGCTACCAAACCATGTATTTATGATTAAATAGGTACTTATGTAACTAGAAATGATTTTTGGGAAAAATAAATAGCAAACTATGAGGCAGCTGCAGTTCAAATTTGACCCGCTTCCAGCTGAATCGGAAATTTGTCTTTTTCACAAGAGGTGGATCAAAACTTTGTACACCCAACCATTTTGTCAGTTGTGCATTAAATATGTCCTAGTATTTTAGCAAAATGATTTGGTCCAATTTTGCAACAATTATTTTGGAGGTCCTTCGCAAAAAAACCTCCTTTTGGGCACTCAAAAAATGGAAAATGGTTTTTTCGTCCAAAGAAAATGAAAACTTCCTTAGGCAACATTGTTTGCCATTCCAATATGCACCCTTGTGCACAATATGAGATCATTTGAACAAACTATGCCATGAATGTGGCCATAAGATTGATCATTTGGCTTGAAAGCCATTGATCTCCACACGTGATAGCTCGTTCCTGAGAACACTCTTTTAAAATAATTACCGTATTACAAGTTTGTTATTTTTCCTAGGAACTTGGCAACATATAATGACACAAATGCGAAGGTTTCCCAATTATTTGATTTTTTGAATTTTTTATGCCCGTTTCAAAATGCGGTCAAAACGGCGGGAATGACCGTTCCTAGCTAGTGGTTGAATCTTGGAATTTTTGGTGTTTCTCTGATTAAATAGATACTTATGTACCTAGAAATGATTTTTGGAAAAAAATAAAGAGCTAGATATGAGGCAGCTGCAGTTCAAATTTGACCAGCTTCCTACTGAATCGGCAGGAATTTGTCTTTTTCACAAAAGGTGGATCAAAAATTTTGACACCCAATCATTTGGTCAATTGTGAATCAAATATGGCCTAGTATTTTATAAAAATGATTTGGTCCAATTTTGCAACAAATATATGGTAGGTCCTTCACAAAAAAACTCATTTCTAGCACTCGGAAAATGGAAAATGAATTTTCTGTGCAAAGAAAATGAAAACTCCCTCAGGCAATATTGTTTGGAATTCCAAGATGCACCCTTGTGCACAGTATGAGATCATTTGAACAAACTATGCCATGAACATGGCCATAAGATTGACCATTTGGCTTGAAAACACTGAAACTTCACGCGTGATAGCTCATTTCTGAGAACACTTTTTTAAAATAATTGTCGTATTACAAGTTTATTATTTTTCCTGGAAACTTGGTCACATATAATGACACAATGCGAAGGTTTCCCAATTTTTTGATTTTTTTGAATTTTTTATGCCCCTTTCAAAATGCGGTCAAAACGGCGGGCATGACCGTTCCTAGCTAGGGGTTGAATCTTGGATTTTTTTTGTCTTTCTCTGATTAAATATATACTTATGTACCTAGAAATGATTTTTGGAAAAAATAAAGAGCAAACTATGAGGCAGCTGAAGTTCAAATTTGACCCGCTTCCTGCTGAATCGACGGGAATTTGTCTTTTTCACCAGAGGTGGATGAAAACTTTTGACACCCAACCATTTGGCCAACTGTGCATTAAACATGGCCTAGTATTTTACAAAATTGATTTGGTCCAATTTTGCAACAAATATGTTATTGGTCCTTCACAAAAAAACTCATTTTTGACACTAGAAAAATGATTTAAAATAGTTCGAAAGATCAGAAATGCATACAAATTGGTGCTCATACATAAAATGTGGTCTAAGTTGAGTGAAAATTTGTGTGATGCCCTTTTGAAAAATATTTTTTATAGTTGATTCACAATTTATTTTAAATCGCAGATTCTCACACCAATCAGAACACTTCTCACGGATCACCCCACTCTATCTGATCTGAACGGTCCAAACCAGGAGGATCCAACGTCTCCCACTCGCTCTCAGCAGGCCAAGCCAAACCCTAACTCCACTCCTCTCCCCTCTCTCCGCCGATCTAGATGCACTCCTCGCAGCCGCCACCTACCTCCCGCCCCCGATCCAGATCCCGCCACCCGCGCCCGCGCGCCACCACCCGCTCCTCCTCGCCTCACGTAGGACGCAGAACCCACGCTGCTCTTCCTCCGCCCGCCCACCCACCCCGTCCCTTCCACCGCATAACTGTAACACCCCGGATATGATTTACCTAATATGTAATCCAACTCTTGCCATTTCCGGTGTTAAGTTATTTTATTTTCTCAGGTTCGAGTTTTTGTCTCCATGTGTTGTTGTTGTTGTTGTTGTTGTCATGCATCTCATATCATGTCATCATGTGCATTGCATTTGCATACGTGTTCATCTCTTGCATCCGAACTTTTTCCCCGTTGTCCGTTTTGCATTCCGGCGCTCCGTTCTCCTCCGGTGGTCTTTTCTACCTTTCTTTCATGTGTGGGGATTAAACATTTCCGGATTGGACTGAGATTTGCCAAGCGGCCTTGGTTTACTACTGGTAGACCGCTTGTCAAGTTTCGTACCATTTGTACTTCGTTCGATGCTCCAACGGTTAACCGAGGACCGAAAAGGCCTCGTGTGTGTTGCAGCCCAACACCCTTCCAGTTTGGCCCAAAACCCACCAAAACCCTCTCCATCATCTAGAGCGTTCGATCACGATCGCGTGGCCGAAAACCGCACCTCATTTGGACTCTCCTAGCTCCCTCTATGCCTATTTATAGACCCCCCCTCCGAAATCCATGGGTTCTTCTTCCCCAAAACCCTAGAGAACTCCACCCGCCGCCGCCGGACGAAATACGGACGGCCGGACGTGTCCGCCCCGCTCCCCCCTCGGCCAATCTCCGCGTGACACGTGTCCCTGGGCCGGTCCCCAGTTCGCCACTGACCCCGCGGGCCCGCGAGGCCCGTGCGGGGCCCTCTCGGCCCGGCCTCCGCCGCCTCCTTCCACCGGGTCGCCGCCCCCGCGCCCGGCACCGTTCGCCGCGCCCGGCCGCCGCGGTGCCATTGCCGGCCGCCGCCCAGAGCTCCTCAGCCGCGCCGACGCCTGCGCCGGCCGGAGCCCCTCGCCGCCTCACCTCGCCGCAAAGGGCCGCCCCGCGCCCGATTCGACCTCCGGCGAGCCTCCCCGCGGCCCCGGGCTCCTTCTCCGACGAGCACGCCGGCCGGATCCACCGTCCCCGACGCACAGCTACAGTATCCCGACGAACCTCGTTTTCCGTGCGGCTGGATCTGGATCTGAGTTACCCCCTCGGTTGACTTTTTCTCAGAAAAACCCTAGATATTTTGCCATGTTCATCGTGCTGTAACTTTGCATCCATAAACCCGTTTTGGGCATATAGCATATCAAAATGTTCGTCTCAGAGAGTACATCATTTCATCTCATTGCATCATTTTCATTTGAGTTCATCTTGATGCCTGAAAAGCTGTTGGAAGAGTGCTATTTGAGATAATTGTCAGATCTGCTGTTCCAAATGGCTATTTGTCATTTTTGCCATGATTATTGTGTGCATGATATGACCCTGAGCTCTACATTTTGTTATATGCATTGTCATCTTTCCAGTGGTGCCATCCATGTATTTTTGTGATGTGTGTGGTGACTAGCACAAGCTTGCAAAGTGGAGCATTCGTTAATGCTGATTTCAGGGACTTAGCAATTCCACTAACTCCTTGATCTTTTTTTTATCAATATGCCATATGTTCATGTTGTTTCCTAGTGATCCGTGCCTCTTTTCAGGATGATCAGTAAGGGTGATTTTTTAATCTTGTAGTGCTCTATCCATCCATGTCTTTGTTTGCATTTATGGAGCACCCTAGCTTGAGTCATTCGAGCTCTACTTTTGCTATTTCGTGAATATGGGCAAATTGTCTACTTGTTAGCGATTTTGCCGAGGATATTGTAGTTGATCCGTGCATGCTATGTTATTGTTCTTGCCATGTCTAGCTTGTATAATGCGTATTATTGATGGGTGTATGCTTAGATTGTCATGCCTTGCTCTGTAGTGAGTGCATCGAGCTCGTAAACATCCCTACTTGATATCTGATTTGCATGTTCCAGTTTTTCTCTAAGTCTATGATCTGTTTTAAGTTTTTGCCATGTTCACATGCCTGCAATTGTATTTTCTGATCCCTTTTGGCTCAAGGTTACTAAGGGACTTTTGTTAAGCTCTTTGAGTAGCTCCATGCCATACTTTACTTTGCCATGTTAAGTTCCTGTAGCATCTAGTTTTCTTGCTCCAAAGTGTGCTACCTGATCTGAAATTCCAGACAAGTATTAATTTCACTAAGTCTGAGATCTGTTTACCAATTGCATTTTTGCCATGCTTGTTTGAACCTGTTAATGGCTGAATTGTCCGTAGCTCAGTGTTCATCTTTTGTTAAGCATCACGAATGGATCCCTGACATGTATTTTGTTGCCATGTTTGAGTGTTGTAGCATGTTTAGCTTGTTGCATTTAGATGACTACTTGCTGTATATCGCAGACCGGTGCCATATTTGAATTGCTTGCCATTTCCAAACCGTGTCTCCGATTCCGGCATTCTTTATATCGTTTTCAAGCGAGATCATCTCACCTTTCCAGGGGCACACTTGGATTTCCAAGTTGAGGCCAGGTTCTTTCATTCCTTATCAAATCTTGCATATGCATCACATATCGCATCCCGCATAGCATCCCATGTTTGCATCATGTTGTTTGAGCTTTGCACGTGGTTGATTGTGTCCTTTTTGCTTGTTTGTCTTGTTTGCATAGAGCCGGGAGACGAGTTCGCTAACGAGGAGCTCGTTAAGTTTGCTTTTGAGGATCCAGTCAACTCTAACAACTTTGCAGGCAAGATGATCATACCCTCAAAATCACTTCTATCTTTGCTTTGCTAGATGCTCGCTCTTTTGCTATGCCTATGTACGATGCCTACCACTTGCTTATCATGCCTCCCAAATTGCCATGTCAAACCTCTAACCCACCATGTCCTAGCAAACCGTTGTTTGGCTATGTTATCACTTTGCTTAGCCCCTCTTATAGCGTTGCTAGTTGTAGGTGAAGATTGGAGACCGTTCCTTGTTGGAACATTATTTTCTTGTTGGGTTATCATTATTTTATCTTGTTATCTTAATGCATCTATACACTCGGTAAAGGGTGGAATGCTCGGCCTCTCACCTAGTGTTTTGTTCCACTCTTGCTGCCATAGTTCCCGTCATATCGGTGTTATGTTCCCGGATTTTGCGTTCCTTACGCGGTTGGGTAATAATGGGAACCCCTTGACAGTTCGCCTTGAATAAAGCTTTTCCAACATTGCCCAACCTTGGTTTTACCATTTTCCACCTAGCCTCTTTTTCCCTTGGGTTTCCGGAGCCCGAGGGTCATCTTATTTAAACCACCCTGGGCCAGTGCTCCTCTGAGTGTTGGTCCAACCGAGCGATGTTCGGGGCTACCAGGGGCTACTCTGGGCTGGCCTACACGATGTCTGGCTCATCTGAGTGTTCCTTGAGAACGAGATATGTGCAGATCCTATCGGGATTTGTCGGCACATTCGGGCAGTGTTGCTGGATCTGTTTTAACTTGTCGAAGTGTCTTGTAGAACCGGGATACCGAGTCTGATCGGATTGTCTCGGGAGAAGGTATATCCTTCGTTGACCGTGAGAGCTTGTCATGGGCTAAGTTGGGACTCCCCTGCAGGGATTTGAACTTTCGAAAGCCGTGCCCGCGGTTATGGGTAGATGGGAATTTGTTAATGTCCGGTTGTAGATAACTTGAACCTTAACTTAATTAAAATGAATCAACTGTGTGAGTTACCGTGATGGTCTCATCTCGGCGGAGTCCGGGAAGTGAACACGGTGTTGGAGTAATGCTTGCCGCAGGTTGTTCTCTAGTTATTTTTTCGCGCTTTGCCTTCTCTTCTCGCTCTCTTTTGCGAACAGGTTAGCCACCATATATTCTAGTCGCTTGCTGCAGCTCCACATATTTACCTTGCCTTACCTATTAGCTTAAATAGTCTTGATCGCGAGGGTGCGAGATTGCTAAGTCCCTATGGCTCACAGATTACTTCCAAACCAGATGCAGGGCCTGACGACTCCGTTCCAGAGGACGCGCTTGAGCTCAAGTGGGAGTTCGACGAGCACTCACGCTGTTACTATGTGTCTTTCCCTGATGATCAGTAGTGGTGCCCAGTTGGGGCGATCGGGACCGTGTCGCATGTTGGGTTGATCTTTTATTTTGGCACCGTAGTCAGGCCTTGAGTGATTGGATGATGTAATGCTATTTATGTACTTTGTTTGACGTGGCGAGTGTAAGCCAACTATGTTCCTTCCCCTTTTATTATCTATATTACATGGGATGTTGTGAAGATTACCTTACTTGCGACATTGCTTTCAATGCGGTTATGCCTCTAAGTCGTGCTTCGACACGTAGGAGATATAGCCGCATCGAGGGCGTTACAAGTTGGTAATCAGAGCCTTCCCCGACCTTAGGAGCCCCCACTGCTTGATCCTTTTTAGCAGCCGTTGTTGAGTCTAGAAAAATGTTTTGAGTCATTTAGGAATTATATATCGGAGAGTTTAGGAATTCTTTTTACCCCCCAGTCCCTTCATCGCTCTAGTAAGGCATCCTGACGTAGATTTTTGACTCTTCTCTTCTCAGATTTCACTAAAAAAAATTTGGATCACGCGGGTATCTTGGAATCGTTCCGATGGATTTGTGACGAGAACATTGTTCTTGGTGCCTCCTGTCATTTAGGGGTTGTGGCAGTGTCACGGGGAGTTGAGCTCCGAGGTGTTGTCATCACAATTTTATCATTGCAGTTCTGGAATACCTGAGTTTAGTACGCCGACATCGAAAATCTCTTTTATGCAGTTGTTGGTGAGATAACCTCGACGCCACCCAGTACTGGGGCGGGAGTTCAGGAGTATTGCCATAACTTGTATAACGGATGCTTTTCAAAGGTTGAGGTAGATGGTTTCCAAAGTTTTTCTCGGTTATGTGTTGAAGGATGGATACAGTTGGATGTAGGATTTGCTAGATTTTGGTGAGATATTATGCTTCCCCTGTATCCCCAACACCTGATTGCATAGCTGGAAAGGTTCGGGAGTTTCATAGGTGGGAATTCTTGTAGCTCTAGCTCTTCTTCCATGGATATTTGGTTTGAGATTGGGATTTCTTACTGAGTATCCGTTCTTGTTCCGTACCTTGTTGATTTATTCCTCTACCTAAATTCTAAGTGACTTCTCAATTTATGGATATGTGACCATTTCAAGTGGAATGCATTCGTTCATTTTGTTCGGATGCAAAGGCTATATGTTGCAATTTCATTCCGTTGGATTCAGCTTCAATTTTTGTCTATCAATGTGTTAATCGATGTCAACCTCTTCAGGATGGCAACTCCAACGCGCACGACTCCGAATCCTGATCCGCCACCACCTCCCCCTCCTCCAGAGGCATGTCAAGCTGTGATGGCTGCTACCAATGCAAACACGCAATTGATCATGCAAATTCTTCAAGAGCGCAATCAAGCAAACCAAGGCAACCAAGGCAACAATCAGAATCACTTTGCTACACTCAACCAGTTCCTTGCAAATCAGCCAAAGACCTTCGGCAATTGTGTTGAGGCAACTGATGCTGACGATTGGCTCGTGGACTTATGCAAGCATTTCGAGTGCAGTAACGGTAGGCCTGAGGTCCTTCCAACTCAAAGATCAAGCTGCAGAATGGTTCCAGCAGTACAAGGATTCCAGAGGAGGCCGTGTGATTACCTGGGATGAACTCCATCAAGACTTCAAAGCTCATCATATTCCTCAGAGCGTGGTTGAAAGCAAGCGTGAGGAATTCCGCAACCTGAAGCAAGGCTCTATGTCTGTCTATGACTACAACAAGTTGTTTCAGAAGCTCGTCCGCTTTGCTAAACAGGACGTCCCAGATGAGAAGAGCATGATATACCAATTCAGGGGTGGTCTTAGAGAGGAAATCCAGCTAGCTCTTGTTCCCTTTGAGCTGATGAGGTACGATGAGTTCTACAACATGGCATTGAAGCAAGAGGCTGCTCAACTAAAGTGTGATGCTTCCAAGAAGCGGGTCAGAGATGCTACTCCTTCTTCCTCTACTCAAGTGGCCAAGCAGCAGAAGTATTGGCTTCTTCCTCCTCCGTTTCGTCAGCCGTATCAGAAGAGCAAAGGTGGCAGTGGATCTTCCCACCCACCCAACCCTGGATTTCAGAACAAGACTTCGTCTCAAGCTCCAAGATCGAGTGCTCCGTATCACCGTCCGCTTTCAGAGGTCACGTGTAACAAGTGCCAATAGAAGGGTCACTATGCCAACAAATGCTTCAACCAGAGGCGTCTTCCTCCTCCTCCTCCTGTGAGATCGGCAAGTACAGCTGTGGTAAACCATAACCCCAAGTCTGCAAAGGTCAACTTGATGAATGCAGCTCTGGCAGAGGACTCGTCCGATGTCATCATGGGTAACCTTCCTGTTAACGATATTCCTGCAAAAGTTCTTTTTGACACTGGTGCATCGCATTGTTTCATCTCGAGGCCATTTGTTTCTAAGCATGAGTTGCCTTTACAAGAATTGCCTAGTTAGTTATCTGTTGTTTCTCCGGGTAAATTCATGAATGCAAGCGCTATGGAACCGGATGTTACTATCACGTTGGGCGACTACAAGTTTCTTTCTTCTCCGATGGTTCTTGGTAACTCGGATATTGATCTTATTCTCGAAATGGATTGGCTTTCTAAGCACAAGGTGCATCTTGATTGTGCAGCCAGGCAGATTCAATTGACTCATTCGTTTGAGGATCTAATTGTTTTTGCCGCTCGTGATGATACAATCCGTCTGTTTTCTCTTAATGAGAAGGGTGAACTGGATGCCATCTCTCAAATTCCAGTCGTTTGCAAATATCAAGACGTCTTTCCAGAAGAGCTTCCAGGAATGCCTCCACCCCGGCCAGTTGAATTCTTCATTGATCTTGAGCCTGGCACGGAACTAGTGTGCAAGCGTCCTTATAAGCTCGGACCTGAAGAGTTGAAGGAGCTGAAGAAGCAACTCGATATTCAAGAGCGAATGGGTCTCATCCGACCTAGTTCTTCTCCGTGGGGTTGTGGAGTTCTTTTTGTGAAGAAGAAGGATGGAACGGACCGACTTTGTGTTGACTACCGTCCATTGAACAAGAAGACTATCAAGAACAAATACCCACTTCCCAACATCAACGAGCTGTTCGAACAACTCAAATGTGCCCAAGTATTCTCCAAGCTTTATCTCCGTATGGGTTATCATCAGATTCGAATCCCTGAGCAAGATATTCCCAAGACGGCTTTCAGAACAAGCTATGGTTCATATGAATACACTGTCATGTCTCTTGGCCTCGTCAACGCTCCCCCGACTTTCTCTTGCATGATGAACTTCATCTTCAACGCCTACACCAATGACTTTGTTTTGGTCTATCTCGACGACATTCTGGTCTTTTCGAAGAACAAGGAAGATCATGCCAAGAACTTGCGTTTGGTGCTTGATAAGCTCAGGGAACACCAGTTCTACGCCAAGTTCTCAAAGTGCGAGTTTTGGCTCGATGAGGTTCTTTATCTTGGGCATATCATCTCTGCCAAGGGCATTGCGGTGAATCCTGAGAGGGTGTCTGCATTTGTGAATTGGGAACCACCTCAGAACGTGAAGCAACTCCGTAGCTTCCTTTGTCTCGCAAGCTACTGTCGAAGGTTCGTTGAGAACTTTTCAAAGATCGCGAAGCCTCTCTCAAATCTTCTCCAGAAGCACGTCAAGTACGTTTGGTCTCCGGAGTGTGACATTGCTTTCAACACTTTGAAAGAGAAATTGGTCACTGCTCCAGTTCTGACTCCTCCTGATGAATCCAAACCGTTCGAGGTCTTTTGCGATGCCTCTCTTCAAGGTCTTGGTGCAGTGTTGATGCAAGAGAAGAAAGTTGTGGCTTATACCTCTTGTCAGTTGAAGCCCAACGAGAAGAACTACCCCACTCATGACCTCGAGTTGGCGGCAGTTGTGCATGCTCTTTTGACTTGGATACATCTCTTATTGGGAAGAAAAGTGGACATCTTCACTGACCACTAGAGTCTCAAGTACATCTTCGCTCAGCCTAATCTCAACCTCAGGCAGACTCGATGGGTCGAAATGATTCAAGAGTATAATCCAAGTATCGAGTATACTCCAGGCAAGGCCAATGTGATTGCTGACGCTTTGAGCAGGAAGGCTTATTGCAACAGTCTGATTCTCAAGCCATACCAACCCGAGCTTTGTGAAGCTTTCCGCAAACTCAATCTGCAAGTTATTCCTCAAGGTTTCCTCGCCAACCTTCAAGTCTCTCCTACCTTGGAAGACCAGATTCGCCAGGGTCAACTTCTTGATGCTATGGTGAAGAAGGTGAAGACTGGGATTGCCAAGAGTCAACCCAAGTACAAGTGCTACCGCCTTGATGACAAGGATACTCTCTTCTTCGAGGATCGTATTCTTGTGCCCAAAGGTGATCTTCGTAAGGTTATCATGCACGAGGCTCACAATTCTCTCCTCTCCATCCACCCTAGGAGCACAAAGATGTATCAGGACCTCAAGCAGGCTTATTGGTGGACTCGAATGAAGCGCGAGATTGCTCAGTTCGTGAATGAGTGTGATGTCTGCAGAAGAGTGAAGGCAGACCACCAAAGGCCAGCTGGTCTCCTCCAACCTCTTGCCATTCCAGAATGGAAGTTTGACCACATTGAGATGGACTTCGTGACTGGGTTTCCAAAGTCCAAGTGTGGCAATGATGCTATATTTGTTGTCATCGACAAACTCACTAAAGTGGCTCACTTTCTGCCTATCAAAGAGTCTATCACTGCAGCTCAATTGGCGGAGCTCTATACCTCTCAAATTGTCTCTCTGCACGGTATTCCACAGGTGATCTCTTCAGACTGTGGCAGCATCTTTACCTCCAAGTTTTGGGATTCTTTTCAGAAGGCCATGGGCACCAACATCCGCTTCAGCACAGCTTTCCATCCTCAAACTAGCGGTCAAGTCGAGCGTGTCAACCAGATTCTTGAAGATATGCTCAGGGCTTGTGTGATCTCCTTCGGCATGAAGTGGGAAGATTGCCTTCCATAAGCTGAATTCTCCTACAACAACAGTTTTCAAGCAAGTTCGGGCAAGGCCCCATTCGAAATTCTGTATGGCAGGAAGTGCCGTACCCCTCTCAACTGGTCTGAAACCGGTGAACGTCAGCTTCAGGGAAATGACTTAATCACAGAGGCAGAGGAGATGTGCAAAGTCATTCGAGATAACCTCAAAGCAGCGCAATCGCGCCAGAAGAGCTACTATGATAGTAAGCACCGTGATTTGGCTTTCGAGATCGGAGATCATGTTTACCTCCGCATCTCTCCAATGAAAGGTACTCGTCGCTTCGGTATCAAAGGGAAGCTTGCCCCTAGATACGTGGGACCTTTCAAGATCGTCAGCAAGAGAGGCGATCTCGCCTATCAACTCGAGCTTCCTTCAAACTTTGCAAATGTGCATGACGTGTTCCATGTCTCTCAGCTCCGCAAGTGCTTCAAGACTCCTGACCGCACCATCAACTTCGAAGACATTGAGCTCCAAGAAAATCTCTCTTATCATGAGCACCCCGTGGCTATTCTTGAAGAAACCGAACGGAAGACTCACAATAAGTCAATCAAATTCCTCAAAGTCAAGTGGTCACACTATTCCGACCGTGAAGCCACCTGGGAACGCGAGGATCACCTCCGTTCTGAGTACCCGATGTTCTTCCAGTCCTAGATCTCGGGACGAGATCCTTTCGTAGTGGTGGAGTGTTGTAACACCCCGGATATGATTTACCTAATATGTAATCCAACTCTTGCCATTTCCGGTGTTAAGTTATTTTATTTTCTCGGGTTCGGGTTTTTGTCTCCGTGTGTTGTTGTTGTTGTCATGCATCTCAGATCATGTCATCATGTGCATTGCATTTTCATACGTGTTCGTCTCTTGCATCCGAGCTTTTTCCCTGTTGTCCGTTTTGCTTTCCGGCGCTCCGTTCTGCTCCGGTGGTCTTTTCTACCTTTCTTTTGTGTGTGGGGATTAAACATTTCCGGATTGGACTGAGATTTGCCAAGCGGCCTTGGTTTACTACCGGTAGACCGCTTGTCAAGTTTCGTACCATTTGGACTTCGTTTGATGCTCCAACGGTTAACCGAGGGACCGAAAAGGCCTCGTGTATGTTGCAGCCCAACACCCTTACAATTTGGCCCAAAACCCACCAAAACCCTCTCCATCATCTAGAGTGTTCGATCACGATCGCGTGGCCGAAAACCGCACCTCATTTGGACTCTCCTAGCTCCCTCTATGCCTATTTATAGATCCCCCTCCGAAATCCACGGGTTCTTCTTCCCCAAAACCCTAGAGAACTCCACCCACCGCCGCCGGACAAAATCCGGACGGCCAGACGTGTCCGCCCTGCTCCTCCTCGGCCAATCTCCGCGTGACACGTGGCCCTGGGCCGGTCCCCAGTTCGCCGCCGACCCCGCGGGCCCATGAGGCCCGTGCGGGGCACTCTCGGCCCGGCCTCCGCCGCCTCCTTCCACCGGGTCGCCGCCCCCGTGCCCGGTACCGTTCGGCATGCCCGGCCGCCGCCTAGAGCTCCTCAACCGCGCCGACGCCCGCGCTGGCTGGAGCCCCTCGCCGCCTCACCTCGCCGCGGGTGCCGCCCCGCGCCCGATCCGGCCTCCGTTGAGCCTCCCCGCGGCCGATCCGGCCTCCGGCGAGCCTCCCCGCGGCCCCGGGCTCCTTTTTCGATGAGCACGCCGGCCAGATCCACCGTCCCCGACGCACAGCTATAGTACCCCGATGAACCTCGTTTTCCGTGCGGCTAGATCTGGATCTGAGTTACCCCCTCGGTTGACTTTTTCTCACAAAAACCCTAGATATTTTGCCATGTTCATCGTGTCGTAACTTTGCATCCGTAAACCCATTTTGGGCATATAGCATATCAAAACGTTCGTCTCAGAGAGTACATCATTTCATCTCATTCCATCATTTTCATATGAGTTCATCTTGATGCCCGAAAAGCTGTTGGAAGAGTGCTATTTGAGATAATTGTCAGATCTGCTGTTCCAAATGGCTATTTGTCATTTTTGCCATGATTATTGTGTGCATGATATGCCCCTGAGCTCTACATATGTTTTGTTATATGCTTTGTCATCTTTCCAGTGGTGCCATCCATGTATTTTTGTGATGTGTGTGGTGACTAGCACAAGATTGCAAAGTGGAGCATTCGTTAATGCTGATTTCAGGGACTTAGCAATTCCACTAAGTCCTTGATCTGTTTTTATCAATATGCCATATGTTCATGTTGTTTCCTAGTGATCCGTGCCTCTTTTCAGGATGATCAGTAAGGGTGATTTTTTAATCTTGTAGTGCTCTATCCATCCATGTCTTTGTTTGCATTTATGGAGCACCCTAGCTTGAGTCATTCGAGCTCTACTTTTGCTATTTCGTGAATATGGGCAAATTGTCTACTTGTTAGCGATTTTGCCGAGGATATTGTAGTTGATCCGTGCATGCTATGTTATTGTTATTGCCATGTCTAGCTTGTATAATGTGTATTCTTGATGGGTGTATGCTTAGATTGTCATGCCTTGCTCTGTAGTAAGTGCATCGAGCTCGTAAACATGCCTACTTGATATCTGATTTACATGTTCCAGTTTTTCTCTGAGTCTGTGATCTGTTTTAAGTTTTTGCCATGTTCACATGCTTGCAATTGTATTTTCTGATCCCTTTTGGCTCAAGGTCACTAAGGGACTTTTGTTAAGCTCTTTGAGTAGCTCCATGACATTCTTTACTTTGCCATGTTAAGTTCCTGTAGCATCTAGTTTTCTTGCTCCAAAGTGTGCTACCTGATCTGAAATTCCAGTCAAGTGTTAATTTCACTAAGTCTGAGATCTGTTTACCAATTGCACTTTTGCCATGCTTGTTTGAACCTGTTAATGGATGAATTGGCCGTAGCTCAGTGTTCATCTTTTGTTAAGCATCATGAATGGATCCCTGCCATGTATTTTGTTGCCATGTTTGAGTGCCGTAGCATGTTTAGCTTGTTGCATTTAGATGACTACTTGCTGTATATCGCAGACTGGTGCCATATTTGAATTGCTTGCCATTTCCAAACCGTGTCTCCGATTCCGGCGTTCTTTATATCGTTTTCAAGCGAGATCATCTCGCCTTTCCAGGGGCACACTTGGACTTCCAAGTTGAGGCCAGGTTCTTTCATTCCTTGTCAAATCTTGCATATGCATTACATATCACATCCCGCATAGCATCCCATGTTTGCATCATGTTGTTTAAACTTTGCACGTGGTTGATTGTGTCCTTTTTGCTTGTTTGTCTTGTTTGCGTAGAGCCGGGAGACGAGTTTGCTAACGAGGAGCCTGTTGAGTTTGCTTTCGAGGATCCAGTCAACTCTGACAACTTTGCAGGCAAGATGATCATACCCTCGAAATCACTTCTATCTTTGCTTTGCTAGATGCTCGCTCTTTTGCTATGCCTATGCTACGATGCCTACCACTTGCTTATCATGCCTCCCAAATTGCCATGTCAAACCTCTAACCCACCATGTCCTAGCAAACCGTTGTTTGGCTATGTTACCGCTTTGCCTAGCCCCTCTTATAGCGTTGCTAGTTGCAGGTGAAGATTGGAGACCGTTCCTTGTTGGAACATTATTTTCTTGTTGGGTTGTCAATATTTTATCTTGTTATCTTAATGCATCTATACACTCGGTAAAGGGTGGAATGCTCGGCCTCTCGCCTAGTGTTTTGTTCCACTCTTGCCGCCCTAGTTTCCGTCATATCGGTGTTATGTACCCGAATTTTGCGTTCCTTACGCGGTTGGGTAATAATGGGAACCCCTTGACAGTTCGCCTTGAATAAAGATTTTCTAGCAATGCCCAACCTTGGTTTTACCATTTGCCACCTAGCCTCTTTTTCCCTTGGGTTTCCGGAGCCCGAGGGTCATCTTATTTAAACAACCCCGGGCCAGTGCTCCTCTGAGTGTTGGTCCAACCGAGCGATGTTCGGGGCTACCTGAGGCAACTCTGGGCTGGCCTACCCGACGTCTGGCTCATTTGAGTGTGCCCTGAGAACGAGATATCTGCAGCTCCTATCGGGATTTGTCGGCACATTCGGGCGGTGTTGCTGGATCTGTTTTAACTTGTCGAAGTGTCTTGTAGAACCGGGATACCGAGTCTGATCGGATTGTCTCGGGAGAAGGTACATCCATCGTTGACCGTGAGAGCTTGTCATGGGCTAAGTTGGGACTCCCCTGCAGGGATTTGAACTTTCGAAAGCCATGCCCATGGTTATGGGCAGATGGGAATTTGTTAATGTCCGGTTGTAGATAACTGGAACCTTAACTTAATTAAAATGAATCAACTGTGTGAGTTACCATGATGGTCTCTTCTCGGCGGAGTCCGGGAAGTGAACACGGTGTTGGAGTAATGCCTGCCGCAGGTTGTTCTCTAGTTATTCGTTCGCACTTTGCCTTCTCTTCTCGCTTTCTTTTGTGAACAGGTTAGCCACCATATATGCTAGTCGCTTGCTGCAGCTCCACATATTTACCTTGCCTTACCTATTAGCTTAAATAGTCTTGATCGCGAGCCCGCGAGATTGCTGAGTCACTGTGGCTCACAGATTACTTCCAAACCAGATGCAGGGCCTGACGACTCCGTTCCAGAGGACGCGCTTCAGCTCAAGTGGGAGTTCGACGAGGACTCACGCCGTTACTATGTGTCTTTCCCTGATGATCAGTAGTGGTGCCCAGTTGGTGCGATCGGGACCGTGTCGCATGTTGGGTTGATCTTTTATTTTGGCACTGTAGTCGGGCCTTGAGTGATTGGATGATGTAATGCTATTTATGTACTTTGTTTGACATGGCGAGTGTAAGCCAACTATGTTCCTTCCCCTTTTATTATCTATATTACATGGGATGTTGTGACGATTACCTTACTTGCGACATTGCTTTCAATGCGGTTATGCCTCTAAGTCGTGCTTCGACACGTAGGAGATATAGCCGCATCGAGGGCGTTACAATAACGAACACAAGACGGCCTTGGCGACGATCCTCAACGCCACGGAGGAGGATCCAATGCTGGCGGTGGTGCGCTCCACCGCGCAGCTCGGCTGGGCCGACGCGAGCGCCGAGGTCGCCGACCCGGAGGTGGCCTTCCTCTGCGCCGAGGGGAAGCAGCACGTCCTCGCCGGCCACTGGCTCGACATGGCCTCCCTCGTGCTCGCCTCCATCGACCTTCTCCTCCTCTTCCCCAGCGCCCCCGACAAAGGTCAGGCCTCCCCTCCCCTCTCTCTTCTCCGTCCGCTCCTTGCTTATCCCATGTTGCTGTGTGTAGCCGCTGATCTCGAGTGTGTCCTCACCATCATCTGCAACCTCGTCACCAAGGCCGGATCCGAGGACGAGGCGCTGGAGATCGTCAAGCTCCTCTGCGCCAAGCTCACACACCAGCTGGGCGAGAAGCCCATGCTGCGCCGGATTCGAGCTTCTTCCCCGTCGGCCGCCGCGCGCCTCCCCTCGTCGATCCGCGTCGCCCTTGCTGCTCCAACGTCTCCGGCCTCCCCGAGCTCATCATCCGCACCGCCGTGAGCCCCTCAGTCGATCCCCCTGTTTGGCCCCCTTGATCCGTCATCGTATGTTGCCTGCGCTCACCGAGGCCGCCATAGCCGAAGCTTCGCGTCCACGCACGCCCGCATGCCCCTGCCGCCTGCAGCCATGACCTTGCACCTGTGTATGCCATGCCGCCTGCTACCGCCTGCTCGCCGACCGCGCCCCGCTCGTGCTGGCGCGCCCCCTCGCTCGCGTACTGTTGCCGCTGCTCCTGGTATTTTCTACTGCATGCAGCCGCATACTGCTGCTGCTCGCCAGATGCCGCAGCTACTCACTGCTGCTGCTACTCTTGCACTGCTGCTGCTGATGCTACTCGTTATGGAATTTATTATGGAATTCAGTGCAGTGTACCATCAGTCACAGCTACTGAGTTAGCCAGTTAGGTAGTAGTACATGACAGTGAATGGCTCAAAAGTATTTTTGTGTTTGATTCATGGCCTATCTTACTTCATGCTTATTCATTCTGTTCTATACCTAACTTATATTGGAAGCCTCTGCAGAAGAAGAGCCGGGAGAACATCAACAACAAGATGCAGCTGGTGATGAAGAGCCGCAAGTACACGCTTGGCTACAAGACCGTCCTCAAGACGCTGCGCAGCTCCAAGGGTATGGATCTTTTTGTCACTGTTGATTGATTTATCGTTGTGGCTGATCTGCTAGTTCCTTTGTCTGCTGGATCCGAAGAGTAGTACTATAACATACGCTCGGGACCGTGTTAATTCCTGAGATTCGTGATTTGCTTTTGTAGAATGAGGTGGTTAATATCTGTTTTGTGGCTGTTAGTTGCTTGTTGTACTTATTTGTGAGATAAGCTGAACTGTGTACATATTTGCTTCACGTGTGTAGTGATACCCGCTGAAGTTTGTAGCACTGAAACTTTTAGTTCATAGAATTGGGACTGAAGTTTACCTCATTGCCTTAGTTTTGCCGTGCCTTAGAGGCGAATGCATTGTCTGAGGCAATTGCATCTCTGTTGGGTAGTCTGGAGTTTAAAACTAGTATAGCGAGATGGATTTTGCTTGCCATTTAGGGCATTTATAGATAGTTTGTCTCTAATTTTCATTTCTAGAAATTTATTCCAGTGGTTTGTGCTTTTGTAATGATTTTTACTTTTTGTTGTGTTAGAATATTTGACTATAGAACGGGACTGAAATTTGGCTCCTTGTCATCTTTTGCCGCCATGGAGATGAATGCAGTGCCCTAGAATCATTTCAGCCTACCTTTTAACACTTCTCCATGTTTCATTATCTGGGGAACAATTGGAGGATGAAATAATTTTTGTTATATGATGAAAATATTCTCTATTGTTCTATGAAACTAGTTGCATGGAATCACTTATGCCCCAGGATGGCATTCCTATATTCGTTGCATTCATAAGATTACTGTAGTGTTCACCTGTTTACATGAACACTTTTTTTTAAATAATTGCTATATTTGTTACATGAATGCATATGTTCATGGTCGCGCTTGCCACTGCCCTCTCCTCAAGGGCATGTATCATTTTTAAACTCTGCTATCTTTTCCCAAGTCTTTATTATCTTGCCTAGCCTTGTACTGATATGTATTGTTTGCTGCTAATTACCCAAGATAGTGCGTGATGTTAAGGATAACCTGAGAACACATGCCTAAGTTTATAAGATATGACATGTGACAGTGTTGCTGCTGTTTGAATGCTTCTACTGCTAGCTGCTTGCTTGAATAGGTGTGCACTTGTGCTGGTGGTGGTGCTGCTTGTGCTCCTACTGCTCATTCTTGTGCTGCTAACAAAATTGAATATAATCATTCTTGTTGGATCGTGCAGACATGTATCTGCTGCTAATTCTTGTGCTGCTAACACATTCTTGTACTGCTCATTCTTGTGATGCTTAAGCTGTTGATTGCCTAATTTTATTCATCGTCTCCAGAATAAATTCATTTGATTGCCTGCTACATCTCCACTTAAATACTCATAATGCTACTGCCTAGGTTCTGTTCAATTGGACTGACTATATATCTCTTGTTAAAATTGTGGTCTTGATCTTTTGTTTAAACCCGAGACATCATGCATAACTAGCTCTTCCTTTTCAGTCTAAACCTGAGACCTCTTTTGTTCTATATTCAGATCTGACTGATGGCCACAGTGTTGTTTACTGTGCTTGATAAACTCGAGACTTCTTTTCATTGTAATATTGAAGTTGTTTGGTTCTGGCCTTAGCAGCAGTACACTCTAATTTTGTGGCCTTTATGTTCATTCTTTTACAGGAGCTCCAGGCCTATTTTTTTGGAGTGTGAAGCCATGAAGCCAAGTGTGAATCCGTGAAGCCAAGTGTGAAGCAGTACTTAGCAAAGCGTTTTTGGTTCTGTACTTAGCAAAGAGTTTTTGGTTCTGAAGTGTGAAGCCAAGTGTAAATTGTAATATTGTAAAAGTCTAATGCAGTGTTAATGAATTATATCTGTTCTGTCCTATTTGAAATAATGATTATGTATGTTGAAAAGATGTGAAATGGAAACTTGACCAGTGGGACCCAGTTATGAATATAATCTGAGCAATTTTGAAATTTCTGACATGTGTGACCTAAACAACACAGCTGGTCCCATTTCACTAGTTGAAAGAAACAAAAGAAAATTGACAAGTGGGACCTAATTGGATGAGCAAAAGAAAACAAAAGGAAACACACCTAGTCCAAAATGGATTGTAAAAAGGCCCAAATAAGAAATAGAAGCAAAAAGGCCGAAGGCCTAGAAAATAAAAAGGCTACAATGTTGGGCTTGGCCCATGAAGCCGATCAAAAATTGATAGAAAAAATACATTAAAAAGGACGAATTGTTGGGCTAGGCCCATGTAGAAAACCGAATTGGACCGGGCTGAATCTTGTGCCACATCAGATTGCCACGTCGGATGCCTATGTGGCCTGGGGAGGCTGCTAGTAACCAAAACAAAAAAATAGGCATATTTTGGTCGTAAACGTGTACGAACTTCTCACGCAGAAGGTCGTTAATTTCAGTTTACGACCGCCAGCTTTTGACCTTCTATTTTTGGTCACAAAAATGTCGCAAATGAAAAACAATGACCTTTCAATGACCAATAATCAAGGTCACAAGTTGACATATTTCTTGTAGTGTTTCCCAATCTCTCATTGTATGTGTCAAATAGTTCTTTTGCTTTAACCACATGGTCCGTCACCACATTACCATCCTGTAGTTTGAGTGAAGCTATGGAGTTTTTATGATATCTTTCAGATGCCGCTGAATGAAATTTTTTGGTGTTATCGCCTCCACAGCTGAACCAACTGACAGTGTACCTCTTTTTCCAGTATTCTCGTTTGTAGCCAAGGAGAGTTACCAGATGATCTTTAAGGATCAACCTAAAGTTGGCTTCAGGTATTGTGATAGGCCTTTTATCCTCAATGTTATCCAGCTCCAGAAGTGCCCAGTTGGAGTTATCGATGCACAGGTTCAACCGCGAGATGTGTTTGCTCCAGCGTTTAAGCGCATATCTCAAATTCTTGAACTTCTTGCATAAAGTTTTGCCGAGTTTGGAGCATAGCAATATTTCTCCCAAGAAGACTAATCCACATCAAAGAAACCTAGGTGGGAGATCCAGAAATTTTCAAACCTAAACACCTTACTTTTGGGGATAGAGGTTTCTATCGAGATCATACATGGTGTATGATCTGACACTGGATTGGGAAGGGGTCCCACTATGGTGTTAGGATAATTAGATGTCCAATTCGACGAGGTGAAGAACCAGTTAATTTTCTCAAGCAGAGGTTCAGTTTGCATGTTGCTCCATGTGTATTGCCTACCCTTAATAGGTAACTCGACAAGCGCCTGTGACTGAATGAAATCATTAAAAGTAAGCATATCATTAGCATCACCCCCTGGTTTGTTGCAATTGTCAGGTGCTCTGATGTAGTTGAAATCGCCACATATGAGCCAATCCCCATCATCAAGTATATCCAGATCAAACAACCATGAGGTGAAAGCAACTCTGCCTTGCCCAGCACAAGGGCCATACACATTGATAAGTTTCTAATTTCTAGCTGCTTGCAAAGAAGTAAACTGAATAACCAAAGCAAAAGATTCAAAGCAAAACACATTGCTAGTGAACACACAGCTATCCCATAGCACAATTAAACCACCAGAGGCCCCCTAAGAACGCACCACGTCAAACTTATCGAAATTTTCAGGACAGAATAGTTTAACAAAAGCAGCATCAAAAGTAGCACGCTTAGTTTCTCGCACACATATAACTGAACAACCACTATTGTTGATAGCATTACACAGTGCCAGCTGTTTTTTGTCCAAGTTGATCCCTCGAACATTCCAGCATAGGACCTTCCATGCTTTAAGTTGCATCGGGATCCACGACCTCACTCTTCTTCCCACCTTGACTAGAGAGCAGCTTCTGCTTGCTTAACTAATCCAGATGTATACCACACGTATTAGTGCCTATGGATTGAATAGCGTGGATGGAAGTATGAGGTGGGATAACATCAGATACCTTGTCATTAGAGGGACAGGAGATGGGTCCTTCCTAGGTTTAACCTTGGAAGTTGCAGCTCTCTTGTCAGAAAAAGGAGGGACCTTGAACCCATCATATTTGTTCGAGCGTGCACTGCGACGGAGAAGTACAGTGTCCGCATGAGCCGGCTCCTTGAGCATCATATGACCAGTGGGATCAACTATACGATCCACACAGTGTGGCAAATCTTGCAAGGTTGGAACAGCAAACAGAGGTTTCTCCACAACTTACACAACGGGGTTTAGACCTTCCATCGAGGCAGACCAAGCAATCTCCATGCCCATGCAGAAAGTTGAGCTGAAGATGGGACCAAAGACATCAGATTCAGGCATCACCTAGGCAACCAGAGACATCTGCACACAATGCAATTGAAACTGAATGACAACGAAGGGATTGAGTGGGAAGCAAGCTGTTTTGGGAGACTGTGGTGGTAATATGGAGCGAGTATAAATCCTCTTGAGCATGCCACCCATCCAACAAAGCATTTCAGCATCAGCAACAATCCACACAGTAGTTGCGGAGCCTACAACTCTGACAAAAACATGCTGAGCATCAGGAACACCATTGATGAAGTTGTCAGCTAACTCCTACACATATGAATATTCAGACCAAGCATCCGAGAGGTTGTCCACCAGATTGTGCTCTTGTGGAACACTATCCATCAGGGACGGCCCATCATACTGAAATTAAGTTCTGAAACTGAATCCAGTGTACGGAGGTTTTATAACTGGCCAGGCTCTCCAGCCATTGTCTTTGCACTTGTTCCTGAAATTGTTTGACGCCATTCCAGATGGCGTCATTAGCAGCCTGCTATGCCTCCATCTCATCTATCCTTGCTTGTTGCATGATGGTATAGTAGCGCAGTGCATATGGATGTGGAGATGCATTCAGGAGTGGTGGAGTATCTTCATTCCCTTGCAGACCCGACACTGTGTGTCTGCCATTCATCACATAAATAGGTACAGACCATGAACGACCCAGTCCGGGCAGCAACCCAACTTTGGTGACAAGCAGACTGTGAGGAACTTCAACAACATCTTTGATGTGACACTTGATAAGAATTCTAGCTTTGTTCTCATTAGGTCTTGGCCATACAAGAAGCTTACCAAACCTACAAACCGCCTTATGAACATAATGTTCAGTCATGTAATCCATAGGGAAAGCAATCATCAATATCCAAACTTCGTATTCAAAGGCAGGCATTCGCACGTAATGCCTTCATTATGAGGGATTAAGGTAAAGTAAGAATCTTCAGTTAAAGTATGCGGCCCCTCGTTAATAGCTTCATCTCTACTCTGAACATCACGAAAAGCAACACAGAAAATCGCAATAGGATAGACAAACTCATTCTCAATCTGAAACTCAAGATCCTCCCTAATGATGTGACAAACTTCCTCTAACTAGAACCACTTCTGATGATCAGGTATGGGGGTGATCTCAATCAAGGCGTACCTGTCGTGGTTCAGAGGCGGCTCATCGACGACCATGGTGATCCTCTGTAGCCGATGATCCGGCCCGCGCCCAATGTGGGCGCCGATGGGGGTGAAGGCGAATGGCCGGACCGGAAAGTTCGCCATGGCGGCAACACTAGGGTTTTTCGAGGGCTCGGAAGTAGGGGAGGGAGAGGTAAAAATAGGGGAGGAAGAGGAGGTGCATGAAACTGGGAAGACTGTGTCTGATTGGGGCCCGAGGGCGGTGGAGTTGACAGTTGAGGGAGGAGGGAGTCGTATCGACAAGCAATTAGGGCCAGCCACGTTACTAGAGATCGGGATATTCTGTTTCACTTTCCACACCCGATCCTGATTTTTACCATGTATATCCCATAGACCTGGGTGCCGGATATTATTCCGTACCCCACAAAAAGGCAAAATTTGTTTGAAGATCTTCGGCCGCCAAAAATATTTTGGCCCATTCCAGCCTCCACGGCATAGCTTATGGCCCAAATAGTTGCAACTAGTACATCTTTTAAGCCCAGGGCAGCTAGTAGCAGCGTGGCCATGTTGGGTACACGCTAGGCAAACGGGTAAATTACGTCCCACTATGCATGCATCAATCTGTATCTAAGCATAAACATTGATTGATGGAACGAATACAACGTTGGCAAAAAATACCTAGGCAGTCCGCAACAAGATGGCCATGCCGTGAACACTTTAGACATTTCAACAATCGAGAGTCAATACACTCCTGGGTTGGCACATCCTTTATTTGGACAATAGACAAAATATTAGCATCAGAATAACCAGCTTGCTAGCCATCCATGATATGATATGATTTTTCATCCGAGGTGGACTTCCAGTAACTCTCCCTGAAACAAGATCCCATGAGAGATGGAGCAATAGAATGAAAAGTATCCATATGATTATAAACAAAATCACCCAACCGAATAATCAGCTCCGGATCTGAATTAATTGGAAAAACCAACTTTCCAAAAGATATGCTCTCAGTGGCCGGAACCGGGCTCAAACTCAACTCCGGCGAAGCACTAGGCTCATCACTTCTCAAGAACTAAGGGAAATGGTCAACCTTTCTCTGCTAATCTTGAAGCCACTTGCATTTAACTGCTATAGATCTACGACCCACTTCGGGAAGATAAATATCCACGTGCCAACCATTCTCCGATCGATCAATGACCGATTCAATTTCCCGATGAAAAAGATGAAAATGACAAATGAAGTCAGGCCAGATCTGGTCCTTAAGCCCATAAATGAAGTGTCCCACACGATTCGAGGCCACCAAGAACCGAAATCGGCGATCACTTAGCATCAAAACCGTAAAACCCGAACTGAGACCACCAATGCAAGATTGCAGTGCGAGGGCCACTGATTCTTCTGTCAGTGGGAATGATGCCGAAGAAAATGACACGACCAGGAAGAATTCCTTGGAGGATCTAGGGTTGGCCGAAGAGAAGTGCACCATGGACCCAAACTTATCAGTACCTGAGATTCAGTCGCTAAGCCAGGGGAGAAGTCCCAATGGAGGAGACTCTCCATGACGACGTGGTGGCTGCCACGGCTGGAGTGGACAGTGGCAGGAAGGGTGGCCGTCGTGGCCGGAGTGGCCACCGGTGGTTGGCGCCTAGGAGAGGGAGTCGCCTAGGAGAGGGAGTTTGGTAGGAGGGAGTAATATACCGGTGATTAGGTGATGTTCTTACGTGAACAAACCTCCTACTTATGATTAACCCCCTTGCAAGCATCCACAACTATGAGAAAAGTATTAAGAATAAATGCTAACCGTAGCATTAAACTTTCAGATCCAAATCAGCCCCTTACAGAATAGCGCATAAACTAGGGTTTAAGCTTCTGTCACTCTCGCAACCCATCATCTAATAACTACTCCATAATGCATTCCCTTAGGCCCAAAATATGGTGAAGTCTCATGTAGTCGACGTTCACCTGACACCACTAAGGGAATCACAGCATACATAGTATCAAAATATTGAACACATATCAAGTTCACATGATTACTTCCAACAAGATTTCTCCCATGACCTCCAGAACAAAAGTATCTACTCACAAATGATAATCATGCTCAAGATCAGAGGGGTATTAAATAGCATAATGGACCTGAACATATAATTTGCCACCAAATAAACCATATACTAATCAACTACAAGATGTAATCAACACTACTAGTCACCCACAAGTAGCAATATATAGTTCTTGTACAAATATTGAACACAAGAGATGAACTAGGGTTTGAGAGGATATGGTGCTGTTGAAGATGTTGATGGAGATTGCTTTACCCAAGACGGGAGAGTTGTTGGTGATGCCGATGATGATGATTTCCCCCTCCGGGAGGGAAGTTCCCCCATCGGAATCGCTCCGTCGGAGGGCAAAAGTGCTCCTGCCCAAGATCCACCTCGAGACAGCGGCGCTTCGTCCGGAAAGTCTTCAGATTATTTTTTCTTGGTCAAAACGACTTCTATACCAGAAGAGGGGCACCAGAGGTGGGCCGAGGAGGGCACAACCCACCAAGGCACGCCTGGGCCTCATGGTGCGCCCAGGTGGGTTATGCCCATGTGGTGGCCCCCCTCTGGTACTTATTGGCTCCAATATTTCTTATATATTCCATAACAAATCTCCGTGAAGTTTTAGCTCATTTGGAGTTGTGCAGAATAGGTAGCCTGGCGTAGCTTTTTCAGGTCCAGATTTCCAGCTGTCGGTATTCTCCCTCTTTTTGTGAACCTTGCTTATTATGAGAGAAAAGGCATTAGAGTTACTCCAAAAGGCATTATTGTGAACAACAACAATATAAATAATAGTATGAAAACATGATGCAAAATGGACATATCAACTCGCCCAAGCTTAGACCTCGCTTGTCCTCAAGCAAAAACCAAAATCAAAAAACATGTCCACATGCTTAGAGAGAGAGGTGTCGATAAAAACAAAATACGAACATAGAAGCATCATGTATATTATTATTACAGCAACAAACTTTAACACAAAACTTTTATCGTAGAACTTTTATCATAGACTTCTCATGAATAAGTAACAATTCAACACAACATCGAAGTATAAAGCATAAACTCTATTGAAAACAAACAAATTATGTTCTTAGTCAACTTTGCAACTACAATTCATCATCTTTTCAGGAAGGGTCACGTATCGGAGCCTTTAGGCATGTCCACATTCTCAACCATCATATAGTATTCTTTGATTGCTAACACTCACCACATACACATGAGCAAAATGTTTCAACCGGACACATAGAAAGATAGGGGCTTATAGTTTTGCCTCCCAACGTATTCACCTCAAGGGTGATCTCAACAATAATAACTCATGCCACCCATATCCAACTGGATATATGTCCCTAGATCTTTGATAACCCACATGTATAGGGGATCATTTGTAGCCTTTTTTGATAAATAAGAGTGTCGAACCCAACGAGGAGCTAAATGTAGAACAAATATTCCCTCAAGTTCTATCCACCACCGACACAACTCTACGCACGCTTAGCGTTCGCTTTACCTAGAACAAGTATGAAACTAGAAGTACTTTGTAGGTGTGATAGGATAGGTTTGCAAGATAATAAACGGCACGTAAATAAAATCTAGGTGTTGTTTAGATAAAGACACAACTAAGTTAGTTTTAGTAGAGAGCTTTTATCAACAAGAAAGTTATTTGTCCCTAGGCAATCGATAACAAGTACTGGTAATCATTCTTGCAACTTTATATGAGGGAGAGGCATGAGCTAACATACTTTATCTACTTGGATCATATGCACTGATGATTGGAACTCTAGCAAGCATCCGCAACTACTAAAGATCATTAAGGTCGTGAAACCCAACCATAGCATTAAGTATCAAGTCCTCTTTACTCCCATACGTCATACCCCACCTACTAGGGTTTAAGTTTCTGTCAACCTAGCAACCCACCATAAGTGAACCATGAACATATTGCAACACTCTACAGCGGGGGCCCCTCACGTTTGCGCGATACAGAGGGCACCGTAGGAAAGCACCATAAATAAAATATACAATCATACCAACCAAGATCATGATTACCCCACAGGACAAAACGGATCTACTCAAACATCATAGGATAACCATAGATCATTGGGAAATAATATATGGAGTAGATCACTATGTTTAAGTAGAGATTACAGTGGGGAGAAGAGGTGTTACACCGCTGCATAGAGGCGAAGAAAGTTGGTGTTGACAGTAGCAAGATTGTTGATGTAGATCGTCGTCCCGATCGTTGCCCCGGTGGCACTCTGGCGCCACCGAAGCGAGGGGGAGAGAGCCCCCTCCTTCTTCTTCTTCCTTGGCCTCCCCAATAGATGGGAGGAGAGTTCCCCCTTTGGTCCTTGGTCTCCATGGCGGCGGAGGGGCGGGAGACCCTCCGAGATTGGATCTCACTCTCTGTTCTCTTCTGTTTCGCGTCTCCCAGATCTGGCTGAAAACCGTTTCTTATATTCTGGGAGATCCGTAACTTCAATTGCGCTGAGATTTTAACACAATTTTTTTCCGGATACAAGCTTTCTTATGCCCGAAGTAGAGCTCCAACCGACGTTCAAGGAGGGCACAGCCCACCACCATGCGCTAGGGGCCTCTAGCGCGCCCTGGTGTCTTGTGGGCTGTGTGGTCCTCCGTTGGCGGTGATTCCAACTCCCAAAAATCACATATATTCTAAAAAAAATCTCTGTGAAATTTTATTGCATTTGGACTTTGTTTGATATGGATACTCTGTGATACAAAAAAAACATACAGAAAACAGGAACTGGCACTTGGCACTGGATCAATTAGTCCAATAAATCATATAAAGAGTTGCCAAAAGTATGTAAAACTTGTATAATATTGGCATGAAACAATCAGAAATTATAGATACGATGGAGACATATCAGCATCCCCAAGCTTAATTCCTGTTCGTCCTCGAGCAGGTAAATGATAAAAAATATAATTTTTGATGTGGAATGCTACCTAGCATAAACTTGATCATATATCTAATCATGGCATGAATATTAATACATAAGTGATTCAAAGCAATAGTCTATAATTTTACATAAAGACATCAATACTCAGGCATCCCAACAAACAATCATGTCTTTCAAAATATCAAAGCTAAATAAAGTTATCCCTACATAATCATATAGTCTTGTCATGCTCTGTCTTCTTAACACAAAGTATTTATCATGCACAACCCCGATGACAAGCCGAGCAATTGGTTCATACTTTTTAACGCGCTTCAGCTCTTTCAACTCCCACGCGATACATGAGCGCAAGCCATGGATATAGCACCACGTGTGGAATAGAGTATAATGATAGGGGTAAATATAGAGAAGACAAAAAAGTAGAAAGTCTCACATCGACGTGGCTAACGAATGGGCTATGGAGATGCCCATCAATCGATATCAATGTGAGGAGTAGGGAGTGCCATGCAACGAATGCACTAAGAGCTATAAATGTATGGAAGCTTAATATGAAAACTAAGTGGGTGTGCATCTAATCCTATAATGAAAAATTCCCACAAGTATATGAAAGTGACAACATACGAGACTCTCCATATGAAAAACATGCTGCTACTTTGAAGCACAAGTGTGGTAAAGGATACTAACAATGCCCCTTCTCTCTTTGTTTATTTATTTTCTTTTTCTTTTTCTTTTTTCTTTTCGTTTTTATATTTTTTATGTTTTTTTTCTTTTCTCTCTCATTGTCCTGAGTCTCAACCCGACTTGTGGGGGAATCATAGTCTCCATCATCCTTTCCTCACTGGGGCACTGCTCAAAAAATGAATAATGATGATCATCACAGTTCTATTTACTTATAACTCAAAATAAATAAAAATTACAACTTGATACCTATGACAAAATATGACTCTATATGAATGCCTCTCACAATGTACAAGGGTGTGCAATGATCTGGCGTAACATGTATGAAAAATGATGAACGGTGGCTGAGCCACAACTACTATGTCAGCTATATGATCATGCAAAGCAATATGACAATGAATGCTCAAGTCATCAAACTGAAGCGGTGGAAGTTACATGGCAATATATCTCGGAATAGCCATGGAAAAGCCGTAATCGGTAGGTATGGTGGTTGTTTTGAAGAAGATATAATAAGGCTTATGTGTGATAGAGTGTATCATATCACGGGTTTGGATGCACCTGCGAAGTTTGCACCACGTCTCGATATGAGAAAGGGCAATGCACGGTACCATAGAGGATAGCAAATAGCGGAAAGGTAAGAGTGTGTATAATCCATGGACTCACATTAGTCATAAAGAACTCATATACTTATTGCAAAAGTTTATTAGCCCTCGAAGCAAATTACTACTACGCATGCCCCTATGGGGATAGATTGGTAGGAAAAGACCATCGCTCGTCCCCGAACGCCACTCATAAGGAAGACAATCAATAATAAATCATGCTACAACATCATAGCATAACGAGAGACTATACGTGCATGCTTCGGGAATCACAAACCTTAACTCCAATATTCTTACTAAACACAACCATTTACTAGTACCTCCCACATATATGGAGTTGAGCACCATGTTTAAGTAGAGATTACAACAAGGAGAAGAGGTGGTACACCGCTGCATAGACGGGAACAAATTTTGTGTTGATGGTAGCAAGATTGTTGATGTAGATCGTCGTCCCGATCGTTGCCCCGGTGACACTCTGGCACCACCAGAAGCTAGGGGGAGAGAGCCCCCCTCCTTCTTCTTCTTCCTTGGCCTCGCCCCCTAGACAGGAGGAGAGCTCCCCCTCTGGTCCTTGGTCTCCATGGACGGCAGAGGGCGGGAGCCCCTCCGAGATTGGATCTCCCTCTTTGTTCTCTTCTGTTTCATGTCTCCCAGATCTGGCCGAAAACCGTTTCTTAAATTCCGGGAGATCCGCAACTCCGATTGCGCTGAGATTTTAACACGATTTTTTCGGGATATAAGCTTCCTTGCGCCCGAAGTAGAACTCCAACCGACGTTCGAGGAGGGCAGAACCCACCACCGCGCGCCAAGGGCCTCTGGCACGCCCTGGTGTCTTGTTGGCTGTGTGGGCGTCCGTTCGCAGTGATTCCAACTCCCAAAAATCACATATATTCCAGAATAATTCTCTGTGAAATTTTATTGCATTCGGAGTTCGTTTGATATGGATACTCTGCGATACAAAAAACATGCAGAAAATAGGAACTGGCACTTGGCACTGGATCAATAGGTTAGTCCAATAAATCATATAAAAAGTTGCCAAAAGTATGTAAAACTTGTATAATATTGGCATGAAACAATCAAAAATTATAGATACTACGGAGAAATATCAATCTTTCCTCACGATATGATGCTTGCCAAAAGAGAAAATAAAAAGGAATAGACAGGAATACTTTGACTCTTGCATAAAGGAAAATACATGAAAGTAGAATATAGGCCTTCACAGAGTGAAGCAGAGGTCGCCATGCACTTATTTGTTTGTATGCTCAATCTCTAAGTGAAAGAGAACATCACGTTATATTGCCCCTTGAGATAGCAACCTTTATTATGCAGTCTATCACTTTTATTCTTTGCCAACACAAGTTCATACAACGCTCAATTATCTCTTACACTAAATGATCTAACATTTTTAGAAGCAATTTTTATTGCCTTATTGCACTGTTGACAACTTACTTGAAGGATCTTACACAATCCATATGTAGGTATGATGGACTCTCAAAACAAGATATGGGTTTAAGGATTTTTTGGATGCACAAGTAGTATCTCTACTTAGTGCGGAATTTTTGGCTAGCTAAGATAGGGGGCAAGCACCACATGTTAAAGGATCTGACAATATAACTACTATGTGAATATGAACAAACATAAATCATTACGTTGTCTTCCTTGTCCAATGTCAACAATATTGGCATATAATATTTTGATGGGGGCTCACAATCACAAAAGATGTCCAAGATAGTGTATTTGCATGTGAATCTTCTCTTCCCTTATTAATTCTTTCATGAATTGCATCATTGACCAATGCTATGTTTGTAGATCCCCAATAAAATTTTCTACTTATACTCTTCCTTATGTGATGTCATTACTTACCATAGGATTAACATATGATCTTTTTCATTTATTTGCTTTCTTTTTATTGAACATGAAAGTAAATAAAGCAAAACCCAAACTAAACTTTATTATATATCTTGCACATGATTACAAGGATAGATCACTAAGCAAAATCTTAAAAAGAAATGATTCAACTAAACTTTTATTCATCTAAAGCAAAAGATAACTATGGATCAAACTAAGATAAGTAAAGGCAAAAGATAGATGAGGTATTACGATACCGGGGCACCTCCCCCAAGGTTGGCACAAGCCAAGGGGAGTGCCCATACCCGATACTCAAGTTTCCTTTGGCAATGAAGAAGGAGGTGGTGGTGGAGTGGTAGTGATCTTATTCTTATTGCTCAGAAGATACTCCAATCTACGAATGACGCTCCGGAGGAAGGTGATGTGCTCTTGCAATAGAGTATTTTCACGAGTAAGATATTTATTTTGCACACAGACCGTTTCAATGTTCCGAAAGGCTTCAATATCAGTGGGGGTAAGATGATTATAGTAATGTTTAAGGATATCTTCTTCTTCCTCCTCGGTAGGGAGGGATTGCTTGACCACCGGCGATTGATCTCCAGTGGCCGCCTTGCTCTTGCCCCTTCGAGGGCTTCTTCAGGCTCTTCTCTCTTCAGCTCAATCTTTATCAACCAAGCATCCTCTTCTACATTGTTGGAGGAGGGAGAAGACATGATGCATGGCTTAACAGATCGGACCAAAAACAACAAGAAAAGAAAACAGAAGATTTCTTCGCGATACAGTGGTCAATAGGTTTGGGGGGTATATAAAGATTTTTTATCTTGGGAAACAAGCAAATGGAAGAAAAACGGAGCCCGGAGGGTACCCAAGGTGGGCACAACCCACCTGGGTGCGCCTGGCAAGCCAGGCGTGCCCTGTTGTCTTGTGCCCACCAGGGTGACCTTCCTAGAAGTTTATTATTTTCCTAATTTTTGAAAATTCCAAAACAGACAAAAAATATTTTTGCGGATTTTTCGGAGTCCGTTTACTTACTGTATCACGTACCTCCTCTTTTTTCATGATTATAGATTGTGCCGGAAGGTTTCCTTTATGTGTTCTTCCGGTGTCATAGTTTGGATAATATTGCTTTAAACATTAATGGGCTTACCTGAGATATAATGTTTTATTCTTTCCCCATTGGTGACCTTCAGGTCAGTACCCTCGGCATTATTTATTTTGATGGCTCCAGATCGATAAACCTCCTCAATAACATAGGGTCCTGCCAATTTGGAGAGGAGTTTTCCTGCAAAGAATCTAAAACGAGAGTTGTACAAAAGAACATATTCTCCAACTTTGAACTCATGCTTTTGGATTCTTTTATCATGCCATCTTTTAACCTTTTCTTTAAATAACTTGGCATTTGCATTAGTTTGGATCCTCCATTCATCTAGTGAGCTAATATCAAATAATCTCTTTTCACCGGTAAGTTTGAAATCATCGTTGAGTTCTTTAATCGCCCAATAAGCTTTATGTTATAACTCGAGAGGCAAATGACAAGCTTTTCCATCAACCATTTTATAAGGAGACATACCCATATGATTTTTATATGCTGTTCTATAAGCCCAAAGTGCATCATCTAATTTCTTAGACCAATTCTTTTGGGACCTATTGACAGTTTTTTGTAAAATTAACTTTATTTCTCTATTGCTAAGCTCAACTTGACCACTAGACTAAGGATGATAAGTTGATGCAATTCTATGGTTAGCATCAAACTTAGCAAGCATTTTATGGAAAGCACCATGAATAAAATGTGAACCACCATCAGTCATTAAATATCTAGGGACTCCAAACCTTGGGAAAATAACTTCCTTAAGCATTTTAATACAGGTGTTGTGATCAACACTACTAGTCGGAGTAGCTTCTACCCACTTAGTAACATAATCAATAGTAGCCAAAATATGTGTATACCCATTAGACGAAGGAAAAGGTCCCATATAATCAAAACCCCAAACATCAAATGGTTCAACATCAAGTGAATAATTCATAGGCATTTGCTGAAACTTACCAATATTACCAATTCTTTCACATTCATCACAAGATAAATCAAACTTACGGGCATCCTTGAAGAGATTAGGCCAATAAAAACCAGATTGCAACACCTTGTGAGCAGTTATATCTCCCGCATGATGCCCTCCATAAGCTTCGGAGTGACATTTCCGTAGGATTTGTCCCTGTTCATGCTGAGGTACACAACGTCTAATAATACAATCTACTCCTTTATAAAGATGTGTGTCATCCCAAAAGTAATATCTTAAATCATAGAAGAATTTTTTTCTTTTGTTGGTATTTGAAGCTAGGTGGTATGTATTTAGCAACAATGTAGTTAGCATAGTCAACATACCAAGGAGTGTTATGAGAAACATTTATTGCAGCTAATTTCTCATCAGGAAAACTATGATTAATAGGTTATGGGTCATCAAGAATATTTTCTAACCTAGACAAGTCATCAGCCATCGGGTTCTCAGCTCCCTTTCTATCAGTGATATGTAAGTGAAATTCTTGCAGCAGGAGAACCCACCTAATGAGTCTAGGTTTAGCATCTTTCTTTTCCATAAGAAATTTTATAGCAGCATGATCAGTGTGAACAATTACTTTAGAACAACAATGTAAGATCTGAATTTATCACAAGCAAACACCACTGCTAAAAATTATTTTTCAGTAGTGGCATAATTTCGTTGAGCACTGTCTAGAGTTTTACTAGAATAATGAATTTAATTTCTTATCAACTCTTTGTCCTAGAAAAGCACCAACAACATAGTCACTAGCATCACACATAATTTCAAAAGGCAACTTCCAATGAGGTGGTTGAACAATAGGTGCGGAAATCAAGGCTTTCTTAAGTATTTCAAAGGCTTCTACCCAATCATCATCAAAAGAAATGGAACATCCTTTTGTAAAAGATTTGTAAGAGGCCTAGAAATTTTATAGAAGTCTTTAATAAACCTCGTATAGAAACCAGCATGACCGAGGAAACTATGAATACCTTTGATATCTTTATGACACGGCATTTTCTCAATTGCATCAACTTTAGCTTTGTCCACTTTAATACCCCATTCTGAAATTTTATGTCCTAGACAATACCTTCATTAACCATAAAGTGGCACTTCTCCCGATTCAAGACAGGATTACTTTGCTCGCATCTCTACAAAACTTGATCAAGGTTGCATAAGCAATCATCAAAAGAAGTTCCGTAAATAGAAATATCATCCATGAAAACCTCAACAATGTTTTCACAAAAATCAGAGAATATAGCAGCCATACATCTTTGAAAGGTAGCAGGTGCATTGCATAAACTAAAAGGCATATGTCTATAAGCATAAGTTCCAAAAGGACAAGTAAAGGTGTTTTTCTCATGACCAGGTTGTGAGACAGGTATTTGGGAAAAACCATAATATCCATCAAGGAAACAAAAGTGTGTGTGCTTTGACAATCTATCTAGCAATTGATCAATAAAGGCAGAGGGTAATGTTCTTTTCTAGTAGCTTTGTTTAATTTTCTAAAATCAATTACTATTCTATAGCGAGTGACAATTCTTTGCGGAATAAGTTCATTCTTATCATTAGGAACAACAGTAGTACCTCCCTTCTTAGGGACACAATGAACATGACTTACCCATCTACTATCAGCTATGGGATAGATTATACCTACTTACAGAAGCTTTAGTATTTCAGTTCTTACCACTTCTTTCATTTTCGGATTCAATCTTCGTTGGTGATCAACAATGGGTTTAGCATCAGGTTCCATATTGATTTTGTGATGATAGAGAGTGGGACTAATTCCCTTTAAATCATCAAGAGTATACCCAATAGCAGCTCGGTGCTTCTTTAGAACCTTCAATAATCTTTCTTCTTCATGTTCTGAAAGGTTAGCACTAATAATAACAGGATATATCTTTTCTCTCATCAGGATAAGCATATATCAAAGTGTCTGGCAATTGTTGTAAGTCAAACACATGATCACCTTTAGGTCGAGGACGACCTCCTAGAGTTTTAATAGGAAAATTGTGTTTAAGTAGAGGACACTTTTCAAAGAAAATCTTATCTATTTCATTTCTTTCATGCATATGCATATCATTTTCATGGTCTAGCAAATATTGTTCTAGTGAATCAGTAGGAGGCACGGCAATAAAAGCAAGACCAATTATTTCATCCTTACTAGGCAATTCTTTCTTATGATGCTTTCTACTAAACTTACAAAATTAAACTCATGAGACTCATCACCAAAACTAACACCAGCGATATGTTTCTCACAATTTATTTTAGCATTAACGGTTTCAAGAAAGGTCTACCAAAGATAATGGGACAAAAGTCAACTTGTGGGGAACCAAGAACAAGAAAATTAGTAGGATATTTTATTTTCCCACACAAGACTTCAACATCACTAACAATCCCGTGGTGTGATGGTATCTCTATTAGCAAGTTAAATATTAACATCTATGTCTTCTATTCCAGCGGGTGCTATATCATTCATAATTTCTTGATATAAGGTAAAAGGAATATCACTCACGCTATCACCTATGTCACATAAACCATGATAACAGTGATCTCCTATTTTGACTGAGACAATAGGCATGCCAACAACGGGTCTATGTTTATATTTTTCATCAGGTTTGGCAATTCTAGCAGCTTCGTCACAGAAGTAAATAACATGCCCATCTATATTTTCTACCAAGAGATCTTTAACCATAACAACACTAGGCTCAACCTTGATTTGTTCAGCTGGTTTCGGTGTTCTAATATAACTTTTATTTACCATAGTTGAAACTTTAGCATGTTCCTTTATCCTAACAGGGAAAGGTGGGTTTTCAATATAAGCAGTAGGAACAACTGGATCAACATTATAGATAATAGTTTCATCTTTAGCTATTAACGGTTCTATAATTTCTTCTTTAATAGGTGGGTGATATTTGAACCACTTCTCCTTAGGGAGGTCAACATGAGTAGCAAATGATTCACAAAAGGAGGCTACTCTCTCAGAGTCAAGTCCATATTTAGTGTTAAACTTTTGAAAAGCATCGGTATTCATAAAAGATTTAACACAATCATACATAAGCTTAATACCTGAATCTTTACCTTTGTCGAGTTCCCAATATTCAGAGTTGCGTTTAATTCTTTCTAAAAGATCCCACCTGAATTCAACAGTCTTCTTCATAAAGGAACCAGTATAAGAAGTATCGAGCATGGATCGATCATCATGAGAAAGCCGAGCATAAAAATTCAAAATGATAATTTCTCCTGAGAGCTCATGATTGGGGCATGAATATAATATTGACTTAAGCCTCCCCGAGCTAGAGCGATACTTTCTCCTTCACGAGGCCAAAAATTATATATGTAACTCCGATCACGATGAACTAGATGCATAGGATAATTTTTTTGGTGAAACTCCAATTTCAATCGATTCCAATTCCAAGATCCAATATCGTCGCATAGCCTATACCATGCCAATGCTTTTCCCTTCAAAGATAAGGGGAAAACCTTCTTCTTAGCTTCATCTTTGGGTAAACCTGCAAGCTTAAATAATCCACAAATTTCATCCACATATATCAAATGCATATCAGGATGTTCAGTTCCATCTCCTGCATAAGGATTAGCTAGCAGTTGTTCTATCATACTCGAAGGAATTTCGTAACCAATATTTTTAGTAGGTGCAGTAGGTTGAGGGGTGACAAATTGTGGTTCCAATCAAGGTGAAGATACCCCGAACAAACCCCTCAAAGGATTGTTCTCCATAGTAACAAGTGACAGTAAATTTCAGCACGTAGTAATAATTTTTTCCTCACCAAGAGCACTTCATTCCCCGGCAATGGATCCAGGAAAGAGCCTTGATGACCCAAAAGTATATGGGATCAACGGTAGTTCTTTCGATAAGTAAGAGTGTCAAACCCAACAAGGAGCAGAAGGAAATGACAAGTGGTTTTCAGCAAGGTATTCTCTACAAGCACTGAAATTATAAGCAACGAGCAGTTTGATAGCAAGATAATTTGTAACGAGCAAGTAGCGATAATAGTAAAAAAATTGCAGCAAGGTAGCCCAATGCTTTTGAGGCAAAGGACAGGCCAAAACCGTCTCTTATGATAAGATAAGCGTTCTTGAGGGTACATGGGAATTTCAACTAGTCACTTTTGTCATGTTGGTTTGATTTGTGTTCGCTACTTTGATAATTTGATATGTGGGTGGAACGGTGCTTAATTAGGTGATATTCTTACTTGAACAAACCTCCTACTTATAATTAACCCCCTGGCAAGCATCCAAAACTATGAGAGAAGTATTAAGAATAAATTCTAACCATAGCGTTAAACTTTTTGATCCAAATGAGTCCCTTACGGAATAGCACATAAACTAGGGTTTAAGCTTCTGTCACTCTCACAACCCATCATCTAATAACTACTCCACAATGCATTCACTTAGGCCCAAAATATGGTGAAGTGTCATGTAGTCGATGTTCACATGACACGACTAAGGGAATCACAACATACATACCATCAAAATATCGAACACATATCAAGTTCGCATGATTACTAGCAACAAGATTTCTCTCGTGACCTCAAGAACAAAAGTAACTACTCACAAATGATAATCATGCTCAAGATCAAAGGGGTATTAAATAGCATAATGGATCTGAACATATAATCTTCCACCAAAAAAATAATATAGTAATCAACTACAAGATGTAATCAACACTACTAGTCACACACATGTACCAATCTATAGTTCAGGTACAAAGATTGAACACAAGAAATGAACTAGGGTTTGAGAGGAGATGGTGCTGTTGAAGATGTTGCTGGAGATTTCCTTCCCCAAGATGGGCGAGTTGTTGGTGATGATGATGACGATGATTTCCCCCTTTGGGAGGGAAGTTCCCTCGGTGGAATCGCTTCGCCGGAGGTCAAAAGTGCTCGTGCCCAAGTTCCGCCTCGAGACGGCAACGCTTCATCCCAAAAGTCCTCTCCTTATTTTTTCTAGGTCAGAATGACTTATATACCAGAAGATGGGTGCGCCTAGGCCTCCTGGCGCGCCCAGGTGGGTTATGCCCACCTGGTGGCCCCACTTTGGTACTTATTGGCTCCAATATTTCTTATATATTCCATAAAAAATCTCCGTGAAGTTTCAGCTCATTTGGAGTTGTGCGGAATAGGTAGGCTGATGTAGCTTTTTCAGTTCCAGAACTCCAGCTGCCGGTATTCTCCCTCTTTGTGTGAGCCTTGCATATTATGAGAGAATAGGCATTAGAATTACTCCAACATGCATTATTATGCATAAAAACAATATAAATAACAGTAGGAAAACGTGATGCAAAATGGATGTATCACCTGCCACTAGTGTTGTCAGGCTAGTACGACCCTCGGCTACTTGACATTGTGTTGAGGCTACATCTAGAGGCGTGTCCTGTGAGGATTGCATGAACAGAGACTTCTTACAATCAACCCTAGGACATTCCTTCCTGGGCACATCATCCATCTCCCCATCAACATACTGATAGCCCGAGTCATATGGCTGACCCATCATTTCTACGTCCTCATCATAGGCTCCTATATTGAGGAACCGAAGAGGGTCATCTTCGTCTATCTAGTCATCCATTCTTTGTTCTATGGGGGCGATTACATCATCCACTATTGGACCCCCTTCCTTGCGTCATCCACCGCTCTCACCAGGCACTACAGGCGCTGGTAATTGCGTAGGTAGGGAGGTGGTGTTCATACATGCTTGCTTATGTGTGGTTACTAGCGTGCTCTCGGCCACCTCCAAATGAAGAAGATTCTTTGGCCACAGCAGCATCCAACCCCTGCAGTCTCCAAGACGCATAGGGGTCTCATCGTCCTCTCCCCTGAGCCATACTGCAGGAGGCAAATCCTCGTGCCCCTCTTTCACACTCAACAAGTTCACCCTGAAGTTGCCAATGGGGATCGGCTGGCTGTGGAACGTGAGTTCCAAGGGCTTCGTTATCACTACCTTTCCGACGTCCACCTTCTGACCTTTGATCACTTAGAGTGAAATGTCTCCAACGTATCTATAATTTTTGATTACTCCATGCTGTTTTATTATCAATCTTGGATGTTTTATAATCATTTTATAGTCATTTTATATCATTTTTAGTACTAACCTATTGAAATAGTGCCAAGTGCCAGTTCTTGTTTTTTCTATTTTTTTACATCGCAAAAAATCAATATCAAACGGATTCCAAATGCCACGAAACTTTACAGGGATTTTTACCAACCAGATAGAACATGTTGGGCCCAGGTTGCACCTGGGGGAGTCCCAAGGAGGGGACAACCCACTAGGGAGTGCCAAGAGGCCCATGCGTGCCCTGGTGGGTTGTGTCCACCTCGGATGCCCCCCGGACCGCCTCTTTGCTCCATAAATACCCCAAAAATACCAGAACCCTAGAAGAGTCGACGAAATATTCATCTAGCCGTCGTAGAGTCCAGAACCACCAGATCCAATCTAGACACCATCTCAAATGGGGTTCACCACCTCCATTGGTGCCTCTTCAATGATGCGTGAGTAGTTCTTTGTAGACCTTCGGGTCCGTAGTTAGTAGCTAGATGGCTTCATCTCTCTCTCTCTCTCTCTTGATTCTCAATACAATGGTGTCTTGGAGATCCATATGATGTAACTCTTTTTGTGGTGTGTTTGTTGGGATCTGATGAACTTTGAGTTTATGATCAGTCATTTCTTTTTATATCCATGAAAGTTATTTGAGTTTCTTTTTTTTACTGTGGAATTATTTGAGTTTCTTTGATCTCTTATATGCATGGTCTCTTATAGACTCGTATTTCTTCTCCGATATTTGGATTTTTTTGGCCAACTTGATCTATTTATCTTGCAATGGGAAGAGGTGCCCGGTAGTGGGTTCGATCTTACGGTGCTTGATCCGAGTGACAGAAAGGGAACCGACACGTATGCATCATTGCTACTAAGGATAAACAGATGGGATCTATATCTACGCAATAGATAAACAGATCTTGTCTACATCATGTCATCGTTCTTATTGCATTACTCCATTTTCCCATGAACTTAATACACTAGATGCATGCTGGATAATGGTCGATGTGTGGAGTAATAGTAGTACATGCAGGCAGGAGTCGGTCTACTAATCTTGGACGTGATGCCTATGTAATGATCATTGCCTGGATATCGTCATAATTATTTGGGGCTCTATCAATTGCCTAGAAGTAATTTGTTTACCCACCATATTCTATCTTTCTCGAGAGAAGCCACTAGTGAAACCTACGGCCGCCAAGTCTTCTTTCTCATATATTTGCTTGCGATCTACTTTTCCTTAGCATTTTTATTCAGATCTATTAAACCAAAAATACAAAAATACTTTTCTGCACTTTGTTTATTTACGATCTATTATGTCAAACTACTACAAATTTCTGGCATCATTACCCGAAAGGGATTGACAACCCCTTTAACATGTCGGGTTGCAGGTGTTGTTATTTGTGTACATGTGATGTTTACATTGTGTTGCTTGCTTCTCCTACTAGTTCGATAAGCTTGGTTTCATCACTAAACGAAATACCTACCTTCTCTGTGCTACATCATCTCTGTTCGATAGAGGAGTTTTCTGGCGCTATAGTCAGGGAGCAACCAAAAGGAATTTCTAGCGCCTTTGCCGGGGAGGATCTTCAACATAACCAGGTTCCTAATCACAAATCTCATCTCCTCGCAATTTACATTATTTTCCATTTTCCTCTCCCCCACTTCACAAAAATTTGTCGTTTTATTCGCCCCTTTTTTTCTGTTCGCTGTTTTCTTGCCAGATCTGTTTTTGTGTGCATCCTTGTTTGCCGTTATGGATAGTTCTTCCTCTATTTCTTGTACTCCCGAGGATGAGTACCTCAACTTTAAACAAATGGGAGGAGAAAATTTATAACATGCTTGGTATAGAATTTGCAATCCTCATAATAGATCAATCCGTAAGCAATCTGCCATTGTGCTTCTCCGTTGTTTTTACGTTGGCATCACCACTTGGTATAGATTCGTCCTTGATGCTCTTAATGCTATGGGAAATTTAGTGGGCTCACCACCTCTTATGGTTAATGAAACAATTTTGACACTTGAGCATGTCATGGAAAGACTAGATGCTATCGAAAAGAAAATGCTCACCGAAGATCATATGGAAATTATACATAAAAATGCATAATTTTGCTACTAATCTTGGGTCAAAAGCGGGCGATATTTTTAAGTTGTTAAAAGAGAGGGGTACCCTAATCCATGAAATAATAGAAGAAAGTCCATCTCGGATCGATAAATTGGAAGAAATCTTTAGTAATCTAAGCACGGCTTTCACTACCACTAAAATTATTGAGGAAACTCCCGTAAAGAGTAGGAGATCTAGAAACAAGGGTGCATCCTCTAGTAATAATGATAAGGGAGACCTTAATATGATTACCATCCATCCGGACTTTGTTGAAGAGATAAGAGATCCTTTTTGTAAGAATGAAATATTTAAATTTACTCCAAGGAGTATTTCTATTGAAGGTCTTTATGCTAAATCTTTGAAGGATTCTAAGTGTTTGATTGAAGAGTTGGACGAAGATGGCAAAACTTAGATCCTTGCTTTATGCCTAGCTCAGGGCGTAAAACTATAGAGCTTGTTGGGAGGAAACTAAATGAATAAAATTTATTTCTGCTTTCAGTTCTTGAGTGTTAGCACAATTATTCTACTGTTATGATTGTGTTTTTTATGTTTTAATTAGTGTTTGTGCCAAGTAAAGCCTTTAGGATCTTCTTGGGTGATAGTTGTTTGATCTTGCTGAAAAAAAGAAACTTTTACACTCACGAAATTAATTTACATTTTTTACCAGAGAGCCTAAGCTTTAGAATTTTTCATGTCTTCCTAATTTTTTAGAATTTTTTGATTTACAGAAGTATTCGAAATAGTCAGATTGCTACAGACTGTTCTGTTTTGACAGATTCTGTTTTCTTTGTGTTGTGTGCTTATTTTGATGGCTCTATGATTTTCTTTGATGAGTTTTTGCCATAGAAAATATGGAATACAATACATATAATACAAAAAAATATGAATTGGTTTGATATAGTACTTATAGTAGTGATTTATTATTCTTATACTAACAGATCTCACGAAGGTTTTGTTGAGTTTTGTGTGATTAGAGTTTTCATGTTTTGGGTTATCTTACGATGGATGAAGGAAGGATGGAAGAGCCTAAGCTTGGGGATGCCCCAGCATCCCAAGATATTATCCAAAAATGAGCAACCAACTAAGCTTGGGGATGCCCCCCGAGTGGCATCCCCACTTTCTTCCAACGACCATTTGTATTTTACTTGAGACTATATTTTTATTCGTCACATGATATGTGTTTTGCTTTGAGTGTCTTGTATGATATGAGTCTTTGCTTGTTTTATTTTGTGTTTTAAGTCATCAATCCTTGCTAGACACACCAATTTGAGAGAGCCAAAATTATGCCATGACCTGTTAGAATTGCTCTCTATGCTTCACTTAAATCTTTTATGAGCTAGGACTTGCTCTGGTGCTTCACTGACATCTTTTTAAGCACGGTGTGCTTACTATGTTTGAAGAAATGCTCTCTTGCTTCACTTAGATTTATTTGAGAGTTAGTAAAATTTTAAGAAATTCTCTCTTGCTTCACTTCAATTATTTTGAGAGAACGAAAAATTTATTATGCTCATGATCTTCACTTATATTTGTTTGAGCTTATGAAAAGCAAGATGTGAAAATTAGTCCAAAAGTGATAGATATCCAAGAAGATTTAAGAGAAAAAAAAGTCATGAAGATCATTAGACAGAATAAACTTGGTTCTTAGTAATAGTTTTGAGATATGATGATGTGATATGTGAGTTATGTTGATGAGTAATTGTGCTTGTCGGTGTCAAAACCGGCGGATCTCGGGTAGGGGGTCCCGAACTATGCGTCTAAGGCGGATGGTAACAGGAGGCAGGGGACACGATGTTTTACCGAGGTTCGGGCCCTCTTGATGGAGGTAAAACCCTACGTCCTGCTCGATTTATTCTCAATGATATGGGTATTACAAGAGTTGATCTACCACAAGATCGGAGAGGCTCAACCCTAGAAGCTAGCCTATGGTATGATTGTCTGTTGTCCTATGGACTAAAACCCTTCGTTTATATAGACACCGGAGGGGGCTAGGGTTACACAAGGTCGGTTACAAAGGAGGAGATATACATATTCGTATTTCCTAGCTTGCCTTCCACGCCAAGTAGAGTCCCACCGGACATGGGACGAAGTCTTCAATCTTGTATCTTCATAGTCCAACAGTCCGGCCAAAGGACATAGTCCGACTCTCCGGAGACCCCCTAATCCAGGACTCCCTCAGTAGCCCCCAAACCAGGCTTCAATGACGATGAATCCGGCGCGCAATGTTATCTTCGGCATTGCAAGGCGGGTTCTTCTCCATATTTCGAACATTTGTAAAGCAGTGTCCGGCCCCACAAATGTTTGGACCTCTTGGCTTCTGTGCCCAATAAGGGCTATTTCCGACGTGTCGAATGAATATGAGGCGCCAGGGCATTTTTACATTCGCCCCTCTAGCCAGATAAATAAATTGTCTACTAAAAGGATGGGGATTCTCATATCCGATCCACACCATCCTCCCCCAGCGAGAATCCATTAGAGGGCGCTTCGGAAAGATCAATTCCAGCATGGGCGACCTCAGCTCCTCCTCCCGCCCCCGTAGCCCTAAGCGCGGTGATTGGGAGAGGTGTTCCATCCCACACAGTCGATTAATCGAACTGCAGACTAAGGGATTTCTCCCTCCAGCATACATGGTGCCCGTTCGAGCTGGCCTTGCCAGCTACAATGGCGGGGAGCAAGCGGAGAGCTTCCCCAGTCCCTCTACGGGGGAGCGGGTCTGCCTTGTTCCCTATTTATTAAGGGGACTCAGATTTCCAATTCATTCGTTCCTCCACGGGCACAATTTCACCCCTGCCTCCATTTTACACATCACCGACTATGTTGCTCTGTGCGAGTTGTTCCTGGGCTGCGAGGCTCATTTCGAGCTGTGGAAAAGGCTATTTTGCCTCGTCCCTCGCACACAGAGGGGGTCACTTTATCAAGTGGGCGGAGCCAAAATATGGCGCATCGCCGGAACCGGATACCTGTCTGGTACCCCGAAGAAGTCGTCCGAAGACTGGCCTTCGGAATGGTTTTATATAGAGGACATTCCCCTTCTGGACCCTGTTCGGTGGGGTCTTCTTGAGTTCAGCAATGCCCCTCTGAAGAAACGCCGAAGTTGGCTCCCAGAAGCCCCCAAGAGGAAGATAATGGAGAAGTCATTTACCTGATGAACCAAATTAAAGCACTGACTCAATCAGGACTGACAGTAATTGAAGTTATGTCAATATGCATAATGCGGGGAGTGGAACCACTTCAATATCGAGGGCACCCCTTGTGGTGTTTTAACAGTGCGGATGACGCCACCTGTTGCGGGCGTAAGGGTCTGTACAATGCTGCCGCTTTAGCAAAAATTATGTCTGAATTGTTCAAGGGAGAGGAAGAGGAGTTCATCCGCATCAAGCCATGGGATGGATTCTCCATGTACAATCCTCCAAGCTGGGTGAGTTATATTTCCTTACTCCCATTCCTTCCCGCATTCTTTGTCGTAGGTATTCACCTTGCCGTTTTGCGGCAGGAACTGCAGAAAGCCATAAATGAGGTCAGCAGCCCCTCCCCACAACCAGAGGACCCTGACCGGGCCCTCGACTCCGGACTCGAAGAAGATCCGGTCATATTCGTGGAGCTGATAGACCCGCAGTTCTATCAGTTAAGCTGTGATGATGCCATGGTGGCCATTATGGCCGACTATCCCGGACTGCTTCCTACATCGCACGTAAGAAAAACCAAAAAACCCCAACTCCAAAAACTAGGATCCCCTTTTAGACACTTCACCTACCATATACATATGGCACTTTTACAGGGAAGGCATTCAGGACGCCCTGCCGAGCCCTCAGCAACTCGCCAACAAGAGGCATCGAGGCCAGGCAGGCCAAAAAGGAAGGCAGTCAGGACGGAGACGCCGGCGCAAAGGTATAACAGAAACCCCGCTCCGTGGTTGTCGTCTTTCTCAAAATGTAGTGACGCCCGTGTTTCTTTATCAGAAAAAACGCTTGCCTAAATATGTCCGGCGATGTTGCTAATCATGCTTCGACCAGTCGGGCGCCAGGACCGAACATAGAGGCAGAAGCCGATATGGGGCAGGCGCAGGATAATCCTCCTACAGAGGATGCAGATAGATTATCCTCCACAAATTCATAAGTGGAAAGCGCCATGAATCATAGGATCCGTCGGGCCGTACTCCGCGACGCTTGTTTCTCACCAGAGGCATTTGAGGCCTTCAATTCTGGAGAGGCGTACCTCCATGCTGCTCAAGATGGTCTAGCCAGAGCCACGGATCAGTATGTAAAGGATGTACGGGTAAGTGAATCTGACGATTATATGTATCAGTAGCCCCTGAGACTTGAAACAATTAGCAGAACTGATTTAAGGATCATCTTTGTTGTGCAGGTTCTTACAGAGAAGAATACTCGGCTGTCACTGGACATGGAAGAATGCAATACCCAACTGCGAGCCGCTGTTGCCGCATTGAAGGAACCGAAAAAGTCCCTTGCTGGTAACATTTACTTTTAAAGAATGATGGTTACCATATAGTGTGTGGCGTGGCTGCAGATCTAACAATAGATGTTGCAGATGAATCCGGAGAAAATCTGGAGGACCAGCATGTCGTGCGACAGCTACAAGCTGGCGAACGCGTGCTGACTGAGGTCAGGCGGGAGAAAAACAATCTCCAAGATGCCAATACCAAGCTGAGCATGGAACTGAAAGACATTTGAGCCCAACTTGCAGACTCCGAGAAGGAGAATAAGCGGCTTCGACACGACATTTTCAGTAAGTGCTTGAACGAATCCTTTTGAAGGAGTTCGGCGAAGAAGCCGGCTAACAGCGTTATGTCAGTAGGTATGCTGACGGGTCGTCCCACGGAGGAAATGCCCGGGTCTGCGGGTGATCTTCTATCCGAGCTCTCACAACTGTATGGACAAGTTCGTCAGGTGATGCAAGGTATTGCCCAGGCCTTCTGGCCATCCGTCTCCTTGCCAGCAGGCATTGCAGAGCTTACAGAGAAGCTCAAGGGAGCACGGCGGCATTTTCGATTATGGAAGATATAGGCCTGCCATCAAGGTGCCAGGGAAGCCTGGGCCATGGTGAAGACGCGGTATACCAAGGCTGACCCAAATCACATGGCCGAGGTGGGACCTGTGGGGCCCGACGGAAAAGAGATTCCCGTTAGCTTAGTTTATGGGCAAGTAGAATTAGCCGCAAAGTATTCCCAATATGATTGTAGGCTAGACCGCCTGTTGGATGGTATAGAAGAGGAATTTAGTCAGTCCGCGTGACTATGTAATTAAAGTGACATGTTAAATGCCTTCTAGCCGGATTGTAGATCCTTTGTCATGGCGGACCTTTTCGCTTCAACCTCGGGACCCGATAGTCCGGAGTGTATCCGAATACCCGCTCATTTATATAAGAACTGGGGTATGCGTGGAGACCAGGCGTAGGGGTCATTAGTGCTTGAACAGACAAGTGCCCAACTAGTTATGTTATATTACATGGGTAGTAAGAAACATCTTCCAGGGAGAATAGTTCCGTTAAGGGTTCTTTTCCCTAGGTACGCATGCCCTAAAGTGCATGTCCGGACTGCGATAGGAAACGCAGGAAAAAACATTTGGGGGCAGATATGGAAAATAAATAAAAATCATCTTTTGTTCACCGACCGAATATTCCCTTAAGAACGCTAGCTTTCGGCTTCACCCAGTCTGAGGTACACATCTGGCTGACCCGGCAGTAACAATCGCAGAGGTGCTCCCCTTATGCCCTAGCCGAATTAACGGTAATGTAGGGCATAAATACAAGAGCCAGGCAACCCAGCTTGGCCAAAACTTAAGTCACATCAATGCATATAATGGCGAAAAAAGGTACATGCGGAAGTATAACACATGTGCGAGGTATGAGGCCCAGATAAATAATTAAGCTTCTGTGAAAGAAGCCCCCAGGTATGATGAGCGCGGCTAGCACATCTATAATGTGCAAGCGAGGCACAAGTTGGCCCTTGAAGGCCTAGAGAAAGAATAAAAGAAAGAAAAGCAAGACAGATAATGTATATGCAAAAAATGGACAGAGGAAGGGGACGAACATAGAGTCCGGCGCTAGGCGTAGAATCTTCGGAGCCTAGCCGCGTTCCATGGGTACGGCTCGAGTCGATTAGTCGATGCATCCCGCAGTCGGTACGCTCCACCGGTCAGAACTTGGTCAATAATGAAGGGACCTTCCCATTTGGCCTCGAGCTTGTTCTTTTTCTTATCCGGCAGGTGTAGAACTAGTTCGCCAACATTATAAGTTTTGGCCCGTACTTCTCTGCTTTGGTATCTGCGAGCCTGTTGCTGATAAAATGCGGAACGGGCTTTTGCTACATCGCGCTCCTCCTCTAGGGTGTCCAGACTGTCCTGCCGATCGAGCTCGGCTTCTCTTTCTTCGTACATGCGCACTCGAGGTGAGTCATGAATTATGTCACAGGGCAATACTGCCTCTGCGCCGTACACCATAAAGAAGGGTGTATATCCGATACTACGATTCAGCATGGTCCGCAGTCCCCAGAGTACGGAGTAGAGCTCCTCTACCCAGTGCGTGTTAGACTCCATTAAGGAACACACTAATCTGGGCTTAATGCCGCTCATTATAAGACCATTTGCTCGCTCAACTTGGCCGTTGTTTTGTGGGTGATAGACTAAAGCATAATCGAGCTTGATGCCCATTTTGCTGCACTAGAGTTTTACCTCATCGGCCGAGAAGTTCGTGCCGTTGTTAGTGAAGATGCTGTGGGGGACGCCATAACGGTGTACGACCCCGGATATGAAGTCTATCACCGGTCTGGATTCGGCTGTTTTAACAGGTTTGGCTTCGATCCATTTAGTGAATATATCCACCATGACTAGTAAGTATTTTTTTTCTGGTGGGTTCCCCCATTAAGGGGTCCAACCATGTCAGGCCCCCAGACCGCGAAGGGCCACGTAAAGGGGATTGTTTGGAGGGCGGTGGGTGGCATGTGGCTTTGATTTGCAAATAGCTGGCAACCGGCGCAGCGTTGGACCACGTCCTGTTCATCTGCCCGGATCGTCCGCCAATAGAATCCTGTATGGAAGGCGTTGCTTACAAGAGCCCGAGCTGCGGCGTGCTGACCGCCGAGTCCGGCGTGAATTTCTACCAAAAGGTTCCGCCCTTCCTCTTCGGAGATGCACCTTTGAAGGACTCCGATAGTGCTTTTTTTGTACAACTCTCCCTCATGGACCCTATAGGCCTTGGATCGCCGCACTATGCAGCATGCCTCATTTTGGTCCTCTCGAAGTTCCCGCCTAGTTAGGTAGGCCAGGAATGTTTTGTCCATGGGGCTATGATGGCCATTATTACGTGGGCTAAAGGTGTTGTTTCGGTGGCAGAGCCTCCGATTATGTCAGAGTGTTTGGTGTCGAGTGTTGTGGACGGTTCCAGACTAATATTGCTGGTGTCCCCCCTCCCATACCATGGATGGCTTAAACAACCTCTCTAAAAAGATGTTGGGGGGACTGCATCGCGTTTTGCACCGATGCAGGCAAGGATATCTGCTGCCTGATTGTTTTCCCGAGCCACATGGTGATATTCGAGCCCGTCGAACCGAGCTGACATCTTTAGGACGGCGTTACGATAGGCCGCCATCTTCGGATCCTTGGCATCAAAGTCTCCATTTATTTGGGATATTGCAAGGTTCGAATCCCCCCGCACCTGCAGGCAGTGAATGCCCATGGAAACTGCCATCCAAAGACCATGTAACAGGGCTTCATATTTGGCTGCATCGTTGGAGTCTGTGTACAGTATCTGTAGTATGTATTGAACTGTATCTCCGGTTGGGGACGTCAGGACAATGCCGACCCCCAGTCCAGCCAGCATTTTGGAGCCGTCGAAGTGCATAATCCAATTGGAGTATGCGTCGTACTCTTTAGGGAGTTCGGCTTCCGTCCATTCGGTGACAAAGTTGGCCAATACTTGCGATTTAATGGCTCACCGGGGTTTGTATGTTATGTCGAATGGGAGGAGCTCAATGGCCCATTTGGCAATCCGTCCCGTGGCGTTGCGGTTGTTTATAATATCATTGAGTGGCACCTCCGAGGCTACTATAATCGAACACTCTTGAAGTAGTGTCGCAGTTTCCAGGATGCCATGAATACCGCATAGGCTATCTTTTGATAATGTGGGTACCGTGATTTGCATGGAGTGAGGACAGTGGATACATAATATACCGGCTTTTGAAGAGGGAATTTATGTCCGTCCGCTTCTTGTTCGACGATGAGCATTGCGCTTACAACTTGATGAGTTGTCGCAATGTATAATAGCATTGGTTCGCCGATGTTTGGTGCGGCTAGGATTGGGTTGGTTGCCAGTATGGCTTTTATTTCTTCCAATCCAGCTGTGGCAGCGTCCGTCCACTCGAAGTGTTCGGTGTGCCGAAGGAGGCGATAAAGGGGTAATGCCTTTTCTCCAAAGCGGGAGATAAAGGGGCTAAGAGCCGCCACATATCCAGTTAACTTATGGATTTGTTTGAGGTCTATTGGGGTAGCCAACTGTGACAAAGCTCAGATTTTGGCCGGATTATCTTCAATACCTCTACTGGAGACAATGAAACCAAGGAGCTTTCCGGCTGGTACGCTGAAAACACATGTTTCAAGATTGAGCTTGATGTCGTATGTTCGGAGGTTGTCGAATGTGAGCCTCAAGTCGTCTTTCAGAGACTCGACGTGTTTAGTTTTGACGACCACATCATGTACGTATGCCTCTATTGTTTTGCCAATTTGTTTCTCCAGACATGTCTGAATCATGCGCTGATATGTTGCGCCGGCGTTTTTGAGCCCAAAAGGCATTGTGTTGAAACAGAAGGGACCGTATGGTGTGATGAATGCTGTTGCGGCTTGGTCGGACTCCGCCATCTTGATTTAGTGGTAACCGGAGTATGCATTGAGGAAACACAATGACTTGTGTCCTGCGGTAGCATCAATAATTTGATCAATGTGGGGGAGGGGGAAGGGATCCTTTGGGCAAGCTTTATTGAGGTCCTTGAAATCGACACAAAGGCGCCAGGATTTATCCTTCTTTGGTACTATCACCAGGTTTGCTAGCTCATTCGGGTGTTTTATTTCTCTGATGAATCTGGCCTCCAATAACTTGGCTAGTTCCTCTCACATGGCCTGTCTCTTAGGTTCGGAGAAACGCCGAAGAGCCTGCTTGACCGGCTTAAATCCCTTTAGGATATTGAGGCTATGCTCTGCCAGCTTGCTTGGGATTCCTGGCATGTCTGAAGGTTGCTAGGTGAATATGTCCCAATTCTCGCGCAGGAAATTTCATAGTGCGGCGTCCACGGCGGGGTTTAACTGTGCCACGATGGAGGATGTTTTTGTAGGGTCTGTTGGGTGGACTTGGAACTTGACTATTTCATCCGCTGGTTTAAAAGAGGTGGACTTGGATCTCTTGTCGAGTATCACGTCGTCCCTGTCCACCGTGGAGCATAGCGTGGTTAATTCTTCGGCTAAGAGGGCTTCGGATAATGCCTCGAGGGCCAGTGCGGCTGTTTTGTTTTCGGCGCAGAGTGCTGTGTCTGGATCACTGGCGAGAGAGATGATTCCGTTGGGCCCGGGCATTTTGAGCTTCATGTACCCATAATGGGGTACGGCTTGGAAGATCGTGAACGCCTCACGTCCTAAAAGGGCGTGGTATCCACTCCTGAACGGGGCCACTTGAAATGTGATTTCTTCGGACCTATAGTTCTCTAGCATACCGAATACCACATCTAGTGTGATTTTCCGAGCGCATCATGCTTCCCGACTGGGTATGATTCCTCTGAAGGTTGTGCTACTTTGCTCAATGCGGTTCCAGTCTATTTCCATTTTTTGAGGAGTTTACTCATAGATGAGGTTTAATCCGCTGCCGCCGTCCATGAGTACTTTGGTGAGTCGAAAGCCGTCCACGATTGGACCGAGGACCAGTGTGGCTGGTGCTCTGGCTGTTCGGAATTTAGGTTCGTCATTGGCATTGAAGGTAATAGACATGTCACTCCATGGATGTATTGCTGCTACGTGGCAGATTTTGGAAATGCTGTGGAGTGTTCGCTTGCACCTATTATTTGACGCGAAGGTCTCAAAGACTGTTAAAACCGTATTGTTATCCACGGGATGGTGCTCTGTGGTATTTGGGATAAGAAGATCCTCACCACTTTTGGCCACCTGCCGGAGTATCCAACATGCTCTAAGGCTGTGCGTTGGTATTGTATCCACTGTGTTATGAATTTTGCAGGGTCCGTTAAGCCATCCCTCCAATACGGTTCCGTGCCCTATAGAGGGTTTTTGTTTCTTTGTAATGAACTCGGGTGTCTTATGATAGTGCACCCTTTTACCTCGGTCTGGGTGCATATTCGGAGCCGGATTATCCCAAAATCTTGTTTCAGTTTTCCAGGCACTTTCCATCGCACAGTACTTTTGTACTATGGACGCCACGTAAGCGAAGCGTGATATGTCGCGACGACTTATGGCGTTAAGGATTCCCTTGTCCGTGCAGTTATTGCAGAAAAGTGAGACTGCGTCTTCCTTGCGGCGGTCCTTAACCTTGTTCATCACAATGAGGAATCTGACCCAATAATGATGTACTATTTCATGGGGCTCTTGCCTGATGTGGGAAAGATCATTTATGTCTGGGTGGGAGGGTGGATTTGAGTCCGGACCCCTACCCGATCTAAGACCCAGGGGCCGAGGGGTTTCCGTTCTTGGAAGTTCGGATTCCGATATGTTGCCCGATGATTCTGGCCCACTGCCCGTCTCTAGGTTTAGGGTTTGGGTGATGTCCTCCCGTAGACGGGTGTCCGGCTCGGAGAGCTCAGGAATTCGGACATAGTTAGTCCTCAAGATAGAGGAAGAATCGCCGCATTGTTCCTCCACCACCGCAACATGATGGGTGACCGATGGAGAGTTAATCTCCCTTCGATCGGGTTTAAGCCCAATCCGATCATAGTCCATAGCGACTCCCAAGGCGGTGATGTGATTCAAGAGTTTGTTTAGGGAAGAGATCTCCATTGGATCCATCTGCTCGGCGAATTCCGAGCCGACGTGGAGGCTGTTTTTGATGACCCGAGAAGTCATCGTCGGTGCAATGGCCGAACAGGCGGTCATGACGAAACTGCCTAGCTGGAGAGTTTGGCCGACAGCCAGAGCTCCCCCGGCGGTAATGTTGTTTTTAACAACGAGATGAGGCATCCTTCCTTACTGCGATGTCACAGAGGAACTCTCAATGAAAGCACCAATGTCGGTGTCAAAACTGGCGGATGTCGGGTAGGGGGTCCCGAACTGTGCGTCTAAGGCGGATGGTAACAGGAGGAAGGGGACACGATGTTTTACCTAGGCTTGGGCGCTCTTGATGGAGGTAAAACCCTATGTCCTGCTCGATTTATTCTTGATGATATGGGTTTTACAAGAGTAGATCTACCACGAGATCGGAGAAGCTAAACCCTAGAAGCTAGCCTATGGTATGATTGTCTGTTGTCCTACGGACTAAAACCCTCTGGTTTATATAGACACCGGAGGGGGCTAGGGTTACACAAGGTCGGTTACAAAGGAGGAGATATACATATCCGTATTGCCTAGCTTGCCTTCCACGCCAAGTAGAGTCCCATCCGGACACGAGACAAAGTCTTCAATCTTGTATCTTCATAGTCCAACAGTCCGGCCAAAGGACATAGTCCGGCTGTCCGGAGACCCCCTTATCCAGGACTCCCTCAGTGCTCTAGTAGGAATATTGGAGTTAAGGTTTGTGATTCCCGAAGCATGCACGTATAGACTCTCGTTATGCCATGATGTTGGAGTATGATTTATTTTTGATTGTCTTCCTTATGAGTGGCGGTCGGGGACGAGCGATGGTCTTTTCCTACCAATCTATCCCCTAGGGGCATGCGTAGTAGTACTTTGCTTTGACGGCTCATAAACTTTTGCAATAAGTATATGAGTTCTTTATGACTAATGTGAGTCCATGGATTATAAGCACTCTTACCTTTCCGCAATTTGCTAGCCTCTACGGTATCGTGCATTGCCCTTTCTCACATCGAGACGTGGTGCAAACTTCGCAGGTGCATGCAAATCCCGTGCTATGGTACGCTCTATCACACATAAGCCTTATTATATCTTCCTCAAAACAGCCACCATACCTACCTATTATGGGTTTTCCATGGCCATTCCGAGATATATTGCCATGCAACTTCCACCGCTTCCGTTTGATGACTTGAGCATTCATTGTCGTATTGCTTTGCATGATCTTATAGCTGACATAGTAGTTGTGGCTCAGCCACCGTTCATCATTTTTCATAGATGTTATGCTAGATGATTGCACATCCTGGTACATGCCAGAGGCATTCTTATAGAGTCATACTTTGTCATAGATATCGAGTTGTAATTTTTATTTATTTTGAGTTATAAGTAAATAGGAGTGTGATGATCATCATTATTCATTTTTAGAGCAGTGCCCTAGTGTGGAAAGGATGATGGAGACTATGATTCCCCCACAAGTCGGGATGATACTCTCGACAATGAGAGAAAAAGGGGAGAAAAGGAAAAAAGGAAAAGAAAAGAAAGAAAAAAAGAGAGAAAAAGAAAGAAAGAAAAAGGGAAAATAAAAAAATAATAATAAATAAACAAAGAGAGAATTGGCATTGTTAGTATCCTTTACCACACTTCTGCTTCAAATTAGCACCATGTTTTTCATGTGGAGAGTCTCCTATGTTGTCACTTTCATATACTAGTGGGAATTTTCCATGATAGGATTAGATGCACACCCACTTAGTTTCATATTGAGATTTCATACACTTATAGCTCTTAGTGCATTCGTTGCATGGCAATCCCTACTCCTCACGTTGATGTCGATTGATGGGCATCACCATAGCTCGTTGGTTAGCCGCATCGATGTGATACTTTCTACTTTTTGTGTTCTTTATATTTACCCCTATCATCATACTCTATTCCACCCGTAGTGATATATCCATGGCTTGCACTCATGTATTGCGTGAGGGTTGAGAAAGCTGAAGCGCGTTAAAAAGTATGAACCAATTGCTCACCTTGTCATCGGGGTTGTGCATGATAAATACTTTGTGTCAAGAAGATAGAGCATGACAAGACTATATGATTTTGTAGGGATAACTTATTTTAGCATTGATATTTTTAAAGACATGGTTGCTTGTTGATAGGCTCGAGTATCTAAATTATTATATCAAAACTAGACTATTGCTTTGAATCACATAAAAAGTCCAATTGTCCATGCTATAAAGAAAAGAATATGATATGACATGTTAAACAACACCCCACATCAAAAATTCTGTTTTTATCACTTACCTACTCAAGGACGAGAAGGAGTTAAGCTTGGGGATGCTGATACGTCTCCAACGTATCTATAATTTTTGATTGTTCCATGTTGTCTTATTATCAATCTTGGATGTTTTATACTCATTTTATAGTCATTTTATATCATTTTTTGGTACTAAACTATTGACATAGTGCCAGTTCCTGTTTTTCTGTGTTTTTTTACATCGTAGCAAATCAATATCAAACAGAGTCCAAATGCCACGAAACTGTACGAAGATTTTTTATGGACCAGAAGGAAGATGTTGGGCCCTGGTTGCACCCGGGGGAGTCCCGAGGAGGGGACAACCCACCAGGGCGCGCCAGGAGGCCCAGGCGCGCCCTGGTGGGTTGTGCCCACCTCGGGTGCCCCATGGGCCGCCTCTTTTCTCTACAAATACCCCAAAAATACCAGAACCATAGAAGAGTCGACGAAATATTCATCCAGCCGCCACAGAGTCCAGAACCACTAGATCCAATCTAGACATCATCTCGGATGGGGTTCACCACCTCCATTGGTGCCTCTCCGATGATGCATGAGTAGTTCTTTGTAGACCTCCGAGTCCGTAGTTAGTAGCTAGATGGCTTCATCTCTCTCTCACTTTATTCTCAATACAATTTTCTCTTGGAGATTCGTATGTTGTAACTCTTTTTGCGATGTGTTTGTTGGGATCTAATGAACTTTGAGTATATGATCAGTCATATATTTTTATATCCATGAGAGTTATTTGAGTTTCTTTGATCTCTTATATGCATGATCTCTTATTGCATTTCTTCTCTGATATTTGGTTTTTTTGGCCAACTTGATCTATTTATCTTGCAATGGGAAGAGGTTCCCGGTAGTGGGTTAGATCTTACGGTGCTTGATAGCAGTTACAGAAAGGGAACCGACACGTATGTATCGTTGCTACTAAGAATAAAAAGATGGGATCTATATCTACGCAATAGATAAATGGATCTTTTCTACATCATGTCATCGTTCTTATTGCATTACTCCGTATTTCCATGAACTTAATACACTAGATGCATGCTGGATAGCGGTTGATGTGTGGAGTAATAGTAGTAGATGTAGGCAGGAGTCGGTCTACTAATCTTGGACGTGATTCCTATGTAATGATGATTGCCTGGAGATCGTCATAATTATTTGAGGTTCTGTCAATTGCCCAACAGTAGTTTGTTTACCCACCGTTTGCTATCTTTCTCGAAAGAAGCCACTAGTGAAACCTACAGCCGTCGGGTCTTCTTTCTCATATATTTTCTTGTGATCTACTTTTCCTTTGCATTTTTATTCATATCTATTAAACAGAAAATACAAAAATACTTTGATTGACTTTATTTATTTACGATCTATTATTTCAATCTACTACAAATTTATGGCTTCGTTACCCGAAAGAGATTGACAACCCCTTTAACACTTCGGGTTGTGAGGTGTTGTTATTTGTGTGCAGGTGTTGTTTACGTTGTGTTGCTTGGTTCTCCTACTGGTTCGATTACCTTGGTTTCATCAATGAGGGAAATACCTACCTTCAATGTGCTACATCATCCCTTCCTCTTTGGGGAAATACCGACGTAGTCCTAGCATACATGAGTTTTTTGGCGCTATAGTCAGGGAACAATCATGGAGTATGGTGCATGGGATTTTGTCGACCTGCAAAGACATGTCTGATGTAAAACATCCCAAAGGCAATGAAACGGAGGATTGTGTATATATATGGTGGTGCAACGTGTAATTACCGTGAGGGCATCAAGGTCAGTGATAGACGAAGGCATGCCTAGCATGCCAGAGACAGAGGACGGGTTGCTATGAGCAGGTGCGGATGCTAGTGCGGGAGCAGGTGGTTGCCAGAGCAGGTGTTGGTGCAGTTGTGATGTTCACCCAGTTGCTCCCGACGAAGCTGGGCATGGGAAAATCATGTGCCACCTTGTCTGGATTTTCCTTCATCAAGTTGATGACAGCCAGAATCAAGTTAGTAGCAAAATCATTTTTGCAGGCAGCTAGAGCTGCATCGATTGCCTTCTTGAGCAACTCATTTCTGGCCTCAACTGTTTTTTTCTCTTCCATGGCTGCTTCTTTATTGAATGCAACCTTCACCTTCGCGTCGATGTCCGCCTTCCTGAACTTCTTTTCTTGCTTCTTGGCCTCCAGGCCCTTGTTCTAATAGAACTTTTGTAGCGACTCGACCTCAGGCGGTCAAGTCTCTGTGCTTAAGTGTCATCCCAGGATCGGTATTGCTGACAAACACAGTACTCGAGGAATTATAACAGAGTTCAATCACACACTTATTACATAGAGTGTCTCAAAAAGAGTACTTATTACAATAATATGGTTGAAGGACATCTAAATAAGATAACTACGGAAGCATCAAAGATAAATGAGTCCGTCCAACTCCATGGCAATACTGAGTGCACGACAACGACCTAGCGCACCTTACTCTTTGTTTGAAAATTCTACAACATGATACGTTGCAGCCGTGTAGGTCAGCACATGGAATATGCTGGCAGGATAACACTATAGAGCAATGAACAAAATAACAACTATCACTACATGCATATATGGCTGGTGGAGGCTCTATGGTTATCATTTGCATAAAGCTAGTTTTTCCCTACAACAAAGAAATATGTTTTATTTAACTACAAAGTTTGTTGAAAATTATTGAGAAGGCAACCCCAACTCAATCCCAAAATTTACATTAACAACCCGACAAATTAATTAAGTAAAGTGATGAGATCAACATAATAATACAAGTACCAGATACTCAAGATGTCCATAACCGGGGACACGCTAATCATGATTAGTTTATACACTCTGCGGAGGTTTGCGCACTTTTCCCCACAAGACATGATCTACTCCATTATATTTCTCGCACTGCATGATGTTTGAAAAACGGATGATCGAGACACAGTCTTTTCGAGGAGGTCCCCTTAACCGATAGATAGGCCGGTACACCTATAATCCCCTACATCTTCTAGCCCATCATGGAAAGGATTCCAACAACTAACTCAACTACGCTAGAGCCCATAATGGCTTGTGGCTGCACACGGAAGTTTCTCGCATGAATAATATTTTGATCCCTTTGAGCCTGGGTGGCGAACCATAGGATGATCACACGGGTTCCCCGGGATCTCCTAGGACAAGGCTAGTATATCCCCAGGTGCCCACAACCAATCCACCCAGATGTGTATTAAAGTAGCCACCTTAATTTTCCCTTTGTTATAAATAACTCTCATATCTTTCATGAATCTCACAAACCAATCCACGTCTACAAGCATAGCAAAGTAATGCAATCATAACGCAATAATACCCGAGGTTTGAATAAGACATTAGGTTCCTACCTCATCAACTACTTCCCATTACCCACATATTATCAAAGTTCTACTCATGCAATGTTTGAGGGTTGAAACTAATGCATAAAAAACTGGGTAATAATGGAGTATGATCAAAGTGTTACTTTCCTTGCTGACGATCGGAAAACCCTAGAGATTCGTAGTACCAAGCCTCGCACGCCGGAAACTATATCATGAACAAACAATAGCATACATAAGCACTCAAGCATATGAAGCAAAGGTAAAACCAAAATAAAAGATCTAAACTTAAAGTTCAAGTGAAGATCTTCGATTTGCAAAAAGAATCAATCGAATCAGAGTTAGGAAACTCAAACTACAATCAAAAGAAGTTTGAATTCAAATCTTCTTGAAACCAAATTTTTAATTATCAAAATCATGTTCAAGTTGTTTATCTGGATAGAGGGGACTAAGACAAAGATTTTGGCGTTGGTTTCACTGGATTTGGATAAACGAGGAGAAAGTAACAAGAGTTCGAAGATCAGGGACTAATCTGCGATAAAAGTAATTACGAATAGGTCCCTGGACGAAAATAAACAAAAAAGAAAAATCTGTCAGACGAACCTCAACTAACAGAAACTAATGAACGAATTCGTTTGTTAATAAAGAAAAACGGGTGAATGCTCACTAATCAACAAACCCTAAAAAAATAAAACCGATCTAAACGAAATAAATCGAACTAAGCCAAGAAAAACCGGATCAGTTTATACTAGTTCGAAGGCAGCGGTGGGTCAGATTGGCGGCGGCTCCGGCGACATGCGGCGAGGCGGCGATGGCAGCGGCATCAACTAGCGGTGGCGGCGGCTTGCGCGGGCAGCAACGACGGTGCTACCGGGCAGCGGCAGCCGCGGCGAGCGGCAGCGCGGCTTGGTGGGAGGAGAGGGCCCTGGGACTCGGCTTATAAAGCCTGGGGGCGGCGACTTGGGGAATGGGGCGGCCTCGGGAGGCGGACTCCCGATCGGTCACGGCGGTGGCGGCGGTCCCGTGCTCCGGCCGGACTCGGGAGAGGCGGCGCGACACTCAGCTAGGTTGGGTTGGCCACTTGCGCCGGCCCAGTTTGACGGCGGGAGAGTTTTTTTAAATAAATTCACCGAAAAAGAAAATTCCAAAAATAAAATAAAGAAAAATCCTAAAATCCCCAAAATAATTTTCACGGTCCGCTACAAATATGAAGGACAACATAAACATTTTTATGGGTAAAAATGCAATTTTTTGCTAATTTACTGAATAAAATCTCAAATAAAATTTAATTAAAATAAACATTTTTATTTCAAATTAAATTTCCATTAGTTCCCCTATTTTGAAGAAGTCATATTATCTTCTCATTATTTTATTTATTTCAAAATAATTTGAAAAATAATTTAAATAAAAAATCACCTTGATCCAATTTACCAATTTTGAAAATTCAAAAATGGAATTTTATGAAAACCTCCAACTCTCTCAAATGGTCCTTGAGTTGCTTAAGGTCTCTAGGATCAAAATGTCCAAATGAAACCAATTCAAAAATGCAAGAATCATGGATGCATATGATGACCTAATGATTAACATCCAAATTGAAAATTGGGATCTTACAACTTCCAAGTGGCGCCATCTCTGACGCCTTGCACACGTCCACATTGTATCCGCTGGTCCAACATGAGTCCCTTCAGTTCATTCAAGGCCCGGTTGAGAGGAGTGTCCGACTTGGGCCTCATCGATGAAGAGTCGCTTTTGGCCACAAGCCTGTGTTGCTTCTCCAGCAATAGGAATGTGAACCATTTACGAATGTGTAGTCGCCTTGATCAGAAGCTAAATGTAAGGTACTAAAATAATAATTACCAGTATTCTAATCAATTTCCTCGTGATTAGGTCCGTGTAAAAAACCTTCTTTTCCTTGTCTCAGTTGTACCGGGCCCTAATGAAGTCATGCTCCAGCGGGTTGGTGAACTTCGCAAAGGGGTTTGGGATCCCCGCGACTTCACGTTCCGCAACCTCCTTATCCCATATGGGCCATTTGCCAAGGTAGCCACAGCTTCTAAGGCGTTGGTTCCCCGTGTTCCTTTGCTGAAGCTCCTTGAATTTCTCACACTTCGCCTTGGCTGCGTCGGTAGTGCAAGTGTCCTTGAACGTTTCGAATTCCTCTTTCATAAGTGTCGGCTTTTCCTCCAGAATCTTGGACAGGGGTTCATCAGCCTCAATAGCTCGTTTCACCCTCCCTTTCCAGGAGGCCAAATCATTGATGAACATGCCCATGGCATGGTTGTTAATCTTTTTCATGGTAGGATCATCCCACGGGTGTTCTATGTCTTCTTTCCGGCCGGGTAACTGGAATCTCTTGTGTAGCTTCGTTAGGAGCAACTACTCCAAATTTGGTTTACTCATTAAGTCATTGTCGTTGATGCTCGCGCATTCCCGTAGGATGCATCTGCCTTGGTTCCCATAGCACTTGTGAGCTTCATCTGGCTCTAATGTCTCAAATTTGCCGAGGTGCATCACTGCGACTAGTAGTCTTTCGGTCGAGTTTGTTAGGTTTTCCTGTCCTGTGCTTCTTCTGCTTCTTCTTTTCGTTAGCGGCTTCGGTGGCGGTACCTTTCCTGCCGAAACCTTCCTCGCCAGTCTTGGCACCGCCATCAGTGTCGATGTCGACATCAGTAACATCCTCAAGGCTGTCCTGCAAACCTTGACTGTGCTTACGAGACAAAAAGTTGATCTAGTCATGTTCATGGTCATATTCTATGTCGTCTACACCGTGGTCAGAAGCCCCGGTTTCTTCGTTGTTCGGTATGTTTCCTAAGATTCTACTCGTTTAATTCTTAAGCTATAATAAAATGAGTAATGACATAAATAAAGGTCCATGGTTTGCCGGAATGTCGTTTCATTCCTGTCGAAGCAAATCCCCGCACTCGATATGCCTACTTTCTAGCACAAGCCATGCCAAAATTCACGTGAAATTTTGGCATGACCTTTGCTAAAAAGTGGACATATCGAGCGGCTGAAATTAACCGTTACAGAAATGAATCAATATTCCGGCAAAACATAGGCCACTCGGATCATTTTCCCTGTGAAGATATACAATAAAGGATACTTCTTTATCACCACATACACATCAAACCACTTGCACTGAATTTATAAAACAGAATAACATCAACCTGTATATGGCACTGAATTTATAAAACAGAAAAGAGAGAAATTTTCTGTCATAATTTGAAATCTAGCTAAATTTCTGTCCTAATTTGAAACCTACCTAAATTTTTGTCATAATTTGAAAGCTAGCTAAATTTCTGTCAAATTTGAAAACTGTGACGCCTGGATATTTAAGCTATAGTAACCTCTGCTAATGAATCCACGTCACGATGATTACTGTTGTTAATCTCGTGGTGTTTCAACCCCGTTAGATTTAAAAAATTCAAAGTCATCTAAAACAAATAAAAGTTTCCAATGTCGAAACAAAAATGTCCAAAGTGTGGCAAATATTCTATAGCTAATTATGGTGGTGAACCAATATTTTTACAAGTGGTTTAATGCCCTAAACTAATTAAAACAGAGACTTAAAAAATTATTAAATGCGTTTGTCTAATAAATAAAATATAACTATTTAATTAATGTGCCAAATTACTTGTGGCGGTGGCCTAATTATTGATACTAATATAGGGTCTAACTTGATATTTTATAAAACTAAAATAAAAGTAAAAAGTAAAAAGATAAACAAAGAAAAGGTAAAAGAAAATTACAAAAGGAGAAACACCCTAGGCCTTGCCCAGCTCACTCCCCCACGGTCGTCCCCTTCCCCTGTTCAACTGATCGAGGCACGCGCCCGCGCGGTCGCTGCTGGACCACCTCGCCGCCCCGCCGTGGCCTCATCACTGCCCGCCAGTGCCCAGTCACACCCAGGCGGGCTACGACCAGTGCCCGCACGACCACAACTGGTGCCCGTTGCGCCCGCCCCGCTGAGGCCCCTGTGCCACTTCACGTGGGGCCTGCCCCTGGAAACAAATTAAGAAAATGTTAAAAATAAATAAATAGTAAAAATAAATAAGTAATTAATTAACTTAATTAACTTAATTAACCTTGCTTAATTAGCCTAATTAGCTAATTTAGTTAATTTAAGACTCTTAGTTTAGTTAAGTTAATGGCAGATGGGTCCCAACTATTAGTTTGACCAGTCAACGCTCTGTTGACTGTTGACGTCATTATGACGTTAGGCTGACGTCATAATCCCAGTTTTCAATTAAAAATAATTCAGAATATTGCTAAAACTTTAGAAATTCAACCGTAACTCGGATGAAAATAATTTATACATGAAAGTTGCTTAGAAAAATATGATGAATCCAAATATGTGATTCGTTCATCTGTCATGTGCCCCTAGAATAGCGAACATGCAACCAACCCCTCCATTTCATCTGTCCAAAAATGCCAAACATGGGGAAAACTTTCCTGGATGTTTTCGCCCTTCATCGGCATTGTGTAGCACTACGTTAGAACACCCCTAGCACCGCGTTTGATCATGTCATGCTTAGTGATGCATCTGTTTGCTTGTATTTATTGTTTCTTCCCCCTCTTCTCGCCAGTAGACCCCGAACCCGCTGTTGATGCCCCTGTGATTGACTACGTCACCGATGACCCTCCTTCCCTCTCAGTAGAGCTTCCAGGCAAGCAAACCGCCCTTAGTCATTCCGATATCGCCCATTCCATTCTCTCTCATGCTTGCATTAGATTTGGGTACTCCTATTGATTGCTCCTATTGTGATGCATGGCCTGCTTTTGTAACCTGCTATTGTACCCTACATGCTTATCCTAAACTGCTTAGTATAGGTTGATTTGTGATCCACCAGTGATCCTCACCTTGTCCCAGTTGCCCGGCTTGATGACCGATGACTCGATCAACGTGATCGAGGTCCAGAGCCTGACACATCACATCACACCCCTTTTTGTTGCTCGACTCTGCAGAGCTACTATCGAGTGCCAAGGGTGATACCTTGTAACACACTCCTAATAATAACTCTATAGTGTAGCTATTCAGTCGTGGTCCTCGTGGATGATTCCTCCTTCACCACTCCTGATACGACTTTGTCGTGCAACACCTCAAGTGTGAATCTCGAGGGTGATTCCTCCTAAGTTCAGCTTGATGATTACATCGAGTGGATTCCATTGAGGATGATTCCTTGGTTTTCCGCCTAGATGTTACAAGCACACAATTACCTTTACCTGTAGCCCCTGTGCACTGTTACCACGGGACTGAAGGGACAAGCAGTACCATCCCGGTAGAGATGGACCTAAGTTCCCGATAGTCTCTGGTTATTGGGTCGGCCCTGAGTGGTACCCGCGAGTTGATGTGAATGTTGGGCGGGCCCAAAGAGCTCCCACGAGATAATTACGAGGCACGGCGAGCAGGTAGACCGCCCAAAAGAGAGGGGGTTGGGCCTGGCCCTTGTCGTACTTCCTTGAGACGGGGTGACGGGGTCACATTATCGTGAGTCTCTACTCATCTCCGAGAGCCCCTAACACACTAAGGATTTGGGTATTTGTTCTCTGTTGGCCACAGGCCTTTACGCACTAACCACCATGCGGGAACAGTTATGGGCACTCGGCATCGTAGTATCAGCCGAAGCTTTGTCAGACGTCTAGTTCAGCATTGCGGGACGGCTGGGCCGGCACCATCCATGACTGTGGTGGAGCCTGGTCCACCCTACTTGCAATGACCCAAAGTGCGACGGGCGATGGGCCCAAGACCCCGGAGTGCTTAGGATGTAGACCGGTGGGGACTTCTCTGCTGAGCCTAGGATAGAGCTGCTGAACCATCACCTCCGCCCTCTTCAGCTGTGAACGCAACCACATCGTTGGCAAGGGGCAATTCCGTGATCAGGTCATCCACATGGTCATCCACCCAGCTCGCTAGGTCCCCCTGGGTTACTCCGGGCACGGGGGCTATCGCGGCGCTGAAGTCAAAGTCGGGATCGGGGCTAAGAAGATGGCTGAAGACACGTGAGAACGCATGTCCAAGAAGGTCGCGGATCTTCTCTTCGACGAGTTGGCGTGCTCTCGTGGCCCCGCCTTCGAGGTAGGTCACGAGCTGGGTGAAGAAGCAGAGGTAGCCGGCATCATCTGCTTCGTACAGGTGGGAGATGTTCTCGTTGCTGATGGTGCTTAGGGCCCAGGTGGCCCTGACCCTAAGGTCCTAGAACATCAAGGAACGGTCACGCTGCAGCGTTCGGCGGCGGCCCGCCTCATCCGAGGCTCTCTCCACGAGGGACGTAACACCTTCAACCAGCTAATGAAGGGACGACAACTCGGCCTCTGTAGTGGCGCTGGCCGCCTCAGCGGCCTTCTCGTGCCGCTCTGCCACAGCAAGCTTCAGATTAAGGGCATCGGCCTTGCTCTGCATTTCAACACGTCGCTGCTTGAAGCGAGCTTGCTGGAGCCCCAACTTTTGGCGATATTCCTCGACAAGGGCCCCGCGGATCCCCCGTACCTTCCGGTCGACCTCTCGTTGGATCCTCACCTGCCAACAGGCAAGGGAATCCTCAGTTGTGGCTACTTGGCGCTCCATCACCTCCAGTCGCTTGCGCTCCAGCACGTCCTCACGCGCCTAGACTCCTGCCTTGTCTATGGGGGTCCCGCCTGGCCCTACCGCTCAAGGGCGGTATTCGAGGCTCGAAGCTCCCCCACGTGCCCTCGGCCGCCTCATGATGATGACCCGCGGCTCGAGCCTCCTCCAGGGCGCGGGCACAAGCCTCCTTAGAAGCTGCAAGGGACTCCTCGGGCTCCGCACAGGTGCGCTAGTGCTGCAAGCGCCCGGGGTTGATGGCGACTTTCAATTGGTGCCATTCGAGAAGCTCAGAGGGATGATAAGGAAATCGCTGAGATAAAGGAGAAGATGAGCAAAGGAAAAGCCAAGGGCTTCCGTGAGGATGAGCACGAGACTTTATGGTTTGAGGACCGTATATATGTGCCCAAAAATGCGCAGATCAGGAAGTTAATACTTCAGGAAGCTCATGGCTCGCCATACTCGATTCACCCCGGAAACACCAAGATGTATTTGGATCTGAAGGAACATTTCTGGTGGACAGGTATGAAGAAGGATATTGTCGAGTATGTAGCAGTATGTGATGTATGTCAGAGAGTGAAGGCAGAACATCAGAAGCCGGCAGGATTGCTTCAGCCTATGCCGACACCCGAATGGAAGTGGGACAAGCTTGGCATGGATTTCATCACCGGATTACCCAGGACCTGATCGGGATATGACTCAATCTGGGTAGTAGTTGATCGCTTGACCAAGGTAGCTCACTTTATCCTAGTGAAAACCACCTATACAAGCGCGAAGATGGCCAAGATATATATGACCAGGATCGTATGTTTGCATGTTGTTCCGATGACCATCGTATCAGATAGAGGGACACAATTTACTTGGAAGTTTTGGAATCAATTGCACCAGACTTTTGGTACTAGGCTAGAGTTCAGTACATCCTTTCATCCGCAGACCGATGGACAGACATAGAGAGTCAATCAGATTCTGGAGGACATGTTGTGAGCTTGTGCGCTAGATTATGTACCTAGTTGGGATGAAAATTTTCCTTACGCAGAGTTCTCTTACAACAACAGTTATCAGGCTAGTTTGAAAATGGCACCTTTTGAAGCCTTGTATGGAAGAAGGTGAAGGACACCGTTGATGTGGGATGAAGTTGGAGACCATTAGTTGTTTGGACCAGATCACATCAAAGATTCTGAAGAGAAGGTTAAGTTGATTCGAGATAGACTGAAGGTAGCTCAGTCTAGGCAGAAGAGTTATGCCGACACCAAACGCAAGGAGGTAGCCTATGAAATTGGACACATAGCATATCTTCATGTGTCACCACTCCGAGGAGTTAAATGATTTGGAGTTAAAGGAAAGTTAGCCCCGAGATTTGTAGGACCGTACCGAGTTCTGGAACGTATGGGAGAAGTTGCCTACAAGTTGGAGTTACCCAAAGGATTGTCAGGAGTTCATGATGTGTTTCATGTTTCCCAGCTGAGGAAGTGCCATGCTGAGATGGCCGATATTCCTCTGAGAGATACAGTGCCCCTGGAAGCAATTCAGTTGGAGAGTGATCTGCCCTACGAAGAGAAACCCATCAAGATCCTTGAGTTTGCCAGTCGAGTTACACGCAACAAGGTTATCAAGTTTTGCAAAGTTCAGTGGAGCCACCTCCTGAGGATGAAGCCACCTAGGAGCGAGAGGAAGACCTACGAAAAGACCACCCACACCTATTTTCTAGCCAACCTGAATCTCAAGGGCGAGATTCATCTTAAAGGGGGGTAGGTTTGTAACATCCCAATTTTCAATTTGGATGTTATACATAGGTCATCATATGCATAACATATTTTATTTGCATTTTGGTTTTGATCCTAGAAATCTTAAACAACTCAAGGATCCAAGGAGAGAGTTGGGGATTTCATTTATTTTCATATTTGAATTTTTCTCAAATTTGAAAAGAGGATCAATTTAGTTTTAATATTTTTCACTCTAATTATTTTCAAAATTTAAATTAAAAGAGAGAAGATAATATGACTTCTTAAAAAAAGAGGAAAATTGGAGGACATTTTTTAAAATCAAATAAATATTTTATTTGTGTTTTATTTGAGATTTTTTTGAATTACAAAAATAGGCATTTTTGAAAATTGCATTTTAGGCCAGAAAAATGTTCACTTTGTTCTAAATATTTTATTTAGACGATGAAAATTGTTTTTGGCATTTTTAGAATTTATTTTATATTTTATTAGGATTTTATTCAGGCAAAATTTATTTTAAAAACATGTTCTCCGCCCGACTGGGCCAAAGGCCCAGCTGAGCCGGGCTGCCACTGCCTTCCCCGCGCGGGAGCCGCGCCGTTGCCGGACTCCACCACCTCCGCCCCCTCGCCCAAGGAAGCCACCGCCCCCGTTTATATACACCGCCACCACCGGCCGCTCTCCACCCCAAGCTGCCGCCTGCCCGCGCCGCTGCCTGCCTGCTGCCGCCGCTGCTCCGCCACCGACCCCGCCCGCCAGCCTGCGCCGCCGCTCGCCGACGCCGCACGCCGTAGACGCCACCCGCCGCCGACGCCGCCCGTCAGCCCGCGCCGCTGCACGCCGCCTCGCCTCGTCGGATCTCGCCGTCACCGGTTTTTTTTGTTGAATCGGTAAAGCCGACAAAACCGTCGCCCTAGTTTTTTTTGTTAGATCGGTTTAGTTTGTTTTTTTTCTTTTCCCGGTTTTGCTAATTAGTGAACGTTCGTCCGAATATTTTTGTTAGCGGACGTTTTTCGTCCGTTTGTCCCTGATAGCGAACGTTCGTTCGATAGTCTTTTTCTTTTATTTTATTTTCAGCCAGGGACCTATCCACGATTATTTTTACCACATATTAGCCCCTGATCTTCAAATGCTCGCAACTTTTAGCTCGCTTGTCCAAATCCAGTGAAACCAATGCCAAAATCTTTGTTTCAGACCCCTCTTTCCAGTTAACCAACTTGAACACGATTTTGACTATTTAAAATTTGGTTGCAAGAAGATTTGAATTTGAATTTCTTTTAACCACAGTTTGAGTTTCGTAGCTCCGATTTGATTGATTCTTTTTGCAAATCGAAGGTCTTCTCTTGTTCTTTCGATTTCGATCTTTTCTCTTGAGTTTTACCCTTGCATCTATTGCTTGAGTGCTTATGTATGATATTGTTTGTTTGCGATAGAGTTTCCGGAGTGCAAAGCGTGCTACTACGAGTCACTAGGGTTTTCAGATCGTCAGCAAGGCAAGTAACACTTTGATCATACCCCTTTATTACCTAGTTTTTATGCATTAGTTTCAAACCCTCAAACATTGCATGAGTAGGATCTGTTTAACATGTGGGTACTGGGAAGTAGTTGTTGAGGTAGTACCTATTGCCCTTTTCAATTAGACCCTGGGAGTTTCTTATACTTTATGCTTGTACTGCTATACTATGCTCGTAGACGTGGTTTGGTTTGAGTGATTCATGACAGTTGTGAGCATTATTATGAACTAAGGGTTTATTTAAGGTAGCTACTTTAACACACATTTGGGTGGATTGTTTGTGGGCACCTGGGGTAATCCAGTGTTGTCTAAGGAGATCTCAGTGAATTTGTGTGATCATCCTATGGTCCACCACCCAGGCTCAAAGGGATCATAAAATTATTCATGCTGGAAACTTCCGTGTGCAGCCACAAGCCATTATGGGCTCCGCCATAGTTGAGTATGTTGCGTGACCTCTTTCAGTGGTAAACTAGCAGATGTAGGGGATTGTAGGTGGTACGGTTTACCTGTCGGAAGGGCTAATGCTTCTGAAATACTGTGTCTCGGTCATCCGTTTCTCAAACATCATGTAGTGCGAGAAATCAAACGGAGGAAATCGAGTCTTGTGGGGAAATGTGCGCAAACCTCTGCAGTGTGTACAAACTAATCATGGTTAGCCATGTCCCCAATTATGGACATCTTGAGTCTCTGGTGCTTGAATTATTATGTTGATCTCATCACTTTACTTAATTAATTTGTTGGGTTAATGATTATTTACTTGGGATTGAGATGGGGTTACCATTCTCAATGTTTCCAAGAAACTTTGTAGTTAAATAAAATATATTCCTTTGTTGTAGGGAAAAACTAGCTTTTTGCAAAAATAACCATAGAGCCTCCACCAGCCAAATATGCATATAGTTATAGCTGCAACTTGTTCATTGCTCTAAGTGTTATCATGCCACCATATTCCATGTGCTGACCCGTTTCGAGCTGCAACCTATTATGTTGCAGACTTTTTAGACGAAGAGTAAGGTGCGCTAGGTCGTTGTCTTGCACTCAGCTCTGCCGTTGGAGTTGATGGACTCATTTTACCTCCAAAGCCTTCCGCTGTTATCTTCATTAGATGGCCTTGAGCCATATCATTGTAATAAGTACTCTCTTTTGAGATATTCGATGCAATAATTGTGTGACTGAACTCTGTTATAAATCCTTCAAGTACTGTGTGTCAGCATTACCGATCCAGGGATGACACTTATGCATAGAGATTTGACCGTTTGTGGTCGGATCGCTATAGATACACTGTTCATTACGGGCCAGTTTCACCACGGGCCGTTAATGGGCCAAGAGTTACAAAGGGCCTCATATTGGCTGAAAGACGTCATGGGCCATACATGGGCCGGAAGTTACAATGGGCTAGAGTCATATTGGATGGCCCAGATGACGCTACTAGGACTAATTCGGATAGGCCGTAACGAGCCATGAGTTAGCGGGATGTAAATGGGTTGTATGCGAACAGGCCGTTAACAGGCTTTCCGTGGGCCGGCCCACTACCTTTTGACCAAGTAAAATAGGCCGGCCTTTTCACAGGAATGGGCCTCTGTTGGGCTATGCCACGTGTCGACGTATCATAGGTGCCTTCTGTCCAATGAGTGGATGACATCTATCCCAACGGTGAGCTGACACGTGATTCCTCTGGCCATTGGAATTTTACACATGGAAAATCCCCATTGGTCCGGGCTGTTAATGGGTTATCGGATCCAAACCGGAACCCGGTAGCTTAACAGCGACCCGTTACGGTGGATGCCACGTGTCGGTTACCCTTGACGAAAGCAATTCTATGACACGCGATTTATGGTCATGGAAGTGGACACTTCCGTGATGATAATTTTGGTAATATCATGGAACACTTCTACGATAGCACATGTATGACTATCTTGATTCTGTCATAAAATTGTCATGGATGTAGATGCATGATAGAAAACTTGACCTACTGTGACAAACTTGACCTAAGTTCAGCTTGATGATTACATCGAGTGGATTCCATTGAGGATGATTCCTTGGGTTTCCGCCTAGATGTTACAAGCACACAATTACCTTTACCTGTAGCCCCTATGCACTGTTACCACGGGACTGAAGGGACAAGCAGTACCATCCCGGTAGAGATGGACCTAAGTTCCCGACAGTCTCTGGTTATTGGGTCGGCCCTGAGTGGTACCCGCGAGTTGATGTGAATGTTGGGCGGGCCCAAAGAGCTCCCACGAGATAATTACGAGGCACGGCGAGCAGGTAGACCACCCAAAAGAGAGGGGGTTGGGCCTGGCCCTTGTCGTACTTCCTCAAGACGGGGTGACGGGGTCACAGTATCGTGAGTCTCTACTCATCTCCGAGAGCCCCTAACACACTAAGGATTTGGGTATTTGTTCTCTGTTGGCCACAGGACTTTACGCACTAACCACCATGCGGGAACAGTTATGGGCACTCGGCATCGTAGTATCAGCCGAAGCTTTGTCAGACGTCTAGTTCAGCATTGCGGGCCGGCTGGGCCGGCACCATCCATGACTGTGGTGGAGCCTGGTCCACCCTGCTCGCAACGACCCAAAGTGCGACAGGCGATGGGCCCAAGACCCCAGAGTGCTTAGGATGTAGACCGGCGGGGACTTCTCTGCTGAGCCTAGGATAGAGCTGCTGAACCATCACCTCCGCCCTCTTCAGCTGTGAACGCAACCACATCGTTGGCAAGGGGCAATTCCGTGATCAGGTCATCCACATGGTCATCCACCCAGCTCGCTAGGTCCCCCTGGGTTACTCCGGGCACGGGGGCTATTGCGGCGCTGAAGTCAAAGTCGGGATCGAGGCTAAGAAGATGGCTGAAGACACGTGAGAACGCATGTCCAAGAAGGTCGCGGATCTTCTCTTCGACGAGTTGGCGTGCTCTCGTGGCCCCGCCTTCGAGGTAGGTCACGAGCTGGGTGAAGAAGCGGAGGTAGCCGGCATCATCTGCTTCGTACAGGTGGGAGATGTTCTCGTTGCTGATGGTGCTTAGGGCCCAGGTGGCCATGACCCTAAGGTCCTAGAACATCAAGGAACGGTCACGCTGCAGCGTTCGGCGGCGGCCCGCCTCGTCCGAGGCTCTCTCCACGAGGGACGTAACACCTTCAACCAACTAATGAAGGGACGACAACTCGGCCTCTGTAGTGGTGCTGGCCACCTCAGCGGCCTTCTTGCGCCGCTCTGCCACAGCCAGCCTCAGATTGAGGGCATCGGCCTTGCTCTGCATTTCAACGCGCCGTTGCTTGAAGCGAGCCTCCTGGAGCCCCAACTTTTGGCGATATTCCTCGACAAGGGCCCCGTGGATCCCCCGTACCTTCCGGTCGACCTCTCGTTGGATCCTCACCTGCCAAGAGGCAAGGGAATCCTCAGTTGTGGCTACTTGGCGCTCCATCACCTCCAGTCGCTTGCGCTCCAGCGCGTCCTCACGCGCCTGGACTCCCGCCTTGTCTATGGGGGTCCCGCCTGGCCCTACCGCTCAAGGGCGGTATTCGAGGCTCGAAGCCCCTTCTCGTGCCCTCGGCCGCCTCACGATGATGACCCGTGGCTCGGGCCTACTCCAGGGCGCGGGCACAAGCCTCCGGAGAAGCTGCAAGGGACTCCTCGGGCTCCGCACAGGTGCGCTAGTGCTGCAAGCGCCCGGGGTTGATGGCGACTTTCAATTGGTGCCATTCGAGAAGCTCAGAAGGATGATAAGGAAATCGCTGAGATAAAGGAGAAGATGAGCAAAGGAAAAGCCAAGGGCTTCTGTGAGGATGAGCACGAGACTTTATGGTTTGAGGATCGTATATATGTGCCCAAAAATGCGCAGATCAGGAAGTTAATACTTCAGGAAGCTCATGACTCGCCATACTCGATTCACCCCGGAAACACCAAGATGTATTTGGATCTGAAGGAACATTTCTGGTGGACAGGTATGAAGAAGGATATTGCCGAGTATGTAGCAGTATGTGATGTATGTCAGAGAGTGAAGGCAGAACATCAGAAGCCGGCAGGATTGCTTCAGCCTATGCCGACACCCGAATGGAAGTGGGACAAGCTTGGCATGGATTTCATCACCGGATTACCCAGGACCCGATCGGGATATGACTCAATCTGGGTAGTAGTTGATCGCTTGATCAAGGTAGCTCACTTTATCCTAGTGAAAACCACCTATACAAGCGCGAAGATGGCCAAGATATATATGACCAGGAACGTATGTCTGCACGTTGTTCCGAGGACCATCGTATCAGATAGAGGGACACAATTTACTTGGAAGTTTTGGAATCAATTGCACCAGACTTTTGGTACTAGGCTAGAGTTCAGTACATCCTTTCATTCATAGACCGATGGACAGACAGAGAGAGTCAATCAGATTCTGGAGGACATGTTGAGAGCTTGTGCGCTAGATTATGTATCTAGTTGGGATGACAATTTGCCTTACGCAGAGTTCTCTTACAACAACGGTTATCAGTCTAGTTTGAAAATGGCACCTTTTGAAGCCTTGTATGGAAGAAGGTGCAGGACACCGTTGATGTGGGATGAAGTTCGAGACCGTCAGTTGTTTGGACCAGATCTGATCAAAGAGTCCGAAGAGAAGGTTAAGTTGATTTGAGATAGACTAAAGGTAGCTCAGTCTAGGCAGAAGAGTTATGCCGACACCAAAAGCAAGGAGGTAGCCTATGAAATTGGACACATAGCATATCTTCATGTGTCACCACTCCGAGGAGTTAAACGATTTGGAGTTAAAGGAAAGTTAGCCCCGAGATTTGTAGGACCGTACCGAGTTCTGGAACGTATGGGAGAAGTTGCCTACAAGTTGGAGTTACCCAAAGGATTGTCAGGAGTTCATGATGTGTTTCATGTTTCCCAGCTGAGGAAGTGCCATGCTGAGATGGCCGATATTCCTCTGAGAGATACAGTGCCCCTGGAAGCAATTCAGTTGGAGAGTGATCTGCCCTACGAAGAGAAACCCATCAAGATCCTTGAGTTTGCCAGTCGAGTTACACGCAACAAGTTTATCAAGTTTTGCTAAGTTCAGTGGAGCCACCATCCTGAGGATGAAGCCACCTGGGAGCGAGAGGAAGACCTACGGAAAGACCACCCACACCTATTTTCTAGCCAACCCGAATCTCAAGGGCGAGATTCATCTTAAAGGGGGGTAGGTTTGTAACATCCCAATTTTCAATTTGGATGTTATACATAGGTCATCATATGCATAACATATTTTATTTGCGTTTTGGTTGTCATCCTAGAAATCTTAAGCAACTCAAGGATCCAAGGAGAGAGTTGGGGATTTCATTTATTTTCATATTTGAATTTTTCTCAAATTTGAAAAGAGGATCAATTTAGTTTTAATATTTTTCACCCTAATTATTTCCAAAATTTAAATTAAAAGAGAGAAGATAATAGGACTTCTTAAAAAAAGAGGAATATTGGAGGAAATTTTTTAAGATCAAATAAATATTTTATTTGTGTTTTATTTGAGATTTTTTTGAATTACAAAAATAGGCATTTTTGAAAATTGCATTTTAGGCCAGAAAAATGTTCACTTTGTTCTAAATATTTTATTTAGACGATAAAATTGTTTTTGGCATTTTTAGAATTTATTTTATATTTTATTAGGATTTTATTCAGGCGAAATTTTTTTTAAAAACAAGTTCTCCGCCCGACTGGGCCAAAGGCCCAGCCGAGCCAGGCTGCCACTGGCTTCCCCGCGCGGGAGCTGCGCCGTCGCCGGACTCCACCACCTCCGCCCCGTCGCCCAAGGAAGCCACCGCCCCCGTTTATATACACCGCCACCACCGGCCGCTCTCCACCCCAAGCCGCCGCCTGCCTGCTGCCGCCGCTGCTCCGCCACTGACACCGCCCGCCAGCCTGCGCCGCCGCTCGCCGACGCTGCACGCCGTAGACGCCACCCGCCGCCGACGCCGCCCGCCAGCCCGCGCCGCTGCACGCCGCCTCGCCTCGTTGGATCTCGCCGTCACCGGTTTTTTTTGTTGAATCGGTAAAGCCGACAAAACCGTCGCCCTAGTTTTTTTGTTAGATCGGTTTAGTTTGTTTTTTTTCTTTTCCCGGTTTCGCCAATTAGTGAACATTCGTCCGAATATTTTTGTTAGCGAACGTTTTTCGTCCGTTTGTCCCTGATAGTGAACGTTCGTTCGATAGTCTTTTTCTTTTATTTTATTTTCAGCCAGGGACCTATCCATGATTATTTTTATCACATATTAGCCCCTAATCTTCAAATGCTCGCAACTTTTAGCTCGCTTATCCAAATCCAGTGAAACCAACGCCAAAATCTTTGTTTCAGAACCCTCTTTCCAGTTAACCAACTTGAACACGATTTTGACTATTTAAAATTTGGTTGCAAGAAGATTTGAATTTGAACTTCTTTTAACCGAAGTTTGAGTTTCGTAGCTCCGATTTGATTGATTCTTTTTGCAAATCGAAGGTCTTCTCTTGTTCTTTCGATTTGGATCTTTTCTCTTGAGTTTTACCCTTGCATCTATTGCTTGAGTGCTTATGTATGATATTGTTTGTTTGCGATAGAGTTTCCGGAGTGCAAAGCGTGCTACTACGAGTCACTAGGGTTTTCAGATCGTCGGCAAGGCAAGTAACACTTTGATCATACCCCTTTATTACCTAGTTTTTATGCATTAGTTTCAAACCCTGAAACATTGCATGAGTAGGATCTGTTTAACATGTGGGTATTGGGAAGTAGTTGTTGAGGTAGTACCTATTGCCCTTTTCAATTAGACCCTGGGAGTTTCTTATACTTTATGCTTATACTGCTATACTATGCTCGTAGACGTGGTTTGGTTTGAGTGATTCATGACAGTTGTGAGCATTATTATGAACTAAGGGTTTATTTAAGGTAGCTACTTTAACACACATTTGGGTGGATTGTTTGTGGGCACCTGGGGTAATCCAGTGTTGTCTAAGGAGATCTCGATGAATTTGTGTGATCATCCTATGGTCCACCACCCAGGCTCAAAGCGATCATAAAATTATTCATGCTGGAAACTTCCGTGTGCAGCCACAAGCCATTATGGGCTCCGCCGTAGTTGAGTATGTTGCGTGACCTCTTTCAGTGGTAAACTAGCAGATGTAGGGGATTGTAGGTGGTACGGTTTACCTGTCGGAAGGGCTAATGCTTCTGAAAGACTGTGTCTCGGTCATCCGTTTCTCAAACATCATGCAGTGCGAGAAATCAAACGGAGGAAATCGAGTCTTGTGGGGAAATGTGCGCAAACCTCTGCAGTGTGTACAAACTAATCATGGTTAGCCATGTCCCCAATTATGGACATCTTAAGTCTCTGGTGCTTGAATTATTATGTTGATCTCATCACTTTACTTAATTAATTTGTTGGGTTAATGATTATTTACTTGGGATTGAGATGGGGTTACCATTCTCAATGTTTCCAAGAAACTTTGTAGTTAAATAAAATATATTCCTTTGTTGTAGGGAAAAACTAGCTTTTTGCAAAAATAACCATAGAGCCTCCACCAGCCAAATATGCATATAGTTATAGCTGCTAATTGTTCATTGCTCTACATTGTTATCATGCCAGCATATTCCATGTGCTGACCCGTTTCTAGCTGCAACCTATTATGTTGCAGACTTTTCAGACGAAGAGTAAGGTGCGCTAGGTCGTTGTCTTGCACTCAGCTCTGCCGTTGGAGTTGATGGACTCATTTTACCTTCGAAGCCTTCCGCTGTTATCTTCATTAGATGGCCTTGAGCCATATCATTGTAATAAGTACTCTCTTTTGAGATATTCGATGCAATAATTGTGTGACTGAACTCTGTTATAAATCCTTCAAGTACTGTGTGTGTCAGCATTACCGATCCAGGGATGACACTTATGCATAGAGATTTGACCGTTTGTGGTCGGATCGCTATAGATACACTGTTCATTACGGGCCAGTTTCACCACGGGCCGTTAATGGGCTAAGAGTTACAAAGGGCCTCATATTGGCTGAAAGACGTCATGGGCCATACATGGGCCGGGAGTTACAATGGGCTAGAGTCATATTGGACGGCCCAGATGACGCTACTAGGACTAATTCGGATAGGCCGTAACGAGCCATGAGTTAGCGGGATGTAAATGGGTTGTATGCGAACAGTCCGTTAACAGGCTTTCCGTGGGCCGGCCCACTACCTTTTGACCAAGTAAAATAGGCCGGCCTTTTCACAGGAATGGGCCTCTATTGGGCTATGCCACGTGTCGACGTATCATAGGTGCCTTCTGTCCAATGAGTGGATGACATCTGTCCCAACGGTGAGCTGACACGTGATTCCTCTGGCCATTGAGAATTTTACACATGGAAAATCCCCATTGGTCTGGGCTGTTAATGGGTTATCGGATCCAAACCGGAACCCGGTAGCTTAACGGCGACCCGTTACGGTGGATGCCACGCTCGGTTACCCTTGACGAAAGCAATTCTATGACACGCGATTTATGGTCATGGAAGTGGACACTTCCGTGATGATAATTTTGGTAATATCATGGAACACTTCTACGATAGCACATGTATGACTATCTTGATTCTGTCATAAAATTGTCAAGGATGTAGATGCATGATAGAAAACTTGACCTACTGTGACAAACATGTATCCTCACGGAAGTGTATTTTTTGTAGTGAACCCCGTGGCTGATAACTTGTCTAGGCTTGAAAATATTCTTGATGACCCACAACCTATTAATGATAGTTTTCTTGATGAGCAATTAGCTGCAATTAATGTTTCTCATAACACTCCTTGGTATGCTGACTATGTTAATTACATTGTTTCTAAATACATACCACCTAGCTTTGCATACCAACAAAAGAAAAAAAAATCTTCTATGATTTAAGACACTACTTTTGGGATGGCCCAGATCTTTATAAAGAAGGAGTAGATGGTATTATTAGATGTTGTGTACATGAGCATGAGCAAGGACAAATCATACGGAAATGTCACTCCGAAGCTTATGGAGGACATCATGCGGGAGAGAAAACTGCTCACAAGGTATTGCAATCTGGATTTTATTGGCCTACTCTCTTCAAGGATGCTCGTAAGTTTATCTCATCTTGTGATAAATTTCAAAGAATAGGTAATATCGGTAAGTGTCAAGAAATGCCTATGAATTATTCACTTGCTATTAAACCATTTGATGTTTGGGGTTTTGATTACATGGGACATTTTCCTTTCTTAATGGGTATACTCTTATTTTTTGGTACAATCATATTTGATGTTTGGTGTAGAAGCTATTCCAACTAGTAGTGCTGATCACAACACCTCTATTAAAATTCTTAAGGAAGTTATTTTCCCAAGGTTTGGAGTCCCTGGATATTTAATGACTGATGGTGGTTCATAATTTATTCGTGGTGCATTCCATAAAATGTTTGCCAAGTATGATATTAACCATAGAATTGCATCACCCTATCATCCTCAGTCTAGTGGTCAAGTTGAACTTAGCAATAGAGAAATAAAATTAATTTTACAAAAGACTGTCAATAGGTCTTGGAAGAATTGGTCTAAGAAATTGGATGATGCACTTTGGGCTTATAGAACAGCATATAAAAATCCTATGGGTATGTCTCCTTATAAAATGGTTTATCAAAAAGCTTGTCATTTGCCTCTTGAATTAGAACATAAATCATATTGGGCAATTAAAGAACTCAACTATGATTTCAAACTTGCCGGTGAAAAGATGTTATTTGATATTAGCTCACTAGATTAATGGAGAATGCAAGCTTATGGAAATGCCAAGTTATTCAAAGAAAAAGTTAACATATGGCATGACAATGGAATCCAAAAATGTGAGTTCAAAGTCGGAGAATATGTTCTTTGGTACAACTCCCGTTTCATATTCTTTGTAGGAAAACTCCTCTCCAAATGGGAAAGACCCTATGTTATCGAGGAGGTTTATCGATCTGGAGCTATCAAGATAAATAATGCCGAAGGTTGTAATGGGCAACAAATAAAACATTATATCTCAGGTACACCAATGAATGTTGAAAGTAATATTATCCAAACTATGACACCAGAACAACAAATAAAAGAGACCTTCCGGAACACTCCAAGATCGTGAAAAAAGAGGAGATACATGATACGGTAAGTAAACAGACTCCAAAAATCTGCAAAAATATTTTTTGTCAGTTTTGAAATATTTAAAAAATTAGGAAAATAAGAAACTAGCAGGAAGGTGACCCTGGTGGGCACAAGACACCAGGGTGCGCCTGGCACCCAGGTGGGTTATGCCCACCTCGGGTACCTTTCGGACTCCATTTTTCTTCCGTTTGCTTGTTTCCAAAGATAAAAAAAATCTTTATATACCCCCCGAACCTATTGACCACCGTATCGCAAAGAAATCTTCTGTTTTCATTTCTCGCTGTTTTCCTGACAGATATGAAAATATGTCATCCCAAGACTCGGAGGGTGAGAGCTATGTTGCAGATTATATCACAAACCCTAAGGTTTATGGGGATGTGGAGCACTATAGCTGGACTCAGAGGAAAAGGAGGACTATGATCCTAAAAGGGAGGAGGAGACGAGCTCATACGAGGATGAAGCCCCATTACCTCGGCCTAGGGGATATGTACGTTGAATTTAAGAAGTAAAGTCTCCCCAATAAAGCAAAGAAGCTTAAGATCTAGTTTATCCCCTTTCGTATTTTGCAGGAAAACAAGCAAGATTTATGCAAAAAAGTATTAGAGCTTGATCAAGAGATCGGTGATTTAAAGGAGGAGAATTCCATCCTCAAGCATAAGCTAAGGAAGAAAGACCGACCCTCCACTTCATCACCACCAACTCCTTCTTCGTCACCAAAAGAAAATTGAGTATCGGGTATGAGCATTCCCCTTGGCTTGCGCCAAGCTTGGGGGAGGTGCCCCGATATCATATCACCTCACCTATCTTTTGCCTTTACTTATCTTAGTTTGATCCATAGTTATCTTTCGCTTTAGATTAATAAAGTTTAGTTTGATCCTTTCTTTTCGAGAGTTTTCTTAGTGATATATCTTTGTAATCATGTGCGAGATATATAGTAAAGTTTAGTTTGAGTTTTGTTTTCTTTACTCTCATGTTTCAATAAAAAGAAAGGAAATAAATGAAAAATATCATATGGTAATCTTACGGTAAGTAATGACATCGCATAAGGAAAAGTATAAGTAGAAACTTTTGTTGGAGATTGACAAACATAGCATTGGTCAATGATGCTAGCCTAACCTCTTTCTCGTTCCAGTGATGCCGACCACAAACCGGATTATCTCATAATCCTTATTGCATGGCCATGCTTATCTTGGTCGGATCACACGAGGGTCCTGGACTATATCTCTCCTAATCGGAGGGGCAAATCCCATCTTGCTTGACCATGTCTCGCAGCATGGGTCTAGCCAAGCCCGAAACCTACCTTTGTAACTACCCAGTCACGAAGTAGTGTTTGGTCGGCCCAAAGCAAGTATGTCACCATCCTTAGTACATGCTCTAGCTCAAGTATTAGGACATAGAATGTATGGTGTACTAGACACTCACAGATGACATATTGATGCATCTCATAGGTGGGTCTGTCCGACTCAGACCTTATCTCTACTTGGATCCGACTACGTCGAATCCGACCAGATCCTTCTGGGTCCATATTATCTGGTTATCATCCAATGCTTCATGGCTACTGAGACCGAGCCATCCACTGTGTCATATGCTAGTCTAGTCGGTTGCGCGTGCACACAACCCTTTTGATGAGGGACCTTTTAGGACATTCATCATAAAATGCATAGTCCCACAAACAAGTCACATACTTGTTGATACACATCATTGATAATGTCCAAGGACTATCTTTATTCATAAACACATAGGAAATATCATCATACATGATTGCCTCTAGGGCATATCTCCAACATTACATGAGGCGGTGGTTCTGATTCCTCTCTCGCGCTAGCCTGAACCTCAAGTAACTAGCTTCTGCTTCTTGTCTGCTATCGAAACTTTTATGGCTGGCGCCCGAGAACTGCTCCACTTGCGCCTGACACTCGGAGCACTCATCGTACACTCCTGGAACCTTCCCTCTGTACACGACATACACTTCATCGCCATCAAGGATCTATGCAACTGTTAGAGATGCATCTTCATCAGGAGAATCAACAATAATATGCAACAAAAAGCTCTCCCGGATGCTTGGCATTGGTGTATGTATTCAAAGGCCTAGGCCAAGTAGTCCTGGATCGATCTCCCTTTAAGGAATCCGTACGGATTCCGATGGATGATCTTAAGCACGATTTCCTGCAGGCGATTAGCAAGCAATTTAGTTATGAGTTTTAAGCAGCAGTTAAGAAGTGTGATGGGCCTAAAATCATTGGCAGTATCTGGCCATTGGGCTTTGGGATGAGTGTTATGAAGCCAGAGTTCAGGCTCTAGAGATCTACGACACCATGATAGAAGTCCGCGCACAGTCTATAGAAGTCTTCTTTGATGATGTGCCATCATGACGTCAGAAAGCAGCCCTTAAATCCATCTGGTCCCGGGGCTCTGTCAGAGGTCACTTCATGAACTATTCTATCAACCTTCTCATGCATGAAAGGTTTGGTTAATTCATCCAGCCCTTCCACCTTCTTAATGATTCTTGAAAGATCAAACCACATTTCATACTCCCCCTTTTTCCCCAATCTCTCCTTAGATGTGTCAAACATTTCTTTTGCTTTACCCACATGGTCCGTCACCACAGTACCATCCTTTAGTTTGAGTGATGCTATGGAGTTTTTACGATATCTTTCAGACGCCGCTGAATGAATTTTTTTGGTGTTATCGCCTCCACAGCTGAACCAACAGACAATGTACCTCTTTTTCTAGTATTCTCGTTTGTAGCCAAGGAGAGTTACCAGATGATCTTTAAGGGTCGACCTAAAGTTGGCTTCAGGTATTGTGAGAGGCCTTTTATCCTCAATATTATCCAGCTCCAGAAGTGCCCAATTGGAGTTACTGATGCACAGGTTCAACCGCGAGATGTGTTTGCTCCAGCATTTAAGTGCATATCTCAAATTCTTGAACTTCTTGCATAACTGTTTTGCCGAGTTTGGAGCATAGCAATATTTCTCCCAAGTAGACTGAACCACATCAAAGAATCTTGGGTGGGAGATCTAGAAATTTTCAAACCTAAACACCTTATTTTTGGGGACAGAGGTTTCTATAAAGATCATACATGGCGTATGATCTAACACTGGCTTGGGAAGGGGTCCCACTGTGGTGTTAGGATAATTAGATGTCCAATTCGACATGGTCAAGAACCAGGAAATTTGCTCAAGCAGAGGTTCAGTTTGCATGTTGCTCCACGTGTGTTGCCTACCCTTAATAGGTAACTCGACAAGCGCCTGTGATTGAATGAAATCATTAAAAGTAAGCATATCATTAGCATCACCCCCCTGGTTTGTTGCGATTGTCAGGCGCTCTGATGTAGTTGAAATCACCACATATGAGCCAATCCTTATCATCACGTATATCCAGATCAAAGAACCATGAGGTGAAAGCAACTCTGCCAAGCCCAGCACAAGGGCCATACACATTGATAAGTTTCTAATTTCTGGCTATTTGCAAAGAAGTAAACTGAATACCCAAATCAAAAGATTCAGAGCAAAACACATTGATAGTGAACACAGAGCTATCCCATAGCACAATTAAACCACCAAAGCCCCCCTGAGAACGCACCACGTCAAACTTATCGAAATTTGTTAGGACAGAATAGTTTAACAAAAGCAGCATCAAAAGTAGCACACTTAGTTTCTTGCACACATATAACTGAACAACCACTACTACTGATAGCATTACGTAGTGCCAGCTGTTTTTTGTCCGAGTTGATCCCTCGAACATTCCAGCATAGGACCTTCCATGCTTTAAGCTGCATCGGGATCTGCGACCTCAATCTTCTGCCCACCTTGACTAGAGAGCAGCTTATGCTTGCTTAACTGATTCGGATGTATACCACACATATTAGTGCCTATGGATTGAATAGCGTGGATGGAAGTATGAGGTGGGATAACATCCGATACCTTGTCATTAGAGGGACAGGGAAGAGATGGGTCCTTCCTTGGTTTAACCTTGGAAGTTGCACCTCTCTTGTCAGAAACAGGAGGGACCCTGAACCCATCATATTTGTTCAAGCGTGCACTGCGACAGAGAAGTACAGTGTCTGCATGAGCCGGCTCCTTGAGCATCATATGACCAGTGGGATCAACTATACGATACACACAGTGTGGCACATCTTGCAAGGTTGGAACAGAAAACAGAGGTTTCTCCACAACTGACACAATGGGGTTTAGACCTTCCATCGAGGCAGGCCAAGCAATCTCCATGCCCGTGCAGAAAGTTGAGCTGAAGATGCGACCAAAGACATCAGATTCAGGCATCACCTAGGCGAGCAGAGCCATGTGCACACAATGCAATTGAAACTGAATGACAGCGAAGGGATTGAGTGGGAAGCAAGCTGTTCTGGGAGACTGCGGTGGTAATATGGAGCGAGTATAAATCCTCTTGAGTATGCCCCCCATCCAACAAAGCAGTTCAGCATCAGCAAAAATCCACACAGTAGTTGTAGAGCCACAGCTCTGACAAAAACATGCTAAGCATCAGGAACACCATTGATGAAGTTGTCAGCTGACTCCTCCACATATGAATATTGAGACCAAGCATCCGAGAGGTTGTCCACCAGATTGTGTTCCTATGGAACACTATCCATCAGGGACGGCCCATCATACTAAAATTAAGTTCTGAAACTGAATCCAGTGTATGGAGGTTTTATAACTGTCCAGGCTCTCTAGCCATTCTCCTGCACTTGTTCCTGAAGTTGTTCGACGCCATTCCAGATGGCGTCATTAGCAGCCTGCTATGCCTCCATCTCATCTATCCTTGCTTGCTGCATGATGGTATAGTAGGGCAGTCCAGATGGATGTGGAGATGCGTTCAGGAGTGAAGGAGTATCTTCATTCCCTTGCATACCCGGCACTATGTGTCTGCCATTCATCACATAAATAGGTACAGACCATGAACGACCCAGTCCGGGCAGCAACCCAACTTTGGCGACAAGCAGACTCTGAGGAACTTCAACAACATCTTTGATGTGACACTTGACAAGAATTCTAGCTTTGTTCTCATTCGGTCTTGGCCAAGCAAGAAGCTTACCAAACCTAGAAACCGCCTTATGAACATAATGTTCAGTCATGTAATCCATAGGGAAAGCAAGCATCAATATCCAAACTTTGTATTCAAAGGCAGGCATTCGCATGTAATCCCTTCATCATGAGGGATTAAGGTAAAGTAAGAATCTTCAGTTAAAGTACGCGGCCCCTCATTAATAGCTTCATCTCTACTCTGAACATCACGAAAAGCAACACATCCAACCACAATAGGATAGACAAACTCATCCTCAATTTGAAACTCAAGATCCTCCCTAATGATGCGACAAACTTCCTTTAACTAGAAACTGTTCTGATGATCAGGTACGGGGGGTGATCTCAATCAAGGCATACCTGTCGTGGTTCAGAGGCGGCTCATCCACGACCATGGTGCTCCTCAGTAGCCGATGATCCGGCCCGCGCCCAATGTGGGCGCCGATGGGGGTGAAGGCGAATGGCCGGACTAGAAAGTTCGCCATGGCGGCAGCACTAGGGTTTTTCGAGGTCTCGGAAGCAGGGGAGGGCGAGGTAAGAATAGGGGAGGGAGAGAAGGTGAAAAAAAATGGGAAGACTGTGTCTGATTGGGGCCCAGGGCGGTGGAGTTAACAGTTGAGGGAGGAGGGACTCATATCGACAAGCAATGAGGGCCAGCCACGTCCCTAGAGATCGGGATTTTCTGTTTCACTTTCCACACCCGATCCTGATTTTTACCATGTACATCCCATAGACCTGGGTGCCCGATATTATTCCGTTCCCCACAAAAAGGTAAAATTTGTTTAAAGATCTTCGGCCGTCAAAAATATTTTGGCCTATTCCAGCCTCCATGGCATAGCTTATGGCCCAAATAGTTGCAACTAGTACATCTTTTAAGCCCAGGGCAGCTAGTAGCAGAGTGGCTACGTTGGGTACACGCTAGGCAAACGGGTAAATTACGGCCCACTATGCATGCATCAATCTGTATCTGAGCATAAACATTGATTGATGGAACGAATACAACATTGGCAAAAATACCTAGGCAGTCCGCAGCAAGATGGCCATGCCGCGAACACTTTAGACATTTCAACAATCGAGAGTCAATATACTCCTGGGTTGGCACATCCTTTATTGGGACCATAGACAAAATATTAGCATCAGAATAACCCGGTTGCCAGCCATCCATGATATGATATGATTTTTCATCCGAGATGGACTTCCAGTGACTCTCCTTGAAACGAGATCCCATGAGAGATGGAGCAATAGAATGCAAAGTATCCATGTGATTATAAACAAAATCACCCAACCGAATAATCAGCTCCGGATCTGAATTAATCGGAAAAACCAACTTTCCAAAAGAGATGCTCTTGGCGGCCGGAACCGGGCTCAAACTCAACTCCGGTGAAGCACTAGGCTCATCACTTCTCAAGAACTGAGGGAAATGGTCAACCTTTCTCTCCTAATCTTGAAGCCACTTGGATTTAACTGCTATAGATCTATGACCCACTTTAGGAAGATAAATATCCGCGTGCCAACCATTCTCCGATCGATCAATGACCGATTCAATTTCCCCACAAAAAAGATGAAAATGAGAAATGAAGTCAGGCCAGATCTGGTCCTTAAGCCCATAAATGAAGTGTCCCACATGATTCGAGGCTACCGAGAACCGGAATCAGCGATCACTTAGCCTCAAAACCGTAAAACCCAAAATGAGACCACCAATGCAAGATTGCAGTGTGAGGGCTACCGATTCTTCTGTCAGTGGGAATGATGCCGAATAAAATGACACGACCAGGAAGAATTCCTTGGAGGATCTAGGGTTTGCCGAAGAGAAGTGCACCATGGACCCAAACTTATCATGTACCTAAGATTCAATCGCTAAGCCAGGGGAGAAGTCCCAATGGTGGAGACTCTCCATGACGACGTGGTGCCTGCCACGGCCGGAGTGGACAGTGGCAGGAAGGGTGGCCGTCGGGGCCAGAGTGGCCACAGGTGGTGGGCACCTAGGAGAGGGAGTTTGGTAGGAGGGAGTAATATACCGGTGCTTAGGTGATGTTCTTACATGAAAAAACCTCCTACTTATGATTAACCCCCTTGCAAGCATCCGCAACTACGAGAAAAGTATTAAAAATAAATGCTAACCATAGCATTAAACTTTTAGATCCAAATCAACCCCTTACGGAATAGCGCATAAACTAGGGTTTAAGCTTTTGTCACTCTCGCAACCCATCATCTAATAACTACTCCATAATGCATTCCCTTCAGCCCAAAATATGGTGAAGTGTCATGTAGTCGACGTTCACCTGACACCACTAAGGGAATCACAACATACATAGCATCAAAATATTGAACACATATCAAGTTCACATGATTACTTCCAACAAGATTTCTCTCGTGACCTCAAGAACAAAAGTAACTACTCACAAATGATAATCATGCTCAAGATGAAAGGGGTATTAAATAGCATAATGGACCTGAACATATAATCCTCCACCAAATAAACCATATAGTAATCAACTACAAGATGTAATCAACACTACTAGTCACCCACAAGTAGCAACCTATAGTTCTTGTACAAAGGTTGAACACAAGAGATGAACTAGGGTTTGAGAGGATATGGTGCTGTTGAAGATGTTGATGGAGATTGCCTTACCCAAGATGGGAGAGTTGTTGGTGATGACGATGACGATGATTTCCCCCTCCGGGAGGGAAGTTCCCCCGGCGGAATCGCTCCGTCGGAGGGCAAAAGTGCTCCTGCCCAAGTTCCACCTCGAGACAGCGGCGCTTTGTCCGGAAAGTCCTCAGATTATTTTTTCTTGGTCAAAATGACTTCTATACCATAAGAGGGGCACCAGAGGTGGGCCGAGGAGGGCACAACCCACGTGGGCACGCCTGGGCCTCCTGGCGCGCCCTGGTGGCCCCCCTCTCGTACTTATTGGCTCCAATATTTCTTATATATTCCATAACAAATCTCCGTGAAGTTTTAGCTCATTTGGAGTTATGCAGAATAGGTAGCCTGACATAGGTTTTTCAAGTGTAGATTTCCAGCTGCCGGTATTCTCCCTCATTTTTGTGAACCTTGCATATTATGAGAGAAAAGGCATTAGAGTTACTCCAAAAGGCATTATTATGCACAAAAACAATATAAATAATAGTAGGAAAACATGATGCAAAATGGACGTATCAACTCGCCCAAGCTTAGACCTCGCTTGTCCTCAAGCGAAAACCAAAATCGAAAAACATGTCCACATGCTTAGAGAGAGAGTTGTCGATAAAAACAAAATACGGACATAGAAGCATCATGTATATTATTATTACAGCAACAAACTTTAACACACAACTTTTATCGTAGAACTTTTATCATAGACTTCTCATGAATAAGTAACAATTCAACACAACATCAAAGTATAAAGCATAAATGTAACGCCCCGAGACCGTTGCGCCAGGTGTCTTCCAGTGTTTCGCTGTTGTTGCCTTGTCATTTGCTTGCCTGTTGAACCTTGCAATGTCATCATGTGCAGTGCATCATCATGTTTTCAAAACCTGCATCCGTCCCGGTCTCCTCGTTCCGTCAGTTGTCCGTTCTGAGCCCAGACACACTTGCACGCGCCTGCGGCATGTCCAAAATATTATTTTGTAAGTGGCTGGAAAATGTTCTCGGAATGGGATGAAAGTTGGCGTGCGGTGTTGTTATGTTATTAGTAGGTCGCCTGCCAAGTTTCATCGCATTCGGAGTCCGTTTGACGCCCAATGTTAACTATAGCGGCAGTATAGTCGGTCAAACGTCGGATGTTTTCGGTCTCCGGAAACAGTCGCCGGGTCTCTCTCTCTTCTCAGCCCAAAGCTTTATGCACAGTCCGCTGTCAACTGCCAGACCCCGAAACCCTCTCTGCACAGTGCATCGACCCCTCGTGTGTGTCCGAAACTTACCCGAACCCGACCCGGACAGTTGTCACCGTTGGGTCCGGATCATCCCCAAACATCTACAAAACGTCTCCGTTTTGTTAATTGGACTTCCTAGCATATTTTTTTCCGGGATCGTCCGATTACGATCGGAGGGATCCGTTAGCCCCTAACCAATCCCGCCAGCGTATATATTTGGTCCAACCCTAAAAATTAGGAGGTCTGTCCCATCCACCCTCCTGCCGCCGCCACCTACCTACCCTCTGCCTCTCGGGATCCTTCCTCTCCTTGTTTTTCAGCGCCGAGCCACCCAGATCCACACCCCTGCCTTCTCGATCCAACCCCACCGAGCTCCTCTGCTCGATCCCCCTGCTCCCTGCATTCTCCTCGTCGCGCTTGGGCCCGAGGCCCCAGCCAGCCGTGCCCCGCCTTCTCGTCCACCTCGCGTCGCCGCTCCCTGCGTTAGCCCCGCATGGACGCTGTCCCTCAGCAACTCGTCTTCAACCAGCCCGCCACCACGTCCTCGCCACCGACCGAACCAGCTAGCAAGATGAGCCCCATCATGCCTCCCCTATCCTTCCTTCCCTCCTGCCTCGTTTCTCACCTTCCGTGTTCTCTCTTTTCTTGGATGCAGCGCCACCATGGGAGCCTCACAGAAGCTCCACACGGGTTGCCTCCTCACCAAGTCCCACCACGGCCACCCACCAGATCCTCGCGGCCTCTCTTTTTTCTTCAGACGAACAGGAGCTCCAGGAGTTCATGGCGCCGCCCTTGCCTCGTCTCATTCTGGGGGATTCAAACGCCAAGTCCGTGCCACCCCAGATCTCCTCTGTCCTCCCCATCACGCGTTGTCGTCGCCATCCGCGAGCTCGAAAACGACACGTTGACTCCCCTCGCTCGAAGCCCTGCAGTATCCGTGGTTGGTCCAGCCTCGACAGGAGCCGCTCGCTCGACATCTCTCTGCCCGCGTCGAACCGTCCCCTGCTCAGGTCGCCTGTAGTCGCTGCCGTGGTGTACTCTGCTTTGAGCTCACGCGAGATGATGAGTGCTCAGCAACCGGGTTGACCGGATCGGTCAGATCCAGCTCTGCCCGCGATGATTCCCCGTCGGCCCAGTGCGCCTCCTCTCTGGCCCAGCTTCAGTTCGGCCTGCTAGGCCCGATGTGAGCTTTCCCCTCAAGATCCCCTGTTCTTGTTGGGCCAGCTAGATTCGTCCTGAGCGCCTATTTTTTTCGCGACCGAATTTCCTATTTATCCACAGACTGCAGTTTTACAGAAATACCCTCCATGTTCATGCATATAATAACTTAATAACCGTGCATCATATTAAAATGATTTATATATGAAACTTGCTCAGAATTTTGTGCAAATTAATAATTTGCAACTTTCATGCATGTTTGAGACGTTTAAATTGTTGTTTGTTTAAGTTTTGCTTAATTGCGATGCTAAAATGCTTTAATTCATAACTAAATAACTGTAACTCCGAATTTAATAAACTTTATATGTAAATGGGGTAGAATTTTGCCTAGTTTAACATGGTGGCTTCACTTTGCATGCTTAACAACTCTAAAATTGTGTTTAGGGCAGAACAGTACCAAACCTTAAAACATGCACATGAGGAGTTTCCAGACTTGTTGTTTGTCGTTCCGGCCTCATTTAAACTTGCCTAGATAGGTAGTTTTTATTTGCTTCACCCTCTTGCCATGTTTAACAACATTTAATATTGTTGACTTCATAAACGAGATCGAACTAAATAATCCATGTGGTGTTCCGTCACTATGCAACTCGTTGCATATTGAGCTCCACTTAATTTGTAGAATTGCTTGTGCATTTTGCCATGCCATGCTTCATTAAACCGGACATGCATCATAATTGGTTGTGCATCATGCAATGTTCATGAGGGTTGTTTACTATGTTGTATGCTTCTTTTCCGGTGTTGCTTCTTCGGGTTGGTTCCGATAACGTCGCGTTTGTGAGGACCCGTTCAACTACGTCCGTTTGTCTTCTTCATGGACTCCTTCTTCTTCCTTGCGAGATTTCAGGCAAGATGACCATACCCTCGAAATCACTTCTATCTTTGCTTGCTTAGTTGCTCGCTCTTTTGCTATGCCTATGCTGCGATACCTACCACTTGCTTATTATGCCACCCATATTGTTGAACCAAGCCTCTAACCCACCTTGTCCTAGCAAACCGTTGTTTGGCTATGTTACCGCTTTGCTCAGCCCCTCTTATAGCGTTGTTAGTTGTAGGTGAAGATTGAAGTTTGTTCCTTGTTGGAACATGTTTGCTTGTTGGGATATCACAATATATCTTATTTAATTAATGCATCTATATACTTGGTAACGGGTGGAAGGCTCGACCTTATGCCTGGTGTTTTGTTCCACTCTTGCCGCCCTAGTTTTCCGTCATATCGGTGTTATGTTCCCGGATTTTGCGTTCCTTACGCGGTTGGGTTATAATGGGAACCCCTTGACAGTTCATCTTGAATAAAACTCCTCTAGCAAGGCCCAACCTTGGTTTTACCATTCGCCACCTAGCCTTTTACCCTTGGGAGTCATGCATCACGAGGGTCATCTTTATTTTAACCCCCCCGGGCCAGTGCTTGTCTAAGTGTTGGTCCAAACTAGAGCCCCTTGCAGTGCCACCTCGGGGAAACTCGAGGGCTGGTTTTAGTTGTACGGATTGCTTATCCGGTGTTGCCCTGAGAACGAGATATGTGCAGCTCCTATCGGGATGTCGGCGCATCGGGTGGTCTTGCTGGACTTGTTTTACCATTGTCGAGGATGTCTTGTAACCGGGATTCTGAGCCTGATCGGGTCTTCCCGCTAGAAGGTATATCCTTCGTTAACCCTGAGAGCTTGTGATGGGCTAAGTTGGGACAACCTTGCAGGGTTTTGAACTTTCGAAAGACGTGCCTACGGTTATGGGCAGATGGGAATTTGTTAATGTCCGGTTGTAGAAAACCTGAAGTTGATCTTAATTAAAATGCATCAACCGCGTGTGTAACCGTGATGGTCTCTTCTCGGCGGAGTCCGGGAAGTGAACACGGTGTTGGAGTTATGCTTGACTTAGGTTGTTCTAGGATCACTTCTTGATCATACTTTTATCGACCGTGCTTTGCCTTCTCTTCTCGCTCTCATTTGCATATGTTAGCCACCATATATGCTAGTCGCTTGCTGCAGCTCCACCTCATACCTTTTACCTTACCCATAAGCTTAAATAGACTTGATCACGAGGGTGTGAGATTGTTGAGTCCCCGTGACTCACAGATACTTCCAAAACTAGCTTGCAGGTGCCGTTGAACCATGCAGATGACGCAACCAAGCTCAAGGAGGATCTCGATGAAGATCTTGCCCTTTGTGTTGTTTCGTTCTAGTTGATCAGTAGTGGAGCCCAGTTGGGGTCGATCGGGGATCTGTGTAGCATTTGGGGTAGTCTTCTTTTATTTTGGCTCCGTAGTCGGGCCCTGATTGTATTTGGATGATATAATGCTTTATTCATGTATTTGTGTGAAGTGGCGATTGTAAGCCAACTATGTATCTTTCCCTTATTGTATTACATGGGTTGTTTGCGAAGATTAGCTCACTTGCGACATTGCTTTCAATGCGGTTATGCCTCTAAGTCGTGCTTCGACACGTGGGAGATATAGCCACATCGAGGGCGTTACAAGTTGGTAATCAGATCCTTCCCCGACCATAGGAGCCCCCTTGCTTGATCAAATAGCTGGCGTTGTTGAGTCTAGAAAAATGTTTTGAGTCATTTAGGAATTGTATATTGAAGAGTTAGGACTTCTTTTTACTCCCCAGTCCCTTCGTCGCTCTGGTGAGGCATCCTGACATAGAGTTTTGACTCTTCTCTTCTCAAATTGCACTAAATTTTTTTTAGGATCACGCGGGTATCTTGGAATCGTTCTGATGCTTTTGTGACGAGAACATTGTTCTTGGTGCCTCCTGACATTTAGGGGTTGTGGCAGTGTCCCGGGGAGTTGAGCTCCGAGCTGTTGTCGTCACCATTTTATCGTTGCAGTTCTGGAATACCTGAGATTAGTTTCGCCAACATCGAAAATCTCTTTTATGCAGTTGTTGGTGAGATAACCTTGACGCCACCCAGTACTGGGGAAGGAGTTCGGGAGTATTGCCATAACTCATATAACAGATGCTTTTCGAAGGTTGAGGTAAACGATTTCCAAAGGTTTCTTGGTTATGTGTTTAAGGATTGATACAGCTGGATGTAGGATTTGCTAGTTTTGGGTGAGATATTATGCTTCCCTTGTATCCCCAACAGCTGATTGCATAACCGGAAAATTTCGGGAGTTTATAAGTGGGAATTCAAGTAGTTCTTAGGATATCTTTTCGACAGATGTATGATATGAAATTGGGGTTCGACCTCTAGTGGTCCGCCTATTCACGGTTGGTTTTACACTGGTCTCGTTGTGTCTTAAAGAGTCCTTGGCTATGCCGACTCGGGGACGCTTTGTATGTCATGTGCACTGCCTTGTACATGATGGTGCTGTACGATCGAGCCCGTGTTGGCCCCACCACAAAAACTTCAGACGAAATCTCTATCATATGTTTGTTCCGGCTTATTCCGCAAGCCAATCCTTTGTTTTTGTTTTTGAGTTGTGGTATTTGAGTTGCTTCGAAGTCAAATGTTGATTCCATACCTGTTCCTAAGTGGTGTTATCATACTCTAATGTGAATACTAATCCTTCATGATAATCGAGATTGTCATGCCAATCCTTTTCACCGGTGTGTTTCTCTTCAAGTGGATCCGATCATTTCAACATTCGCAAGATCTAGTATCAGTTCTTCTCGACGGTGTTTGTTTCATCCGTCTCCAAGTTGCCTTTTTTTTCCCGCCCGCCCACCCTTTTTTTTCAAGGACTCAGATTTCTTTATCAAGTATCCATCTTATTGATGCGAAGTCTCTCCAGTCTTTTTCGTCAATGTTCTTATCCGGTGATTCTCAAGAAGATACTAACGAAGCTTCAAGTTATCATTATTCGTTCTTTTTCTTCTCCGGTGGAACCAATTAAAGCCTTGTTGATCATATCATTTCCTCGTTTCAAATACCTTCTCTTGCCAGTGCACCTCATATTCAGTCATTTCTCTCTATTCAATTGTTCCGAAGTGCTCATGTAACACCCTCGATGCGACTATATCTCCCACATGTCGAGGCACGACTTAGAGGCATAATCGCATTGATGGCATATGTCGCAAGTTAGGCAATCTTCACAACATCCCATGTAATATAGATAATAAAAAGGGAGATAACATAGTTGGCTTACACTCGCCACGTCAATCAAGTACATAAATAGCATTACAACATTCAAACACTCATGGCCCGACTACGGCGCCAAAATAAAAGATAACCCAACATGTGACACGGTCCCGATCACCCCAACTGGGCACCACTACTGATCATCAGGAAAAGAAACATAGTATCGTTGAGAGTCCTCGTCGAACTCCCACTTGAGCTCAAGCGCGCCATCTGGAGCGGAATCATCAGGCCCTGCATCTATTGTAATAGTAATCTATGAGCCATAGGGACTCAGCAATCTCGCACCCTCGCAATCAAGACTATTTAAGCTTAATAGGTAAGGCAAGGTAAATATATGTGGAGCTACAGCAAGCGACTAGCATATATGGTGGCTATCCTGTTCGCAAAAGAGAGCGAGAAGAGAAGGCAAAGCGCGAATGCATAACTAAAGAGGACAACCTGCGCAAACATTACTCCAACACCGTGTCCACTTCCCGGACTCCGCCGAAAAGAGGCCATCACGGTAACTCACACGGTTGATTCATTTTAATTAAATTAAGGTTCAAGTTATCTACAACCGGACATTAACAAATTCCCAGCTGCCCATAACCACGGGCACGGCTTTCAAAAGTTCAAATCCCTGCAGGGGAGTCCCAACTTAGCCCATGACAAGCTCTCACGGTCAACGAAGGAATAGACCTCCTCCCGAGACGTTCCGATCAGACTCGGTACCTCGGTTCTTCAAGACACTTCGACAGGTTAAAACAAATCCAGCAACACCACCCAGATGTGCCGACAAATCCCGATAGGAGCTGCACATATCTCGTTCTCAGGGCACACCGGATGAGCAAGACGTCGGGTAGGCCAGCCCAGATTTTCCCCTAGTAGCCCCGGACATCGCTCGGTTGGACCAACACTCAGAGGAGCACTGGCCCGGGGGGGTTTAAATAAGATGACCCTCGGGCTCCGGAAACATAAGGGAAAAAGAGGCTAGGTGGAAAAAGGTAAAACCTAGGTTGGGCATTGCTGGAAAAGCTTTAATCAAGGCGAACTATCAAGGGGTTCCCATTATAACCCAACCGCGTAAGGAACGCAAAATCCGGGAACATAACACCGATATGACGGAAACTAGGGCGGCAAGAGTGGAACAAAACACTAGGCGAGAGGCCGAGCCTTCCACCCTTTACCAAGTATATAGATGCATTAAGATAACATGGCAATATAATGATATCCCAACAAGTAAATAATGTTCCAACAAGGAACGGTCTCCAATCTTCACCTGCAACTAGCAACGCTATAAGAGGGGCTGAGCAAAGCGGTAACATAGCCAATCAACGATTTGCTAGGACATGGTGGGTTAGAGGTTTGACATGGCAATTTGGGAGGCTTGAAAGCAAGTGGTAGGCATCGTAGCATGGCATAGCAAAAGAGCGAGCATCTAGCAAAGCAAAGATAGTAGTGATTTCGAGGGTATGATCATCTTGCCTACAAAGTTGTCAGAGTTGACTGGATCCTCGAAAGCAAACTCAACGGGCTCCTCGTTAGCGAACTCGTCTCCCGGCTCTACCCAAACAAGACAAACAAGCAACAAGGACACAATCAACCACGTGCAAGGATCAAGCAATATGATGCAAAGATGGTATGCTATGCGGGATGCGATGTGTGATGCATATGCAAGATTTCACAAGGAATGCATGAACCTGGCCTCAACATGGAAAACCAAGTGTGCCACTGGAAAGATGAGATGAAATCGCTAGAAAACGATATAAAGATCACCGGAATCGGAGTTATGGTTTGGAAATGGCAAGCGATTCAAATATGACACCGGTCTGCGATTTACAGCAAGTAGTGGTCTAAATGCAATGAGATGAACATGGTACAGCACCCAAACATGGCAGGGATGCATTCAAGAAGCTTAACAAAAGTCTAGCACTGAGCTATGGCCAATTCATCCATTAACAGGTTCAAACAAGCATGGCAAAAATGCATATGGTAAACAGATTTTAGACTTAGTGAAATTAACACTTGTCTGGAATTTCACATCAGATACCAGTCTTCGGAGCAACAAAACTACATGATACAGGACCTGAACATGACAAAGTAAAGCATGGCATGGAGCTACTCAAAGAGCTTAACAAAAGTCCCTTAGTGACATTGAGCCAAAAGGGATCAGAAAATACATTTGCAAGCATGTGAACATGGCAAAAACATAATCCGTTCTCAGACTTAGTGAAAACTGGAGCATGCTGAAAAACAGATCTCAAGTAGGCATGTTTACGAGCTCGATGCACTCACTACGGAGCAAGTAATGACAATCTAAGCATACACCCATCAAGAATAAACAAAATGCAATCTAGACATGGCAAGAACAATAACATAGCATGCACGAATCCTCTACAACATCCTCGGCAAAAATCGCTAACAAGTAGACAATCTGCCCAGATTCACGAAGTAGCAAAAGTAGAGCTCGATTGACTCAAGCTAGGTTGCTCCATAATTGCAAACAAAGATATGGATGGATAGAGCACTACAAGCTTAACAAAACATCCTTACTGATTATCCTCAAAAGAGGCACGGATCGCTAGGAAACAACATGAACATATGGCCATATGAGATAAACAGCTCAAGGACTTGGTGGAAATGCTAAGTCCCTGAAATCAACATTACCAAGTGCCTCACTTTGCAAGCTTGTGCTAGTCACCACACACATCACAAAAATACATAAGTTGCACCTCTGGAAAGATGGCAAAACCCTTAACAAAACATATATAGAACTCATGGGCATATCATGCACACAATAATCATGGCAAAAATGACAAATATCCAAATGGAGCAGCAGATCTGACAATTATCTCAGGTAGCCCTCTTCTAACAGCATTTCGGGCATCAAGATGAACTCAAAAGAAAATGATGCAATGAGATGAAATGATGTACTCTCTGAGACGAACATTTTGATATGCTATATGCCCAAAACAGAGCTACGGATGAGGAGTTACGATGTGATGAACAGGAGCAAATGAACTAGGTTTCGGGCAAAAAGTCAACCCTCGAGATTTCGGATCTGAGATTTGCGCGGAAACCGATGCGCTCGGCGGAGTTCGTCGATCACCGGAGTTCGCGAGGGAGGCGGCCGAAGGTGGCGTGGAGGAGGCCGATGACGAGGGGAGGAGGCGCGGGCCGGAGTCGACCGGCGGCGGGCGGCGATGGTTCGCGCGGCGGCTCGGGGCCAGGTCGCCGGAGCTACGCCGGGCCGGTGGTGAATCTCGCCGACGCGGGGAGGAGAGGCGTGAGCCTCGGGCGGAAGGGAGGCGAGCCGGCGGGGAGGCTTCCCAGGCGGAGGCGCAGGGCGGCGGCGGTTCGGGCCCTGCGAGCCGGATCTGGGCCGCGCGGGCACGCGGCGGCGGAGGAGAGAGGAGGAAGGCCACGCCGATGAGGTGGCGGCGCCTCGTTGGTGGAGATCGGCGGTGGGGGTGACGTGTCGGGCGGCTATTGGCCGGAGCGAGGTGGCTGTGGGGCGGCGGACATGTCTGGCGCAGGGTGGAAGATGGCTAGGGTTTCATCCGCGAAAATTTCGAAGGGGATCACATATATATAGGTAGAGGGAGCTAGGAGAGTCCAAATGAGGTGCGGTTTTCGGCCACGCGATCGTGATCGAATGCTCTAGATGATGGAGAAGATATTGGTGGGTTTTGGGCCAACTTGGAGGGGTGTTGGGCTGCAACACACACGAGGCCTTTTCGGTCCCTCGGTTAACCGTTGGAGCATCAAACGAAGTCCAAATGGTACGAAACTTCACAGGCGGTCTACCAGTAGTAAACCAAGGCCGCTTGGCAAGTCTCGGTCCAATCTGGAAATGTTTAATCCCCACACATGAAAGGAAGGTAGAAATGACCACCGGAGGAGAACGAAGTGCCGGAATGCAAAACGGACAACGGGGAAAATGCTCGGATGCATGAGATGAACACGTATGCAAATGCAATGCACATGATGACATGATATGCGATGCATGACCATGACAACAACACACGGAGACAAAAACCCGAACCCGAGAAAATAAAATAACTTAAGGCCGGAAACGGCAAGAGTTGGATTACATATTGGGTAAATGCAATGAGATGAACATGCTACAGCACCCAAACATGGCATCAAAATACATGGCAGGGATGCATTCAAGATGCTTAACAAAAGTCTAGCACTGAGCTACGGACAATTCATCCAAGAACAATAACATAGCATGCATGAATCATCTACAACATCCTCGGCAAAATCGCTAACAAGTAGAAAATCTTCCCAGATTCATGAAGTAGCAAAAGTAGAGCTCGATTGACTCAAGCTAGGGTGCTCCATAATTGCAAAAAAAGACATGGATGGATAGAGCACTACAATCTTAACAAAACATCCTTACTGATCATCCTCAAAAGAGGCACGGATCGCTAGGAAACAACATGAACATATGGCCATATGAGATAAACAGCTCAAGGACTTGGTGGAAATGCTAAGTCCCTGAAATCAACATTACCAAGTGCCTCACTTTGCAAGCTTGTGCTAGTCACCACACACAACACAAAAAATAAATGGGTTGCACCTCTGGAAAGATGGAAAAACCCTTAACAAAACATATGTAGAACTCATGGGCATATCATGCACACTATAATCATGGCAAAAATGACAAATATCTAAATGGAGCAGCAGATCTGACAATTATCTCAAGTAGCCCTCTTCTAACAGCATTTCGGGCATCAAGATGAACTCAAAAGAAAATGATGCAATGAGATGAAATGATGTACTCTCCGAGACGAACATTTTGATATGCTATATGCCCAAAACGGAGCTACGGATGAGGAGTTACGATGCGATGAACAGGAGCAAATGAACTAGGGTTTCGGGCAAAAAGTCAACCCTCGAGATTTCGGATCTGAGATCTGCACGGAAACCGGTGCGCTCGCCGGAGTTCGTCGATCACCGGAGTTCGCGAGGGAGGCGGCCGGAGTTGGCGTGGAGGAGGCAGGCGACGAGGGGAGGAGGCGCGGGCCGGAGTCGACCGGCGACGGGCGGCGATGGTTGGCGCGGCGGCTCGGGGCCAGGTCGCCGGAGCTACGCCGGGCCGGTGGTGAATCTCGCCGACGCGGGGAGGAGAGGCGCGAGCCTCGGGCGGAAGGGAGGCGAGCCGGCGGGGAGGCTTCCCAGGCGGAGGCGCAGGGCGGCGGCGGTTCGGGCCCTGCGAGCCGGATCTGGGCCGCGCGGGCACGCGGCGGCGGAGGAGAGAGGAGGAAGGCCACGCCGATGAGGTGGCGGCGCCTCGTTGGTGGAGATCGACGGTGGGGGTGACGTGTCGGGCGGCTATTGGCCGGAGCGAGGTGGCTGTGGGGCGGCGGACATGTCCGGCGCAGGGTGGAAGATGGCTAGGGTTTCATCCGCGAAAATTTCGAAGGGGATCACATATATATAGTTAGAGGGAGCTAGGAGAGTCCAAATGAGGTGCGGTTTTCGGCCACGCGATCGTGATCGAACGCTCTAGATGATGGAGAATATATTGGTGGGTTTTGGGCCAACTTGGAGGGGTGTTGGGCTGCAACACACACGAGGCCTTTTTGGTCCCTCGGTTAACCGTTGGAGCATCAAACGAAGTCCAAATGGTACGAAACTTCACAGGCGGTCTACCGGTAGTAAACCAAGGCCGCTTGGCAAGTCTCGGTCCAATCTGGAAATGTTTAATCCCCACACATGAAAGGAAGGTAGAAATGACCACCGGAGGAGAACGAAGTGCCGGAATGCAAAACGGACAACGGGGAAAATGCTCGGATGCATGAGATGAACACGTATGCAAATGCAATGCACATGATGACATGATATGAGATGCATGACCACGACAACAACACACGGAGACAAAAACCCGAACCCGAGAAAATAAAATAACTTAAGGCCGGAAACGGCAAGAGTTGGATTACATATTGGGTAAATGCAATGAGATGAACATGCTACAGCACCCAAACATGGCATCAAAATACATGGCAGGGATGCATTCAAGATGCTTAACAAAAGTCTAGCACTGAGCTACGGACAATTCATCCAAGAACAATAACATAGCATGCATGAATCATCTACAACATCCTCGGCAAAATCGCTAACAAGTAGAAAATCTTCCCAGATTCATGAAGTAGCAAAAGTAGAGCTCGATTGACTCAAGCTAGGGTGCTCCATAATTGCAAACAAAGACATGGATGGATAGAGCACTACAAGCTTAACAAAACATCCTTACTGATCATCCTCAAAAGAGGCACGGATCGCTAGGAAACAACATGAACATATGGCCATATGAGATAAACAGCTCAAGGACTTGGTGGAAATGCTAAGTCCCTGAAATCAACATTACCAAGTGCCTCACTTTGCAAGCTTGTGCTAGTCACCACACACAACACAAAAAATAAATGGGTTGCACCTCTGGAAAGATGGAAAAACCCTTAACAAAACATATGTAGAACTCATGGGCATATCATGCACACTATAATCATGGCAAAAATGACAAATATCTAAATGGAGCAGCAGATCTGACAATTATCTCAAGTAGCCCTCTTCTAACAGCATTTCGGGCATCAAGATGAACTCAAAAGAAAATGATGCAATGAGATGAAATGATGTACTCTCCGAGACGAACGTTTTGATATGCTATATGCCCAAAACGGAGCTACGGATGAGGAGTTACGATGCGATGAACAGGAGCAAATGAACTAGGGTTTCGGGCAAAAAGTCAACCCTCGAGATTTCAGATCTGAGATCTGCACGGAAACCGGTGCGCTCGCCGGAGTTCGTCGATCACCGGAGTTCGCGAGGGAGGCGGCCGGAGTTGGCGTGGAGGAGGCAGGCGACGAGGGGAGGAGGCGCGGGCCGGAGTCGACCGGCGACGGGCGGCGATGGTTGGCGCGGCGGGGCGGCAATGGTTCGCGCGGCGGCTCGGGGCCAGGTCACCGGAGCTACGCCAGGCCGGTGGCGAATCTCGCCGGCGCAGGGAGGAGAGGCGCGGGCCTCGGGCGGAAGGGAGGCGAGGCGGCGGGGAGGCTCCCTAGGCGGCGGCGCGGGGCGGCGGCGGTTCGGGCCCCGCGGGCCGGATCTGGGCCGCACGGGCCCGCGGCGGCGGAGGAAAGAGGAGGAGGGCTGCGTGGATGAGGTGGCAGCACCTGGTTGGTGGAGATCGGCGGCGGGGCTGATGTGTCGGGTGGCTATTGGCCGGAGTGAGGTGGCTGTGTGGCGGCGGACATGTCCGGCGCGGCGTGGAGGTGCGTCCGGGCGCGAGGAGGAAGATGGCTAGGGTTTCATCCACGAAAATTTCGAAGGGGATCACATATATATAGGTAGAGGGAGCTAGGAGTGTCCAAATAAGGTGCGGTTTTCGGCCACGCGAACGTGATCGAACGCTCTAGATGATGGAGAAGATATTGGTGGGTTTTGGGCCAATTTGGAGGGGTGTTGGGCTGCAACACAAACGAGGCCTTTTTGGTCCCTCGGTTAACCGTTGGATCATCAAACGAAGTCCAAATGGTACGAAACTTGACAGGCGGTCTACCGGTAGTAAACCAAGGCCGCTTGGCATGTCTCGGTCCAATCCGGAAATGTTTAATCCCCACACACGAAAGGAAGGTAGAAATGACCACCGGAGGAGAACGAAGCGCCGGAATGCAAAACGGCCAACGGGGAAAATGCTCGGATGCATGAGATGAACACGTATGCAAATGCAATGCACATGATGACATGATATGAGATGCATGACCATGACAACAACACACGGAGACAAAAACCCGAACCCGAGAAAATAAAATAACTTAATGCCGGAAACGGCAAGAGTTGGATTACATATTGGGTAAATCATATCCTGGGTGTTACAGCTCAAGATATCCCGAAGATTCGTGCTTACACTCTGCACTCATTCAAGCTCTTTCGAGATTGGTATATCATTCTAGAAATTTAATTCAACCGGTGCAATCTCTCTTTTAAATCTCTTCAACGGTGTTTCTTTTGAGTGGGCCCTAACCCACAGGTTTTTTCCCAGGATCTTACCTGACTCTTCTTATTTGTCCGGAGCTATCCTCAAATTCTTTTCGAAGTTTTGACGTAAGAATGATTTTAATCAGTCAGGTGTTTTTTTCCAAGATCTTTCAATTTTTTTCATCATTGGCTCTACCTTTTCTATTCTTCAATCCGGAGTGTCTAAAAAATTCGTGGTGGTGTTTCCCGCCGTAATTCTCAGATTTTGAAGACAGAAGAAGATTTTCCCTCCAAATCATATCCGTTCTCTCAAGATTCATGGTTCTAGCCTTTTGCCATCCTCTCATAATTATCTTCGATTGTGAGAATTTCTTTGCACCTATCCGGAGCATTTCATGAGATGTTTCCATTTCTTTACTATGGAGGCCATCATCTCAGAAGTATTCATTCCCCAACTGACCGGTGAATCATTCAAATTTTCTCTAATCAGTTCGTGATCCCTTCGTTCTCATGTACCTAGTTTGTCTCAAGTATCTTCGTTCATTTCATAATTCTTACCCCGTGATTCATCTTTTTACTTCGTTCATTTTCAATTCTACCGGTGGTTCGTTGAAGACCTTTCCAAGTTTATGTTATATCTCTCTTAATCTTTTACAAGAATAAGTAATATGTCAAATCCATTGATTGTCATCAATTTAATTGGTGAAGGATAAGCATAATGTAAGCTCTTATTCTTGTTTCATTGAGTAAATTCAATTCCTTATTCCAGAGGTTCATCTAAATCTTTGCAAGTCTTCACCTCATGTTTTCAACTTATCTTCCCTTTCGTTTGGTCATTCTTTTATAACCGGAGTTCTTCTTGGAGGTTCTACATGATGGTTTCATCAAGGATTTATTTCCTTCTCGAAGTTTTCATCAATATTCTTTTCAGAGGAGCTCAAGCATTCGCCATCTTGCAATCCGGAGTGCAATTCTTTTTACCGTATCATTTGAGGTGGTGCTATGGCATTCTTCATAACTTGAGTTCATGTTTCATGATTCACATGTTGTTAAGAATGAGGTATTTTAATCCATCAATCCCTTCGTTGGAATTATCTTGGGCTATATTTCACCTAAAACTGTCCCTAAGGATTGTTGCTATTTGTGGTGCTCATATATGACCCAAGTTCTTTTATCCTTTTGGTGAATAAGTTTCTCGTCTTCTTGTTCATATAAATCCAATCCTTTCCGTGAGTGGCAAGTTGTCACCTCATAATGTTGGTATGCCTTCTATAAGCCCACTTCAAACTTGTCCTTCCATTGTTGGTGTTCCAACAACTCCGTTTGACCCTTCTCCTAAGTATACCTTTTCAAGCTCTTTCGTGGCAGAAGTTGGCATTTTCTTCTCCATAATCCTATTTCATTTATATATCTTCTATTCTTTCGTTCCGGAGGCTTTGCGATGTTGTTCTTTTCACCCATCATCTCGTTTGGTCAAAGATCATGTTCCTTTCATGCCTATCCATTTAACCGTAGTGTTGTGCCCTTTTCCTCAACATCTTTTCGCCTTATCAAGCCTTGCACCTCTTTTCAACCAGAGTGCTGTCTGAGATCTTTCTTACCTCTTGTTCCATTCATTCAATAGTTCCGGAGGCTGTATGTTGTTGATTTCTTCAAGTATCTTCTCATCTTATCAAGTTATTATTCAATTCCTTTTCTTTTCAATCGGAGTGCTGCCCGAAGTTGTTCTTCCTTGTTCCTCTTATCTAACGGAGTGTTTTCAACTTCGTTTATATCCGTTGTATTTTTTTCTCGAAATGGCTTAACCTCTCAAGGATCGTGGTTTCACTCGTTTGTCAAAGAAGCAACTTAGCTTTACCTCTTCTCTTTCTTTTCCGTTTTCCCTTCGGTGCCACTCTAGATCTCGGGACGAGATCCTCTCATAGTGGTGGAGTGTTGTAATGCCCCGAGACCGTTGCGTCAGGTGTCTTCCGGTGTTTCGTTGTTGTTGCCTTGTCATTTGCTTGCGTGTTGCATCTTGCCATGTCATCATGTGCAGTGCATCATCATGTTTTCAAAACCTGCATCCGTCCCGGTCTCCTCATTCCGTCCATTGTCCGTTCTAAGCCCAGACACACTTGCACGCGCCCGCGGCATGTCCGAAATATTATTTTGTAAGTGGCTGGAAAAAGTTCTCGGAATGGGATGAAAGTTGGCATGTGGTGTTGTTATGTTGTTAGTAGGTCGCCTGCCAAGTTTCATCGCATTCGGAGTCCGTTTGACGCCCCAACGTTAACTATAGCGGCAGTATACTCGGTCAAACATCGGACGTTTTCGGTCTCCGGAAACAGTCTCCGGGTCTCGCTCTCTTCTCAGCCCAAAGCTTTCTGCACAGTCCGCTGTCAACCGCCAGACCCCGAAACCCTCTCTGCACAGTGCATCGACCCCTCGCGTGTGTCCGAAACTTACCCGAACCCGACCCGAACAGTTGTCACCGTTGGGTCCGGATCATCCCCAAACATCTACAAAACTTCTCTATTTTGTTAATTGGACTTCCTAACATATTTTTTCTGGGATTGTCCGATTACGATGGGAGGGATCCGTTAGCCCCTAACCAATCCCACCAGCGTATATATTTGGTCCAACCCTAAAAATTAGGAGGTTTGTCCCATCCACCCTCCTGCCGCCGTCACCTACCTACCCTCTCCCTCTCGGGATCCTTCCTCTCCTTGGTTTTCAGCGCCGAGCCAACCAAATCCACGCCCCTGCCTTCTCGATCCAACCCCACCGAGCTCCTCTGCTCGATCCCCCTGCTCCCTGCATTCTCCTCGTCGCGCTTGGGCCTGAGGCCCCAGCCAGCCGCGCCCCGCCTTCTCTTCCATCTCGCGTCGCCGCTCCCTGCGTCAGCCCCGCACGCATGTTGTCCCTCGGCACCTCGTCTGCAACCAGCCCGCCACCACGTCCTCGCCACCGACCGAACCAGCTAGCAAGATCGGCCCCATCATGCCTCCCCTATCCTTCCTTCCCTCCTGCTTCGTTTCTCACCTTCCGTGTTCTCTCTTTTCTTGGATGGACCACCACCATGGGAGCCTCGCAGAACCTCCACGTGGGTCGCCTCCTCACCAAGTCCCACCACAGCCACCCACCAGATCCTCGCGGCCTCTCTGTTTTCTTCAGACGAACAGGAGCTCCAGGAGTCCATGGTGCCGCCCTTGCCTCGTCTCGTTCCGGGGGATTCGAACGCCAAGTCTGTGCCACCCCAGATCTCCTCTGTCCACCCAATCACACGCTGTCATCGCCATCAGCGAGCTCGAAAACGACGCATTGACTCCCCTCGCTCGAAGCCCTGCAGCATCCGCGGTTGGTCTAGCCTCGCCAGGAGCCGCTCGCTCGACGTCTCTCTGCCCGCGTCGAACCGTCCCCTGCTCAGCTCGCCTTTAGGCGCTGTCGCGTTGTACTCTGCTTTGAGCTCGCGCGAGACGATGAGTGCTCAGCAACCGTGTTGACCGGATCGGTCAGATCCGGCTCGGCCCGCGATGATTCCCCGTCGGCCCAGTGCGCCTCCTCTTTGGGCCAGCTTCAGTTCGGCCTACTAGGCCCGATGTGAGCTTTCCCCTCCAGATCCCCTGTTCTTGTTGGGCCAGCTAGATTCGGCCCGATCGCCTGTTTTTTTAGCGACCGAATTTCCTATTTATCCAGAGACTGCAGTTTTACAGAAAAACCCTCCATGTTCATGCATATAATAACTTAATAACTGTGCATCATATTAAAATGATTTATATATGAAACTTGCTCAGAATTTTGTGTAGATTAATAATTTGCAACTTTCATGCATGTTTGAGATGTTTAAATTGTTGTTTGTTTAAGTTTTGCTTAATTGCCATGCTAAAATGCTTTAATTCATAACTAAATAACCGTAACTCCGAATTTAATAAACTTTATATGTAAATGGGGTAGAATTTTGCCTAGTTTAACATGGTGGCTTCACTTTGCATGGTTAACAACTCTAAAATTGAGTTTTGGGCAGAACAGTACCAAACCTTAAAACATGCACATGAGGAGTTTCCGGACTTGTTGTTTGTCGTTCCGGCCTCATTTAAACTTGCCTAGATAGGTAGTTTTCATTTGCTTCACCCTCTTGCCATGTTTAACAACATTTAATATTGTTGAGTTCATAAACGAGATTGAACTAAATAAGTCATGTGGTGTTCCGTCAATATGCAACTCGTTGCATATTGAGCTCCACTTAATTTCTAGAATTGCTTGTGCATTTTGCCATGCCATGCTTCATTAAACCGGACATGCATCATACTTGGTTGTGCATCATGCCATGTTCATGTGGGTTGTTTACTATGTTGTATGCTTCTTTTCCGGTGTTGCTTCTTCGGGTTGGTTCTGATAACGTCGCGTTTGTGAGGACCCGTTCAACTACGTCCATTTGTCTTCTTCATGGACTCGTTTTTCTTCCTTGCGGGATGTCAGGCAAGATGACCATACCCTCGAAATCACTTCTATCTTTGCTTGCTTAGTTGCTCGCTCTTTTGCTATGCCTGTGCTACGATACCTACCACTCGCTTATCATGCCACCCATATTGTTGAACCAAGCCTCTAACCCACCTTGTCCTAGCAAACCGTTGGTTGGCTATGTTACCGCTTTGCTCAGCCCCTCTTATAGCGTTGTTAGTTGCAGGTGAAGATTGAAGTTTGTTCCTTGTTGGAACATGGAGATGTTGTTCCTTGTTGGAACATGTTTGCTTGTTGGGATATCACAATATATCTTATTTAATTAATGCATCTATATACTTGTTAAAGGGTGGAAGGCTCGGCCTTATGCCTGGTGTTTTTTTCCACTCTGGCCGCCCTAGTTTTCCGTCATATCAGTGTTATGTTCCCGGATTTTGCGTTCCTTACGCGGTTGGGTTATAATGGGAACCCCTTGACAGTTCGTCTTGAATAAAACTCCTCCAGCAAGGCCCAGCCTTGGTTTTACCATTCGCCTCCTAGCCTTTTTCCCTTGGGAGTCACGCATCCCGAGGGTCATCTTTGTTTTAACCCCCCCCCCCCCCCGGGCCAGTGCTTGTCTAAGTGTTGGTCCAAACTAGAGCCCCTTGCAGCGCGACCTCGGGAAACTCGAGGGCTGGTTTTAAATGTACGGATTGCTCATCCGGTGTTGCCCTGAGAATGAGATATGTGCAGCTCCTATCGGGATGTCGGCGCATCGGGTGGTCTTGCTGGACTTGTTTTACCATTGTCGAGGATGTCTTGTAACCGGGATTCCGAGCCTGATCGGGTCTTCCCGCTAGAAGGAATATCCTTCGTTGACTGTGAGAGCTTGTGATGGGCTAAGTTGGGACACCCCTGCAGGGTTTTGAACTTTCGAAAGCCGTGCCCGCGGTTATGGGCAGATGGGAATTTGTTAATGTCCGGTTATAGAAAACCTGAAGTTGATCTTAATTAAAATGCATCAACCGCATGTGTAACCGTGATGGTCTCTTCTCGGCAGAGTCCGGGAAGTGAACACGGTGTTGGAGTTATGCTTGACATAGGTTGTTCTAGGATCACTTCTTGATCATACTTTTATCGACCGTGCTTTGCCTTCTCTTCTCGCTCTCATTTGCGTATGCTAGCCACTATATATGCTAGTCGCTTGCTGCAGCTCCACCTCATACCTTTTACCTTACCCATAAGCTTAAATAGTCTTGATCGCGAGGGTGCGAGATTGCTGAGTCTCCGTGACTCACAGATACTTCCAAAACTAGTTTGCAGGTGCCATTGAACTGTGCAGATGACGCAACCAAGCTCAAGGAGGATCTCGATGAAGATCTTGCCCTTTGTGTTGTTTCGTTCTAGTTGATCAGTAGTGGAGCCCAGTTGGGGTCGATCGGGGATCTGTGTAGCATTTGGGGTAGTCTTCTTTTATTTTGGCTTCGTAGTCGGGCCCTGATTGTATTTGGATGATGTAATGCTTTATTCATGTATTTGTGTGAAGTGGCGATTGTAAGCCAACTATGTATCTTTTCCCTTATTGTATTACATGGGTTGTTTGCGAAGATTAGCTCACTTGCGACATTGCTTTCAATGCGGTTATGCCTCTAAGTCGTGCTTCGACACGTGGGAGATATAGCCGCTTCGAGGGCGTTACATGTTGGTAATCAGAGCCTTCCCTGACCTTAGGAGCCCCCCCCTGCTTGATCGAATAGCTGGCGTTGTTGAGTCTAGAAAAATGTTTTGAGTCATTTAGGAATTATATATCAAAGAGTTAGGACTTCTTTTTACTCCCCAGCCCCTTCGTCGCTCTGGTGAGGCATCCTGACGTAGAGTTTTGACTCTGCTCTTCTCAAATTCCACTAAAAATTTTTTAGGATCACACGGGTATCTTGGAATCGTTCCGATGGTTTTGTGACGAGAACATTGTTCTTGGTGCCTCCTGACATTTAGGGGTTGTGGCAGTGTCCCGGGGAGTTGAGCTCCGAGGTGTTGTCGTCACAATTTTATCTTTGCAGTTCTGGAATACCTGAGATTAGTTTAGCCGACATCGAAAATCTCTTTTATGCAGTTGTTGGTGAGATAACCTCGACGCCACCCAGTAGTGGGACGGGAGTTCGGGAGTATTGCCATAACTCGTATAACAGATCCTTTTCGAAGGTTGAGGTAAACGATTTCCGAAGGTTTCTTGGTTATGTGTTTAAGGATGGATACAACTGGATGTAGGATTTGCTAGTTTTGGGTGAGATATTATGCTTCCCCTATATCCCCAACACCTGATTGCATAATCGGAAAATTTCGGGAGTTTATAAGTGGGAATTCAAGTAGTTCTTAGGATATCTTTTCGAAAGATGTATGATATGAAATTGGGGTTCGACGTCTAGTGGTCCGCCTATTCACGGTTGGTTTTACAGTGGTCTCGTTGTTTCTTAAAGAGTCCTTGGCTATGCCGACTCGGGGACACTTCGTATGTCATGTGCACTGCCTTGTACATGATGGTGATGTACGATCGAGCCCGTGTAGGCCCCACCACGAAAACTTCGGACGGAATATCTATCATATGTTTGTTCTGGCTTATTTCGCAAACCAATCCTATGTTTTTGTTTTTGAGTTGTGGTATTCGAGTTGCTTCGAAGTCAAATGTTGATTCCATACCTGTTCCTAAGCGGTGTTCTCATACTCTGATGTGAATACTAATCCTTCATGATAATCGAGATTGTCATGCCAATCCTTTTCACCGGTGTGTTTCTCTTCAAGTGGATCCGATCATTTCAACATTCGCAGGATCTAGTATCATTTCTTCTCAACGGTGTTTGTTTCATCCGTCTCCAAGTTTCCTTTGTTTTTCCCACCCACCCACCCTTTTTTTCAAGGACTCGGATTTCTTTATCAAGTATACATCTTATTGATGCGAAGTCTCTCCAGTCTTTTTCGTCAATGTTCTTATCCAGTGATTCTCAAGAAGATACTAACGGAGCTTCAAGTTATCATTATTCGTTCTTTTTCTTCTCCGGTGGAACCAATTCAAGCCTTGTTGATCATATCATTTCCTTGTTTCAAATACCTTCTCTTGCTGGTGCACCTCATATTCAGTCATTTCTCGCTATTCAATTGTTCCGGAGTGCTCAAGATATCCCGAAGATTCGTGCTTACACTCTTCATTCATTCAAGCTCTTTCAAGATTGGTATCTCATTCTAGCAATTTTATTCAACCGGTGCAATCTCTCTTTTAAATCTCTTTAACGGTGTTTATTTTGAGTGGGCCCTAACCCACAGGTTTTTCCCCAGGATCTTACCTGACTCTTCTTATTTGTCCGGAGCTATCCTCAAATTCTTTTCAAAGTTTTGACGTAAGAATGAATTTTCACCAGTCAGGTGTTTTTTTCCAAGATCTTTCAATTTTTTTTATCATTGGCTCTACATTTTCTATTCTTCATTCCGGATTGTCTAAACAATTCTTGGTGGTGTTTCCCGTCGTAATTCTCAGATTTTGAAGGCAGAAGAAGATTTTCCCTCCAAATCATATCTGTTCTCTCAAGAATCATGGTTCTAGCCTTTTGTCATCCTCTCATAATTATCTTCAATTGTGAGAATTTCTTTGCACCTATCCCGAGCATTTCATGAGATGTTTCCATTTCTTTACTATGGAGGCCATCATCTCAGGAGTATACATTCCCCAACTGACCGGTGAATCATTCAAATATTCTCTAATCAGTTTGTGATCCCTTCGTTCTCATGTACCTAGTTTGTCCCAAGTATCTTCGTTCATTTCATAATTCTTACCCGGCGATTCATCCTTTTTACTTCGTTCATTTTCAATTCTACCGGTGGTTCGTTCAAGACCTTTCCAAGTTTATGTTATATCTCTCTTAATCTCTTACGAGAATAAGTAATATGTCAAATCCGTTGATTGTCATAATTTTAATTGGTGAAGGATAAGCATAATGTAAGCTCTTATTCTTGTTTCATTGAGTAAATTCAATTCCTTATTCCAGAGGTTCATCTAAATCTTTGCAAGTCTTCACCTCGTGTTTTCAACTTATCTTCCCTTTCGTTTGGTCATTCTTTTATTACCGGAGTTCTTCTTGGAGGTTCTACATGATGGTTTCATCAAGGATTTATTTCCTTCTCGAAGTGTTCATCAATATTCTTTTCAGAGGAGCTCAAGCATTCGTCATCTTGCAATCCGGAGTGCAATTCTTTTTACCGTATCATTTGAGGTGGTGCTATGGCATTCTTCATAACTTGAGTTCATGTTTCATGATTCACATGTTGTTAAGAATGAGGTATTTTAATCCATCAATCCCTTCGTTGGAATTATCTTGGGATATATTTCACCTAAAACGGTCCCTAAGGATTGTTGCTATTTATGGTGCTCATATATGACCCAAGTTCTTCTTTTATCCTTCCGGTGAATAAGTTTCTCGTCTTCTTGTTCATATAAATCCAATCTTTTCCGTGAGTGCCAAGTTGTCACCTCATAATGTTGATATGCCTTCTATAAGCCCACTTCAAGCTTGTCCTTCCGTTGTTGGTGTTCCAACAACTCCGTTTGACCCTTCTCCTAAGTATGCCTTTTCATGCTCTTTCCTGACAGAAGTTGGCATTTTCTTCTCCATTCTCCTATTTCATTTATATATCTTCTATTCTTTCGTTCCGGAGGCTTTGCGATGTTGTTCTTTTCACCCATCATCTCGTTTGGTCAAAGATCATGTTCTTTTCATGCCTATCCATTTAACCGTAGTGTTGTGCCCTTTTGCTCAACTTCTTTTCGCCTTATCAAGCCTTGCACCTCTTTTCAACCAGAGTGCTGTGTGAGATCTTTCTTACCTCTTGTTCCATTCATTCAATAGTTCCGGAGGCTGTATGTTGTTCATCTCTTCAAGTATCTTCTCATCTTATCAAGTTATTATTCAATTCCTTTTCTTTTCAATCGGAGTGCTGCCCGAAGTTGTTCTTCCTTGTTCCTCTTATCTAACGGAGTGTTTTCAACTTCGTTTATATCAGTTGTATTTTTTTCTTGAAATGGCTTAACCTCTCAAGGCTCGTGGTTTCACTCGTTTGTCAAAGAAGCAACTTAGCTTTACCTCTTCTCTTTCTTTTCCGTTTTCTCTTTGGTGCCATTCTAGATCTCGGGACGAGATCCTCTCATAGTGGTGGAGTGTTGTAACGCCCCGAGACCGTTGCGCCAGGTGTCTTCCGGTGTTTCGTTGTTGTTGCCTTGTCATTTGCTTGCGTGTTGCATCTTTCCATGTCATCATGTGCAGTGCATCATCATGTTTTCAAAACCTGCATCCGTCCCGGTCTCCTCATTCCGTCCGTTGTCCGTTCTGAGCCCAGACACACTTGCACGCACCCGCGGCATGTCCGAAATATTATTTTGTAAGTGGCTGGAAAATGTTCTCGGAATGGGATGAAAGTTGGCATGCAGTGTTGTTATGTTGTTTGTAGGTCGCCTGCCAAGTTTCATCGCATTCGGAGTTCGTTTGATGCCCCAACATTAACTATAGCGACAGTATACTCGGTCAAATGTCGGACGTTTTCGGTCTCCGGAAACAGTCCCCGGGTCTCGCTCGCTTCTCAGCCCAAAGCTTTCTGCATAGTCCGCTGTCAACCGCCAGACCCCGAAACCCTCTCTGCACAGTGCATCGACCCCTTGCGTGTGTCCGAAACTTACCCGAACCCGACCCGAACAGTTGTCACCGTTGGGTCCGGATCATCCCCAAACATCTACAAAACGTCTCTATTTTGTTAATTGGACTTCCTAAGATATTTTTTTCCGGGATCGTCCGATTACGATCAGAGGGATCCATTAGCCCCTAACCAATCCCACCAGCGTATATATTTGGTCCAACCCTGAAAATTAGGAGGTCTGTCCCATCCACCCTCCTGCCGCCGCCACCTACCTACCCTCTCCCTCTCGGGATCCTTCTTCTCCTTGTTTTTCAGCGCCGAGCCAACCAGATCCACGCCCCTGCCTTCTCGATCCAACCCCACCTTGCTCCTCTGCTCGATCCTCCTGCTCCCTGCATTCTCCTCGTCGCGCTTGGGCCTGAGGCCCCGGCCAGCCGCGCCCCGCCTTCTCATCGACCTCGCGTCGCCGCTCCCTACGTCAGCCCCGCATGGACGCTGTCCCTCGGCACCTCGTCTTCAACCAGCCCGCCACCACGTCCTCGCCACCGACCGAACCAGCTAGCAAGATGAGCCCCATCACGCCTCCCCTATCCTTCCTTCCCTCCTGCCTCGTTTCTCACCTTCCGTGTTCTCTCTTTTCTTGGATGCAGCACCACCATGGGAGCCTTGCAGAAGCTCCACGCGGGTCGCATCCTCGCCAAGTCCCACCACGGCCACCCACTAGATCCTCACGGCCTCTCTGTTTTCTTCAGACGAAAAGGAGCTCCAGGAGTTCATGGCGCCGCCCTTGCCTCGTCTCATTCTGGGGGATTCAAATGCCAAGTCCGTGCCACCCCAGATCTCCTCTGTCCTCCCCATCACGCGTTGTCGTCGCCATCAGCAAGCTCGAAAACGACGCGTTGACTCCCCTCGCTCGAAGCCCTGCAGTATCCGTGGTTGGTCCAGCCTCGACAGGAGCCGCTCGCTCGACATCTCTCTGCCTGCGTCGAACCGTCCCCTGCTCAGGTCACCTGTAGTCGCTGCCGTGTTGTACTCTGCTTTGAGCTCGCGCGAGACATTGAGTGCTCAGCAACCGGGTTGACCGGATCGGTCAGATCCAGCTCTGCCCGTGATGATTCCCCGTCGGCCTAGTGTGCCTCCTCTCTGGCCCAGCTTCAGTTCGGCCTGCTAGGCCCGATGTGAGCTTTCCCCTCAAGATCCCCTGTTCTTGTTGGGCCAGCTAGATTCGGCCTGAGCGCCTGTTTTTTTTTCGCGACCGAATTTCCTATTTATCCACAGACTGCAGTTTTACAGAAAAACCCTCCATGTTCATGCATATAATAACTTAATAACCGTGCATCATATTAAAATGATTTATATATGAAACTTGCTCAGAATTTTGAGCAAATTAATAATTTGCAACTTTCATGCATGTTTGAGACGTTTAAATTGTTGTTTGTTTAAGTTTTGCTTAATTGCGATGCTAAAATGCTTTAATTCATAACTAAATAACTGTAACTCCGAATTTAATAAACTTTATATGTAAATGGGGTAGAATTTTTCCTAGTTTAACATGGTGGCTTCACTTTGCATGCTTAACAACTCTAAAATTGTGTTTAGGGCAGAACAGTACCAAACCTTACAACATGCACATGAGGAGTTTCCGAACTTGTTGTTTGTCGTTCCGGCCTCATTTAAACTTGCCTAGATAGGTAGTTTTTATTTGCTTCACCCTCTTGCCATGTTTAACAACATTTAATATTGTTGAGTTCATAAACGAGATCGAACTAAATAAGTCATGTGGTGTTCCGTCACTATGCAACTCGTTGCATATCAAGCTCCACTTAATTTGTAGAATTGCTTGTGCATTTTGCTATGCCATTCTTCATTAAACCGGACATGCATCATACTTGGTTGTGCATCATGCAATGTTCATGTGGGTTGTTTACTATGTTGTATGCTTCTTTTCCGGTGTTGCTTCTTCGGGTTGGTTCCGATAACGTCGCGTTTGTGAGGACCCGTTCAACTACGTCCGTTTGTCTTCTTCATGGACTCGTTCATCTTCCTTGCGGGATTTCAGGCAAGATGACCATACCCTCAAAATCACTTCTATCTTTGCTTGCTTAGTTGCTCGCTCTTTTGCTATGCCTATGCTGCGATACCTACCACTTGCTTATCATGCCACCCATATTGTTGAACGAAGCCTCTAACCCACCTTGTCCTAGCAAACCGTTGTTTGGCTATGTTACCGCTTTGCTCAGCCCCTCTTATAGGGTTGTTAGTTGTAGGTGAAGATTGAAGTTTGTTCCTTGTTGGAAGATGGAGATGTTGTTCCTTGTTGGAACATCTTTGCTTGTTGGGATATCACAATATATCTTATTTAATTAATGCATCTATATACTTGGTAAAGGGTGGAAGGCTCGGCCTTATGTCTGGTGTTTTGTTCCACTCTTGTCGCCCTAGTTTTCCGTCATATCGGTGTTATGTTCCCGGATTTTGCGTTCCTTATGCGGTTGGGTTATAATGGGAACCCCTTGACAGTTCGTCTTGAATAAAACTCCTCCAGCAAGGCCCAACCTTGGTTTTACCATTCGCCACCTAGCCTTTTTTCCCTTGGGAGTCGCGCATCCCGAGGGTCATCTTTATTTTCACCCCCCTAGCCTGCAGGGTTTTGAACTTTCGAAAGCCGTGCCCGCGGTTATGGGCGGATGGGAATTTGTTAATGTCCGGTTGAAGAAAACCTGAAGTTGATCTTAATTAAAATGCATCAACCGCGTGTGTAACCGTGATGGTCTCTTCTCGGCGGAGTCCGGGAAGTGAACACGGTGTTGGAGTTATGCTTGACGTAGGTTGTTCTAGGATCACTTATTGATCATACTTTTATCGACCGTGCTTGGCCTTCTCTTCTCGCTCTCATTTGCATATGTTAGCCACCATATATGCTAGTCGCTTGCTGCAGTTCCACCTCATACCTTTTACCTTACCCATAAGCTTAAATAGTCTTGATCGCGAGGGTGTGAGATTGCCGAGTCCCCGTGACTCACAGATACTTCCAAAACCAGCTTGCAGGTGCCGTTGAACCATGTAGATGACGCCACCAAGCCTAAGGAGGAGCTCGATGAAGATCTTGCCCTTTGTGTTGTTTCGTTCTAGTTGATCAGTAGTGGAGCCCAGTTGGGGTCGATCGGGGATCTGTGTAGCATTTGGGGTAGTCTTCTTTTATTTTGGCTCCGTAGTCGGGCCCTGATTGTATTTGGATGATGTAATGCTTTATTCATGTATTTGTGTGAAGTGGCGATTGTAAGCCAACTATGTATCTTTTCCCTTATTGTATTACATGGGTTGTTTGCGAAGATTACCTCACTTGCGACATTGCTTTCAATGCGGTTATGCCTCTAAGTCGTGCTTCGACACGTGGGAGATATAGCCGCATCGAGGGCGTTACAATAAACTCTATTGAAAACAAACAAATTATGTTCTCAGTCAACTTTGCAACTACAATTCATCATCTTTTCAGGAAGGGTCATGTATCGGAGCCTTTAGGCAAGTCCACATACTCCACCATCATATAGTCTTCTTTGATTGCTAAACTCACCCCATACACATGAGCAAAATGTTTCAACCAGACACATAGAAATATAGGGGCTTATAGTTTCGCCTCCCAACGTATTCACCTCAAGGGTGATGTCAACAATAATAACTCATGCCACCCATATCCAACTGGATATATGTGCCTAGATCTTTGATAACCCACATGTATAGGGGATCGTTTGTAGCCTTTTTTGATAAATAAGAGTTTCGAACCCAACAAGGAGCTAAATGTAGAACAAATATTCCCTCAAGTTCTATCGACCACCGACACAACTCTACGCACGCTTGGCATTCGCTTTACCTAGAACAAGTATGAAACTAGAAGTACTTTGTAGGTGTGATAGGATAGGTTTGCAAGATAATAAACGACACGTAAATAAAATCTAGGTGCAGTTTAGATAAAGACACAACTAAGTTATTTTTAGTAGAGAGCTTTTATCAACAAGAAAGTTATTTGTCCCTAGGCAATCGATAACAAGTACTGGTAATCATTCTTGCAACTTTATATGAGGGAGAGGCATGAGCTAACATACTTTCTCTACTTGGATCATATGCACTAATGACTGGAACTCTAGCAAGCATTAGCAACTACTAAAGATCATTAAGGTCGTGAAACCCAACCATAGCATTAAGTATCAAGTCCTCTTTACTCCCATACGTCATACCCCACCTACTAGGGTTTAAGTTTCTGTCAATCTAGCAACCCACCGTAAGCGAACCATGAAAATATTGCAACACCCTACAGCGGGGGCCCCTCACATTTGCGCGATACAGAGGGAACCGTAGGAAATCACCATAAATAAAATATACAATCATACCAACCAAGATCACGATTAGCCCACAGGACAAAACGGATCTACTCAAACATCATAGGATAAGCACAGATCATTGGGAAATAATATATGGAGTAGAGCACCATGTTTAAGTAAATATTACAGTGGGGAGAAGAGGTGTTACACCGCTGCATAGAGGGGAAGAAAGTTGTTGTTGACAATAGCAAGATTGTTGATGTAGATCGTCGTCCCGATCGTTGCCCCGGTGGCACTCTGGCGCCACCGAAAGCGAGGGGGAGAGAGCCCCCTCCTTCTTCTTCTTCCTTGGCCTCCACACTAGATGTGAGGAGAGTTCCCTCTCTGGTCCTTGGTCTCCATGGCGGCGGAGGGGCGGGAGACCCTCCGAGATTGGATCTCCCTCTCTGTTCTCTTCTGTTTCGCATCTCCCAAATCTAGTTGAAACCCGTTTCTTATATTCCGGGAGATCCGTAACTTCGATTGCGCTGAGATTTTAACATGATTTTTTTCCGGATACAAGCTTTCTTACGCCCGAAGTAGAGCTCCAACCGACGCTCAAGGAGGGCACAACGCACCATCGTGCGCTAGGGTCCTCTAGCGCACCCGGGTGTCTTGTGGGCTGTGTGATCCTCTGTTTGCGGTGATTCCACCTCCCAAAAATCACATATATTCTAAAATAATTCTCCGTGAAATTTTATTGCATTTGGACTTCGTTTGATATGGATACTCTGCGATACAAAAAACATGCAGAAAACAGGAATTGGCACTTGGCACTGGATCAATAGGTTAGTCCAATAAATCATATAAAAAGTTGCCAAAAGTATGTAAAACTTGTATAATATTGGCATGAAACAATAAAAAATTATAGATACGATGGAGACGTATCAGCATCCCCAAGCTTAATTCCCGTTCATCCTCGAGCATGTAAATGATAAAAAATATAATTTTTGATGTGGAATGCTACCTAGCATAAACTTGATCATATATCTAATCATGGCATGAATATTAAGACATAAGTGATTGAAAGCAATAGTCTATAATTTGACATAAAGACATCAATACTCAGGCATATCAACAAACAATCATGTCTTTCAAAATATCAAAGCTAAATAAATCTATCCCTACAAAATCAGATAGTCTTTTCATGCTGTGTCTTCTTAACACAAAGTATTTATCATGCACAACCCCGATAACAAGCCGAGCAATTGGTTCATACTTTTTAACGTGCTTCAGCTTTTTCAACTCTCACGCGATACATGAGCACAAGCCATGGATATAGCACTACAGGTGGAATAGAGTATAATGATAGGGGTAAATATAGATAAGACAAAACATTAGAAAGTCTCACATCGACATGGCTAATGAATGGGCTATGGAGATGCCCATCAATCGATATCAATGCGAGGAGTAGGGATTGCCATGCAACGAATGCACTAAGAGCTATAAATGTATGGAAGCTCAATATGAAAACTAAGTGGGTGTGCATATAATCCAATAATAAAAAATTCCCACTAGTATATGAAAGTGACAACATACGAGACTCTCCATATGAGAAACATGCTGCTACTTTGAAGCACAAGTGTGGTAAAGGATACTAACAATGCCCCTTCTCTCTTTGTTTATATTTTTTCTTTTTTCTTTTTTCTTTTTCGTTTTTTTCTTTTTTCTTCTTCTTTTTTTCTCTCATTGTCCGGAGTCTCAACCCGACTTGTGGGGGAATCATAGTCTCCATCATCCTTTCCTCATTGGGGCACTGCTCAAAAAATGAATAATGATGATCATCATAGTTCTAATTACTTATAACTCAAAATAAATAATAAATAAACTTGATACCTATGACAAAATATGACTCTATGTGAATGCCTCTCACAATGTAGCAGGGTGTGCAATGATCTGGCGTAACATGTATGAAAAATGATGAACGGTGGCTGAGCCACAACTACTATGTCAGCTATATGATCATGCAAAGCAATATGACAATGAATGCTCAAGTCATCAAACTGAAGCGGTGGAAGTTGCATGGAAATATATCTCGGAATAGCCATGGAAAAGCCATAATAGGTAGGTATGGTGGTTGTTTTGAGGAAGATATAATAAGGCTTATGTGTGATAGAGCTTATCATATCACGGGGTTTGGATGCACCTGCGAAGTTTGCACCACGTCTCGACATGAGAAAGGGCAATGCATGGTACCATAGAGGCTAGCAAATAGCGGAAAGGTAAGAGTGCGTATAATCCATGGACTCACATTAGTCATAAGGAACTCATATACTTATTGCAAAAGTTTATTAGCCCTCGAAGCAAATTACTACTACGCATGCCCCTAGGGGGATAGATTGGTAGGAAAAGACCATCGCTCGTCCCCGAACGCCACTCATAAGGAAGACAATCAATAATAAATCATGCTCCAACATCATAGCATGACGAGAGACTATATGTGCATGCTTCGGGAATCACAAACCTTAACACCAATATTCTTACTAAACACAACCATTTACTAGTACCTCCCACATATATGGAGTTGAGAACCATGTTTAAGTAGAGATTACAACAAGGAGAAGAGGTGTTACACCGCTGCATAGAGGGGAACAAATTTGGTGTTGATGGTAGCAAGATTTTTGATGTAGATCGTCGTCCCGATCGTTGCCACGGTGGCATTCCGGCACCACTAGAAGCGAGGGGGAAAGAGCCCACCCTCCTTATTCTTCTTCCTTGGCCTCCCCCTAGAGGGGAGGAGAGATCCCCCTCTGGTCCTTGGTCTCCACGGCGGCAGAGGGCGGGAGCCCCTCCGAGATTGGATCTCCCTCTCTGTTCTCTTCTATTTCGCGTCTCCCAGATCTAGCCGAAAACCGTTTCGTATATTCTGGGAGATCCATAACTCCGATTGCGCCAAAATTTTAACACGATTTTTTCGGGATATAAGCTTCCTTGCACCCGAAGTAGAACTCCAACCGACGTTCGAGGAGGGCACAACCCCCCACCATGCGCCAAGGGCCTCTGGCACGCCCAGGTGTCTTGTGGGCTGTGTGGGCGTCCGTTTGCGGTGATTCCAACTCCCAAAAATCACATATATTCCAGAATAATTCTCTGTGAAATTTTATTGCATTTGGAGTTCGTTTGATATGGATATTTTGCCATACAAAAACATGGAGAAAATAGGAACTGGCACTTGGCACTGGATCAATAGGTTAGTCCAATAAATCATATAAAAATTTGACAAAAGTATGTAAAACTTGTATAATATTGGCATGAAACAATCAAAAATTATAGATACGACGGAGACATATCAATCTTTCCTCATGATATGATGCTTGCCAAAAGAGAAAATAAAAAGGAATAGAGATAAATACTTTGACTCTTGCATAAAGGAAAATACATGAAAGTAAAAGATAGGCCTTCGCTGAGCGAAGCAGAGGTCGCCATGCACTTATTTGTTTGTATGCTCAATCTCTTAGTGAAAAAGAACGTCACGTTATATTTCCCATTGCAATAGCAAGCTTTATTATGCAGTCTGTCGCTTTAATTCTTTGCCAACACAAGTTCGTACAACGCTCAATTTTCTCTTACACTAAATGATCTAACATTTTTAGAAGCAATTTTTATTGCCTTATTGCACTGTTGACAACTTACTTGAAGGATATTACTCAATCCATAGGTAGGTATGGTGGACTCTCAAAACAAGATATGGTTTTAAGGATTTTTGGATGCACATGTAGTATCTCTACTTAGTGCGGAATTTTTGGCTACCAAAGATAGGGGGCAAGCACCACATGTTAAAGGATCTGACAATATAACTACTATGTGAATATGAACAAACATAAATCATTACATTGTCTTCCTTGTCCAATGTCAACAATATTGGCATATAATATTTTAATGGGGGCTCACAATCAGAAAAGATGTCCAAGATAGTGTATTTGCATATGAATCTTCTCTTCCCTTATTAATTCTTTCATGAATTGTATCATTGACGAATGCTATGTTTGTAGATCCCCAATAAATTTTTCTACTTATACTCTTCCTTATGTGATGTCATTACTTAGCATAGGATTAGCATATGATCTTTTTTCATTTATTTGCTTTCTTTTTATTGAACATGAAAGTAAATAAAGCAAAACCAAAACTAAACTTTATTATATATCTTGCACATGATTACAAGGATAGATCACTAAGCAAAACCTCAAAAAGAAATGATTGAACTAAACTTTTATTCATCTAAAGCAAAAGATAAATATGGATCAAACTAAGATAAGTAAAGGCAAAAGATAGATGAGGTATTACGATACCGGGGCACCTCCCCCAAGCTTGGCACAAGCCAAGGGGAGTGCCCATACCCGATACTCAAGTATCCTTTGGCGATGAAGAAGAAGGTGGTGGTGGAGTGGTAGTTATCTTATCCTTATTGCCCAGAAGATACTCCAATCTACGGATGACGCTCCGGAGGAAGGTGATGTGCTCTTGCAATAGAGTATTTTCACGAGTAAGATATTTATTTTGCACACAGACCATTTCAATGTTTCGAAAGGCATCAATCTCAGTGGGGGTAAGATGATCATAGTAATGTTTAAGGATATCTTCTTCTTCCTCCTCGGTAGGGAGGGATTACTTGACCACCGGCGATTGATCTCCAGCGGCCTCCTTGCTCTTGCCCCTTCGAGGGCTTCTTCAGGCTCTTCTCTCTTCAGCTCGATCTTCATCAACCAAGCATCCTCTTCTACATTGTTGGAGGAGGGAGAATACATGATGCCTGGCTTAACAGATCTGACCAAAAGAACAAGAAAAGAAAACAGAAGATTTCTTCGCGATACAGTGGTCAATAGGTTCGGGGGTTATATAAAGATTTTTTTTATCTTGGGAAACAAGCAAATGGAAGAAAAACGGAGCCCGGAGGGTACCCGAGGTGGGCACAACCCACCTGGGTGTGCCTGGCAAGCCAGGCGCACCCTATTGTCTTGTGCCCACCAGGGTGACCTTCCTAGAAGTTTATTATTTTCCAAAAAAATTTTAAATTCCAAAACGGAAAAAACATATTTTTGCGGATTTTTTGGAGTCCGTTTACTTACCGTATCACGTACCTCCTCTTTTTTCATGATTCTAGAGTGTGCCGGAAGGTTTCCTTTATGTGTTCTTCTGGTGTCATAGTTTGGATAATATTGCTTTCAACATTAATGGGCTTACCTGAGATATAATTTTTTATTCTTTGCCCATTGGTGACCTTCAGGTTAGTACCCTCGGCATTATTTATTTTGATGGCTTCAGATCGATAAACCTCCTCAATAACATAGGGTCCTGCCAATTTGGAGAGGAGTTTTCCTGCAAAGAATCTGAAACGAGAGTGGTACAAAAGAACATATTCTCCAACTTTGAAATCATGCTTTTGGATTCTTTTATCACGCCATCTTTTAACCTTTTCTTTAAATAACTTGGCATTTTCATCAGTTTGGATCCTCCATTCATCTAGTGAGCTAATATAGAATAATATCTTTTCACCGGCAAGTTTGAAATCATAGTTGAGTTCTTTAATCGCCCAATAAGCTTTATGTTCTAACTTGAGAGGCAGATGACAAGCTTTTCCATAAACCATTTTATAAGGAGACATATATTTTATATGCTGTTCGATAAGCCCAAAGTGCATCATCTAATTTCTTAGACCACCTATTGACAGTTTTTTGTAAAATTAACTTTATTTCTCTATTGCTAAGCTCAACTTGACCACTAGACTGAGGATGACAAGGTGATGCAATTATACGGTTAACATCAAACTTAGCAAGCATTTTATGGAAAGCACCATGAATACAATGTGAACCACCATCATTCATTAAATATCTAGGGACTCCAAACCTTGGGAAAACAACTTCCTTAAGCATTTTAATAGAGGTGTTTTGATCAACACTACTAGTCGGAGTAGCTTCTACCCACTTAGTAACATAATCAACAGCAACCAAAATATGTGTATACCCATTAGAGTAAGGAAAAGGTCCCATATAATCAAAACCCCAAACATCAAATGGTTCAACATCAAGTGAATAATTCATAGGAATTTGCTGAAACTTACCAATAGTACCAATTCTTTGATATTCATCACAAGATAAATCAAACTTACGGGCATCCTTGAAGAGAGTAGGTCAATAAAAACCAGATTGCAATACCTTGTGAGCAGTTCTATCTCCCGCATGATGCCCTCCTTAAGCTTCGGAGTGAAATTTCCGTAGGATTTGCCCCTGTTCATGCTGAGGTACACAACGTCTAATAATACAATCTACTCCTTTATAAAGATGTGGGTCATCCCAAAAGTAATATCTTAAATCATAGAAGATTTTTTTCTTTTGTTGGTATTTGAAGCTAGGTGGTATGTATTTAGCAAGAATGTAATTAGCATAGTCAACATACCAAGGAGTGTTATGAGAAACATTTATTGCGGCTAATTGCTCATCAGGAAAACTATGATTAATAGGTTGTAGGTCATCAAGAATATTTTCTAACCTAGACAAGTCATCAGCCATCGGGTTCTCAGCTCCCTTTCTATCAGTGATATGTAAGTCAAATTCTTGCAGCAGGAGAACCCACCTAATGAGTCTAGGTTTAGCATCTTTCTTTTCCATAAGAAATTTTATAGCAGCATGATCAGTGTGAACAATTACTTTAGAATCAACAATGTAAGATCTGAATTTATCACAAGCAAACACCACTGCTAAAAATTATTTTTCAGTAGTGGAACAATTTCGTTGAGCACTGTCTAGAGTTTTACTAGCATAATGAATTTAATTTCTTATCAACTCTTTGTCCTAGAAAAGCACCAACAACATAGTCACTAGCATCACACATAATTTCAAAAGGCAAGTTCCAATGAGGTGGTTGAACAATAGGTGCAGAAATCAAGGCTTTCTTAAGTATTTCAAAGGCTTCTACCCAATCATCATCAAAAGAAATGGAACATCCTTTTGTAAAATATTTGTAAGAGGCCAAGAAATTTTATAGAAGTCTTTAATAAACCTCGTATAGAAACCAGCATGACCGATGAAACTACGAATACCTTCGATATCTTTATGACATGGCATTTTCTCAATTGCATCAACTTTACCTTTGTCCACTTTAATACCTCATTCTCAAATTTTATGTCCCAAGACAATACCTTCATTAACCATAAAGTGGCACTTCTCCCAATTCAAGACAAGATTACTTTGCTCACATCTCTACAAAACTTGATCAAGGTTGCATAAACTAAAAGGCATACGTCTATAAGCATAAGTAAAGGTGTTTTTCTCATGATCAGGTTGTGAGACAGGTATTTGGGAAAAACCAGAATATCCATCAAGGAAACAAAAGTGTGTGTACTTTGACAATCTTTCTAGCATTTGATCAATAAAGGCAGAGGGTAATGTTCTTTTCTAGTAGCTTTCTTTAATTTTCTAAAATCAGTTACTATTCTATAGCAAGTGACAATTCTTTGAGGAATAAGTTCATTCTTATCATTAGGAACAACAATAGTACCTCCCTTCTTAGGGACACAATGAACATGAGTTACCCATCTACTATCAGCTATGGGATAGAGTATACCTACTTACAGAAGCTTTAGTATTTCAGTTCTTACCACTTCTTTCATTTTCGGATTCAATCGTCGTTGGTGATCAACAACGGGTTTAGCATCAGGTTCCATATTGATTTTGTGCTGATAGAGAGTGGGACTAATTCCCTTTAAATCATCAAGAGTATACCCAATAGCAGCTCGGTGCTTCTACAGAACCTTCAATAATCTTTCTTCTTCATGTTTTGAAAGGTTAGCACTAATAATAATAGGATATATCTTTTCTCTCATCAAGGTAAGCATATTTCAAAGTGTCTGGCAATTGTTGTAATTCAAACACAGGATCACCTTTAGGTGGAGGAGGACCTCCTAGAGTTTCAATTGGAAAATTGTGTTTAAGTAGAGGACATTGTTCAAAGAAAATCTTATCTATTTCATTTCTTTCATGCATATGCATATCATTTTCATGGTCTAGCAAATATTGTTCTAGTGGATCAGTAGGAGGCACGACAATAAAAGCAAGACCAATTATTTCATCCTTACTAGGCAATTATTTCTTATGATGCTTTCTACTAAACATACAAAAATTAAACTCATGAGACTAATCACCAAAACTAACACCAACAGTATATTTCTCACAATTTATTTTAGCGTTAATGGTGTTCAAGAAAGGTATACCAAAGATAATGGGACAAAATTCATCTTGTGGGGAACCAAGAACAAGAAAATTAGCAGGATATTTTATCTTCCCACACAAGACTTCAACATCACTAACAATCCCAAGTGGTGTGATGGTATCTCTATTAGCAAGTTAAATATTAACATCTATGTCTTCTATTTCAGGAGGTGCTATATAATTCATAATTTCTTGATATAATGTAAAAGGAATATCACTCACGCTATCACCTATGTCACATAAACCATGATAACAGTGATCTCCTATTTTGACTGAGACAATAGGCATGCGAACAACGGGTCTATGTTTATATTTTTCATCAGGTTTGGCAATTCTAGCAGCTTCGTCACAGAAGTAAATAACATGCCCATCTATATTTTCTACCAAGAGATCTTTAACCATAACAACACTAGGTTCAACCTTGATTTGTTCAGCTGGTTTCAGTGTTCTAATATAACTTTTATTTACCACAGTTGAAACTTTAGCATGTTCATTTATCCTAACAGGGAAAGGTGGGTTTTCAATATAAGCAGTAGGAACAACTGGATCAACATTATAGATAATATTTTCATCTTTAGCTATTACTGGTTCTTTAATTTCTTCTTTAATAGGTCGGTGATATCTGAACCACTTCTCCTTAGGGAGATCAACATGAGTAGCAAATGATTCACAAAAGGAGGCAACTATCTCAGAGTCAAGTCCATATTTAGTGTTAAACTTTTGAAAAGCATCGGTATTCATAAAAGATTTAACACAATCATACATAAGCTTAATACCTGACTCTTTACCTTCGTCGAGTTCCCAATATTCAGAGTTTCGTTTACTTCTTTCTAAAAGATCCCACCTGAATTCAATAGTCTTCTTCATAAAGGAACCGGTACAAGAAGTATCGAGCATGGATCGATCATCATGAGAAAGCCGAGCATAAAAATTCTAAATGATAATTTCTCTTGAGAGCTCATGATTGGGGCATGAATATAATATTGACTTAAGCCTCCCCCGAGCTAGAGCGATACTTTCTCCTTCACGAGGCCAAAAATTATATATGTAATTCCGATCATGATGAACTAGATGCATAGGATATTTTTTTGGTGAAACTCCAATTTCAATCGATTCCAATTCCAAGATCCAATATTGCCGCATAGCCTGTACCATGCCAATGCTTTTCCCTTCAAAGATAAAGGGAAATCCTTCTTCTTAGCTTCATCTTTGGGTAAACCTGCAAGCTTAAATAATCCACAAATTTCATCCACATATATCAAGTGCATATCAGGATGTTCAGTTCCATCTCCTGCATAAGTATTAGCTAGCAGTTGTTCTATCATACTCGAAGGAATTTCATAACCAATATTTTTAGTAGGTGTAGTTGGTTGAGGGGTGACCAATTGTGGTTCTGGTCGAGGTGAAGATACCCCGAACAAACCCCTCAAAGCATTGTTCTCCATAGTAATAAGTGACAGTAAATTTCAGCATGTAGTAATAATTTTTTCCTTACCAAGAGCGCTTCACTCCCCGACAATGGATCCAGAAAAGAGCCTTGATGACCCACAAGTATATGGGATCAATGGTAGTTCTTTCGATAAGTAAGAGTGTCAAACCCAACAAGGAGCGGAAGGAAATGACAAGTGGTTTTCAGCAAGGTATTCTCTGCAAGTACTGAAATTATAAGTAACGAGTAGTTTGATAGCAAGATAATTTGTAACGAGCAAGTAGCGATAATAGTAAAAAAAGTGCAGCAAGGTAGCACAATCCTTTTGAGGCAAAGGACAGGCCAAAACGGTCTCTTATGATAAGCAAAGCGTTCCTGAGGGTACATGGGAATTTCATCTAGTCACTTTCATCATGTTGGTTTGATTTGTGTTCGCTACTTTGATAATTTGATATGTGGGTGGAAAATGCTTAATTAGGTGATCTTACTTGGACAAACCTCCTACTTATGATTAACCCCCTGGCAAGCATCCACAACTATGAGAAAAGTATTAAGAATAAATTCTAACCATAGTGTTAAACTTTTGGATCGAAATCAGTCCCTTATGGAATAGCGCATAAACTAGGGTTTAAGCTTCTGTCACTCTCACAACCCATCATCTAATAACTACTCAACAATGCATTCCCTTAGGCCCAAAATATGGTGAAGTGTCATGTAGTCGATGTTCACATGACACCACTAAGGGAATCACAACATACATACCATCAAAATATCGAACACATATCAAGTTCACATGATTACTTGCAACAAGATTTCTCTCGTGACATCAAGAACAAAAGTAACTACACACAAATGATAATCATGCTCAAGAGCAGAGGGGTATTAAATAGCATAATGCATCTGAACATATAATCTTCCACCAAATAAACCATATAGTAATCAACTACAAGATGTAATCAACACTACTAGTCACCCACATGTACCAATCTATAGTTCCGGTACAAAGATTGAACACAAGAAATGAACTAGGGTTTGAGAGGAGATGGTGCCGTTGAAGATGTTGCTGGAGATTTCCTTCCCAAAGATGGGAGACTTGTTGGTGATGATGATGACGATGATTTCCCCCTTTGGGAGGGAAGTTCCCTTGGTGGAATCGCTTCGCCGGAGGGCAAAAGTGCTCCTGCCCAAGTTCCGCCTCGAGACGGCAACGCTTCATCCCGAAAGTCCTCTCCTTATTTTTTCTAGGTCAAAATGACTTATATACCAGAAGAGGGGTGCGCCTAGGCCTCCTGGCACGCCCAGGTGGGTTATGCCCACCTGGTGGCCCCACTTTGGTACTTATTGGCTCCAATATTTCTTATATATTCCATAAAAAATCTCCGTGAAGTTTCAACTCATTTGGAGTTGTGCAGAATAGGTAGCCCGATGTAGCTTTTTCAGTTCCAGAATTCCAACTGCCGATACTCTCCCTCTTTGTGTGAACCTTGCATATTATGAGAGAATAGGCATTAGAATTACTTCAACATGCATTATTATGCATAAAAACAATATAAATAACAGTAGGAAAACGTGTTGCAAAATGGATGTATCACCTGCCACCAGTGTTGTCGGGCTAGTACAACCCTCCACTACTTGACATTGTATTGAGGCTGCATCTGGAGGCGTGTCCTGTGAGGATTGCATGAATAGAGACTTCTTACAATCAACCCTAGGACATTCCTTCCCGGGCACATCATCCATCTCCCCATCAACATACTGATAGCCCGAGTCATATGGCTGACCCATCATTTCTATGTCGTCATCATAGGCTCCTATATTGACGAACCGAAGAGGGTCATCTTCGTCTATCTATTCATCCATTCTTTGTTCTAGGGGGGTGATTACATCATCCACTATTGTACCCCCTTCCTTGCGTCATCCGCCGCTCTCATCTGGCACTATAGGCGCTGGTAATTGCGTAGGTAGGGAGGTGGTGTTCATACCTATTTGCTGATGTGTGGTTACTACCGTGCTCTCGGCCACCTCCAAACGAAGAAGATTCTTTGGCCACAGCAGCATCCAACCCTTGCAGTCTCCAAGCCGCACCAGGGTCTCGTCGTCCTCTCCCCCGAGGCATACTGCAGGAGGCAAATCCTCGTGCCCCTCTTTCACACTCAACAAGTTCACCCTGAAGTTTCCAATGGGGATCGGCTGACTGTGGAATGTGAGTTCCAAGGGCTTCGTTATCACTACCTTTTCGATGTCCACCTTATGGCCTTTGATCACGTAGAGTGATACGTCTCCAACATATCTATAATTTTTTATTGTTCCATGTTGTTTTATTATCAATCTTGGATGTTTTATGATCATTTTATAGTCATTTTATATCATTTTTTAGTACTAACCTATTGAAATAGTGCCAATGCCAGTTCTTGTTTTTCCTGTGTTTTTTACATCGCAAAAAATCAATATCAAATGGATTCCAAATGCCACAAAACTTTACAGAGATTTTTTATGGACCATACGGAACATATTGGGCCCTAGTTGCACCTAGGGGGGTCCCAAGGAAGGGACAACCCACTAGGGCGCGCCAGGAGGCCCAGGCGCGCCCTGGTGGGTTGTGCCCACCTCAGATGCCCTCCGGACCGCCTCTTTGCTCCATAAATAGCCCAAAAATACCAGAACCCTAGAAGAGTCGATGAAATATTCATCTAGGCGCCGTAGAGTCCAGAACCACCAGATCCAATCTAGACACCATCTCGGATGGGGTTCACCACCTCCATTGGTGCCTCTCCAATGATGCGTGAGTAGTTATTTGTAGACCTTCGGGTCCGTAGTTAGTAGCTATATGGCTTTATCTCTCTCTCTCTCTCTCTCTCTTGATTCTCAATACAATGGTCTCTTGGAGATCCATATGATGTAACTCTTTTTGTGGTGTGTTTGTTGGGATCTGATGAACTTTGAGTTTATGATCAGCCATATCTTTTTATATCGATGAAAGTTATTTGAGTTTCTTTGATCTCTTATAGCCTCGTATTTCTTCTCCGATATTTGGGTTTTTTTGGCCAACTTGATCTATTTATCTTGCAATGGGAAGAGGTGCCCGGTAGTGGGTTCGATCTTAAGGTGCTTGATCCCAGTGACAGATAGGGAACCGACACGTATGTATCGTTTCTACTAAGGATAAAAAGATGGGATCTATATCTACGCAATATATAAACGGATCTTGTCTACATCATGTCATCGTTCTTATTGCATTACTCCATTTTCCATGAACTTAATACACGAGATGCATGCTGGATAATGGTCGATGTGTGGAGTAATAGTAGTACATGCAGGCAGGAGTCGGTCTACTAATCTTGGACGTGATGCCTATGTCATGATCATTGCCTGCATATCATCATAATTATTTGAGGCTCAATCAATTGCCCAGAAGTAATTTGTTTAGCCACCATTTCCTATCTTTCTCGAGAGAAGCCACTAGTGAAACCTAGGCCGTCGGGTCTTCTTTCTCATATATTTGCTTGCGATCTACTTTTCCTTAGCATTTTTATTCAGATCTACTAAACCAAAAATACAAAAATACTTTTATGCACTTTGTTTATTTACGATCTATTATTTCAATCTACTACAAATTTCTGGCATCGTTACCCGAAAGGGATAGACAACCCCTTTAGCACGTCGGGTTGCACGTGTTGTTATTTGTGTGCAGGTGATGTTTACGTTGTGTTTCTTGGTTTTCCTACTAGTTCGATAAGCTTGGTTTCATCACTAAGGGAAATACCTACCTTCTCTGTGCTACATCATCTCGTCTTCGTTGGGGAAATACCGATGTAGTGCTAGCATACAGGAGTTTTCTGGCACTATAGTCACGGAGCAATCAAAAGGAATTTCTAGCGTCGTTGCCGGGGAGGATCTTCAACATAACCAGGTTCCTAATCACAAATCTCATCTCCTTGCAATTTACATTATTTTCCATTTTCCTCGCCCCCACTTCACAAAAATTTGTTGTTTTATTCGCCCCTCTTTTTCCGTTCGTCGTTTTCTTGCCAGATCTGTTTTTGTGTGCATCCTTGTTTGCCGTTATGGATAGTTCTTCCTCCATTGCTTGCACTCCCGAGGACGAGGTCCTCAACTTTAAACAAATGGGAGGATAAAATTTAAAACATGCTTGGTATAGAATTTGCAATCCTCATAATAGATCTATTCGTAAGCAACCTACCGTTGTGCTTCTTCATTGTTTTTATGTTGGCATCACCACTTGGTATAGATTCGTCCTTGATGCTCTTAATGCTATGGGAAATTTAGTGGGCTCACCACCTCTTATGGGTAATGAAACAATTTTGACTCTTGAGCATGTCATGGAAAGACTAGATGCTATCGAAAAGAAAATGCTCACCGAAGATCATATGGAAATTATACATAAAAATGCATAATTTTGCTACTAATCTTGGGTCAAAAGCGGGCGATATTTTTAAGTTGTTAAAAGAGAGGGGGTACCCTAATCCATGAAATAATAGAAGAAAGTCCGTCTCGGATCGATAAATTGGAAGAAATCTTTAGTAATCTAAGCACGGCTTTCACTACCACTCAAATTATTGAGGAAACTCCTGTAAAGAGTAGGAGATCTAGAAACAAGGGTGCATCTTCTAGTAATAATGATAAGGGAGACCTTAAGATGATTAGCATCCATCCAGACTTTGTTGAAGAGATAAGAGATCCTTTTTGTAAGAATGAAATATTCAAATTTACTACAAGGAGTATTTCTATTGAAGGTCTTTATGCTAAATCTTTGAAGAATTCTAAGTGTTTGATTGAAGAGTTGGACAAAGATGACAAAACTTAGATCCTTGCTTTATGCCTAGCTCTGGGCATAAAACTATAGCGCTTGTTGGGAGGCAACCCAATGAATAAAATTTATTTTTGCTTTCAGTTCTGGAGTGTTAGCACAATTATTCTATTGTTATGATTGTGTTTTTTATGTTTTAATTAGTGTTTGTGCCAAGTAAAGCTTTTAGGATCTTCTTGGGTGATAGTTGTTTGATCTTGCTGAAAAAGAGAAACTTTTACACTCACGAAATTAATTTACACTTGTCACCAGAGAGCGATAAAATACCCATTCCACTTCAACTATATCAATATACAAATTTCTCAGGTCGTCCTAAATTTTAGAATTTTTGGATTTACAGAAGTATTCGAAATAGTCAGATTGCTACAGACTGTTCTGTTTTGACAGATTCTGTTTTCTTTGTGTTGTGTGCTTATTTTGATGGCTCTATGGTTTTATTTGATGAGTTTTTGCAATAGAAAATATGGAATACAATACATATAATACAAAAACAAAATATGAATTGGTTTGATATAGTACTTATAGTAGTGATTTATTATTCTTATACTAACGAATCTCACGAAGGTTTTGTTGAGTTTTGTGTGATTAGAGTTTTCAAGTTTTGGGTTATCTTACAATGGATAAAGGAAGGATGGAAGAGCCTAAGCTTGGGGATGCCCCATCATCCCAAGCTATTATCCAAAAACGAGCAACCAACTAAGCTTGGGGATGCCCCCGAGTGGCATCCCCACTTCCTTCCAAGGACCATCTGCATTTTACTTTAGAATATTTTTATTTGTCACATGATATGTGTTTTGCTTTGAGTGTCTTGTATGCTATGAGTCTTTGCTTGTTTTATTTTTTTTTCAAGTCATCAATCCTTGCTAGACAGACCAATTTGAGAGAGCCAAAATTATGTCATGACTTGTTAGAATTGCTCTCTATGCTTCACTTAAATCTTTTATGAGCTAGGACTTGCTTTGGTGCTTCACTGACATCTTTTTTTAGCATGGTGTGCTTACTATGTTTGAAGAAATGCTCTCCTGCTTCACTTAGATTTATTTGAGAGTTAGTAAAATTTTAAAAAAATCTCTCTTGCTTCACTTAAATTATTTTGAGAGAATGAAAAATTTATTATGCTCATGATCTTCATTTATATTTGTTTGAGCTTATGAAAAGCAACATGTGAAAATTAGTCCAAAAGTGATAGATATCCAAGAAGATTTAAGAGAAAAAAAATGTCATGAAGATCTTGGACAGAATAAACTTGATTCTTAGTAATAGTTTTGAAATATGATGATGTGATATGTGAGTTATGTTGATGAGTAATTGTGCTCTAGTAGGAATATTGGAGTTAAGGTTTGTGATTCCCGAAGCATGCACGTATAGTCTCTCGTTATGCCATGATGTTGGAGCATGATTTATTTTTGATTGTCTTCCTTATGAGTGGCATTCGAGGACGAGCGATGGTATTTTCCTACCAATCTATCCCCTAGGGGAATGCATAGTAGTACTTTGCTTTGACGGCTAATAAACTTTTGCAATAAGTATATGAGTTCTTTATGACTAATGTGAGTCCATGGATTATAAGCACTCTTACCTTTCTGCAATTTGCTAGCCTCTACGGTATCGTGCATTGCCCTTTCTCACATCGAGACGTGCTGCAAACTTCACAGGTGCATGCAAACCCCGTGCTATGATACGCTCTATCACACATAAGCCTTATTATATCTTCCTCAAAACTGCCACCATACCTACCTATTATGGCTTTTCCATGGCCATTCTGAGATATATTGCCATGCAACTTCCACCGCTTCCATTTGATGACTTGAGCATTCACTGTCATATTGCTTTGCATGATCTTATAGCTGACATAGTAGTTGTGGCTCAGCCACCATTCATCATTTTTCATACATGTTACGCTAGATCATTGCACATCCTAGTACATGCAAGAGGCATTCTTATATAGTCATACTTTGTCATAGATATCGAGTTGTAATTTTTATTTCTTTTGAGTTATAAGTAAATAGAAGTGTGATGATCATCATTATTCATCTTTAGAGCAGTGCCCTAGTGTGGAAAGGATGATGGAGACTATGAGTCCCCCACAAGTCGGGATGAGACTCCAGACAATGGGAGAAAAAAAGGGGAGAAAAGGAAAAAAAGGAAAAAAGAAAGAAAAAAAGAGAGAAAAAAAGAAAAAAAGGAAAAGAAAAAAATTAAATAATAAATAAACAAAGAGAGAAGGGGCATTGTTAGTATCCTTTACCACACTTGTGCTTCAAATTAGCACCATGTTTTTCATATGGAATGTCTCCTATGTTGTCACTTTCATATACTAGTGGGAATTTTCCATTATAGGATTAGATGCACACCCACTTAGTTTCATATTGATATTTCATACACTTATAGCTCTTAGTGCATTTGTTGCATGGTAATCCCTACTCCTCATGTTGATGTCGATTGATGGGCATCACCATAGCTCGTTGGTTAGCCGCATCGATGTGATACATTCTACTTTTTGTCTTCTTTATATTTACCCCTATCATCGTATTCTATTCCACCCGTAGTGCTATATCCATGGCTTGCACTCATGTATTGCGTGAGGGTTGAAAAAGCTGATGCGCGTTAAAAAGTATGAACCAATTGCTCAGCTTGTCATTGGGGTTGTGCATGATAAATTCTTTGTGTTAAGAAGACAGAGCATGACAAGACTATATGATTTTGTAGGGATAACTTATTTTAGCATTGATATTTTGAAAGACATCGTTGCTTGTTGATAGGCTTGAGTATCTAAATTATTATGGCAAAACTAGACTATTGCTTTGAATCACATAAAAAGTCCAATTGTCCATTCTATAAAGAAAAGAATATGATATGACATGTTAAACAGCACTCCACATCAAAAATTCTGTTTTTATCACTTACCTACTCGAGGACGAGTAGGAGTTAAGCTTGGGGATGCTGATACGTCTCCAATGTATCTATAATTTTTCATTGTTCAATGCTGTTTTATTATCAATCTTGGATGTTTTATACTCATTTTATAGTCATTTTATATCATTTTTTGGTACTAACCTATTGACATAGTGCCAGTTCCTGTTTTTTCCGTGCTTTTTACATCGCAGCAAATCAATATCAAACGGAGTCCAAATGCCATGAAACTGTACAAAGATTTTTTATGGACCCGAAGGAACATGTTGGGCCCTGGTTGCACCCAGGGGAGTCCCGAGGAGGGGACAACCCAGGGCGCGCTAGGAGGCCCAGTTGCGCCCTGGTGGATTGTGCCCACCTCGGGTGCCCCCTGGGCCGCCTCTTTTCTCTATAAATGCCCCAAAAATACCAGAACCATAGAAGAGTCGACAAAATATTCATCCAGCCGCCGCAGAGTCTAGAACCACTAGATTCAATCTAGACACCATCTCGGATAGTGTTCACCACCTCCATTGGTGCCTCTCTGATGATGCGTGAGTAGTTCATTGTAGACCTTCGGGTCCGTAGTTAGTAGCTAAATGGCTTCATCTCTCTCTCTCTCTCTTACTTTATTCCCAATACAATTGTCTCTTGGAGATCCATATGATGTAACTCTTTTTGCGGTGTGTTTGTTGGGATCTAATGAACTTTGAGTTTACGATCAATCATATATTTTTATATCCATGAGAGTTATTTGAGTTTCTTTGATCTCTTATATGCACGATCTCGTATAGCCTCGCATTTCTTCTCCGATATTTGGGTTTTGTTTGGCCAACTTGATCTATTTATCTTGCAATGGGAAGAGGTGCCCGGTAGTGGGTTAGATCTTACGGTGCTTGATAGCAGTTACAGAAAGGGAACCGACACGTATGTATCGTTGCTACTAAGGATAAAATGATGGGATCTATATCTATGCAATACATAAACGGATCTTCTCTACATCATGTCATCGTTCTTATTGCATTACTCCGTTTTCCATGAACTTAATACACTAGATGCATGATGGATAGCAGTTGATGTGTGGAGTAATAGTAGTAGGTGCAGGCAGGAGTCGGTCTACTAATCTTGTACGTGATTCCTATGTAATGATCATTGCCTGGAGATCGTGATAATTATTTGAGGTTCTATCAATTGCCCAATAGTAGTTTGTTTACACACCATTTGCTATCTTTCTCGAGAGAAGCCGCTAGTGAAACCTACAGCCGCCGGGTCTTCTTTCTCATATATTTTCTTGTGATCTACTTTTCCTTTGCATCTTTATTCATATCTATTAAACAGAAAATACGAAAATACTTTACTTGACTTTATTTATTTACGATCTTCAATCTACTACAAATTTCTGGCATCGTTACCCAAAAGAGTTTGACAACCCCTTTAACACGTCGGGTTGCGAGCTGTTGTTATTTGTGTGCAGGTGTTGTTTACGTTGTGTTGCTTGGTTCTCCTACTAGTTCGATAACCTTGGTTTCATCACTGAGGGAAATACCTACCTTCGATGTGCTACATCATCCCTTCCTCTTTGGGGAAATACCGACATCGTCCTAGCATGCAGGAGTTTTTTAGCACTATAGTCAGGGAGCAATCATGGAGTATGATGCATGGGATTTCGTCGGCCTACAAAGACATGTCTGTGATGTAAAACATCCAAAAGGCAATGAAAATGGAGGATCGTAGATATATATGGTGGTGCGACGTGTAATTACCGTGAGGGCATCAAGGTCAGTGATAGACGAAAGCATGCCTAGCATGCCAGAGACAGAGGACGGGCTGCTATGAGTGGGTGCGGATGCTAGTGTAGGAGCAGGTGCGGTTGCGAGAGCAGGTGATGGTGCAGTTGTGATGTTCACACAGTTGCTCCCGACGAAGCTGGGCATGGGAAAATCATGTGCCGCCTTGTCTGGATTTTCCTTCATCCAGTTGATGACAGCCGGAATCAAGTTAGTAGCAAAATCATTTCTACAGGCAGCTAGAGCTGCATCAACTGCCTGCTTGAGCAACTCATTTCTGGCCTCAACTACTTTTTTCTCTTCCACGGCTGCTTCTTTCCTGAACGCAACCTTCACCTTCTCGTCGATGTCCGCCTTCCTGAACTTCTTTTTCTGCTTCTTGGCCTCCAGGCCCTTGTTGTAATAGAACTTCTGTAGCGACTCGACCTCAGACGGTCAAGTCTCTGTGCTTAAGTGTCATCCCTGGATTGGTATTGCTGACACACACAGTACTCGAGGAATTATAACAGAGTTCAATCACACACTTATTACGTAGAGTGTCTCAAAAAGAGTACTTATTACAATAATATGGTTGAAGGACATCTAAATAAGATAACTGCGGAAGCATCGAAGATAAATGAGTCCGTCCAACTCCATGGCAATACTGAGTGCACGACAACGACCTGGCGCACCTTACTCTTCGTTTGAAAATTCTACAACATGATACGTTCTAGCCGTGTAGGTCAACACATGGAATATGCTGGCAAGATAACACTATAGAGCAATGAACAAAATAACATCTATCACTACATGCATATATGGCTGGTGGAGGCTCTATGGTTATCATTTGCATAAAGCTAGTTTTTCCCTACAACAAAGAAATATGTTTTATTTAACTACAAAGTTTGTTGAAAATTATTGAGAAGGTAACCCCAACTCAATCCCAAAATTTAAATTAACAACCCGACAAATTAATTAAGTAAAGTGATGAGATCAACATAATAATTCAAGTACCAGATACTCAAGATGTCCATAACCGGGGACACGCTAATCATGATTAGCTTATACACTCTGCAGAGGTTTGCGCACTTTTCCCCAAAAGACACGATATACTCTGTTGTATTTCTTGCACTACATGATGTTTGAGAAACGGATGATCGAGACACAATCTTTCTGAGGAGGTCCCCTTAACCGATAGATAGGGGGTACACCTACAATCCCCTACATCTGCTAGCCCATCATGGAAAGGATTCCCACAACTGACTCAACTATGCTAGAGCCCATAATGGCTTGTGGCTGCACACGGAAGTTTCTAGCATGAATAATATTATGATCCCTTTGAGCCTGGGTGGCGAACCATAGGATGATCACATGGGTTCCCCGGGATCTCCTAGGACAAGGCTGGTATATCCCCAGGTGCCCACAACCAATCCACCCAGATGTGTATTAAAGTAGCCACCTTAATTTTCCCATAGTTATAAATAACTCTCATATCTTTCATGAATCTCACAAACCAATCCACGTCTACGAGCATAGCAAAGTAATGCAATCATAACGCAATAATACCCGAGGATTGAATAAGACATTAGGTTCCTACCTCATCAACTACTTCCCATTACCCACATATTATCAAAGTTCTACTCATGCAATGTTTGAGGGTTGAAACTAATGCATAAAAAACTTGGTAATAAAGGAGTATGATCAAAGTGTTACTTGCCTTGCCGACGATCGGAAAACCCTAGAGATTCGTAGTAGCAAGCCTCACACTCCGGAAACTCTATCGTGAACAAACAATAGCATACATAAGCACTCAAGCATATGAAGCAAAGGTAAAACCAAAAAGAAAAGATCTAAACATAAAGTTCAAGTGAAGAGCTTCGATTTGCAAAAAGAATCAATTAAATCGGAGTTACGAAACTCAAACTACGATCAAAAGAAGTTTGAATTCAAATCTGCTTGAAACCAAATTTTAAAATTCAAAATCATGTTCAAGTTGTTTATCTGAACAGAGGGGACCAAGACAAAGATTTTGGGGTTAGTTTCACTGGATTTGGATAAACGAGCAGAAAGTAACAAGAGTTCGTAGATCAGGGACTAATCTGCGATAAAAGTAATTATGAATAGGTCCCTGGACGAAAATAAACAAATAAGAAAAATCTCTCGGACGAACTTCAACTAACAGAAACTAACGAACGAATTCGTTTGTTAATAGAGAAAAACGGGTGAATGCTCACTAATTCATGAACCCTAAAAAAATAATACCGATCTAAACGAAATAAACCGAACTAAACCAAGAAAAACCGGATCGGTTTATACCAGTTCGAAGGCAGCGGCAGGTCAGATCGGCGGTGTCCCGGCAGCATGCGGCGAGGCGGCGATGGCAGCGGCAGCAACTAGCGGTGGCGGCGGCTTGCGCGGGCGACGACGATGGTGCTACCGGGCAGCTGCTGCAGCGGCGAGCGGCGGCGCGACTTGGTGGGAGGAGAGGGCCCTGGGCCTCGGCTTATAAAGCCTGGGGGCGGCAACTTGGGGAAGGGGCGGCCTTGGGAGGCGGACTCCCGGCCGGTCACGGCGGTGACGGCGGTCCCATGCTCCGGCCGGACTCGGGAGAGGCGGCGCGGCGCTCGGCTAGGTTGGGCTGGCGACTTGGGCCGGCCCAGTTCGGCGGCCGGAGAGTTTTTTTTAAATAATTTCACCGAAAAAGTAAATTCCAAAAATAAAATAAAGAAAAATCCTAAAATCCCCAAAATAATTTTCACGGTCCTCTACAAATATTAAGGACAACTTAAATATTTTTATGGGTAAAAATGCAATTTTTTGCTAATTTAACTGAATAAAATCTCAAATAAAATTCAATTAAAATAAATATTTTTATTTAAAATTAAATTTCCATTAGTTCCTCTGTTTTGAAGAATTCGTATTATCTTCTCATTATTTTATTTATTTCAAAATAATTGGAAAAATAATTTCACATAAAAATCAACTTGATCCAATTTACCAATTTTGAAAATTCAAAATTGGAATTTTATGAAAACCTCCAACTCTCTCAAATGGTCCTTGAGTTGCTTAAGGTCTCTAGGATCAAAATGTCCAAATGAAACCAATTCAAAAATGCAAGAATCATGGATGCATATGATGACCTAATTGAAAATTGGGATCTTACAACTTCCAAGTGGCGCCATCTCTAACGCCTTGCACACGTCCATATTGTGTCCGCTGGTCCAAAGGGAGTCCCTTCAGTTCATTCAAGGCCCAGTTGAGAGGGGTGTCCGACTTGGGCCTCATCGATGAAGAGTCGCTTTCGGCCACAAGCCTCCTGCAATAAGAATGTGAACCATTTACGAATGTGTAGTCAACTTGATCAGAAGCTAAATGTAAGGTTGTAAAATAATAATTACCTGTATTCTAATCAATTTCCTCATGATCAGGTCCGTGTAAAAAACCTTATTTTCCTTGTCTCAGTTGTACCAGGCCCTAATGGAGTCATGCTCCAACGGGTTGGTGAACTTCGCAAAGGGGTTTGGGATCGCCGCGACTTCATGTTCCGCAACCTCCTTATCCCATATGGGCCTTTTGCCAAGGTAGCCACAAATTCTGAGGACTTGGTTCCCTGTGTTCCTTTGCTGAAGCTCCTTGAATTTCTCACACTTAGCCTTGGCTGCGTCGGTAGCGCAAGTGTCCTTGAACGTTTCGAATTCCTCTTTCGTAAGTGTCGACTTTTCCTCCAGAATCTTGGACAGCGGTTCATCAGCCTCAAGATCTCGTTTCACCCTCCCTTTCCAGGAGGCCAAATCATTGCTGAACATGCCCATGGCGTGGTTGTTAATCTTTTTCATGGTAGGATCATCCCACGGGTGTTCTATGTCTTCTTTCCGGCCGGGTAACTGGAATCTCTTGTGCAGCTTCGTTGGGAGCAACTACTCCAAATTTGGTTTACTCATTAAGTTATTGTCGTTGATGCTCGCGCATTCCCGTAGGATGCATCTGCCTTAGTTCCCGTAGCACTTGCGAGCCTCATCCGGCTCTAATGTCTCAAATTTTCTGAGGTGCATCGTGAAGACTAGTAGTCTTTCGGTCGAGTTTGTTAGGTTTTCCTGTCCGGTGCTTCTTCCGCTTCTTCTTTTCGTTAGCGGCTTCGGCGGCCGCACCTTTCCTGCAGAAACCTTCCACGCCAGTCTTGGCACCACTATCAGTGTCGATGTCGACATCAGTAACATCCTCAAGGCTGTCCTACAAACCTTGACTGTGCTTACGAGACAAAAAGTCGATCTAGTCATGTCCATGGTCATATTCTATGTCGTCTACACCGTGGTCAGAAGCCCCGGTTTCTTCCTTGTTCGATATGTTTCCTAAGTTTCTACTCGTTTAATTCTTAAGCTATAATAAAATGAGTAATGACATAAATAAAGGTCCATGGTTTGCCGGAATGCCATTTCATTCTCGTCGAAGCAAATTCCCGCACTCGATATGCCAACTTTCTAGCACAAGTCATGCCAAAATTCACATGAAATTTTGGCATGACCTTTGCTAAAAAGTGGACATATCGAGCGCCTGAAATTTACCAGAAAAGAAATGAATCAATATTCCGGCAAAACATAGGCCACTCGGATCATTTTCCCTGCGAAGATATACAATAACGGGTACTTCTTTATCACCACATACACATCAAACCACTTGCACTGAATTTATAAAACAAAATAACATCAACCTGTATATGGCACTGAATTTATAAAACAGAAAAGAGGGAAATTTTCTGTCATAATTTGAATTCTAGCTAAATTTTTGTCCTAATTTGAAACCGACCTAAATTTTTGTCATAATTTGAAAGCTAGCTAAATTTCTGTCCTAATTTGAAAACTGTGACGCCTGGATATTTAAGCTACACTAACCTCTGCTAATGAAGCCACATCACCATGATTACTGTTGTTAATCTCGCGGTGTTTCAACCCCGTTCGATTTCAAAAATTCAAAGTCATCTAAAACAAATAAAATTTTCCAATGTCGAAACAAAAATGTCCAAAGTGTGGCAAATATTCTATAGCTAATTATGGTGGTGAACCAATATTTTTACAAGTGGTTTAATGCCCTAAACTAATTAAAATAGTGAATTAAACAATTATTAAATTCTTTTGACTATTAAATAAAATATAGCAATTTAATTAATGTGCCAAATTATTTGTGGCAGTGGCCTAATTATTGATACTTATATAGGGTCTAACTTGATATTTTATAAAACTAAAATAAAACTAAATAGTAAAAAGATAAACAAAGAAAAGGTAAAAGAAAATTACAAAAGGAGAAACACCCTAGGCCTTGCCCAGCTTACTCCCCCACGGTCGTCCCCTGTTCAACCGATCGAGGCACACGCCCACGCGGTCACTGCTGGACCACCTCGCCGCCCCGCCGTGGCCTCGCCACTGCCCGCTGGTGCCCAGTCACACCTAGGCGGGCTACGACCAGTACCCGCACGACCACACCTGGTGCCCGTTGCACCCGCCACGCTAAGGCCCCTGTGCCACTGCACGTGGGGCCTGCCCATAGAAACAAATTAAAAAAATGCTAAAAAATAAATAAGTAATTAAATAATTAATTAACTTAATTAACCTTGCTTAATTAGCCTAATAGCTAATTTAGTTAATTGAACACTCTTAGTTTAGTTAAGTCAATGGCAGATGGGCCCCAACTGTTAGTTTGACCAGTCAATGCTCTATTGACTATTGACGTCATGATGACGTCAGGCTGACTTCATAATTCCAGTTTTGAATTAAAAATAATTCAAAATATTGCTAAAACTTTGGAAATTCAACCATAACTCGGATGAGAATAATTTATACATGAAAGTTGCTTAGAAAAATATGACGAATCCGAATATGTGATTCGTTCATCTGTCACGTGTCCCTAGAATAGTGATCATGCAACCAACCCCCTCCATTTCATCTGTCCAAAAATGCCAAACATGGGGAAAACTTTCCCGGATGTTTTCGACCTTCACCGACATTGTGTAGCACTGCGTTAGAACACCCCTAGCACCGCGTTTCGTCATGTCATGCTTAGTGATGCATCTGTTTGCTAGTATTTATTGTTTCTTCTCCCTCTTCTCGCTAGTAGACCCCGAGACCGCTATTGATGCCCCTGTGATTGACTACGTCACCGATGACCCTCCTTCCCTCTCAGTAGAGATTCTAGGAAAGCAAACCTCCCTTAGTCATTCCGATATTGCCCATTCCATTCTCTCTCATGCTTGCATTAGATTTGGCTACTCTTATTGATTGCTCCTATTCTGATGCATGGCCTGCTTTTGTAACCTGCTATTGTACCTTACATGCTTATCCTAAACAGCTTAGTATAGGTTGATTTGTGATCCACCAGTGATCCTCACCTTGTCCCAGTTGCCCGGCTTGATGACCGATGACTCGATCCACGTGATCGAGGTCTAGAGCCCGACACATCACATCACACCCCTTTTTGTTGCTCGACTCTGCAGAGCTACTATCGAGTGCCAAGGGTGATACCCTGTAATGCACTCCTGATGACAAGTCTGTAGTGTAGCTATTCAGTCGTGGTACTCGAGGATGATTCCTCCTTCACCACTCCCTAAACGACTCTGTCGTGCAACACCTCAAGTGTGAATCTCGAGGTTGATTCCTCCTAAGTTCAGCTTGATGATTACATTGAGTGGATTCCATCGAGGATGATTCCCCGGGTTTCCTCCTTGATGTTACAAACACACAATTACCTTTACCTATAGCCCCTGTGCACTGTTACCATGGGACTGAAGGGACAGGTGGTACCATCCCGGTAGAGGTGGACCTAAGTTCCCAACAGTCTCTGGTTAGTTGGGTCGGCCCTGAGTGGTACCCACAAGTTGATGTGAATGTTGAGCGGGCCTGAACAGCTCCCACGAGATAATTACAAGGCACAGCGAGCAGGTAGACTGCCCTAAAGAGAGGGGGTCGGGCCTGGACCTTGTCGTACTTCCTCGAGACGGGGTGATGGGGTCACATTATCATGAGTCTCTACTCGTCTCCGAGAGCCCCTAACACACTAAGGATTTGGGTATTTGTTCTCTGTTGGCCACCGGCCTTTACGCACTAACCACCATGCGGGAACAGATATGGGCACTCGACATCGTAGTATCAGCTGAAGCTTTGTCAGACATCTAGTTCAGCATTGCGGGACGGCTGGGCCGGCACCATCCAAGACTGCGGTGGAGCCTGGTCCGCCCTGCTCACAACGACCCAAAGTGTGACGGGCGATGGGCCCAAGACCCCGGAGTGCTTAGGATGTAGACCGGCGGGGACTTCTCTGCTGAGCCTAGGATAGAGCTGCTGAACCATCACCTCCGCCCTCTTCAGCTGTGAATGCAACCACATCGTTGGCTAGGGCGATTCCGTGATCAGGTCGTCCACATGGTCGTCCACCCAGCTCGCTAGGTCCCCCATGGGTTACTCCGGGAACGGGGGCTATCATGGCGCTGAATTCGAAGTCCGGATCAAGGCTAAGAAGGTGGCTGAAGACACGTGAGAACGCGTGTCCAAGAAGGTCGCGGATCTTCTCTTGGACGAGCTGGCGTGCTCTCACGGCCCCGTCTTCGAGGTAGGTCACGAGCTGGGTGAAGAAGCGGAGGTAGTCAGCATCATCAGCTTCATATAGGTGGGAGATGCTCTTGTTGCGGATGGTGCTTAGGGCCCAGTTGGCTCTGACCCTAAGGTCCTAGATCATCAAGGAACGATCACGCTGCAGCGGTCGGTGGCGACCCGCCTCGTCTGAGGCTCTCTCCACGAGGGACGTAACACCTTCAACCAGTTGATGAAGGGAGGCCAACTCGGCCTCCGCAGTGGCCCGGGCCGCCTCAGCGGCCTTCTCGCGCCGCTCTGCCGCAGCCAGCTTCAAATTGAGGGCATCGGCCTTGCCCTGTAGTTCAACGCACCGCTGCTTGAAGCAAGCCTCCTGGAGCCCCAACTTTTGGCGGTATTCCTCAACAAGGGCCTCGCAGATCCCCAGCACCTTCTGGTCGACCTCTCGTTGGATCCTCACCTGCCAAGAGGCAAGGTAATCCTCGGTTGTGGCTACATGGCGCTCCATCACCTCCAGTCGCTTGCGCTCCAAGCTATGCTCCAATGCCTCAAGCACCAGCGCGTCCTCACGTGCCTGGACTCCCGCTTTGTCTATGGGGGTCCCGCATAGCCCTACCGCTCAAGGGCGGCATTCGAGGCTCGAAGCTCCCCCTCGCACTCCTCGGCCGCCTCACAACGATGACCCGCGGCTCGGGCCTCCTCCAGGGCGCGGGCACAAGCCTCCGGAGAAGCTGCAAGGGACTCCTCGGGCTCCGCACGGGTGCGCTAGTGCTGCAAGCGCCCGAGGTTGATGGCGACTTTTAATTGGTGCCATTCGAGAAGCTCAGAAGGATGATAGGGAAATCATTGAGATAAAGGAGAAGATGAGCAAAGGAAAAGCCAAGGGCTTCCGTGAGGATGAGCACGAGAGTTTATGGTTTGAGGATCGTATATATGTGCCCAATAATGCAGAGATCAGGAAGTTAATACTTCAGGAAGCTCATGACTCGCCATACTCGATTCACCCCGAAAACACCAAGATGTATTTGGATCTGAAGGAACATTTCTGGTGGACAGGTATGAAGAAGGATATTGCCGAGTATGTAGCAGTATGTGATGTATGTCGAGAGTGAAGGCGGAACATCAGAAGCCTATGCCGATAGCCGAATGGAAGTGGGACAAGCTTGGCATGGATTTCATCATCGGATTACCCAGGACCCGATCGGGATATGACTCAATCTGGGTAGTAGCTAATCACTTGACCAAGGTAGCTCACTTTATCCTAGTGCAAACCACCTATACAAGCGCGAAGATGGCCAAGATATATATGACCAGGATCGTATGTATGCACGTTGTTCCGAGGACCATTGTATGAGATAGAGGGACACAATTTACTTCAAAGTTTTGGAATCAATTGCACTAGACTTTTGGTACTAGGCTAGAGTTCAGTACATCCTTTCATTCGTAGACCGATGGACAGACAGAGAGAGTCAATCAGATTCTGGAGGACATGTTGAGAGCTTGTGCGCTAGATTATGTATCTAGTTGGGATGACAATTTGCCTTACGCAGAGTTCTCTTACAACAACAGTTATCAGGCTAGTTTGAAAATGGCACCTTTTGAAGCCTTGTATGGAAGAAGGTGCAGGACACCGTTGATGTGGGATGAAGTTGGAGACCGTCAGTTGTTTGGACCAGATCTGATCAAAGAGTCCGAAGAGAAGGTTAAGTTGATTTGAGATAGACTGAAGGTAGCTCAGTCTAGGCAGAAGAGTTATGCCGACACCAAAAGCAAGGAGGTAGCCTATGAAATTGGAGACATAGCATATCTTCGTGTGTCACCACTCCGAGGAGTTAAACGATTTGGAGTTAAAGGAAAGTTAGCCCCGAGATTTGTAGGACCGTACCGAGTTCTGGAACGTATCGGAGATGTTGCCTACAAGTTGGAGTTACCCGAAGGATTGTCAGGAGTTCACGATGTGTTTCATGTTTCCCAGCTAAAGAAGAGCCACGCTGAGAAGGCCGATATTGCTCTGAGAGATACAGTGCCCCTGGAAGCAATTCAATTGGAGAGTGATCTGACCTACGAAGAGAAACCTGTCAAGATCCTCGAGTTTGCTAATCGAGTTACACACAACAAGATTATCAAGTTTTGCAAAGTTCAGTGGAGCCACCATCCCGAGGATGAAGCCACCTGGGAGCGAAGGAAGACCTACGGAAAGACCACCCACACCTATTTTCTATCCAACCTGAATCTCGAGGGCGAGATTCATCTTAAAGGGGGTAGGTTTGTAACATCCCAATTTTCAAATTGGATGTTGTACATAGGTCATCAGATGCATAACATATTTTATTTGCATTTTGGTTGTGATCCTAGAAATCATAAGCAACTCAAGGACCCAAGGAGAGAGTTGGGGATTTCATTTATTTTCATATTTGAATTTTTCTCAAATTTGAAAAGAGGATCAATTTAGTTTTAATATTTTTCACTCCAATTATTTCCAAAATTAAAATTAAAAGAGAGAAGACAATAGGACTTCTTAAAAAAAGAGGAATATTGGAGGAAATATTTTAAACTCAAATAAATATTTTATTTGGGTTTTATTTGAGATTTTTTTTGAATTACAAAAATATGAATTTTTGAAAATTGCATTTTAGGCCACAAAAATGTTCACTTTGTTCTAAATATTTTATTTAGACGGTGAAAATTGTTTTTGGCATTTTTAGAATTTTCTTTATATTTTATTAGGATTTTATTCGGGTGAAATTTATTTTAAAAAAAATTATCCGCCCGACTGGGCCAAAGGCCCAGCCAAGCCGGGTTGTCGCCGCCTTCCCCGCGCAGGAGCCGCGCTGCCACCGGACCCCACCACCTCCGCCCCCTCGCCCAAGGAAGCCACCGCCCCCCTTTATATACACCGCCACCACCGGCCCCTCTCCACCCCAAGCCGCCGCCCGCAGCCGCCGCTGCCTGCCTGCTACCGCCGCTGCCTGCCTGCTACCGCCGCTGCTCCTCCGCCGACCCCGCCCGCCAGCCCACGCCGCCGCTCGCCGATGCCGCACGCCGTAGACGCCACCCGCCGACGATGTCGCCCGCCAGCCCGCGCCGCTGCACGCCGCCTCGCCTCGCCGGATCTCGCCGCCGTCGTTTTTTTTTGTTGAATCGGTAAAACTGACAAAACCTTCGCCCTAGTTTTTTTCGTTAGATCAGTTTAGTTTGTTTTTTTCTTTTCCCGGTTTCGCTAATTAGCGAACGTTTGTCCGAATATTTCTCTTAGCGAATGTTTTTCGTCCGTTTGTCCCTGATAGAGAATGTTCGTTCGATAGTCTTTTCTTTTATTTCATTTTCACCCCGGGACCTATCCACGATTATTTTTATCACAGATTAGCCCCTGATCTTCAAACACTCGCAACTTTTTGCTCGCTTGTCCAAATCCAGTGAAACCAACGCCAAAATCTTTGTTTCAGACCCCTCCTTCTAGTTAACCAACTTGAACACGATTTTGACTATTTAAAATTTGGTTGCAAGAAGATTTGAATTTGAATTTCTTTTAACCGTAGTTTGAGTTTCATAGCTCTGATTTGATTGATTCTTTTTGCAAATCGAAGCTCTTCTCTTGTACTTTCGATTTGGATCTTTTCTCTTGAGTTTTACCCTTGCATCTATTGCTTGAGTGCTTATGTATGCTATTGTTTGTTTGCGATAGAGTTTCCGGAGTGCAAAGTGTGCTACTATGAGTCACTAGGGTTTTCAGATCATTAGCAAGGCAAGTAACACTTTGATCATACCCCTTTATTATCTAGTTTTTATGCATTAGTTTCAAACCCTCAAACATTGCGTGAGTAGGATCTGTTTAACATGTGGGTATTGGGAAGTAGTTGTTGATGTAGTACCTATTGATCTTTTCAATTAAACCCTGGGAGTTTCTTCGACGTTATTCTTATACTGCTATACTATGCTCGTAGACGTGGTTTGGTTTGAGTGATTCATGATAGTTGTGAGCATTATTATGAACTAAGGGTTTCTTTAAGGTAGCTACTTTAACACACATCTGGGTGGATTGTTTGTGGGCACCTGGGGTAATCCAGTGTTGGCTAAGGAGATCTCGGTGAATCTTTGTGATCATCCTATGGTCCACCACCCAGGCTCAAAGGGATGATAAGATTATTCATGCTGGAAACTTCCGTGTGCAGCCACAAGCCATTATGGGCTCCGCCATAGTTGAGTATGTTGCGTGACCTCTTTCAGTGGTAAACTAGAAGATGCAGTGGATTGTAGGTGGTATGGTTTACTTGTCAGAAGGGCTAATGCTTCTGAAAGACTGTGTCTCGGTCATCCGTTTCTCAAACATCATGCAGTGCGAGAAATCAAACGGAGGAGATCGAGTCTTGTGGGGAAATGTGCGCACACCTCTACAGAGTGTACAAACTAATCATGGTTAGCCGTGTCCCCAATTATGGACATCTTGAGTCTCTGGTGCTTGAATTATTATGTTGATCTCATCACTTTACTTTATTAATTTGTTGGGTTAATGATTATTAACTTGGGATTGCGATGGGGTTACCATTCTCAATGTTTCCAACAAACTTTGTAGTGAAATAAAATATATTCCTTTATTGTAGGGAAAAACTAGCTTTTTGCAAAAATAACCATAGAGCCTCCACCAGCCAAATATGCATATAGTTATAGCTGCTACTTGTTCATTGCTCTACAATGTTATTTTGCCAGCATATTCCATGTGCTGACCCGTTTCGGGTTGCAACCTATTATGTTGCAGACTTTTCAGACGAAGAGTAAGGTGCGCTAGGTCGTTGTCTTGCACTCAGCTATGCTGTTGGAGTTGATGGACTCATTTTACCTTCGAAGCCTTCCGCTGTTATCTTCATTAGATGGCCTTGAGCCATATCATTGTAATAAGTACTCTCTTTTGAGATATTCGATGCAATAATTGTGTGACTGAACTCTGTTATAAATCCTTCAAGTACTGTGTGTGTCAGCATTACCGATCCAGGGATGACACTTATGCATAGAGATTTGACCGTTTGTGGTCGGATCGCTATAGATACACTGTTCATTACGGGCCAGTTTCACCACGGGCTGTTAATGGGCCAAGAGTTACAAAGGGCCTCATATTGGCTGAAAGACGTCATGGGCCATACATGGGCCGGGAGTTACAATGGGCTAGAGTCATATTGGACGGCCCAGATGACGCTACTAGGACTAATTCGGATAGGCCGTAACGAGCCATGAGTTAGCGGGATGTAAATGGGTTGTATGCGAACAGTCCGTTAACAGGCTTTCCGTGGGCCGGCCCACTACCTTTTGACCAAGTAAAATAGGCCGGCCTTTTCACAGGAATGGGCCTCTGTTGGGCTGTGCCACATGTCAACGTATCATAAGTGCCTTCTGTCCAATGAGTGGATGACATCTGTCCCAATGGTGAGCTGACACGTGATTCCTTTGGCCATTGAGAATTTTACACATGGAAAATCCCCATTGGTCCGGGATGTTAATGGGTTATCGGATCCAAACCGGAACCTGGTAGCTTAACGGTGACCCGTTACGGTGGATCCCACGTGTCGGTTACCCTTGACGAAAGCAATTCTATGACGCGCGATTTATGGTCATGGAAGTGGACACTTCCGTGATGATAATTTTGGTAATTTCATGGAACACTTCTATGATAGCACAGGTATGACTATCTTGATTCTGTCATAAAATTGTCATGGATGTACATGCATGATATAAAAGTTGACGTACTATGACAAACATGTATCATCACGGAAGTGTATTTTTTTGTAGTGAACCCCATGGCTGATAACTTGTCTAGGCTTGAAAATATTCTTGATGACCCACAACCTATTAATGATTTTTTTCCTGATGAGCAATTAGCTGCAATTAATGTTTCTCATAACACACCTTGGTATGCTGACTATGCTAATTACATTGTTGCTAAATACATACCACCTAGCTTTGCATACCAACAAAAGAAAAAAATCTTTTATGATTTAAGACACTACTTTTGGGATGGCCCACATCTTTATAAAGGAGTAGATGGTATTATTAGACGTTGTGTACATGAGCATGAGCGAGGACAAATCATACGGAAATGTCACTCCGAAGCTTATGGAGGACATCATGCGGGAGAGATAACTGCTCACAAGGTATTGCATTCTGGATTTTATTGGCCTACTCTCTTCAAGGATGCTCGTAAGTTTATCTCATCTTGTGATAAATTTCAAAGAATAGGTAATATCGGTAAGAGTCAAGAAATGCCTATGAATTATTCACTTGCTATTGAACCATTTGATGTTTGGGGTTTTGATTACATGGGACATTTTCCTTTCTTAATGGGTATACTCTTATTTTTGCGTACAATCATATTTGATGTTTGGGGTAGAAGCTATTCCAACTAGTAGTGCTGATCACAACACCTCTATTAAAATGCTTAAGGAAGTTATTTTCCCAAGGTTTGGAGTCCCTGGATATTTAATGACTGATGGTGGTTCATACTTTATTCATGGTGCTTTCCGTAAAATGCTTGCCAAGTATGATGTTAACCATAGAATTGCATCACCCTATCATCCTCAGTCTAGTGGTCAAGTTGAACTTAGCAATAGAGAAATAAAATTAATTTTACAAAAGACTGTCAATAGGTCTCGGAAGAATTGGTCTAAGAAATTGGATGATGCACTTTGAGCTTATAGAACATCATATAGAAATCCTATGGGTATGTCTCCTTATAAAATGGTTTATCAAAAAGCTTGTCATTTGCCTCTTGAATTAGAACATCAAGCATATTGGGCAATTAAAGAACTCAGCTATGATTTCAAACTTGCCAGTGAAAAGAGGTTATTTGATATTAGCTCACTTGATTAATGGAGAATGCAAGCTTATGGAAATGCCAAGTTATTCAAAGAAAAAGTAACAGATGGCATGACAAAGGAATTCGAAAATGTGAGTTCAAAGTCGGAGAATATGTTCTTTTGTACAACTCTCATTTCAGATTCTTTGTAGGAAAACTCCTCTCCAAATGGGAAAGACCCTATTGTTAATGGGCAACGAATAAAACATTATATCTCAGGTACACCAATGAATGTTGAAAGTAATATTATCCAAACTATGACACCGGAAGAAGACATAAAAGAGACCTGCCGGAACACTCCAGGATCGTGAAAAATAAGGAGATACATGATACGCTAAGTAAATGTACTCCGAAAAATGCGCAAAAATATTTTTTGTCAGTTTTGGAATATTTCAAAAATTAGGAAAATAAGAAACTACCGGGAAGGTGCCCCTGGTGGGCACAAGACACCAGGGTGCGCCGGGCACTCAGGTCGGTTGTGCCCACCTTAGTTACCTTCTGGACTCCGTTTTTCTACCGTTCGCTTGTTTCCCAAGATAAAAATAATCTTTATATACCCCCCGAACCTATTGACCACCGTATTGCGGAGAAATCTTCTGTTTTCATTTCTCGTTGTTTTCCTGACAGATCTAAAAATATGTCATCCCAAGACTCGGAGGGTGAGAGCTATGTTGGTGATTATATCAGAAACCCTAAGGTTTATGGGGATGTGGAGAACTATAGCTGGACTCGGAGGAAAAGGAGGACTATGATCCTAAAAGGTAGGAGGAGATGAGCTCAGACGAGGATGAAGCCCCATTACCTCGGCCTGGGGGATATGCACATTGAATTTAAGAAGTAAAGTCTCCCCAACAAAGCAAAGAAGCCTAAGATCCAGTTTATCCCCTTTCGTATTTTGCAGGAAAACAAGCAAGATTTATGCAAAAAAGTATTAGAGCTTGATCAAGAGATCGGTGATTGAAAGGAGGAGAATTCCATCCTCAAGCGTAAGCTAAGGAAGAAAGACAAACCCTCCACTTCATCACCACCAACTCCTTCTTCGTCACCAAAAGAAAATTGAGTATCGGGTATGAGCATTCCCCTTGGCTTGCGCCAAGCTTGGGGGAGGTGCCCCGGTATCGTAATACCTCATCTATCTTTTGCCTTTACTTATCTTAGTTTGATCCATAGTTATCTTTTGCTTTAGATGAATAAAAGTTTAGTTCAATCATTTCTTTTCGAGAGTTTTCTTAGTGATATATCTTTGTAATCGTGTTCGAGATATATCATAAAGTTTAGTTTGAGTTTTGTTTTCTTTACTCTCATGTTTCACTAAAAAGAAAGGAAATAAATGAAAAAGATCATATGGTAATCTTATGGTAAGTAGTGACATCGCATAAGGAAAAGTATAAGCAGAAACTGTTGTTGGAGATTGACAAACATAGCATTGGTCAATGGTGCAATTCATGAAAGAATTAATAAGGGAAGAGAAGATCCACATGCAAATACACTATCTTGGAAATCCTTGGTGATTGTGAGCCCCTGTCAAAATATTATATGCCAAAATTGTTGGTGTTGGACAAGGAAGACAACATAATGATTTATGTTTGTTCATATTCACATAGAAGTTATATTGTCATATATCGTTCAACATGTGGTGCTTGCCCCATCTTTGCTATCCAAAATTCTGCACCGAGTAGAGATGCTACTTTTGCATCCAAAACCCTTAAACCCAAATCTTATTTTCAAGAGTCCAACATACCTACCTAAGGATTGAGTAAGATCCATCAAGTAAGTTGTCATCGGTGCAATAAGGAAATAAAAATTGCTTCTAAAAGTGTTAGATCATTTAGTGTAAGTGAAAATTGAGCGTTGTACGAACTTGTGATGGCAAAGAATAAAAGCGATAGACTGCATACTAAAGCTTCCTACCATAAGGGGCAATATAGTGTGACGTTCTTTCGAACTAAGGGATTGAGCATAGAAACAAAAAGCGCATGGCATCCTCTGCTTCCCTCTGCGAAGGGCTATCTTTTACTTTTATGTATATGCAAGAGTCAATGTCCTTCTCTCTATTCCTTTCTATTTTCTCTTTTGACAAGCATCATGTGGTGAGGAAAGATCTAGGCACATATATCCAATTGGATATGGGTAGCATGGGTTATTATTGTTGACATCACCCTTCAGGTGAATACGTTGTGACGTGAAACTATAAGCCCCTATCTTTCTATGTGTCCGGTTGAAATGTTTTGATCATGTGTATGCGGTTAGTGTTAGCAATAATAGAAGACTATATGATGGTGGACTTGCCTAAAGGCTCTGGTAGGTGACCCTTCCTGAAGAGATGATGAATTGTAGTTGCAAAGTTGATTAAGAACATAGTTTGTTGGTTTCCAATAGAGTTTATGCTTTATACTTCGATGTTGTGATGAATTGTTACTTATTCACGAGAAGTCTATGATAAAAGTTCTATGATAAAAGTTTTATGTTAAAGTTTGTTGTTGTTATAATAATTTACATGATGATTGTATGTCCGTATTTTGTTTTTATCGACACCTATCTCTCTCTAAGCATGTGGACATGTTTTTCGATTTCGGTTTTCGCTTGAGGACAAGCAAGGTCTAAGCTTGGGGTTGTTGATACGTCCATTTTGCATCATGTTTACCTACTGTTATTTATAATGTTTTTAGGCATAATAACGCTTTTTGGACTAATTCTAATGCCTTTTCTCCCATAATATGCAAGGTTCACACAAAGAGGGAGAATTCCGACAGCTGGAAATCTGGACCTAAAAAAGCTACGTCAAGCTACCTATTATGCACAACTCCAAATGAGCTGAAACTTCACTAGGAATTTTTATGGAATATATGAAAAATACTAGAGCAAATAACTACCGGAGGGGGCCACCTGGTGAGCACAAGACACCAGGGCGCCAGGGCCCCTAGGTGCACCCTGGTGGATTGTGCTTAGCCCAGCCCACCTACGGTGCAAATCTTCTGGTATATAAGTCATTTTTACCTAGAAAAAATAAGGGGAGGACTTTCGGGACGAAGCGCTGCCGTCTCGATGCGGAACTTGGGCAGGAGCACTTTTGTCCTCCGCTGGAGCGATTCCGCCAGGGGAACTTCCCTCCCGGAGGGGGAAATCATCATCATCATCATCATCATCATCATCATCATCATCATCACCATCACCACCAACAGCTCTCCCATCTTGGGGAGGGCAATCTCCATCAACATCTTCAACAACACCATCTCCTCTCAAACCCTATTTCATCTTTTGTGTTCAATATTTGTGCCGGAACTATAGATTGGTACTTGTGGGAGACTAGTAGTGCTGATTACATCTTGTAGTTGATTACTATATGGTTTATTTGGTGGAAGATTATATGTTCAGATCCAATATGCTATTTAATACCCCTCCGATCATGAGCATGATTATCATTTGTGAGTAGTTACTTCTGTTCTATAGGTCACGGGAGAAATCTTGTTGCAAGTAATCATGTGAATTTTATATGTGTTTGATATTTTGATGGTATGTATGTTGTGATTCCCTTAGTGGTGCCATGTGAAGTTCGACTACATGACACTTCACCATATTTGGGCCTAAGGGAATGCAATGCGGAGTAGTTATTAGATGATGGGTTGCGAGAGTGACAGAAGCTTAAACCCTAGTTTATGCGCTAGTCCGTAAGGGACCGATTGGATCCAAAAGTTTAATGCTATGGTTAGAATTTGTTATTAATACTTTTCTCATATTACGGGTGCTGGCGAGGGGGTTATTCATAAGTAGGAGGTTTGTTCAAGTAAGAACAACACCTAATCACTGATCCACCCACATATCAGATTATCAAAGTAGTGAATAGAAATCAAACTAACATGATGGAAGTGACTAGATGAAATTCCCGTGTACCCTTAAGAACGCTTTTCTTATCATAAGAGACCGTTTTGGCATGTCCTTTGCCTCAAAAGGATTGGGCTACCTTGTTGCACTTTTGTTACTATTATCGTTACTTTCTCGTTACCAATTACCTTGTTATCAAATTGCTCGTTACTTATAATTTCAGTGCTTGAAGACATTACCTTGCTAAAACCCGCTTATCATTTCCTTCTGCTCCTCGTTGGGTTCGACAATCTTATTTATCAAAAGGACTATGATTGATCCCCTATACTTGTGGGTCATTAAAAGTGCGTTATATCGACTAGAGGGGGTGAATAGGAGATTTTTACAAATTCGTCACTCCGGAATTTCAGGGTAAGGAAATTCCTAAGCAACGAACTACTTAGCAGCGGAATAAGTACTCATATGCAAGCCAACAGAGTAGTAGCACAACCATCATGATGAAATGAAAACAAGCACAGAGTACAAGTAGCATAAACACATGATTAGTAGGCTGAACACTAACTGACTGAAGAAATAGGATTGAGGAAATTGAGAAAGTCTTTAGTCAAAGTCTTCCAGCAGTAATGATCAAGTACTCCTACACAAATGAGGAAATGGAAGAGTTGAGGAAATATAACCAATAACTTGGTGAAGAGGATGATTCGGTAGACCAGTTCCAACTATTGTGGCAGTTGTACGTCCGGTTGGACCGGGTAAGTATGTAAACCCGAGGACACACAGTCCTCACTATATTCTCCTTGATCTAAGGTCACACAAACCTCGCCCAATCACTCGTGGTAAGTCTTCAGGTGACTTCCAAACCTTCACAGACTCGGTTACTCGGTGATCCACAATTTCCTCTTGGATTCTCTAGTCCATGACGCCTAACCGTTTGGAGGGTGCACATTCCTCAAAGGTAACAAGCGTCGGTTTCACACGGGAACAATCTCTTTAGTGATATTGAGTCACTTTGGGTTTGTAGGTGTTTGGGTTTGGGTTTTCCTCACTTGATGATTTTCTCTCAAAGTCCTCGGAGGATGGGATGCACAACATGACAAGTGTCAGTTTCTCGCGGAGCAGCCAACCAGCTAGTGGTTGTAGGGGCGGCTGTTTATAGCCTAGGGAGCAGCTTGACATGATAAGACATAATTGCCCTTCAATGATATGACCGTTAGGTGGGTAGATATTTTGGGACACCTGGCGCGTAGCATAGCAACAGTCGGATATTTGAGTATCAAATTCCTTCGGGCTATCATGTTCCTCACTTGTAGGCAATCCGCATCGACGAATTCCTAACTCCCCAGTTAGAACAAATTCCTCAGAGACCAGAAGATCTTCGTCTCCCTTAGTTAAGAAATTGACTGAACTGTATGAGAATTCCAATGGCTTCACTCGAAAGGATTGTTAGGTGTAGGATTTTGAAATGAGCATCACTTGGAAACTTTTCCTTAGGTTTACCTCGACCCCCTTTGATAGTAAGGTGTTTCCTATGACTCAAGTAAGATAAAAATGAAACTACAAAAACAAAAGTCTTCAAGCTTCATATTCCTCGCATGAATATCAAGTCTTCATGATCACACCAATTTCTTGACTTTCAAAGTCTTTAGAAAGTCAAAGTCTTCACTTGAAGACATTTATTTTTAGGGGTCGACTTTCTCTGTAAATATCAAACTCCTCATAGACTTATAGACATGTGTACACTCACAAATGCATTAGTCCCTTAACCTATAAGTCTACAATACACCAAAATCACTAAGGGGCACTAGATGCACTTACAATCTCCCCCTTTTTGGTGATTGATGACAATATAGGTTAAGTTTTCAACGGGGATAAACATATGAAGTGTAAATACTGATATTGAGGAATTTGATTGGAAGATATAGAAGAACTCCCGGTGAAGATGTGCATATGTGAGGAATTTGCCTTGAAGAGCAAATGCACATTGTAGAATAGAATCATGGAGATCTCTCCCTATATCTTGTAATCCATACACGCATTTAACATATGATATGAAGAATTTGAAATGCATGATGAAATATGGTGACTGATGTAATCCAACATGTGTGTATTAACATATATAAGGAAATAGCATGTAGAAAAACATAGAAAAAGTATCAGACCACAATCGAACTTAAGTTTACAACTCGATCCAACAAATACTTCAGAAGAACGAGAGTTGTAACTTAGTAAAAAAAATTCCCCTATATAGACCCACTTGAAGACTAACTCAAATTTCTCCCCCTTTGTCATTGAATGAAGAAAAGGGACAAAAAATGAGTACTAACGCCCCTGAACAATATCATCATGATGTCGATGGAGGAGCACCAGCATTGTTGGGGTCATCTGTTGATGTAGGGCCTACCACAGTGTCGTCCAACTCTTCATGCTCATCAGTCTCATGCGATGAAGAATATGAGCTGGCAAGTAGCTGAGGAACTTTGACCTTCTTGAATTTCTTCGAAGGTGGTTGTGCCCAGTCAAAGTTCTGTTGAAATTCCATCTCCTTGGGATCTTCAGCACTGTAGAGGTTAGACAGAATAGCCCAGGTGCTGTCAAAGACTTCATGCAGATAGTAGTGCTTCTTCTTCACTATATTTTGAGTGTCTGCCATGTTCTGAAGAATAGCACCAAACTGACACTTGAACCACTTGTGGTTGCGACCGACCTTCCGATGAAGACTGAGGACAAGCTCATGATTAGTCATCACCCTTGGAGCAGTGGCTTGAGGAAACTACTTTGAAGCATTTGCGGCAGTGTCATGTGTGGCAGAGTCATCATTGGTGGAATACGATGCAGCTTTGTGAAACTGTCCATCCAATGCACGTGTGCTTTCATCGGTAACAACAGCCTTGCCCTTCTCATCAGCTGAGGAAATAGTCCGTTTGAGGACTTCAATAGGCGGCAAGTAGCTGACGTGATTTTGAGAATCAGCCTTGTAATGAATTGAAGACCTTAATTTGATGAATCTCATGATCCAGGGAGCGTAAGGCTTCAATTCAAACGGTGATAGAGCAACATTTGCCAAAGTCCTCAGGAAGAAATCGTGGTAGTTGATAGGAATACCATGTATGATATTGAAAAGCATATTCTTCATGATGCCAACAACTTCTTCATCATCAGAGTTGTCGCCCTTGATTGGACTAAGGGTTTTCGTCAATATCCTGTATATTGCCTTGGCATATAGAGCAGTTCCTTGACGAGGAATTTGGTTCTAGGGGCTTGGCCTGGCTTCAAAGGCTTCATCAGCACTTGCATCAGATAATTTGAAAGTACAAGTTCATCATAGATGCGCCTTGCACCTTTAGTGGGAGGACTGACTAGGACGACATGAAGCAATTAAGAGGCCGGTGCTTTGTAGTGAGTATTTTTTTGTCATCCAGTCCAGTACCCATGAATTGACGTCTTCAACATTGCCAGTAATGTGCAATGTGGCATAGAACTGAAGAATGAGTTCTTCATTCCAGTCGTAGATGTCGGTGCAGAGGTTGAGCAGTCCAGCGTCATGAAGAACACTAAGGACTAGGGTGAAGTAGGGAAGCGACTCCATGTCCACATAACGAATTTGCTCATGGTCAAAGATCTTGTCTTTATCGAACAACAGTGAGGAATTGAAGTTCATTTGACTTGCTGTCCAGAAGCGCATGTGTCTAAGTCTTGCAAAGTCATATGGATTATAATCCGTGAAGAATATGTGCTCAGCAAAGAAGTCATCAGCCTTGAACTTCTACTTCTTGGAGTGATGATTCTGAGGCTTGGATTGAGGATTGGCAGTTGAAGTCTTCACAGCCTCTTGAATCACAGTCTCTTGAGCCACAGGCTAAGGAATTTCAGTGGAAATTTCTTTAGTAGCCTTGGCCTCCATTTCTACAACAACATTTTCATCAGTGCTAGTGGCTGGAACTTCTTCATGAATAGTGAGGAGAGATGCCTGGTGTTCTTCAGAGCACATGTGAATTTCTTCAGTATGAACAGGGGACTGAGGAATCTGTTGCAGAGGTGTGAACAATGGTGAATTGGGGTGATGACTTTCCCAATAGTCATCATTCAGAACTGGAGTGGTACACCCAATGTCCACGTCTTCATCTTCCTCATCTATTTCTTCAACGCTGGCCTCTTCAGCAATGAACTGAGGCATGGGTAATGAAACCAGTGGAGCTGAAGGGATGTTATCCACTTCAATTTCTTCAGCCAACTGCTCTGTCGAAGCAACAGAAGGATTTTCTTCATTTGATTCATTGCGAATCACATATTCCTCACCAAAGGGAACAATCTCCTTTGATAGCATGCTTGATAGAGGAACAACATCTATGGGATTTTCATAGGAGCTTGTCAAAGAATTCACTTTCTTCGGAGCTAAAGACTCCGAGGCAGCATATGCTTTCCTTTTCTTCATAGCTGCTCGGTCCACAGCCGTCACCTTCTTCGCTTCTGATGAAGAAGGAAGGTTGATCCTTGTTGTTGGTGCCGCAGGAGTGATACATCTCCAACATATCTATAAGTTTTTATTGTTCGATCCTATTTTATTATCAATCTTGGATGTTTTATAATCATTTTATAGTCATTTTTTGGTACTAACCTATTGACATAGTGCCAAGTGTCGGTTCCTGTTTTTTTCGTGTTTTTACATCGTAGAAAATCAATATCAAACGGAGTCCAAATGCCACGAAACTTTACAGAGATTTTTTATGGACCAGAAGCAACATGCTGGGCCCTGGTTGCACTTGGGGGGAGTTCCAAGGAGGGGACAATCCACCAGGGCATGCCAAGAGGCCCAGGCGCGCCCTGGTGAGTTGTGCCCACCTCGGGTGCCCCCGGGACCGCCTCTTTGCTCTATAAATACTCCAAAAATAGCAGAACCCTAGAGGAGTCGATGAAATATTCATCCAGCCACTGCAGAGTCTAGAACCATCAGATCTAATCTAGACACCATCTCAGATGGGGTTCACCACCTATATTGGTGCCTCTCCGATGATGCGTGAGTAGTTCTTTGTAGACCTTTGGGTCCGTACTTAGTAGCTAGATGGCTTCATCTCTCTGTGTCTCTTAATTCTCAATACAATGGTTTCTTGGAGATCCATATGATGTAAGTCTTTTGCGGTGTGTTTGATGGGATCGATGAACTTCGAGTTTATGATCAGATCTATGTTTTTATATCCATGAAAGTATTTGAGTTTCTTTGATCTCTTTTATGCGTGATCTCTTATAGCCTCATATTTATTCGCTGATATTTGGGTTTTGTTTGGCCAACTTGATCTATTTATCTTGCAATGGGAAGAGGTGCCCAGTAGTGGGTTTGATCTTACAATGCTTGATCCGAGTGACAGAAAGGGAACCGACACATATGTATCGTTGCCACTAAGGATAAAAAGATGGGATCTATATCTATGCAGTAGATAAGTGGATCTTTTCTACATCATGTCATCGTTCTTATTGCATTACTCCATTTTCCCATGAACTTAATACACTAGATGCATGCTGGATAGCGGTCGATGTGTGGAGTAATAGTAGTAGGTGCAGGCAGGACTCGGTCTACTAGTCTTGGACGTGAAGCCTGTGTAATGATCATTGGCTGGATATCATCATAATTATTTGAGGTTCTATCAATTGCCCAACAGTAATTTGTTTACCCACCGTTTGATATCTTTCTCGAGAGAAGCCACTAGTGAAACCTACGGCCCCCGGGTCTTCTTTCTCATATAGTTGCTTGCGATCTACTTTTCCTTTGCATTTTTATTCAGATCTATTAAACCAACAATACAAAAAATACTTTGCTGCACTTTATTTATTTACGATCTATTATTTCAATCTACTACAAATTTCTGGCATCGTTACCCGAAATGGATTGACAACCCCTTTAACACATCGGGTTGCGAGGTGTTGTTATTTGTGTGAAGGTGTTGTTTACGTTGTGTTGCTTAGTTCTCCTACTGTTTCGATAACCTTGGTTTCATCACTGAGGGAAATACCTACCTTCGCTGTGCTACATCATCCCTTCCTCTTTGGTGAAATACCGACGTAGTCTTGGCAGATAGGAGTTTTATGGCGCTATAGTCAAGTAGCAATCAAAAGGAATTTCTGGGCCGTTGCTGGGGAGGATCTCCAACATATACTAGGTTCCTAGTCACAAATCCCATCTCCTCGCAATTTACATTATTTTCCATTTGCCTCTCGTTTTCCTCTCTCCCACTTCACAAAAATTTGCCATTTTATTGGTCTCTCTTTTCCGTTCGTCGTTTTCTTGTCGGATCTGTTTTTGAGTGCAATCTTGTTGTGTGGTCATGATGATTCAAGAGAACACCAAGTTATGTGATTTCTCAAATACCAACAACAATAATTTTGTTTGCACTCCGCTTGCTCCTCCCGCCGCTAGTGCAGAGAATTGTGATATTAATACTGCTTTGCTGAATCCTGTTGTGAAAGACCAATTTTCCGGTACTCCTAATGAGGATGCCACATCCCATCTTAATACCTTTGTGGAATTATGCGATATGTGAAAGAAAAAATATGTGGACAATGATGTGGTCAAGATGAAATTATTTCTGTTTTCTTTGTGTGATTCTGCAAAAATTTGGTTCTCTTCTTTGCCTTGCAATAGTATCGATTCTTGGAATAAGTGTAAAGATACTTTTATCACTAAGTATTTTCCTCCCAGAAAAATTATTTCCCTTAGAACCCAGATCATGAATTTCAAGCAACTTGAACATGATCATGTTGCACAATCTTGGGAAAGGATGAAAATGATGCTAAGGAATTGCCCAACTCATGGGTTAAATATTTTAGGTTCCATTGCGGGAGGTACTTTTATGGAAATTACTTTGGGTGAATCCACCAAATTGCTTGATAACATTATGGCAAATTATTTGCAATGGCATACCGAAAGGGCTCCTACTAGTAAAAAAGTTAATTCGGTTGAAGAAATTTCTTCTTTGAGTGAAAAAGTTGATGCTCTTGTGAAATTGGTTGCTAGTAGAAGTGCTCCTGTTGATCTTAAATATATGCCTTTGTCTACTTTGTTCGAGCAAAATAGTGATTCCATATATGTGAATTTTATCTCTCGAAATAATTTCAATAACAATGCTTATAGAAGTAATTTTAATCCTAGGCCTTTTCCTAGTAATTCCTCTAATAATTATTGTAATTCCTATGGAAATCAATCTTATAATAATAATAGGAACACATGTGATCTTGAGAATAATACTAAAGAATTTATCAACACTCAAAAAGTTTTCAACACTTCCATAGAAGAAAAGTTGAGAAAGATTGATGATTTGTCCAGAAGTGTTGATAGAATTGCTCATGATGTGGAAAATCTCAAGATGAAAATTTTTGTGCCTAAAGTAGATGAATCAATTAAAGCTCTTTATGTTTCTATGGATTAAAGTAAGAAAAGAACCACAATGCTTAGAGCTAAAAGAGAATTTTTAGAAAAAAGCATTTTCTAGTAATTTCTTTTGCAAAAGTGTTGAAGATCTTAAAATGATTGGTGTTTCTTCTATTGATTCCTTGTTTAGTAAAGTTAATATTGATGAAAAAGGGACTGGAGAAGAGACAACTTTAGGTAGAAGGCGCCCCAATATTTCAGAGGGTCAAAATCTTGTTGAACAAATTGATGAAAGTGGGTTTGGAGAGATTGAAACTTTAGCTACTGATGTACCCACTCTTTTGGATTACAAAGACTTTAATTATGATAGTTTCTCTTTGATTGATTGTATTTCTTTGTTGAAATCCATGATAAATTCACCCCATGCTTATGAACAAAATAAAGCTTTTACTAAACATATTGGTGATGCTATGATGAAAGCTTTGGAAGAAAAATGGGAATTAGAAGTGTCAATTCCTGGAAAATTGCATGATGAATAGGAAACTACTATCAAAGTCAAGATTAAAAATTATGAGTGTTGTGATTTGTCTGACTTGGGTGCTAGTGTTTCTAAAATTCCAAAATCTCTATGTGATGTGCTTGGTCTTACTAATCTTGAAGAATGTTCTTTGAATTTGCACTTGGTGGATTCTACTATTAAAAAGCCTATGGGACGAACTAATGATGTTCTTATTCTTGCAAATAGGAATTATGTGCCCATAGATTTTATTATTCTTGATATTGATTGCAACCCGTCTTGTCCAATTATTCTTGGTAGACCGTTTTTACGCACTATTAGTGCCATGATTGATTTGAAAGAAGGCAATATTAAGTCCAAATTTCCTTTGAGGAAGGGTATGGAACACTTACTAGAAATAGAATTAAGCCACCTTATGAATAAACCATGATGGCATCTTATGGATCTCAGACCAAAGATGACAAAATTTAGATCCTTGCTTTATGCCTAGCTAAAGGCGTAAAACTATAGGGCTTGTTGGGAGGCAACCCAATGAATAAAATTTATTTTTGCTTTTTGCTTTCTGTTCTTGTGTGTTAGCACAATTATGCTACTATTATAATTGTGTTCTTATGTTTTAACTAGTTTTTATGCCAAGTAAAACTGTTAGGATCTTCGTGGGCGGTAGTTGTTTGATCTTGCTGAAAAATAGAAACTTTTACGCTCACGAAATTAATTTCCATTTTTTTACCAGGGAGCGATAAAATACCCATTCCACTTGTGCCAGATCAATATACAAATTTATCAGGCCTTCCTAATTTTTCACAATTTTTGGAGTTATATAAGTATTCGAAATAGTCAGATTGCTATAGACTGTTCTGTTTTGACAGATTCTATTTTCTTTGTGTTGCGTGCTTATTTTGATGGCTCTATGGTTTTCTTTGATGAGTTTTTGCCATCGAAAAGTTGGAATAAAGTAGATATAATACAAAAATAAAATATGAATTGGTTTGATACACAACTTATAGTAGTGATTTATTATCCTTATACTAACGGATCTGGCGGAGGTTTTGTTGAGTTTGGTGTGATTGAAGTTTTCAAGTTTTGGGTTATCTTACAATGGATGAAGGAAGGATGGTAGATCCTAAGCTTGGGCATGCCCCAGCATCCCAAGCTATTATCAACAACTGGGCAACCAACTAAGCTTGGGGATGCCCCCGAGTGGCATCCCCGCTTTCTTCCAACGACCATCGGTATTTTACTTGGAACTATACTTTTTATTCGTCACATGATATGTGTTTTTCTTGGAGCGTCTTGTATGATATGAGTCTTTTCTTGTTTTATTTTGTGTTTTAAGTCATCAATCCTTCCTCGACACATCTATTTGAGAGAGCCAAAATTATGTCATGACTTGTTAGAATTGCTCTCTATGCTTCACTTACATCTTTTATGAGCTAGGACTTGCTCTAGCGCTTCACTTATATCTTTTTGAGCACGGTATGCTTAGTATGTTTAAACAAATGCTCTCTTGCTTCACTTAGATTTATTTGAGAGTTAGTTCAATTTTGAAGAAATTCTCTTTTGCTTCACTTAAACTATTTTGAGAGAAAGAAAATTTTAGTATGGTCATGATCTTCACTTATATTTGTTTGAGCTTATGAAATGCAACATGTGAAAATTAGTCCCAAAGTGATAGATATCCAAAAATGATAAAGAAAAAGGGAAAAAATGTCATGAAGACCATTGGACAAAATAAACTTGATTCTTAGTAATAGTTTTGAGATATGATGATGCGATATGTGAGTTATGTTGATGAGTAATTGTGCTCTAGCAGTTATATTGGTGTTAAGGTTTGTGATTCCCGAAGCATGCACGTATAGTCTCTCGTTATGCTATGATGTTGGAGCACAATTTATATTTGATTGTCTTCCTTATGAGTGGCGGTCGGGGACGAGCGATGGTCTTTTCCTACCAATCTATCCCCATAGGGGCATGCATAGTAGTACTTTGCTTCAAGGGCTAATTAACTTTTGCAATAAGTATACGAGCTCTTTATGACTAATGTGAGTCCATTGATTATACGCACTGTTACCTTTCCGCAATTTGCTACCTCTATGGTACCGTGCATTGCCCTTTCTCACATCGAGACGTGGTGCAAACTTCGCAGGTGCATCCAAACCCCGTGATATGATACGCTCTATCACACATAAGCCTTATTATATCTTCCTCAAAACAGCCACCATACCTACCTATTATGGCTTTTCCATGGCCATTCCGGAAATATTGCCATGCAACTTCCACCGCTTCCGTTTAATGACTTGAGCATTCACTGTCATATTGCTTTGCATGATCATATAGCTGACATAGTAGTTGTGGCTCAGCCACCGTTCATCATTTTTCAAACATGTTACGCTAGATCATTGCACACATGCCAGTGGCATTCATATAGAGTCATACTTTGTCATAGATATCGAGTTGTAATTTTTATTTCTTTTGAGTTATAAGTAAATAGAAGTGTGATGATCATCATTCAGTTTTAGAGCAATGCCCTAGTGAGGAAAGGATGATGGAGACTATGATTCCCCCACAAGTCGGGACGAGGCTGCGGACAATGAGAGAAAAAAAGAGAAAAGGAAAAAAAGGAAAAAGAAAGAAAGAAAAGAATAAAAAAGAGAGAAAAAAGGGAAAAGAAAAAAGGAAAAAAAATAAACAAAGAGATAAGGGGCATTGTTAGTATCCTTAACCACACTTGTCCTTCAAAGTAGCTCCATGTTTTTCATATGGAGAGTCTCCTATGTTGTCACTTTCATATACTAGTGGTAATTTTTCATTATAGGATTAGATGCACACCCACTTAGTTTTCATATTGAGCTTTCATACACTTATAGATCTTAGTGCATTCGTTGCATGGCAATCCCAACTCCTCACGTTGATATCGATTGATGGGTATCTCCATAGCCCATTGGTTAGCCGCATCAATGTTAGACTTTCTTACCTTTTTGTCTTCTCTATATTTGCCCCTATCATCGTACTCTATTCCACCCGTAGTGCTATATCCATGGCTTGCGCTCATGTATTGCATGAGGGTTGAAAAAGCTGAAGCGCGTTAAAAAATATGAACCAATTGCTCGGCTTGTCATCGGGGTTGTGCATGATAAATACTTTGTGAAAAGAAGATAGAGAATGACAAGACTATATGATTTTGTAGGGATGACTTATTTTAGCATTTATTTTCTGAAAGACATGGTTGCTTGTTGATATGCTTGATTATCTGAATTATTATGTCAAAACTAGACTATTGCTTTGAATCACATAAAAAGTCCAAATGTCCATGCTATAAAGAAAAGAATATGATATGACATGTTAAACAGCAGTCCACATCAAAAATTCTGTTTTTATCACTTACCTACTTGAGGACGAGTAGGAATTAAGTTTGGGGATGCTGATATGTCTCCAACGTATCTATAATTTTTCATTGTTCCATGCTGTTTTATTATCAATCTTGGATGTTTTATAATAATTTTATAGTCATTTTTTGGTACTAACCTATTGACATAGTGCCAAGTGTCGGTTCCTATTTTTTCCGTGTTTTTGCATCACAGAAAATCAATATCAAACGGAGTCCAAATGCCATGGAACTTTACGGAGTTTTTTATGGACTAGAAGGAACATGTTGGGCCTTGGTTGCACCTGGGAGGAGTCCCAAGGAGGGGACAACCCACCGGGGCACGCCCTGGTGGGTTGTGCCCACCTCGGGTGCCCCCCGGACCGCCTCTTTGCTCTATAAATACCCCAAAAAATCCAGAACCCTAGAGAAGTCGACAAAATATTCATCCAGCCGCCGCAGTGTCTAGAACCACCAGATCCAATCTATACACCATCTCGGATGGGGTTCACCACCTCCATTGGATCATCTACGATGATGCATGAGTAGTTCTTTGTAGACCTTCGGGTCCGTTGTTAGTAGCTAGATGGCTTCATCTCTCTCTCTCTCTCTTGATTCTCAATACAATGGTCTCTTGGAGATCCATATGATGTAACTCTTTTGGGGTCTGTTTGTTGGGATCGATGAACTTCGAGTTTATGATCAGATCTATGTTTTTATATCCATGAAAGTATTTGAGTTTCTTTGATCTCTTTTATGCATGATCTCTTATAGCCTCATATTTCTTCTCCAATATTTTGTTTTTGTTTGGCCAACTTGATCTATTTATCTTGCAATGGGAAGAGGTGCCCAGTAGTGGGTTCGATCTTACGGTGCTTGATCCTAGTGACAGAAAGGGAACCGACACGTATGTATCGTTGCTACCAAGGATAAAAAGATGGGATATATATCTAGGAAATAGATAAATGGATCTTGTCTACATCATGTCATCATTCTTATTGCATTACTCCCTTTTCCATGAACTTAATACAGTAGATGCAAGCTGGATAGCGGTTGATGTGTGGAGTAATAGTAGTAGATGCCGGCAGGAGTTGGTATACTAATCTTGGATGTGATGCCTATGTAATGATCATTGCCTGGATATCTTCATAATTATTTGAGGTTCTATCAATTTGGCCAACAGTAATTTGTTTACCCACCATTATCTATCTTTCTCAAGAGAAGCCACTAGTGAAACCTACTGCCCCCTGGTCTTATTTCTCATATATTTGATTGCGATCTACTTTTCCTTTGCATTTTGATTCAGATCTATTAAACCAAAAATACAAAAAATACTTTGGTGCACTTTATTCATTTACGATCTATTATTTCAATCTACTACAAATTTCTGGCATTGTTACCCGAAAGGGATTGACAACCCCTTTAACACGTCGGGTTGCGAGGTGTTGTTATTTGTTTGCAGGTGTTGTTCATGTTGTGTTTCTCGGTTCTCCTACTGGTTCGATAACCATGGATTCATCATTGATGGAAATACCTACCTTCGCTGTGCTACATCATCACTTCCTCTTTGGGGAACTACCGACATAGTCTTGGCAGACATGAGTTTTTTGGCGCTATAGTCAGGGAGCAATCAAGGAGCATATGAAATTGGGTTAGTTTCTTCGGGCACAAATATTGCAGTTGTCCTGGCTTGGATAGTCTCTTCAGGCGCTATAGAATATGCTTCAACAGGCCTGGCTTGTTCTTCAGGCGCAACACTAGAGGTTGCCCTGGCAGTTTCTTTGGCGGATGAAATGTCTTCACCAGCCTTGGTGCTTTCATTTCCTTTAGCAGCCTGATTTTCATCAGCGGTGCTATCAAGTTCTTCACTAGGCTGAGCAGATGCTTCAGCCTGAGGAATTTCACGTTGCTTCGGGGCTGCAACATTAGAGGTGAATCCCTTCGCCATGTTGACGAATCTGACCTTGGCTCCCAGCCAATCTGCACGGTATACGTCAAATTCATCACTGAGTGCTTTGGTCACAGCTTGTATGGTCACAAGTTCGTTAGTTGTCATTCTGACAATGTTCTTCTTCAGAAGATGCTCTTTCTTGTACTGAGCCTTCTTTAGCTTCTTGGCCTTCTCGAACTTCCATTTTTCTTCACCTATGAAGGCTGTCAACATGTGATTCTAGCCAGGTGTGAGTTTGAAATCAGGCATAGGGGTGTTGGAGTCCTTGTGCCAGAGAACAATGAAGTCTAGGATCAGCTTGGGATCTAGCAAAAGAGGCACATTAGTGCCTTTGGCTCTAGCGGCCCGTTGCTGTCTGTCTCTGATGATTTCTTCTAATTCCTCATCATCAGCTTTGTCTTCACTAGATGCTACATGGAAGGAAACTTGTTTCTTGTGAGGACTTGGCCTTGTGCCTCGAACAGCAACAACCTTTGTCTTCAGCAAAGTTGGGCCTGTTGAGGACTGCAGAGGAGCTGAGAAACTTTTAGATGCTCCTGAAGCAATTGAGATGCCAGTGGTCCTTTGGCACGAGGCGAGGTGTGCAGGTGCTGAGGACTTTACAGCAGCAGCTAAAGCTTTTATAGCAGTGGGAACTGGAGCTGCTTGAGGAATTTGCCATGAGGGCTTTGACGAGCTTGGCCGTGAGGGAATTGCAGCAGAGGCACTGGGCTTGTGCACAGGCTTCTTGGGCATAGCCTTCTTAGGCTTGCTAGCAGAGGCCTCAGCAGCGGCAGCAGCAAAATCTTCATTGAATTTCTTCACTCCCTCCTCGGCCATTTTGGCCAACTTGGCTTGCTGCTTGGCCCATTCATTAGGATAGTTGTCACCGCGCTTGAGGCTAGTGGGATCAACAACTTGGCCAGGCGCCAATGGAGGTCTTGGGCAAGGAGGGTGTAACGTGAATTTCTTCATGTACTTAGGAGTGACATATCTGTACTCCCTCCATTCTCGTGCTCATCTCCTCGTGATCCTCTGAATGCGCACTTTGCGCTCATTCTTCGTTTACTTCAAGTCTCTTTCCTCCCTTCCGAGGTCTCTTGCCATCAGCCATTTTCTTCAGCTGAGGAATTTGAACAACATAGTTCTTTAAGAGGTATGCAATTTTTCTTTGAGGAACACTTCAAATGCATTAAGTTGATGAGAACCTAGTGATTCAGCAGCGGTCATGAGTACCTATGAACAGAGTATAGGTGCGAAGAATTTGAGGAGGCCACATGCGTTCTCAGAAGTTTTTCACAAAGAACAAGTTTGAGGAATTTGACCAAGAGTGTCTTGAGGAATTTCACTACGCGGTCTTTGACTTAGGTTCCAGAGTTGTATAGATTGAAAAATCCACACAATTGAGGAATCTTGAAGAAAAACATTGCTTAGAGAAATAGATCAAGAACAGATACATGTGAGGTGTTTAACCAGTGGGGAAGTTGAAGAATAAAGACCTTTTGAAGATTTCATGAAAATCATCAGAATCAACAAGGGCAATAAAAATAGATTTTATTTTTCCCTTGACGAAGACACGATGATCTGGGAAGTGTAGATGGGAAGTTCGTCTATTCAGATATTCCACGCCCTAACTCGGCGGCGGAAGATAGCTATGGTGGCGGCAGCGTGAAGATTTCCGCAGCCAGCGTGAGTACGACGGCGATGAGGTCGGGGTAGTGAAGCTCTTCCTCACCAGCGACAATGGAAGTAGCAGCGGCGCTAGGTCTGAGAGCTCGAGCGAGCGGAGTGAGGTCGAGTGGGGTAAATGCAGTCTGAGGAGGGTGAGGGGTATTTATAGCCGAAGTGAAAAACCGCTCACCTGAAGAAATTTGATGAATGTGCCCCTGACACTTCTCATCCTAGCAACATGTTTCACCCATGTATAGTGAGGTGGAGATCATGCGTGAATAGAATAATCATATCGTGGGATGTGAAATGGTTTGAGTGGCAAAAGCCAAAAATTGAGGTACGAAAATTTAATGTTTCGTTCGCTTATTCTTCAGCTGACACAGTGAAGATTTTGAACGGGTTTCAAATAGAACGCACATGAAGAATTTGTGAACAGACTGGGTTGAGTTTAGCATGGAGGTGGAAGGGTCCGATCACATTCACTTAGCAGAAAAGTCAAATTGAAGACTTAGCAATAAGTGAATGTTGTAGAGGACTGAAAAACTCAAACATATATACATCCAATGAAGAACACAATCGGAAAGAGTGAAGATTATGCAAAGTTGAATAATTTGAACAACTGAGGAATTTCAAAACTGAAGAAATACTCAAATTATTCAACTTTTGTTGCTGGCGTGACCCACTATATAAGAATGATGATTTCAGACGCCACATACAATTGTCGTCGGGATCTGAGAATCAAATTCTTCATTAATTTCTTCACACATAGAGGGTTAGTCTTCATTGATTGAAGAAAAAACGTTACTTCCTGTGTTGCACATCTAAGTTATTAATTTGCATAATTGTTAGGATGTGTGTCCTTTTCAGAGAACATTCGAAGATTCGAAGATATTTAGCTCACACCACAACTTGCTAAATCTCTTCTCATCCAACAGATTTGTGAAGATATCGGCTAGCTGTTCTTCAGTCTTCATGTGCTCAATAGAGATGTCGCCCTTCAACACATGATCACGAAGAAATTGATGAAAAATCTGGATGTGCTTTATCTTTGAGTGTTGAACTGCGTTATGAGCAATCTTGATGGCACTCTCATTGTCACAGTAGAGTGGCACATTCTTCACGTTGATGCCGTAGTCCTTGCGAGTTTGCTTCATCCATAGCAATTGAGCACAACATGAACCAGCAGCAATGTACTCAGCTTGAGCAGTACAGAGTGATACGCAGTTCTGCTTCTTTGGGGACCAACATACTAAGGATCGTCTGAGGAAATGGCATGTGCTTGATGTTGACTTGTGGTCCACACGATCACCAGCATAGTCAGAGTCAGAATATCCAATGAGATCAAAAGCCGAGCCTTGGATACCATAATCCTAGTGTTGGTGTGTGAGCTAGATATCGAAGAATATGCTTCACAACCTTATGGTGTGATTCCTTCTGTGCAGCTTGAAAATGGGCACACATGCAAACAATAAGCATAATATATGGCCTAGATGCACATAGACACAATAAAGAGCCAATCATGGAGCAATATACCTTTTGATCAAAGTATATACCATTTTCAACAGTGCATAGATGGCCATTTGTGGCCATAGGGATTTTGATGCCTTTGCAATCTTGCATGCCGAATTTCCTCAACACATCCTTGAGGTATTTCTCCTAAGATATGAAGATGCCGTTGCGTTGTTGACGAATTTGAAGACCTAAGTAGAATTTCAATTCTCCCATCATAGACATTTGATATTACTCACTCATCATATAGGAAAATTCGTCAGTGTAACATTGGTTAGTACAGCCAAAGATAATATCATCAACATAGATTTGGCATACGAATAATTCATTATCATAGGTTTTGGTGAAAAGAGTTGGGTCAAGTGAACTAGGTTTGAAGCCTTTCTTCATGAGGATTTCCTTCAAAGTATCATACCACGCGCAATGGGCCTGCTTGAGGCCATAGAGGGCCTTATTGAGTCTGAAGACTTTGTCAGGATGCTTTGGATCTTCAAAACCTGGGGGTTGAGCAACATATACTTCTTCCTCAAGCTTACCATTGAGGAATGCACTTTTCACATCCATTTGATATAAGATGATATTATGATGGTTAGCATAAGCAATAAATATGCAAATAGCCTCAAGTCTACCAACATGTGCAAAAGTTTCATCGAAATCAATTCCTTCAACCTGTGTGTAGCCTTGAGCTACTAGACGTGCCTTATTCCTCACCACAAGGCCATTTTCATCTTGCTTGTTGTGGTAGATCCATTTGGTGGCAATGATATTGTGCCTGCGTGGGTCTAGTCACTTGACAAGTTTCTAGACATTGTTGAGCTCGAATTTATGTAATTCCTCTTGCATTGCTTGAATCCACTCAGGCTCCAGAATGCCTCATCTACTTTTGCGGGCTCTGTGATAGACAAAAGAAAAGTGCCCACAAAAGTTAGGCAAATGTGACTTTTGAGCATGTGAGACGATCTAGTGCTTTGATGTCGTTGATGATTCTCGCAATCTGCACTTCACTAGCAATGCGAGGATGAGCAGCCTGACAACATTGAGGGGGCTCAACATTTTCTTCAGAGCCATTTTCCTCACGTGCACCAACATGTTGTTCTTCACATTCTGGAATGACTTATTTAGTAGATTCTTCGGTAGGAATGACATCGTCAGTATGCTTGAACTTGATGGATTCCTCAGGTGATATTTCATCTAGCACAGGAGGTAGGTGCTCTCTTTGTGAGCCGTTAGTTTCATCCAACCGCCTATCTATAGTTTCAACAACCTTGTGGTGATAGGTGTTGAAGACTCTGTAGGTGTGCGAGTCCTTTCCGTAACCAAGCATAAAACCTTCATGTGGTTTCGGTGCAAATTTAGAATTGTGATGAGAATCTCTAATCCAACATTTAGCACCGAAGACTTTGACATAACTTACATTGGGTTTCTCGTCAGTTAGGAGTTCATATGAGTTCTTTATGAAGAATTTGTGAAGATATACCCTATTGATAATGTGGCAGGCAGTATCAATTGCCTCAAGCCACAAGCGAGGAGGCGTCTTGTATTCATCAAGCATAGTGCGAGCCATCTCAACAAGAGTCCTATTCTTGCGCTCCACGACACCATTCTGCTAAGGAGTATAAGGAGCAGATAACTCGTGAGTAATACCAAGTTCATCAAGATAGTCATCAAGACCAGTATTCTTGAACTCGGTCCTATTGTCACTTCTGATGTGCTTGATCTTCACACAAAAGTTGGTTGAAGCCCTCGAGGAAAATTGTTTAAAGACTTCTAGCACTACAGTTTTGTAAGTGATGATATGCACCCATGTGTAACGAGAATAGTCATCAATAATGACAAAGCCATATAAAGATGCAGCATTAGTGAATGTAGCATAATGAGTAGGGCCAAAGAGATCCATGTGAAGCAATTCAAATGGACGAGTAGTAGTCATGATGGTCTTTGGGGGATGCTTGGCCTTGGTCATCTTTCCACCTTCAGAAGCTCCACATAGATGATATTTGAGGAATTTGACACCCTAGATACCAATGACACGCTTCTTCTTCGCAAGCGTGTGCAAGTTCCTCATGCCAGCATGACCAAGTCGTCGATGCCATAGCCAACCTTCTGAAGCTTTTGCAAGTAGACATGTAGCAAGGTGTGGTCCTGTAGAGAAATCAACAATATACAAGTCTCCTCTCCTAAAGCCTTCGAATACTTTGGAATTGTCAGCTTCCATGATCACAACACAATGATACTTGCCAAAGACAACAACTGTATCAATATCACAAAGCATTGAGACAGACATGAGGTTGAACCCTAAGGACTCGACAGGCATGACTTTGTCCATGTGTCGATCCTTTGAGATCGCAACCTTACCTAGACACAATACATTGCTTTTTTTCCTTTGTCAGTGTAGGTGATATGCTTCAGATGTGATGGATAAAAAGCAGTGTCCATCAATAAGTTCCTATCGCCAGTCATGTGATTTGTACATCCACTGTCGAGGACCCACTCAGTGGCTTTGGGTTGATCATCCTGCAGATGAATTAGTGCATCTTATGAACTCATATACTTCAGTAGTGAAAAATATGACATCAACTTCATAAGATCAATTTCATCAAGCAATAGAACAGATATAGCAGTATGAGGAGGTGAGAAATGAGAATTCATTACTTCATGAGTAGCTTGCATCCTTTCAAGCATATTCAGGTCTCCAGTAAATTTCTCAAACGCTTAAGTTCGTTTGGAGACCTAACCCTGCAAAAGAGATTATTTATTTTTCTTCACCACCAACATCTAGAGGGGTGGCAAAGAGTTCATCATTCTGCAAGCTCCATAAGAGAAAGGTGGCATAGAAGCCAATCCACTTTGTTTCACAAAAGAGGGGTTAGAGTAAGCATATGAATAAGTAGAGAAATTCTTCGAGGACTTATGAACATAGTGATTTGAAGAATAATGCACATATTCATAACCCTTAGATCTTCCCTGCGAAACATAATTGTTAGCACGATGATGTTAATACGAAGATCTGGATCCATATGAGGAATTTGATCCATATGAGGAATTTGGTCCATATGAGGACTTGGATCCATATGAAGACTTTGGTCCATATGAAGAGTTTGATCTGGCGTTCCTATTCTTCACAGGTGGTGTCATGATGACATTCACCTAAAGACTTTCAAGGCACCTTTTGGGAACCCAGATTTTCTTCATAGGGGGGTCGTTCCTGCAGTTAGTGCCAACATATCTAGCAAATACTTCAACATTCTGTTTTTTGAACAGTTTATAGTTGGAGTCAAATGACTCATCAGAAGAATATGAAGATTCACATGTAAAGCCAGATAAAGTGGATGGATCTACGGGAGGTCCCTTTGCAGCAACCCATGAGGTTTTGGGATACTGCTCAGGTTTCCAGTAGGTCCCATCTGCATTGAGTTTCCTCTCAAAGGCAATACCCTCTTTCCTAGGGTTCCTATTGAGGATATGCTTTTTAAGCACGTCACAAAGAGCCTGATGCCCTTTGAGTCTTTTCTACATGCCTGCCACACACAATTCTTTCAGCCCTGCATGGTCAGTGATACTAGTAGCATCCTCAGATGGGGAATTTGAGATAGCAGAGACAGTTGAATTTTTTTGCAGCAATAGAAGCATTTGAACTTTCATGTGAAGAATTAGCAGATTCACATTCAATGCATTTCAAACATGGTGGAATGAACTCAACCTGAGCGGAACTGATCTATTGAGCAAGAAATGAATCATGTTCCTTTTGAAGATCTTCATAACTCACCCTTAGCTTCTCAAGATCTTGCTATCTTTGTGGAAATTCATAAGAAAGGTTCTCATGATCAGATAAGAGAGTGCTATGATGACTCTAAAGGTTATCAACTTAGTCTGAAGTCTATGAAGATTTTTAGTCAAAGTTTGAGTATGATCCATTTCTTCACCCAATAGGTCATCGCTTTTGTCTAGCATATTTTGAACCTTTTCAAAAGCCGTTTGTTGTTTCATAGCAATCTTAGCAAGTTTAGAGTAGCTGGGCTTAAGATTTTCATCAGGCTCATCCTCACTTGATTCAGAGGAGGGATATTTGAGTACCTTTCCACCTTTTTCCATGAAGCAATAGGTGGGAGCGTAGTCATCATCGCCGTCATCAGTAGTGTTGGGGAGGTCATTTTCCTCAGAGTTGAAGATGGACTTGCTGACGAACACAATAGTGAGGGCTAGGCTCGCCACACCAGAATCTGACTCCTCAGATGCCTCCTCTTTCTCATTTTCCTTAGATTCAACTTTAGAGTCCATTTCCTTGCCAATGAATGCCCGAGCCTTTTTGGAGCTGCTCTTCTTGTGAGATGAAGATTTTGAGGATTTTGATGATGAGGACTTTGAAGATTTCTTCCTCTTCTCAGAGTCATCTGTTGGGGATATTACTATCAGCTGAGACCTGCCCAGGAGGGGCCGGGTCAGCCCCAATGGCAGGTTACGCAAGAAGCCCAATAAACATCCAAGATTGTAGTTTATTAAGTATCCTAGAAGGCCCAAGGGCCTGAAGGCAGTTTAAGGCCCGATATTATGAACCGCCATATGTAAGGAAAGACTTGTAAAGAAAGGCATGTAAAGAAAGTCTCTGAGCCGAACACGATTATGAGCCGGCCGGGAGTTTGTAGGCCACCAGGTGTCAACCCATGTATATAAGGTGACGACCTGGTGGCGGCTTGGGGCGAGAGACAACAAATCGATAATCAAGCCAGCGAGTTGAGCCTCTTGGAGATCGAAGCCCTAGCAATACCAAACCCAACTAGACGTAGGCTTTTACCTTCACCGTAAGGGGCCGAACTAGTATAAAAACTCTCTCGTTTCCTTTGTCCCGATTAACCCCTTTAAGCTTCCTAGTGCGATGGCCCTACGACTAAGTCCTTGCTCTAGGACATCTGCCATGACAATTCCATGACAGTTGGCACCCACCGTGGGGCCAGCGCACGGTGGATTTGAGTTCTTGAAGGGCAACTTCGAAGGGCTCAAGGGATACGCTGTGGGCCGGATGACCAAGAGTCGTCGCGGCAAGCTCTACATCGATGATGAAGGCTGGGGCCCCGAGGCCGACTCAATTGAGTACGGGTACCGGGTCCCCTTTTGCGGAATTCACGTCTTCATCGGCTGGATCGGCGAGTCGGGCCCTGAGCCGGACGTCCACACCAACCTCATCGAAACGGCTCAGCGCGCAAGGACCACCCATGTTCAATCTGTCGTGAAGCATGCCTTCGTAGGCTACATCCACGGTGGTGAATACTCCGAAGGATCGGTGGAGGGCGGTGAGACGGCCGTCTGCTCTTACACGACATCATCAACAGGCGAGACAGACTCTTTGTACCAGCTGCATGGCGAGCCGCACACAGCCAACTATGCTGGCAACCTTCAGTTCTTCACTGCCGTGGTGACGCAGCTGGAGGCGCGTTTGAAAAGGGCCGATAGGTTGGTGGAAGAGAGGAGCCGCGCGCTGCTCGGGCGCGCCTTCTCCCGTGTCTTCAGCCATCTCCTGATCGTGGATCCCCGCTTTGATTTTGACGCTGTCATCGCCGCAGTCCCCGAGGCCGTCTGAGGTGACCTGGCGCACTGGGTGGAAGACAACGTGGACACCCTTGTCAGCGCCTTCACTTCGGACGATGACGACGTGATCGTGGGTGCTGACGAGGGCGGCACGGCAAGCGGCCCTGACGCCGCTAGCGGCGACGCAGACGACGATGGTGTATTCGGCGACCCCAGCGAAGGCTCGGGAGGTGCTTCAGGGGATGCCTTGGGGGATTGGTCCGACTGAGTGTGTATCGCTCCTTTCTTTTTCACCCTGCATGAATAGAACTCAGGTTTTTGTCCTGATGGCTTGTGAGAGCATTTTGGGAGGGGAAGCCCCTCATGTAAAACCCGCGTTCAGCATATTAATAGTTGTCATATTGCACGAGCGCCCGCGCCTGGTGGCTGGCTGGTTTACCTTTGTTTCGCGCAAGCCCTGAAGCAGCCTGTGGGAGGGCGTGACGCCCTTGGTGTTATTTAGTTGAATCCGTTGGATATGAGAGTGTCGCTGGCGGGGAGTTTCACAAGCGTTAGCCTTCTTCACAGGCTCTGGGCCTTTTCCTGAACGTGTGAGCTTCACAGGCACTCGCCTTGCTTCACAGGCTCTGGGCCTTTTCCTGAGCGCGATGACTTCATAGGCATTCGCCTTCTTCACAGGCTCGGGGGCTTTTCCTAAACGCAGTGACTTCACAGGCACTCGCCTTGCTTCACAGGCTCTGGGCCTTTTCAGAATGCGAGGGCTTCACAGGCACTCGCCTTGCTTCACAGGCTCTGGGCCCTTTCAGAACGCGAGGGCTTCACAGGCACTCGCCTTGCTTCACAGGCTCTGGGCATTTTCGGAACGCGAGGGCTTCACAGGCACTCGCCTTGCTTCACAGACTCTGGGCCTTTTCAGAACGCGAGGGCTTCTGTCGGAGTAAATAGCTATGGGTAGCCCAGCCGGCTTCCCCTAGCCCCTCAGAAAAAATCATGAGCCCGTCCGGCTCATAAGACGACTCAAGACTTGGGCCGCCTCCCCCCAGCCGGCTACCTTCCTGGCCGGCTTCGGGGGCGACACGCCTTTTCACCCTCCTGAAGAAGGCTGCGGAGGGCCGGCTACGGCGGGGCCGGCTACAGCAGGGCCGGCTACAGCAAGGCCGGCTGCTGCTAAGCCGTCTCCCATTAATCAGTCAATGCCGTACCCGCAATGTACGCGTCCACTCCACAATGATGAAGCGGGGCGTGGCTACAGTCGAGCCTGCCACCCCCAAAACCCGGAGCACGCCTGGTACAGCGCGTCGTGCGGGCAGCTGCGGCCCGCCCGGCGCAGCACTGTAGCCACGGCGGCTCTGGAGCCGTCCACGATGGGTCACCAGCGTGGCCCCCGAGGCGGTGGGCCCCTTCGGGCAGAGAGATGCCGAAGGCGGCCGCACCTCCTCTCAAGCCGGCAAGACAGAGGGCCGGCTTCACGCAGCCGGCCTGCCGCCCTCCTCGAAGGAGACGCCCATTAAGGAGACAAGAAGCGGCGGGGCTACAGTGATCGCCCGCCAGGGCGGCGTTACTGTAGCCACGCTTACCCCGACCAAGCCTGGGTCAACAACACAAAGTAACAGTAACCAGCTGCCGACCAGGCCCAGGCAAGTGGGGCCGGCCTGTCGACCCAGGAGCCGGCAGCCGGCGGGACCCACCAGCCGGCGGGCCCTAGAAGCCGGCGGAGAAGCCGGCGAGCATAGTCACAGACAGCTGGGCCCCGCGCCCAGTCGGATTACCATTGTACCCCCGGGGGTAGGCCTATATAAACCCCCCGGTGCACCCATGCAAAGGGTTGGACTCTCATTCTAGACCTAGACACATACAAGGAGAGGAAGCAGGCTGAGCTGAGCCCTTCTTCCTCCTTCCACCCAAAACAGCTCAAGGAGCATTGTAGCTACTTGTCCACTTAGTAACCATGCGGAGACCCCGTAGAGCAGCAGTAGGGGTATTATCTCCCCGGAGAGCCCTGAAGCTGGGTAAGATTCGCCGGCGTGCATGTCTTCACCTCATCCCGCTTCCAGGCACCGGCGACACTCTATTGGCCCCCGCAATGATAAGCCACCCGTTGGCATATGTCGCTCCTACCACCTGACATTTGGCGCCCACCTTGGGGCCAGGTGCACCGTCGTCCGGAGACCTGCTATGGACGGGAACCCTTTTCCTTCCTCGCGAGCGTAGCCAGCCTGGCTCGCCCGATGGCGCTTGCCGCGACGCGCTGCATGGCGTCACCAACGTCTACGCGGCTAGCGGCCTCGCCAACCTCTTCGACAAGGCCCGCATCTCCGACGAGCTTGCCTCCGATGCGGGCACAGATCACCTCGCCAACCTCCTCGGCCAGCTCCACGTCTCCAGCGAGCCCGCTGCGGATTTGGAGTCGGTTGGCTCCACCGACCCGATGCCCGTCGACTCCGACGCGGCATCCTACGATACCTTCCCCACCAACGTCATGGTCTACAACGACCCGCTCCCTCCGGCTAGCGATCGCGATTCTGACGCCCCCGAGGTGATGGTCATCGGCCTCGACGGCCCGACTGACGAGGGCGCCCGCGACACCCCGCGCGCGGCTGCCCAAGACTTGTCTGCCCCCCTTCCGGCTGACGCCAGCGACGAAGTTCTGGAGGCACGCCGCCTTGCCCTCCTCACGGAGGGCCGGCGGCTGGCCTTCGTAAGACGCCTCACCGAGGCCTACCAGTGCGAAGCTGACCGCGCCGCCTTCGGCACGCCGGCTCCGGCTGGCCCTAGCCGGGCTGGTGTTGTCAGGCAACGCGGCGCCGTCATCACCGACACGCTTGGAGTGGATCGCCCGGTCTATGCCACCCCGCTCGAGAACCTGCGCGCCGCCCAGGCGGCCGTAGACGAGCTGGACGGCTTGGAAGCCGAAGACCTCCCCCACATGACGTGGTGCATCCAGCAACTAATCGATGCGGCCGCACGACGGCACGAAGCCGACGCCTGCGCGGGGAGCCCTCCCCCGCGCCGCGAACACGGCGCGACTTCCCGGTCGCCGACTACCAGCAACACCCGCGCACGGCGCGAGAAAGAGCCGGCTTCCAGCCGAAGCCGGACCCAAATCTCCATCGAACGAGACGTGGACGGCCGCCCCCGAGCCATGGAATGGCGGGGCACCCCGCCTCCGCCTCGAGCTCGCGGAGAGAGATATCCTACCCCGCCTCCAGTGGCTCACCCGACTCTCAGCGGCCGGCTTGGTCGCCGCGAGGGAATCGGCGAAAACGACGCCCGCCACCGGATCGACCGCCTGGCCCGATCCCTGGCGCTAGAAGAAGAAGACGATGTCGGCCCGCCTTGCTTTGGCCCCCGCATCCGCGACTAGCCCTTCCCCAAAGGGTTCTCGCTCCCAAGAGACACACCCAAGTACAACGGCTCTGTGAAGCCGGAAGACTGGCTGACCGACTACTCCACAGCCGTCGGCATCGCCAATGGCAACCGGCGCGTGGCCGTGAAGTACGTGCCCCTCATGCTGCAAGGCACGGCACGGACTTGGCTTAACAGCCTCAAGCCCCTCAGCAGCAACAGCTGGGTGGATTTCACTGAAGCCTTCGTTCGCAACTTCACCAGCACCTACAAGCGGGCTCCCAAGCCCAGACAGCTCTCCCTGTGCGTACAGGGCCCAGCCGAGTCCACTCGCGACTACCTGACGCGTTGGGCCGAGCTCCGCAACTCCTGCGAGGGGGAGCACGAGGTGCAAGCCATCGAATACTTCACTGCCGGGTGCCAAGAGGGCACCCTCCTCAAGCACAAGCTTCTCTGCAATGAGCCGACTACCCTCGATGAGCTCCAGAACATCGCCGACAAGTACGCCACCGCCGACTCCTCTATGAAGACCGAGCTCCGGGTGGACGCATCCGGAAAAGTGCTCAATCCGGCGCCCCAAGCGCCGGCTCGAGACGGCGGCCGACGCCAACACCAGAAAGATCAAAAGCGCAAGGGCCCTGCGCCGCCTCCCGCCAGCCGGCAGGTGGCCACGGTCGAAGACGCGCCGCCTGAAGGGCGGCCCGCGCCCAAGAAGCCCAAGGGCGGCCGGCTGGCTTGGCAGCCGGCCTTCTCCTACGAGCAAACACTTGACGCCCCATGCAAGTTCCATAGCGGCACGAAGCCGTCCAACCACACGACCCGCAAATGCAACTGGCTCGCCCGAATCTCGAAGGGCGAAGGGCTCACGCCGACTCCGCCTGCCGGCCCGCCGCCGCCGGCTCCGCCGCCCAAAGCCGCCCGGCCCGTAGTCGACGCCGTGCAGGACGAGTTCCCCGATGAGCAGGCATCTTATGTCGTCTTCACGAGCCAGCCCGAAGACCGGTGCAGCAAGCGCCGAGAGCAACAAGAAGTCAATGTGGCCGCCACTAGCCCAGCCGGCCACATGCACTGGTCGGAGAAACCCATCAGTTGGAGCCGGGCCGACCACCCAGAGGTGATGCCGTCCCCCGGCTCCTATGCATTGGTCCTGGAGGCCACCCTCGCAACAGATACGCGCGCCGCACGCTTCTCCCATGTGCTGATCAACAACGGAAGCAGCATCAACATCCTGTACCGCGACACCATGGAGAAGCTGGGCGTCAAGGCAAAGCAGCTTGCGCCGACTCGAACGGTGTTCCACAGCATCGTACCCGGTTTGTCCTGTGCCCCCATCGGCAAGATCAAGATCGATGTACTCTTTGGGGGCAAGGACCATTTCCGCCGGGAAGCAATCTGGTTCGAGGTGGTGGACCTGGAGAGCCCGTACCATGCCTTGCTTGGCCGATCCGCCTTGGCCAAGTTCATGGCGGTCCCCCACTATGCTTACCTCAAGATGAAGATACCGAGCTCCAAGGGTGTCATCACCATCGCCGGCGACTACAAGAAATCCGCCGACTGCGCCGCGGCCAGCAGCCGGCTGGCCGAATCCCTCGTGATCGCTGCAGAGAAGAAGACGCTGGACCGGGTCGTGGCCCTGGCCAGCAAGCAGCTAAACCAACCCGCCAACTCCAAGGAGTATGATGCCCAAGGATCTTTCCAGCCGGCCAAGGAGACAAAGAAGATACAGCTCGACCCCGAGCAACCCGAGAGGTTTGCCGTCATTGGGGCGAGCCTGGATAACAAATAGGAAGGCGAGCACGTCGATTTCCACCGTGAGAATCGGGATATCTTTGCATGGTCCCCCAAGGACATGCCGGGTGTTCCGAAGGATTTCGCCGAGCACAAATTGCACGTGCGGGAGGATGCTAAACCAGTCAAGCAGCCCCTTTGCCGACTGTCAGAAGAGAAGAGAAGGATCGTAAGGGAGGAGATAGCCCGGCTTCTTGCAGCCGGCTTCATCATGGAAGTTTTCTTCCCCGAGTGGCTCGCGAACCCGGTTCTCGTGCTGAAAAAGAATAACAAGTGGCGCATGTGTATAGATTACACAAGCCTCAACAAAGCCTGCCCAAAAGATCCCTTCGCTCTGCCCAGGATTGATCAAGTGATAGACTCCACAGCCGGATGCGAGCTGTTGAGCTTTTTGGATGCCTACTCGGGATACCACCAGATCAAGCTGAACCCGGATGACCAACTGAAGACCGCCTTCATCACGCTGTTTGGAGCCTTCTGCTACCTGACTATGACGTTCGGCTAGAGGAATGCCGGCACCACTTTTCAGTGTTGCATGCAGAAGTGCCTCCTCACGCAGCTCGGCAAGAACGCCCACGTTTACGTGGATGATGTTGTGGTGAAGACGGAGAAGCGTGGCACTCTGCTGGAAGACTTGAAGGAGACATTCGAGAACCTGCGCCGGTTCCGGATCAAGCTCAACCCGGAGAAATGCGTGTTCGGAGTGCCAGCCGGCCAGCTCCTAGGCTTTCTGGTCTCCGAACGCGGCATAGAGTGCAACCGTGTGAAGATCAAGGCCATCGAGAGGATGGCGGTCCCAACCAAGCTCAGAGAGATTCAGAAGTTCACCAGGTGTCTGGCCTCTCTGAACCGCTTCATCAGCCGGCTTGGAGAAAAAGCTCTCACCCTCTACTGCCTCATGAAGAAGAGCACTCACTTTGAGTGGAATGACCAGGCCGACCAAGCTTTCCACGAGCTGAAGAAAATGCTGTCCACGCCGCCTGTCTTGGCGGCACCGACTGAGAAGGAGCCCATGCTCCTATATATTGCCGCCACTAGCCAGGTGGTCAGCACCGTCATTGTGGTCGAACGCCCCGAAGAAGGCCGAGCCCAGCCGGTCCAGAGGCCGGTTTTTTACCTGAGCGAGGTGCTGTCCGCCTCAAAGCAAAATTACCCGCACTACCAGAAGATGTGCTATGGCGTGTACTTCGCCGCCAAGAAGCTGAAGCCGTACTTTCAAGAGCATCCCATCACGGTCGTATGCACCGCCCCGCTAGCCGAGATCACAGGCAGCCGAGATGCATCCGGCCGGGTGGCTAAATGGGCCATCGAGCTGGCCCCCTACACGATCTTCTACCAACCCCGCACCGCCATCAAGACGCAGGCGCTGGCCGACTTCCTCGTCGACTGGGCCGAGACCCAGTACTTACCACCAGCGCCCGAATCCACCCATTGGCGCATGCACTTTGACGGATCAAAGATGCGCACCGGCCTGGGAGCCGGCGTCGTCCTTACCTCTCCAAAGGGCGACAAGCTCAGATACACGCTGCAGATCCACTTCGCCGCCTCCAACAACGTAGCCGAGTACGAAGCGCTCATACACGGGCTCCGGCTTGCCAAGGAACTTGGCATTCGCCGGATCCTGTGCTATGGCGACTCGGATTTGGTGGTGCAGCAGTCTTCTGGCGACTGGGACGCGAAGGACGCGAACATGGCGAGCTACCGCTTCCTAGTGCAGCAAATCAGCGGATACTTTGACGGGTGTGGATTCCTTCATGTACCGCGAGCCGACAACGAGCCAGCAGATGCTCTGGCCCGAATAGGCTCCACGCGGCAAGCAATACCAGCCGGCGTCGCCCTACAGCGCCTCCTCAAGCCATCAATCAAGCCGTCTCCGGAATCCGACTCCATCTTCGTGCCGCCTAACCCCGAGGAGGCCGGGTCCGGCTCGAAGAATCAAGCAGCCGGCCCGGGGACTTCAATATTTGGTTCGGGGACAGCAGTACCCGGCTCGGGGACTGCCGCACCCGGCCCGGGGACTGCGGTAGCCGGCCCGGGGACTGCGGTAGCCGGCCCGGGGACTTCTTCAGCACAGCAAGCGGCGGCCGACTCCAGCACTGCATTACCCAGCCCGCCCACCCTGGTGGCTGTGGCCACATTGGTGGCAGAGGAAGTTGCCGCCCCATCATGGGCCCAAACCATCCGCAACTTTTTGGTGAACCATGACCTGCCGGCTGACAAAAACGAAGCAAGATAAGTCCAGCGCCGGGCTGGAGCATACACAATCGTCAAGAGAGAGCTTGTCAAGCGCAGTGCCACCGGAGTTTGCAGCGATGCGTCGAGCAGGAGAAAGGCATCGCGATCCTCAGGGATATACACCAAGGAGAGTGCGGCCACCACGCCGCATCAAGATCACTTGTCGCCAAAGCCTTCCGCCATGGTTTCTTCTGGCCGACTGCTTTGGACGACGCCAAAGAGCTAGTCAAACACTGCAAAGGCTGCCAGCTTTTTAGCTCGCAGCAACACATGCCGGCTTCAGCACTCAAGACCATTCCCTTCACCTGGCCCTTCGCCGTCTGGGGATTGGATATGGTGGGCCCATTCAAGACGGCGTGCGGCGGCATGACACATTTGCTCGTCGCCGTCGACAAATTCACCAAGTGGATCGAGGCGAAGCCGATCAAGAAGCTGAATGGGCCGACTGCAGTAACTTTCATTGCAGATATAACAACCCGGTACGGCGTACCGCACAGCATCATCACCAACAACGGCACGAACTTTGCCAAAGGTGCCTTGGCACGGTTCTGCGCTGCGCAAGGTATCCGGCTGGACCTTGCGTCAGTCGCCCACCCGCAGTCAAACGGCCAAGTGGAGCGAGCAAATGGCCTCATTTTGTCCGGCATCAAGCCTCGACTGGTCGTACCTCTGGAGCGTTCAGCCGGCTGCTGGCTCAACGAGCTGCCGGCTGTCCTATGGAGTCTGCGCACTACTCCCAACAGATCAACCGGCTTCACTCCCTTCTTCCTTGTATATGGTGCCGAGGCGGTCATCCCAACAGATATCGAGTTCGACTCGCCTCGGGTAACCATGTACACGGAAGCGGAAGCCAAAGAAGCACGAGAAGACGGCGTCGACCTGCTGGAAGAGGCCCGGCTGTTAGCCCTGAGCCGGTCTGCCATCTACCAGCAGGGTTTGCGCCGCTACCATAGCCGGAGGGTCCGACCAAGATCCTTCCAGGAGGGCGACCTTGTGCTCCGGCTGATCCAGCGAACAGCCGGCCAGCACAAGCTCGCAGCCCCCTGGGAAGGCCCCTTCATCATCAGCAGAGCCTTGGGCAACGACGCCTACTACCTCATCGACGCGCAGAAGCCGAAGGCACGCAAGAGAGACGACTCCGGCAAGGAGTCGGAGCGACCATGGAATGCAAATCTCCTAATGAAGTTTTACAGTTAAAACGCAGTATGTGTTATGCCCACTTTTGTATTCAGTACGAAACAGTAGGCTCCCCGAGAAAGACTCGGGGACTGCCACCCTTTATTTTATGAATGAAAGTTATCTTGCGTATGATATTACCTATTCATTTATTTTGTCCGGTACCGGGTCCGACGAGTCGGCCCGGGGACTGGCCGACTAGAGTTATATTAGGAGCCCTACCCGCAGTCAGACAAGTAATATGCCGACACCCAGGCTCGGCTCTTACCGAAATCGCAGCTCGAAGAACCGACTGCCCGGCTGGCAAGAGCCACAAGCCGGAAAGGGTGCGCACATGAAAAACGGCTAGGGACCAAACAGGCTCGCGTATATAACAAAAGCCGGCTGACTGCCTCCCGCCGACCGACTACCAGAGTAGCCGGCCGGCTGGCTTACATTCAGTCTGCTTCAAATCCAAGAAAGCTCAAGTACTTGCCTTCCCAAGGAGGGAAGGCGGCAAAGGAAAGAGCCTAAGGACAAAAAAGTACTCTTGAATGAACGCCAACACATGCATATATTAATATTTACACAAAAGGCCTCCAAAGAGGTCGACATCCAACATTGTTCGATACACCCCAAGTGGGTGGAATTGCAGAAACTTAAAATTGTCCGAAAAAGTAAAACAGGGACAAAAGGAACGGCAGATCAAGCCGGCGGGGCCGCAGACGAGCCGGGCTAGGCGGTGGGAGCAGTCGCGCCGGCTGGAGGAGCGGTCGGCTGGCCAACCTCGGCTTGATCGTCGTCTCTGGCAGAGGGCGCGCTCCCGCGTGGCTCGTTGCTGAAGGCACGGTCAGCTGGGGGACGGTCGGCCGTCTCACCAGTCGGCTCGGCGTCTTCGCCCTCCTCCTCCTCGTCGTCCTCGCCCTCATTGCTGGAGGTGATCTCTTCGGCCGAGTCCTCGCTGTCCGCCGGGTTCAGCCCGAACCATTCCTCCGGCTGGGCGGCGCCATCGTCGTTGAGCTCCGGCGCGAAGACGCTGGTGTCGGTGCACTCGGCGATCGTCGAGGCGTGTTGCGCGATCGCCGGCCGCACCTCCTCCAGCTCCGCGTCGGCTTCCGACCGCCACGTCCACAGCTGGTCCAGGCTTAGCCCTGGGTACCACGCGCAGACGAACTCCAGCGCGCGTCCGGCTCCAAGACGGGCCGCGGACGCCTTCCAGGCCTCGAAACGGCCGACTGCGACTTCGAGCCAGTCGGCCGTCCGGCTTGGGGTGCGGGGAATTGTCTGGCCGGGCCAGAGCGCGGCCAGCATCGTCGCCCCGGCATGTTGGAGCCGGCGGAGCAGCCGGTGGGCCGGCTACAGCCGCTCCTGGACGGCGATGAGCTGCTCCGACAATGTCCGATTCGCGTCCGGCGGAATCACAACCCCGGCCTGACGGCGCTCCCCGCGGTAGGCTTCGATGGCTTGGGCGGCGAGGACGGATTGACCGGGAAAGTACTCTGCACAAGATAGCAAACACATGTCAAAACAAAAGCCGCAGGCGGCCGGCGGATGGAAGAAGAGCAAGAAGGACGGCCTACCGTCGATGAGATCCTCCATCCGGCCGAAGCCTTCTTCCAGCGCCTGGCGCGTCTCGGCCCAGCTCACCTCCCTGGCCTCGAACTCCACCTTCAGGGTAGCCTCGCCATCCTGTGCCTTTTGCAGGGCCGCCTTGTGGCTCTCCTCTTGGTCGGCCAGTTTCGTCGCCAGGCGGTCGCGCTCTCGAACCAAGTCAGCATACTCGGCGTCCTTGGCGCGAAGAGCGGCCTATGCCTCGCCGAGTTCCCTCCGCAGGTCGGCGTTGGCCTCTGCACGAGCAAAAGATAAAGAGAAAAAGTCAGCAAAGGAAAAGTCGTCGAGTAAGATCCGACCCGACTGCGCTACAGTCGGCCCGGATCTCGGGGACTACACCCAGTGGGTGCGCTGTCGCGCCCCCACGAGAAACAAATAAGGACAAGACACTTACGCCGGCTGCTGGCGATGTCTTCGGTCCTCCGGCTCAGCTCCCGAGCCTGGGAGTTGAAGGCGGCAGCACGAGAATTATGATAATCCTAAGAGATCAGAAAAAACAGTCAAAGATAGTCGTCGAGTAAGATCCGACCCGACTGCGTTGCAGTCCTCCCGGATCTCGGGGACTACACCTAGTGGGTGTGCTAGCGCGCCCCCATGGAAAAAATTCAAAGGACCAGAACGATCAATGAGTGAAGACTTACCCGGATTGTAGATCGCGTCGACAGAAACTCCTGAGTAAATTGCCTCAGGAGGCCGGCCTGTGCCTGCAGCCGGCTCCGAACCTCTTGAACCGCGATGTTCAGCTCGCCGCTCCCTCCGCTAGGAGTCCATCCGGACGTAGCGGAGCTGGCCGCCTCCAAGGCGTCCACCGTCTGCTCAGCCCCCGCGGCTCGACGCGTGTCCGGCGGGGCCGTGCCCCCTCTGGCACGCCGGCCCGCCGCCAGCTCGATCTCAAGGCCGGCTCCGGCCTCGGGCGCGGCCCGGGCCGGCTCCTCCGGCACCGCCAACGATTGGCCGCCTTCGCCTGTCCGGCTGGCGCTGCCGGCGACGTCCTCTCGACGGAAATCTCGAAGACTTCGTCCCTCTGCACCGGCGGCTGCTCGGGGATAATCTCCTCCGCCTTGGGCAGAGGGACGTCCGGATCCAAAGTTTGGAGGGGGATGGCGAGTAGCGGAGGCTGGCTACATGCGCCTTCCGCCTCCGTCTCCGCGGCGGCCCGCTCCGACGGAGTCTCGGCCGCCGCACTCGCTCCCCCCAGCGCCGTCTGGGCGGCCTCCCGCTCCGCCGCCTCCCGCTCCGCCGCCTCCCTCTCTCGACGCGCCTCGCGGGCGTTGCGCTCCGTGGCTGCTTCAAGATCGGCGTGGGGGTCCACTCGGCGGGACCCTGAGGATCCGGCACTCGGCCCAACCACGGAGCCGGCTGGGCCTCGCTCGAGGGAGAGTGGCGCCCTGCTCAGAAAATCAGAGAAGCACTCAAGCAAAGGAAGACTTCAGAATAACAAGCACCTAGGCGGCTACTAGACTTACGTGGAAACTGACGGAGGCTTCTTCACCGCCTTCCGGAAGCGGGCCGCCTTCACTGCCGCCTCCTCGCGCTTCGTGGCCGCGGCGGAGGCCTTCGGCTTCTTCGGCCGGCTTCCGAAGAGCAGGAACGCGGCCCGGCGTTTCCCCTTTCCACCACCGGCAGTCGGCGCAGCAGACAAGCCTGCGCCGCGGCGGTTGGTTGTCGGCTAGTGGCGCGGGATTTGTTCGGCTTCGAAGTCATCCGGCCAGTCATCGAAACTGGCCGAGAGCCCCATGCCGCCGAGCTCGGCGGCGTCCCCCGTGGCGTCCTCCATGGCGACTGCGGAAAGATCCGGGTCGTCGAGGTCGTCCACCGTGCGGTCCGGGGCATACTCGCGATCGACTCCGGCCGCCCCGGCTGGCGGCGGGAGGAGAGGATTCTGATGAAGAGCAAAAAGAGAAAAGCCGCCTGGTCAGAAGCCGGCAGACTCAAGCCGGTAGACGACGAGAAGAAAGACTTACCATAGGCGGAGGATGGGCGCGGGAGTACGGCGCCTTGCTGAATTGCCACTCGTCGGTGAGCTTCAGGTTGGCGATGTAGTTCACCATCAGAGCCACCTCGGCATGGGGCATCTCCCATGTGCTCAGCCGGCAAGGGTCGAACCGGCCACTCATCTGGCACATCATGTGCGGCCGGCTTTGGAGGGGCAGAATCTGGCGCTCGACGAAGGCGGCTACCAGGTCGGATCCGCGCAGGCCTTCCGACTGGATCATCACCCGAAGCCGGGCGATGGAGGCATTCCCAGCCGGAGACAAGGACTTCGACCTGTAGCCCCAGGACCGCCGCCTCCCAACCGGCGGGCCGGCTACGTAAGCCGGCAAATTGACGTAATCGCCGTGCGGGGCGATGTTCTTGACGTAGAAGTAGGATTTCTGCCAAAGCTTGACAGACTGGATCAGAGGAATGTGGGGGAAGGGGTTGTCATCGCTTGCCCTCTTCATTGCGATGAAGGCGCCGCAGGGAGCCGGCACGCCGGCGGAGACGGTGCCGAGCTTGTTCTGGAACAGTTCCGCCCAGAGCTCCAGCATCGGCAGCACCCCCAAGAATCCTTCGTAGAGCGAGACGAAGGCCGAGAGCTGCAGCACTGCGTTGGGCGTGACGTGGTGTGGTTGGAGGTTGTAGAATTCGAGGAAAGAGCGCATGAAGCTGCTCGCCGGGAAGCCAAAGCCACGGAGGAAGTGCGTGCGGAAGACGACGCGCTCGCCTTCCTCCGGCGCCGGCGAGACCTCCTTCGTGGGTGCCAGACGCACCTGCACGAGGATGGCGGCGGGCAGGCGCCGGGTTTGGCGGAGGAATTCAATATGGTCCTCGTGGACATTGGACCCGTCCCACGAGCTCGACAGAGCCAGAGACATGGCGGCGTGGGTGAGCTGCGGCGCGAAACTGCGTCGGGCGCGAGGAAGAAGAAGAAGAGGAGCAGGAGGGACGGGGAGCGGGGGAGCGAACGGGCCTGTGCCTCTCCCCCTCCCCCCCTACTTGTAGGAGCGTGCGCCAGAGCCGAGGAGGCGTGGCGTGGGGGATCGTGGGGATCGATCGTGCCCATCTCCCCCACGCCCGCGTTAATTGCGCACCTTGATGACGCGAAGTAACGGCCGCGGGGAGGCGAGCAGTCCCCTCGGGCCACAGAAGATCGGCGCCCGGGCCGAGGCCGGGGAGTGGCGGGCCCGGGCCTGCGGCGGCGTCCCGTCGCGCGCGTGCGGCGGCAGGACTTCCCCGCCACGTGGCTCGTCGTGGGGCCCGCGGCCGGCCCGCGGATCAACCACTGCCTCCCTGATAAACAAAAAGCGCTCCGGAGTCGGCTGCAACGACGAGGTCGGCCCCTCAGGGTATGAATCCGGCCAAGCTTCCCGTCCTTCCATCCGCCGTGAAGCTCGCCTGCCTTCGGGGACTACTGTCGGGGTAAATAGCTATGGGTAGCCCAGCCGGCTTCCCCTAGCCCCTCAGAAAAAATCATGAGCCCGTCCGACTCATAAGACGACTCAAGACTTGGGCCGCCTCCCCCCAGCCGGCTACCTTCCTGGCCGGCTTCGGGGGCGACCCGCCTTTTCACCCTCCTGAAGAAGGCTGCGGAGGGCCGGCTACGGCAAGGCCGGCTACGGCGGGGCCGGCTACAGCAGGGCCGGCTACAGCAAGGCCGGCTGCTGCTAAGCCGGCTCCCATTAATCAGTCAACTTCGTACCCGCAATGTACGCGTCCACTCCGCAATGATGAAGCGGGGCGTGGCTACAGTCGAGCCTGCCACCCCCAAAACCCGGAGCACGCCTGGTACAGCGCGTCGTGCGGGCAGCTGCGGCCCGCCCGGCGTGGCACTATAGGCACGGCGGCTCTGGCGCCGTCCACGACGGGTCACCAGCATGGCCCCCGAGGCGGTGGGCCCCTTCGGGCAGAGAGATGCCGAAGGCGGCCGCACCTCCTCTCAAGCCGGCAAGACAGAGGGCCGGCTTCACGCAGCCGGCCTGCCGCCCTCCTCGAAGGAGACGCCCATTAAGGAGACAAGATGCGGCGGGGCTACAGTGATCGCCCGCCAGGGCGGCGTTACTGTAGCCACGCTTACCCCGACCAAGCCTGCGTCAACAACACGAAGTAACAGTAACCAGCTGCTGACCAGGCCCAGGCAAGTGGGGCGGGCCTGTCGACCCAGGAGCCGGCAGCCGGTGGGACCCACCAGCTGGGGGGCCCCAGAAGCCGGCGGAGAAGCCGGCGAGCATAGTCACAGACAGCTGGGCCCTGCGCCCAGTCGGATTACCATTGTACCCCCGGGGGGTAGGCCTATATAAACCCCCCGGAGCACCCATGCAAAGGGTTGGGCTGTCATTCTAGACCTAGACACATATAAGGAGAGGAAGCAGGCTGAGCTGAGCCCTTCTTCCTCCTTCCACCCAAAACAGCTCAAGGAGCATTGTAGCTACTTGTCCACTTAGTAACCATGCGGAGACCCCGTAGAGCAGCAGTAGGGGTATTATCTCCCCGGAGAGCCCTGAAGCTGGGTAAGATTCGCTGGCGTGCATGTCTTCGCCTCATCCCGCTTCCAGGCACCGGCGACGCTCTATTGGCCCCCGCAATGATAAGCCACCCGTTGGCATATGTCGCTCCTACCACCCGACAGCTTCACAGGCACTCGCCTTGCTTCATAGGCTCTGGGCCTTTTCTAGCACACGATAGCTTCACAGGCACTCGCCTTGCTTCACAGGCTCTGGGCCTTTTCCAGAACGGGGCAACCTCCACAGGCACCCGAAGATCCTCCCGAGAGGGAGCAACAGCAGCAATTTAGGTCGCGCACGAGCCAGGCCTGACCGGACTCGCGAGGGGCTCGCGAGGGGAGGCAGCTGTGGCGAAGCGGTAACTAGAACGCGAGAAATGGCTCGAGCGAGAATAAGCACCCCTTCCCCGAACACACGCAAACCTCAAATTCGAATCCAACTTAAATCCAGCGAGGGAAAAGCTACAGCTAAAGGGAAAGGCAACAAAAAGCAGGCAAAAGGCCGCGTCCGGCACCTAATCTAGTCTTGGACGTCTTCTCACCAGCGCAGAGCTAAGTGCTGTCCACTGGGCGTGGGAGGGAGCCCCAGGGCCTGAGGCCGGCACCCCTGAGACTCCGGGGCGTGTACAGCCCCACTCATTATTACGTGAGAGTGTCACGGGGCGGCGAGCTTCACAGCCACTGGGCCTTCTTCATAGGTACTGGCCTTTCTTCATATCGCCAGATGAGAGCCCCGCCTTGCGCCACACTCTAGTGCCATCAGCAACGACCGGAACCCAGGACGCCGCCCGATGGGGTAGAGCGGTCGCCAGTGGTTCCCCCGACGACCACGGGTCCTCTGCCAAGGGCAGGCCCTGAGGCACCTCCCCAGCAGAGGGCCTACCTCCTGAGAACACCTTGCTCCGAACGCCGCCGTGGTGATGTCGGATCCCGGCCCCTCTCCTGCAGTCCCCTGCGCCCTCCTCCCGAGGGGTAGGAGACTGTGGGAGCGGGGCAGCCGCTTGCTGCGGCGACCTGCACCTCCTGTGATCCATGGTTAGTGTATACCTGCCCCTGAAGAGTTAGCGGTGCCCAATAATCGTTGCCTCCATCGTGGCCAGCGGGTTCGTCCCGGGGCTCCTGGAAGGGCTCAGCTTCCATTGCCTCGTTCCCCCAGCTTGGGCCGACGAGCGAGCCTTGTCCGTTCTCATGAGGGTGTCCTTGGTCCATCATGAGGGGCACGTATTCCTCTGTCGCCGTCATCCCGAGTGCCACGCCGTGATGCCCCGCATGCCACGCGGTCCACCTGCCATGCCTACCACGGGGTGGCAGCACGGCCGCCCTTCGGGGCCGCGGGTCGCGTCGAGTCCTTCTTCTTCGCGGGCCGGGGGCGGGGGCAGCGCCGCCGCTGGTCCGGTGCTGACAGCTTCGCTAGCGTCGGAGTAGCCTTGGAGTCCGCGGGCGCATGCGGAGCCCCCGCGCAGGTCGCCCTAGGCTTGAGATGGGAGCTAGGTGGAGAAGGGGTGACCCCCCGAGGCGGAGAAGCCCAGGAGCTCCGCCACTCGCTCCAGCAGCATGTCGTGGCCGCCCTCCAGCAGTATGCACCGCAGTAGCTCTCGGGCCACCATGAGTGCGGCCCTTGAATTCGCCTGCTCCCGGCGGGTGTACGGTGTCGTGGTTGCGGCGTGATTGGAGGCCCTTGCCGCTGACCGTGCTTGCCGCGGTGTGAGGGTTGCGGAGGCCTGTCTGCGTCGCCCGCGGCGCATAGCGTCCTATGGACCACGAGCTGCCTGGGGCGCGGGGTCGCCCGAGGCGGGCGGCTCCGCGCAGGTGGGTGACGCCGCCCATGGACCTTGGTTGCCTTCCTGGTTGCCGGACATGGTGATGACGATGCGACGGGAGGCGGAGCGGTAGGAAGGCAAATTCCGGCGCACCCCTACCTGGCGCGCCAAATGTCGGATCGCCGGTTCCGGCAGACCCTTAAGGTTCGAACACTGGGGTGCGCGCGGAGATCACGCCTTCTACCTCCCCGTCTCGCAAAGATCTAAACTATTAAAATAACTGCACAAGATTCTCAAGATTTATACTAGTTTGGGCCACCATTGTGGTGTAATACCCTACTCCAGTGTGTGGTTGGTGGATTGCCTCCTGGGGCTGGTGATGATGAACAGTACAAGGAAGAACAACCTCGCGAGGGTCTGTTCTTGGCTGGGGCGATGAACTGCGAGGAGGAGTTCAGTCACCCTTCTCTCTCTCTCACTCACTCTCTCTGCTTGCCAACCGAGCGAACGAACCCCCCCCCCCTTGCTATGCGGGTGGCTGGTCCTATTTATAGGCAAAGGCCCTGGGCCTCTTCCCAAATATTGAGTGGGAAGGGCGCCAACAATTGGCCAATTCGAAGGGGAACATCTAGTACACTTATCCTGACTAAAGTTGGTCTTCGCCTGCCAAAGGCTCTGTGGTGACGCTGTGCTGGGCTCCATGGTGACCTCCGTCTCGTAGTCCTCCTGGTCTTGGTCTCGTTGCACCGAAATGGCAACCTTTGCCTGATGCCTCGGTACTCCGCGGCTGCGCTTGCCCCCTTTGCACCAAAGAGGAAAGAAGGACGCTGCGCGCGTTGGCGCCCGCCTGGCACCCTCGATCGTCATGGCTTGCGTCATGGGCACCTCGCGAGGTACCCTGCCTTGATCTCTCCGCCTCCTCGCGAGCCAGCCAGATGAGGCTGCGCCTGCGGATGCGCCATGTCGTCCGCCCCGCGAGGCTTGGCCCCTCGCGAGGGTCTTGAGTCTTGTGTTGATGAAGATGGGCCGCGCCGGGCCCCCATTTGAGCCACGCCGCAGGCCGCAGGCAGGCAAGTCTGGGGACCCTCGTTCCAGAACGCCGACAGTTTGGGACCTCTCTATGGAGGTAATACCCTACATCCTGCTTAATTGATATTTATGAATATGAGTATTACAAGAGTTGATCTACCTCAAGATCATAATGGCTAAACCCTAGAGGTCTAGCTTGTATGGCTATGATAATGAGTATCCTATCCGGACTAAGTCCTCTGGTTTATATAGACACCAGGAGGATATAGGCTTACATAAGGTCGGTTACAAAGGAAGGAATCTACATATTCGGTCGCCAAGCTTGCCTTCCATGCTAAGGAGAGTCCAATCCGGAGACGAGTATAGTCTTTGGTCTTCGCATCTTCACAGCCCATCAGTCCGGCCCATGGCTAACAGGCCGAACGCCCCAGGACCCCATAATCCAGGACTCCCTCAGCGGTGACATCAAGACCTCCAAAGGGAGCGGCCTCCTCTGGCTGCCTCCTGAGTTGTGGAGATTTCTATGCAGGTGCCCACCTCATGAGGTTTAGGTGACGCAAGCCATGAAGACCAACGCCAAGCGGGCACCAGTGGATGCAGAGGAGCAGGATTCCTTGTTGGTGCTAAGGAGGCAAGCGCAGGCGCGCGGTCCCGAGGAATCAGCCAAAGGTTTCCATTCCCGTGCAACGAGACCAAGACCGCCGGGATGGTAGGATGGATGTCATCAGTGAGCCCACCGCAGAGTCACGACCAGAAGGTTTGTAGGCGAATACCAACTTTCATCAGGATAAGATGCACTACTTGTCCCCTTCCAAATTGGTCACTATGGGATCCCTTCCCACCTTCGTTTTGGGGGAAGAGGACCGAGGCCACTATAAATATAGACTAGCCACCACCGTAGGAGAGATCTCTCCCTGGACGATCCGAATCCACACCTCATCGGCTCACACCCTCACCAGAGCAGACCTCGCGAGGTTGTTCTTCCCTTGTACTAGTTCATCCTCAGCCCCATGTGAGGTTAATCCACCACAAAGCAAGAGTATGGTCTTACACTGCAAGTTGGCCTGAACCTGGTTAAACTGATGTGTCCATATTCTTCCTTGTTCATCGAGCTAGGCCATGGGGGTGACGAACTAGTTGGCTGAAGAGGTTGAGTTCTTCGCACACGCCCCAGAGTTCGAACCTTCTGGGATCTGCGGAGCCCTGAATCCGACAAACCTAGATAGGGTTCATATGGCAGAGAGAGAGAGATAGCAGAGTGAAGAGAAGAAGGGACAGGAGACGGGGCTTACAACATGGAGGTGGAGATTGTGGGAGATGGTGGCCAGGCGGCGACAAGACCAGAGGCGAGGCGGCTGTCGGTGTCAAAACCGGCAGATCCCGGGTAGGGCGTCCCGAACTATGCGCCTAAGGTCGATGGTAACACGAGACGGGGGAGACAATGTTTACCCAGGTTCGGGCCCTCTCGATGGAGGTAATACCATACTTCCTGCTTGATTGATCTTAATGAATATAAGGAGTACAAAAGTTCATCTACCACGAGATCGTAATGGCTTAACCCTAGATGTCTAGCCTGCATGATTGGGATTGCCTCTACGGACTAAACCCTCCGGTTTATATAGACACCGGAGAGGCCTACTGTTGTACAGAGTCGGTTTACAGAGGAAGGAATCTTCATATCGGAACGCTAATCTTGCCATCCATGCAAAGGATAGTCCCATCCCGACATGGGAGGAAGTCTTCTATCTTGTATCTTTGTGGCTCATCAGTCCATCCCATGTCACATAGGTCGGACGTCTGAGGACCCCATAATCCAGGACTCCCTCAGTAGCCCCCGAACCAGGCTTCAATGACGATATGTACGGCGCACAGATTGTCTTCGGCATTGCAAGGAAGGTTCCTCCTTCGAATACTTCAAAGCATCTGCCTCGAAGAGTTATATTCGGCTTCTCAATTAATTTTCATACCCTTTGGCTTCTGCACCTCCGCTGCTTCTGCTTCCACGTGTCGAGCGAATAAAAAGGTCAGAGTATTTTTTGCACATAACACCCTGGCCATAAAAAGGCATCTATTTAAAGGAATTGGATCTCAGATGCCATTCCCCACCAGGCGGAAAATCCTTAGAGCTTGCTAGGAGAAACCATTCAAACATGGCTAGCACCCCAAGTTCTTCCTCCCGCCCTCACGGCTCCAAAAAAGGCGGTTGGGAGATATGTTTAGTATCCCATGCCCAACTGACCAAGCTCCAGGTGCAAGGCTACGTTCCCCCTGCGGATCTAGTCCCGGTGCGAGTGGGATTAACTTCTTTTACGGGCAAAGCCCTGGCAGAAAATTTCCCGAATCCTTCAGAAGGGGAGCGAGTGTGCTTCATTTCCTTTCTCTTGAGAGGTGTTGGATTTCCAATCCATCCTTTCCTCGAAGGTCTCCAGGAGTATTATGGCCTCCAACTGCATAATCTCATGTCGGGCTCCATTCTACACATCGCGGGCTACGTTGCTCTTTGCGAGCTATTCCTGGGGTGGGAGGCTCATTTTGAGCTATGGAGGAAACTATTCTGCCTTGTCCCTCACTCCCAAAAGGGATCTATATTCGAGGTGGGCAGCGCCGAGATATGGTGCATAACCGGAACCGGATACCTATCCGGCACGCCTAAGAAGGCGTCCGAAGAGTGTCCCTCAGTGTGGTTCTATATCGAGGATGTCGTTCTCTCGGACCCAATCCGGCAAGGCCTTCCTGAGTTTTCCAGCGCTCCACTAAGGAAGCACCACAGCTGGCGCCCTCGGAGCGTCGAGGAGGAAGATAGTGCGGAGGTCAAGATGTTAATGGGCAGGATAAGGACACTTGCCTAGTCCGGATTATCAATAATCGAGGTAATGGCAATTTCCATAATGCGAGGTGTTCAGCCACTCCAATTTAGAGGGCTCTCTATGTGGCACTATAATGGGGAAGATGACGCCTCATGCTGCGGACAGAAGGGTCTGGATACCCCTGCCGCCCTAACCACAATATTAGCGGATCTGTATAATGGGGAAAAGAGGAGTTTACTCATCTCAAACACTAAGATGGATTCTCTATGTACAATCCCCCTAGCTGGGTGAGTTTTAATCCCACCTCCTTACTCAATCCTTTCCCCGAGTCATTTTTAATGGACATCTACCCATCCATTCTCAATAGGAATGGCGGAAGGTTATCACTGAGATTTATAGTCTCGCTCCATAGCCGAAGGACCATAACTGGGACCTCGATCCTGGATTTGAAGAGGATCCGGACATATTTGTAAAACTCAAAGAGGGAGTCTTCTACTAGGCGAGCTATGACGACACAAAAGTGCCCATCGTGGCTGATTATCCTGGCCTCCTTCCTGCCTCACATGTAAGTAACCAGGAGACACCTCCTCTGAAAGAGCTTCCTCGTTATGCCTCACCCACCGTGCTGTCTCATGCTCCAAAGGGGAGGTGCTCGGCGCATCATGCCGCACCAGAGGCATCTCATAAGAGAGCAGCTCCTATGCCAGGTGGGTCTTTGAAGAGGAAGGCAAATGACAACACGGCCGAGCCTTCATCAAAGAGGTATGGATTTAAATATGCCCTCTGGCAGTCACATCAAACCGTGAAATTGTCCTCTATGTTTTATCAGGAAGACTGTTCGCCGGACTATGTCCGGGGATCCTGCCGGTCGCGCCTCCACCAATCAGGTTCTAGACCCTACCTCCACGGCGGGGGCTGACATGGGAGCGACGCCGGATTGTCCTCCTTCAGGGGATTTGGATAATGTATCCGTCGCGAACACTGAAGTGGAGAGTGCCATGAATCATCGGCGTTGGAGGGCCGTTCTTTGCAACCCTGATTTTACTAAGGAGGCATTCAATGCCTTTAGCACAGCTGATGCGTACATCCGAGCTGCTCAGGATGGGCTTGCCAGAGCCACTGACTAGCATTTGGAAGATATGCCGGTAAGTACACATTGTACAGATCTGGTAATGATGTACCAGTAGCCTTTGAGACTTGAAATAGTTGAAACAACTGATTTAAGGATCATTGTATAATCAAGTACTCACAAAGAAGTACAACATGCTATCTCATGAGCTGGAAAAGTGCCGGTCTCAACTAGTTGTTGTTATCGCCGAACTGGAGAAGTCCAAGAAGGCACGGCATGGCCATCATCCAGAGAAATTATAATCATGTGCCAGTAATGTGAATACTATTGCATTTTTTATGACAGGATCTGCAGATCAACTCAAAGAGGAACTGAAAGCCGCACAGGCAGATAAACAAGAGGTCGAAAGGTGACAGGCCGCAGGCGAACATGTGCTGACACGAGTCAGGGATGATAAGAACAAGCTGCAGGATTACAACACCCTGCTGGGCGAAAATATAAAAGATATACGAGCCCAGCTAGTTGATGTCGTAAAGGAAAATAGGAGGCTATGAGGCGGCATATTCAATATGCTTTTGAACCTACCTCCGTATAATTCAACGAAAAAATGAGCTGACAGATCTATGTCTGCAGGTGTGCTGACTGGCTGTCCCGAAGAGGAAATGTCTGGAGCTCAAGGCGATGTGCTACAGAGCTGCCCCAAGTGCACGAGCGAGCTCGGCAAGCAATGTGGAGCGTCGCCAAAGCTTTGTGGCCATCCGCCTCTCCTCCAGGACGTATGGAGGAGCTTGTAAACATATTCCAAGGGTCTTGGCGGCGCTTTCCCTTGTGGAAGATATCAGCCTGCCAAGAAGGTGCGCTCGAGGCCTGGGCCATGGTAAAAACACGGCACACCAAGCTTAATTTGAATCATATAGCCCGGGTTGGACCTCGGGGGTCAGATGGACAAGAAATTCCAGTTAGTTTGGTATATGACCTCGGAGGAAGAAGTTTTTGAGTCCAAGTGACTATGTACTTAAATTGACAAATTTGTCCCTAGCCGGATTGTAAAACGATTGTCATGGTAGACCTTTTCACTTTGACCTCTGGACCCGAAGGTGCGGAGTGTTTCCGAATACCGGATCGGCAGCATAGCCTCGGGTATGCATGGAAACCATGCATAGGGGTCATAGTTGCTTGATCAGACAAGTTGTATCCGGCTAGCTATGTTATATTACTTGTTGATTGTAAGAAACATCTTCCAGGGAGAATAGTTCCGTTAAGGGTTCCTTTCCCTGCGTGGACATGCGTTAGTATGCACGCCCGAACTGTGATTGAAAAATCGCAGTATACGTAACATCTGGCGGTTCACAGTGTAATTAGGGTATAACGTCTTTAGTCCACCTACCTAATATTCCATTAAGAACGCTAGCTTTTGGCTTCACCCAGTCTGAGGTACAAGTCGGGATGACCCAGCTATAACAATCGTAGAGGTGCTACCTTTATGCCCTAGCCGAACAAACGGGAACGTAGGGCATAAGCACAGGAGCCAGGCAACCCAACTTCGCAAAAACTTAAGTCATAACAGTACATATAATGGCGAAGAAAAGGTACATATGAGGAAAGGACACATATGTGGTGAGCTTGATGCTCGGAAAATAATAATAAGCTTCTGTAAAAGAAGCCCCCAGGTACTATGAGTATATACATTTAAGGATGTGCGCGTCATGGGTGTGCGGTTTGGCCGCACAAGACCTATAGAGCTACAGAAAAAATTAAAAAGAGAAAAAATGGAAACAAAGGGAGAAGAAGACGAACAAAGAGTACGACACTAGGCGGAGAATCTTCAGAGTCTGACGGCATTCCATGGGTTCGGCTCTAAGCGATTGTCCGATGCATCACGCAGGCGGTACGCTCCTCCAGTGAGAACTTCATATGATGAAGGGACCCTCCCACTTGGGCTTGAGTTTGTCCTTTTCCTTCTCTGGCAAGCATAGAACGAGTTCACCAACATTATAATTCTTGGCCCGCACTTCTCTGTTTTGGTATGTGCGAGCATGTTGTTGATAGAATGCAGAACGGGCTTTCGCAACGTTGCGCTCCTCCTCCAGGGCATCTAGACTCTCCTGCCGATCCAGCTCGGCCTCTCTCTCTTCGTACATGTGCACTCGAGACGAGACATGAATGATGTCGCAGGGCAAAACGACCTCTGCACCGTACACCATGAAGAATGGTGTGTATCCGGTAGTGCAATTGGTCATGGTCCTCAACCTAGTGCTTGTCTGATTCTTTAAAAGACCGTACTAGTGTAGGCTTAATGCCGCTCATGATAAGACCATTAGCTCGCTCGACTTGACCGTTTTTTTGTGGGTGATAGACGGAGGCGTAATCGAGCTTAATGCCCAAGTTAGCACACCAGGTTTTCACTTCATCGACTGTAAAATTGGAGCCGTTATCGTTGACGATGTTGTGTGGGACACCATAACGGTGCACGACACCGGATATAAAGTCTATCACTGGTCCTACTTCGGCCGTTATAACTGGTTTGGCCTCTATCGACTTGGTGAATTTATCTACCATGACCAGCAGATATTTTTTTCTTATGGCTTCCTCCTTTAAGGGGTCCGACCATATCCAGCCCCCAGACCGCAAAAGGCCAAGTAATGGGGATTGTTTGTAGAGCGGTAGGCAGCATATGGCCTTGATTGGCGAAAAGCAGGCATCCGACACAACATTGGACAAGGTCCAGTGCATCTTCTCGAGCCGTCGGCCAAAAGAAACTTGTACGGAAGGCTTTACTTACGATGGCCCGAGCCACGGCGTGGTGACCGGCGAGACCAACATGGATTTCGGCCAGGAGCTGCCGTCCCTCTTCTTTGGAGATACATCTTTGAAGGACTCCGATAGCGCTTTTCTTGTAGAGCTCTCCGTCATGGACGTTGTAGGCTTTCGAGCGCCGAACAATGCAGCGAGCCTATTCTGATCTTCAGGGAGCTCTCACCTATTAAGGTAGGCCAAGAAGGGTTCGGTCCATGGGGCAATTACTGCCATTATTAGGTGGGCCGATGGTGTTAGTTCGGTGGCTCAGCCCCTGATGATATCGGTATTGTGTTCGGAACCTGGGGGTATGATCAGATCCAGACTTGTGTGGCAGCTCTCGTCCCGGCACACCATGGATGGCTTGAAGAGCCTACCCAGAAAGATGTTAGGTGGGACGGGGTCACGCTTGGCTCCCATGCGAGCAAGGACATCCACCGCTTGATTACTTTCTCGAGCCACATGATGAAACTCGAGTCCCTTGAACCGAGCTGATATTTTCAGTATGGCGTTACGATAGGCCACCATCTTCTGATCTTTGGCGTCGAAGTCTCTGTTTATTTGAGATATCGTGAGATTTGAATCCCCTTGCACCTCCAGGCATAGTATGCCCATGGAGGCGGCCATCCGAAGACCGTGCAATAAGGCCTTATATTCGGCTGCATTGTTTGAGTCTGTGTATAATATTTGGAGTGCGTACTGGACTGCGTCTCTAGTGGGGGACTTTAAGACGACGTCCACTCCTAAGCCGGCTAGCATTTTAGAGTCATCGAAGTGCATGACCCAGTTGGACTATGTACCATACCCTTTAGGGAGTTCGGCCTCTGTCCATTCGGCGACGAAGTCAGCCAATACTTGGGAGTTAATGGCTCGGCGTGGTTTGTATGTTATGTCGAATGGCAGGAGCTCAATGGCCCACTTGGCAATCTGGCCCGTAGCATCGCGGTTGTTTATTATGTCATTGCATGGTACTTCGGAAGCCACCATGATCGAGCACTCTTGGAAATAGGGTCGTAGCTTCTGGGATGCCATGAAGACCGCATATGCTATCTTTCGGTAATGAGGGTACCGGGATTTGCATGGTGTGTAGACAGTGGATACGTAGTATACCGGTTTCTGAAGTGGGAACTTGTGTCCGTCCTCCTTTCGCTCAACGACGAGCACTGCGCTCACCACCTAGTGTGTTGCAGAGATATATAATAACATCGGTTCGCGGACGTTCAGTGCGTCCAGGATTGGGTTGCTCACTAAAAGAGCCTTAATTTCTTCTAGTCCGGTCGTTGCCGCATCCGTCCACTCGACGTGGTCGATGTGTTGGAGAAGGCAATAAAGTGGCAATGCTTTTTCTCCTAGTCAGGAGATCAAGCGGCTTAAAGCTGCCACGCATCTGGCTAGTTTTTCGACCTGTTTAAGGTCTGTTGGTGTAGCCAATTGTGACAAAGCTTGGATTTTGGCTGGATTTGCCTCAATTCCTCTATTGGAAATGATGAAGCCCAGCAGTTTTCCAGCGGGAACGTCGAAAACACACCTTTTCGGATTGAGCTTGATGTCATATGTCACGAGGTTGTCGACTGTGAGACGCAGGTCGTCTATTAATGACTCGACGTGTTTAGTCTTGATGACAACGTCATCCACATATGTTTGAATCATGCGTTGGTAGGTGGCACCGACGTTTTTAAGCGCAAAGGGCATAGTGTTGAAGTAGAAAGACCCGTGTGGGGTAATGAATGTTGTTGCGGCTTGATCTGACTCCTTCATTTTGATTTGATGGTATCCAGAGTATGCGTAAAGGAAACACAGTGAGTCGTGTCATACCGTAGCGTCAATAATCTGATCGATGCGGGGGAGGGGGAAGGGATCCTTAGGGCAAGCCTTATTGAGGTCTTTGAAATCGACGCATAGGCGCTAGGATTTATCCTTATTAGGTACCATCACTAGGTTTGCTAGGTAGTGCGGGTGTTTTATTTCTCGGATGAATCCGGCCTCGATTAACTTGGCTAGCTCCGCCCCCATAGCTTGTCGTTTGGGTTCGGAAAAGCGCCGCAGTGTTTGCTTGACCGGCTTATATCCCTTCAATATATTGAGGCTGTGTTCGGCGAACCTGTATGGGATTCCTGACATATCAGAAGGGTGCCAGGCAAATGTGTCCCGGTTCTCGTGTAGGAACGGTCATAGTGCGGCGTCAACCGTTGGGTCCAGTTGTGCTCCGATGGAAGCTTTCTTCTTGGGGTCCATCGGGTGGACTTGAAATTTGACTACTTCATCCGCTGGTTTAAAGGAGGTGGATTTGGGCTTCTTATCAAGGATTACGTCGTCCCAATCCACCGTGGAGCGTAGGGCGGTTAACTCTTCGGCCGCGAGGGCCTCGGACAGTGCCTTAAGGGCTAGGGACGCGGCTTTGTTTTCGGCGCAGAGGGCTATGTCCGGATCACTGGCAATAGTGATAATACCGTTGGGCCCGAGCATCTTGAGCTCATATACCCGTAATGGGGTATAAGTTGAAAGCATGTGAATGCATCTCGCCCCAACAGGGCGTGATATCCACTATTTGAAAGGGGCCGCTTGGAAGGTTATCTCTTCGGACCGATAGTTCTCCGGCGTGCCGAATACCACGTCGAGTGTAATTTTCCCTGCACATCATGCCTCCCGGCTGGGAATGATTCCTCGAAAGGTCCTATTACTTTGCTCGATGCGGCTCCTGTGTATTTTCATTACTATGAGCACTTTAGAGAGACGAAAGCCATCAACAATTGGATTAAGGACCAAGGAGGCTGGTGCCCGGACTGACCGGAATTTTGTTTTGTCACTGGTGTTGAAAGTTATGGCTGTTTCGTTCCTGGGGTTTATTGTTGCGACTTGGCAGACTTTGGCGAGGTCGCAGAGTGCCCTCTTGCGTCGATTGTTTGAAGCGAAAGTCTCGAAGACCGTCAATACTCTGAGGTCGTCGCCCTCTGGGGTTTGTCGCTCTGAGGTGTTTTTAGTGAGGATATCCTCGCCGGCCTTGGCCACTTGCCAGAGTATCCAACATGCTCTAAGGCTGTGGGTGGCTACGGTCTCCGGTGTCGTGTGTATTTTACATGGTCTATCAAGCCATCCCTCAAGAATGGTTCCACGTCCTATAATGGGCTTAGTTTTCTTCACTATGGGGTTGGGTGCCCCGCGAGGGTTCCCAGCGAGTTGTCTGGGTTTTCCAGCCGCTTTCCATTACACAGTACTTCTGTACGATGGTTTCCAAGTTAGTGAAGTGTAATACGCGACGGCGGTTTATGGCGTTGAGGGTTACTTCGTCCGTGCAATTATTGCAGAATACTGAAATCGCGTCTTCGTTGCGGCAATCTTTAATCTTGTCTTTGACAAGGAGGAATCTAGCCGAAAAGTGATGGACTATTTCCTGAGACTGTTGTCGTACTTACATGAGGTTGCATATATCCGGCGGGCCGGAATTGCTTGGTAAATATTGCTTGTGGTGGGTGGGTGGCTTTAAATCTGAATCCTAACCCAATTTGGAGTCCGGAGCTTAAAAAACTTCCGAGCTTATTAGTTCAGGCTCCGGGATGTTAGACGATTTCCCAGGCCCAACGCCCGATTCCGAGTTTGGAGGACTAGGAGTGTCGTTCCGCAGACGGGTATTCGGCTCTTCGAGCTCGGAAATACGAACATAGTTCGTCTTGAACATAGGGGTAGAATTGTTGTTTTGTTCCTCCACAACCGCTATCTGATGGGTGATCGGCGGAGATTTGATTTCTCTCTGATCGGGTTTAAGCCCAATCTGATCATAGTCTATAGGGACCCCCATGGCGGCGATGCGGGCCAGGAGTTCGTTTAAAGATGACCACTCCGCCAGATCCATCCGTCTGGAGTATTCGGAGCCAACACGGAGGTGATTCTCGATGACCTGAGAAGTCATCATCGGCTTAATGGGCGAACAAGCGGTCATGGTAAAGCTGCCCAACCTGAGGGTTTGGCCTGAGGCCAGGGCTCCTCCGGAGGTGATAATATCCTTGATAACAAGGCAATCCATCAATCCTATCTTTGAAGTCACAGCGGAACTCTCAATGAAAGCACCAATGTCGGTGTCAAAACCGGCATATCTCAGGTAGGGGGTCCCAATTATCTCAGGTAGGGGGTCCCAATGTTTACCCAATGTTTACCCAGGTAACAGGAGACGGGGGACAGGAGACGGGGGACACAATGTTTACCCAGGTTCAAGCCCTCTCGATGGAGGTAATACCCTACTTCCTGCTTGATTGATCTTGATGAATATAAGGATTACAAGAGTTGATCTACCACTAGATCGTAATGGCTAAACCCTAGATGTCTAGCATGTATGATTGTGATTGCCTCTACTGACTAAACCCTCCGATTTATATAGACACCGGAGGGGCCTATGGTTGTAAAGAGTGGGTTTACAGAGGAAGGAATCTTCATATCCGAACGCTAAGCTTGCCATCGACGCAAAGGAGAGTCCCATCCAGACACAGGAGGAAGTCTTCTATCTTATATCTTTGTGGCCCATCAGTCTAGGTCAGACATCGGGCTTCTCCGGTCTGCCTCTTCAGCGAGGACCGACGCCGGTCTACAACTACGGTGGGACCCAACCCCCTAGCTACGGCCAGGCTGGGCACTATGCCCCGCCATACGGTCCGGCCGTCACCGGTGCATCAGGCTCTATGTATGGGACTTACCCGATCGGGATGTCCATTCCTTCGCAGTTCCATCCCGGAGGGATTGTGGCACAACCAGTATAGAAACGTAACAAGAAGAAGAAGCCACATCAACAACAGTTTGCCGCGGGAGCTTTGCAACATGGTTATCACCCACCGGCTCAGCACATGCAGGTTCACCAACATATACCGCATCAACCTATACAGTAACAACATGTGCAGTCTTATCAGCGGGGGCAATATCAACAATTTGTGTAGCAGCAAAACACTCAGGTGCCACAGTTGCCACATGGGCTTACTACTGTCGATGTCCCTTCTCTGGGAGTTGCCGTGTCTGATGTGCAGGTAAATCATACAGTGCCTAAGAACAAGGCTAAGAAAGGGGTTCGATGCTGGAAGTGTGCGGTGGATACGCATGCCGCGAAGGATTGCATAGTGCAGCATTACTGTTATATTTGTGACAAAATCGCTCATCTAAGGTTGCAATGCCCCGGTCTGAAACTCAACAAGCCTAATACTTTTGTCTCGGGAGTTGGTATTGAGGAGACTTACTTTGCCCAGCTGCCAGATAGTGTGGTGAAGGATCATTTGGCGCCAACACAGGCACCGATCGCCCATGTTCATGTGAGTGGGTTGATGGTACCGGCGAGCATTTTCGAGAGTCATATTGCTAGGAGATGTCCGATACATGATCAGTGGAAATGGGAGGCTATTCAACATGGGTCCGGTGCTTACCTCGTTAGCTTTCCTTCTTTCGAGGATTTGGATAGGGTTGACGGAATTCAGATGAACGTGACATCGGTTAATGCCCAGATGACTGTCACCGCATGGAGGTCGCAGGAGGTTCGACATAAGCTCGAGCTTCAACATATTTGGCTCCATGTCAAGGGTGTTCCTCATACAGTGCGTCATTTTGGGGGTCTATGGGCCGTTGGTACTTTGATGGGCAAGACCTTAGATGTGGATCTCATTAGCCTGCGACGCCATGGTGTAGTCCGGATTCTCGTGGCTATGACCAACTCTCAGATTTTGTCTAAGGACAAGGATGATGCGGGGCCTTTTGTTGCAACAGATGTGTTGGTTAAGCTCAAGGGCTGGATACTTTCCTGATCCTGAATTTGTTCCGTTTATTCGGAGACGCAAGGGTGATAATGCTGATGATGAGAGCTATGCCAAGGAGAAGGACGATGTGATGGACACCTCAGAGCACACCGGGAACCCTTCCAATCATCCGTCTTCTCGTTCTGCTCCGGCGAATAAAATTCATGAGACTCAAGTTCAACAACGTGTATTGTCGAGTGTGGGCTCTGGAGATGTGACAGGATGTGGTTCAGTGATCTTAGCGCAGGAGTCTGCCTCGCCTTCTACGCCACGGGATGTCCTTGTGTCGCAGCCGTCGTCGCCTTCTCGGACTATAATGTTGTCGCCCGCTGCCCTCCAGTTGGTGCAAGTCACCGGCAGCTCAGCGGGACACCCGAACTGCTCATCTGCTGAGATGGCGCCGCAGCCGCCGCCGTTGACGCGGACGGCGCCGTGGCAGATGAATGTCTCCAAGCCGGTGCAGGCAACCGGAGTTTCAGAGGGACGCCCTATAGCGCCTTCAACTAGCAGGCATCCAGCGGCTCGGGTAGGGCTAACCCTACATGCACCTCACTTGGAGCCGTACATGCATGTTACGAGTGTGCTGGGACAGAAAGGGCTGGCCTCGGGTATGCAGCCATGCAACACTAGACATTCAACTGTTAAAGATCTTCATCGGAGTCGGATGTGTCCGCGGCTGCTCAACTAGTTCTGGTGAAGCCAAACGTGTGCGTCTCACCCATGCATGCACCACCCGTGGTCCCGCCTCCAGACACGCCGCCATCTTCGGCGGCGGCGTTGAGTTTACCAGTGGTCTTGACTGCCGGAGAGGGGGTTATGACTACACCCTCATCCCCTCCTCCGGTGGAGGTTCCTGCACGTCTCTCTTCATCAGAGGTAACACCCACATGTCGCAGTGCCCGTCATGCGGTGGCCGACGATGGAACGGCGAACACTGACGAAGACTCTTTGGCCAAGGCTATGCAACGTAAAGATGTGCAGAACCTCGACAACCAAGGTACTTCGTCATCACCCAAATCATTTTTCTCTTTTTCTACTGCATCCATCGTTGCTAAGTTCAATAATGTGGGTGTTAGTCTAGGAAATAATGAGAATGATATTTCTGTTTCCACAAACGCATTGAGACATTTGGAATATGACCGATTAAAGGTCACTCCACGAGTTTATGGAAAATCTTTTACCTCTCATCTAGATGAGGAGGAGCTGCATGACACATCAGATGGTCAGCTACTCGCTCATGTTGTAGGGGATGTTTCAGACGTGGGCTTGGAGGAACCCGGGCTTAGTTCATTGATTGAGCTTACAGCTTCCGGTCGTAAATAGAAGTTCGACCATTCGAAAAAAGGCCATAAACCCTCTAAGAGGGTGAAATTTTCTAAAACTCCTATTGTTTCCTCATGAATGGCATGTTCTTTAATAGTAGAGGTCTTGGTGACTTGGCTGAACATCTATTCATTGCAGAGTGTAATAGGGAGTACAATTTAGACTTTCTGGCTTTATTTGAAACGGGGAGACGTGATTTCTCAGCAAGTCTGCTTGACCGCCTATCTGGCGGGATAGACTATAATTGGATTTCACGGCCACCTCGAGGTCGTTCTGGGGGCATTTTACTTGGCATTAACACAGGGACTACGGATGTTCTGGCTAGTTCGTATGGAGAGTGCCATACTAAGCTCCATATCTGAAACAAAGCTGACAACTTCACATGGACCCTCGTCGATGTGTATGGGGCAGCCCAGGATGAGCTCAAGGACATTTTTCCGTGAACTGGTTAATCTGGCGAAAGATAATCCCTACCCCATTATTATTGGTGGGGATTTTAACTTGCTACGATTTCCAAATGAGAAAAGCTGAGGTAGGTTTGATAATCACTGGCCTTTCCTTTTCAACGCTGTCATTGCCAGTCTAGATTTGTGAAAGGTTTCCATGATTGGAAGATAGTTCACTTGGGCGAATAGTCTTCCGGAGCTAACATATGAGAAACTAGACCGCGTTTTAATGGATACCGATTGGGAATGCAAATTCCCAATGGTTTCTGTTCGCGCTCTTCCTTGTATAGAGGCTATTTCAGACCATGCACCCATTCTCTTAACCACTAGATTACCTCAACCACAGCACCAACGCAGGTTCAAGTTTGAACTGGGTTGATTGCATCGGGATGGATTCCATGAAATGGTCAAGGAGGTGTGGAATAAACCGGTTACCGGGCTTACCCCAATACACATATGGAACAACAAAATGCGTGCATTATGTAAGTTCCTTTGTTGATGAGCTAGGCACACAACAGGTATCCTCAAAAAGGAGAAGCTTCGTCTTTCATCTATTATTGATGATTTAGAAGCTCTGGCAGAGATTAGACCTCTATCTGACATCGAAATGGAGATCAAGAGTCAATCAAATGCCCAGTTAGCTCGCATGTTGCGCGAGGAGGAACTCAAGTGGTACCAATATTCAAACTCTCAGTTTATCCTAAAAGGTGATTCGAATACAATCTTTGGCGACCAGCAAACGGAGGGCTAAAACCTGTAGTTTTGAAGCAAGGGATGAGCGCGAAAGCCGTTGCGCTTCCGTACACGCGCATACGTTTTCTTGCTGGGGCGGACACGGATTTCTCTCTAAAGGCGAAGAAAAATAAGTGGGCGAACACTCGGCCCAGCGGGCGATCTCCAGGATTCTAAATTCCATGCCCGGGGAAGTCTAAGAGGATAAAGGAGGATGTTCCCTGCAGGGCATTTCGCGGGGTTAGGATGTGCATGTTTACAAAATGAGCGGAAGACTTGACGCGAGCCAATGATGCGCTGCTAAGGCGCTCCGGCTTTCCCCTGTTGAGTCGCTCTTTCCTGACCTTCTAAGTGAGTTCTAGCTTGAGCTGGCTTAATGGTAGACATTGGAAAAAACTTATTCATTCCCTACATCGGGAGGAGGGCACGATTGAAGGGCATGAGCAACTTAAGTCTTATATCACTAGTTATTATAAAAATCTATTCGGAACCCCTGAGGAAGGAAACTTCTAATGGATGAGTCTCGAATAGATGACATCCCCTAGGTCTCTGTTGCGGAAAATAGCCTTCTAACATCTCCATTTTCCGAGGAGGAAGTTAGAAAGGCGGTTTTCCTAATGGAGCATAACAAAGCACCAGCTCCTGATGGTTTTCCCGCTGAGTTCTACCAGAATTTTTGGGAGGTCATCATACAAGATTTCCTACTCTTGTTTGGATGCCTTCACGCTGGCCAACTAGAGTTGTTCTGGTTAAACTTCGGTGAAATTATTTTATTACCTAAGGTTAATGAGGCTGAAAGGATACAACAATATCATCCAATTTTCCTCCTTAATGTTAGCTTTAAAACATTCACCAAGGTAGTGACGATTAGGCTAAATTCGGTTGCTGAACATGTGGTTCGTCCTTCTCAAACTGCTTTCATGCAAGGCAGAAACATCCTAGATGGGGTTGTTGTCCTTCATGAAACAGTTCACGAATTGCATCGGAAAAAACTGTATGGGGTGGTTCTTAAAATCTACTTTGAAAAAATCTTATGACAAAGTCAAGTGGTCTTTTCTTCAACAGACTCTCAAAATGAAAGGTTTTTCTGCTGAGTGGCGCGCTATGATCCATAGTTTCGTGTCTGGAGGTAGTGTTGCCATTAAAGTCAATGATGACGTTGGCAACTATTTCTAAACAAAGAAAGGATTGCGACAAGGTCACTCAATATTGTCCATGCTATTCAATATAGTGGCTGATATGTTAGCAGTCATGATTGAGCGTGCCAAGATTGATGGCCAAATTGATGGGGTAGTGATTCATCTAGTTGATGGTGGCCTATCTATCCTCCAATATGCCGACAATACAATTGTCTTTATGGGTCATGACCTCGAGAACGTAAGAAATCTGAAATTAATTTTATCAGTATTCGAGCAACTCTCAGGGCTTAAGATCAATTTCCATAAAAGTGAACTGTTTTGTTTTGGCGAGGCTCAAGATGAGGCCCATCTGTATGCTGAGCTATTCGGATGCGGATTGGACTAGTTTCCGATCACTTATTTGGGGATACCGATACATTATTGGAGACTCACTAATGCTGAATGGAAACACGTTGAGGAGAGACTACAAAAAAGTCTTAGCAGTTGGAAAGGTAAATTGCTATCTCTGGGTGGAAGGTTGGTCCTCATAAATTCAGTACTAAGTAACACGGTACTATATATGATTTCCTTCTTCCAATTGCCAAAAGGAGTATTACATAGATTGGATTAATTCCGATCGAGATTCTTTTGGCAAGGAGATAGAGAGAGGAAAAATATCGGCTGGCTAAATGGAGTGTGGTTTGCCGTCCCAAGGACCAAGGCGGGTTGGGCATTCATGACCTAGAGGTTAAGAACAGGGCCCTCCTCGGCAAATGGTTGTTCAAGTTGTTGACGGAACATGGTGTATGGCAAACCCTCCTAAGAAGAAAATATGTGGGTTCTAAGGCGGTATCCCAAGTATACTGGAAGTCTAGGGACTCTCATTTTTGGGCCGGACTAATGGCAACAAAGAAATACTTCTTCCGCTATGGTTCCTTCTCAACTAAGGATGGCTCAGAAATTAGATTCTGGGGGATAAGTGGCTAGGTAGTGCTACTCTCCGGGAACAATATCCAGCTCTGTACAATATTGTGCGTCACAAGGGCGATACTATTGCCAAGATTTTGGAATCATTTCCGCCAAATGTGACGTTCAGATGGGATTTAATTGGACCTAGACTCCAATCGTGGAACATATTGCTCCAACGGTTAACCACGGTACAATTGTCACAAGGGTCCGATATCTTTCGTTGGAACCTACAAGGGAATGGGTTGTTCTTAGTGGAGTCTATGTATAGAGCTCTAATCCAATCAGATGTGCCAGTTGATAATAATAAGAAGATCTGGAAGATGAAGATACCTCTTAAGAATAATCTTTGCGAGGTATCTTTGTCGCGGAGTCATTCTTACTAAAGATAACCTTATTAAGAGGAATTGGCATGGAAGTACGCAATGTGTATTTTGTCTGCATTATGAGACAATAAAACATTTGTTCTTTCATTGTAAGTTGGCTCGTTCTATATGGTCAGTCAGCCAGATAGCTTCTGGCTTGTATCCTCCGTGTAGTGTTGCTAATATATTTGGCAACTGGTTACATGGGATTGATCACAAGTTTAGAATTCTTCTAAGGGTGGGAGCGCTTGCCGTGATTTGGTCACTTTGGCTATGTAGAAATGATAAGGTTTTTAATGATAAAGGTACTTCCCTTATGCAGGTTATCTACAGATGTACCGGGACGCTTCGTTTATCACTAGTAGAAAACGGGCCTATTGTCCCTATTCGTAAGCGCATTTTGTCCCGGTTCCTGAACTGGGACTAAAGGGTCGGTACTAATGCCCTGTCCCTTTAGTCCCGGTTCAATCCAGAACTGGGACAGATGGGCCTCCACGTGGCCTGTGCGCCGAGCCCAGGCAGGAGGGCCTTTGGTCCCAGTTGGTGGCACCAACCGGGACTAATAGGCATCCACGCGTCAGCATTTGTGTGGCTGGGGTTTTTGTTTTTTTTTGAGGGGGGGGGGTTGGGGGTTTTGGGGGGTTAATTTAGGTGTTTCATATATTGTGTTAGCTAGCTATAATTAGTAGAGAGAAGTGTCCTCTCTTATGTCTGTGCTTGGTCGACGCTACGTACTATACATACGTATAGAGAGGACTAGACACGCTAGCTAGCTAGTAAGCAAACGAAGGAAACAGAAGATCGTCATGAACATATATGCATATAGAGAGAAGTGATATCGACCACCTCTCCTTCTTCGAGAGATTGGTCGAACAACAAGTTCTCGTATATCTATCCGACACTACCGACTACATATATACAATAATTATCTCTTACAAATATAATCTCCTAATATACGAACGCATGGTCCACATAGTATTCTCCGTCTTCAGCGATCACGTGGTCAAGAAAGAATGCCGCCAATTCCTCTTGAATTGCTCGCATGCGAGCTGGTGCTAGGAGTTCATCCCGCTTCCGAAACATCTAATTTGAAGAAGGGGGTCAATATATATATATATATATATATATGTATATATATATATATATATATGAATGAATGAAACTCAACACAAATGATGGTAATAAAATAAAATTTTGAATGTTGTTATTTACGCACTTCATATTGTTCGTCAGAGTAGCCCCGCTCACAGGTCGTGTGGCGGATGGACTCGCAAACGTAGTATCCACAAAAATGATTCCCTTGTTCCTGCCACAACCACTTTACAAGAAATAGAGTTCAATCAAACTGATAAGCAAGAATGCCAAATGGTATTGATGAAACTAGCGTTTGAATCACTAGGAGATGCGCGGAACATGCTACTATAGTACTTACTTTCGGGTGTCTAAATTGCAGCTTCTTCGGTAGTCCCGGAGCTTTTTTGGCGAATTTTCTCCAAACCCTGCCAGACAAAGAAAACAATTACTTGATATATCAGGAAATGAACAAAGTTGCTGATATGGTGGATAATGATCGATTTAACTTACTTCTCGAGCATTTGAGTCATGTCCGCATAGTCCTGGGGATCTTTTCATCTCGAGTCTAAGACGGTTACTAGTCCTTGCTCAAGCTTAATCTCTAGGAGAATATAGTGGAAACTGCACATGCATGCATAACTCATCAATTACATTACTATAACCTTGACTAATATATAAGGGAAATCGAATATGCACAAGACAATAACACTCACTTGAAGTTGTAAGGAAAGAGTATTATATCTTTGTTTTCATTTATTACCAACGATCATAGCAAGTTGGTCTCGGTATCTGCGGCATGAAATTTAACCTGAGTTGCATCTATGAGATTTGTGTTAATGAACCCAATATCACCGATTTGTCTTTTCTTCTTCGACGATCTTCAATCTTCATAATATAGTGAGGATAATTATGAATACATGCAATGAAAGAGCTGAGCTATATAGAGAGACTTAATGACAGAAGTAGTACTACTTACAGACAGTAGCAGGTGACCGTTGCCTTATCGAGGGCCAATTGATTGAAAAACTGAAAGAACTCCTCAAATGGAACAGGCAACAGTTCAATTCCAACGAGGTCATGCTCCTTTTTCACTCTCACATACAAAGTACTCCTCCCCCCCAGACTCTCTGCAGATTTTCAAGTACCAATCATGCAATCTTCACATCATCGTTGATAGAGATCTTTCATCTTTGATGAGAGGCTTCCCGTACTCGTATCTTTGTATCTGCACCTCCATGAAATCATAATGTACATCGTCGGGCAGGTCATCTCCAAGATTGCTATAACCGCGCACCATCCTCGGATCATTAGCGACGATGTCACTAGGCACCTTGAGCGGGGGGCACGATTGCTTCGCTTGTTCGCCGAGTTGGGCAATTTCTATCCCAGCTCGTCGTTCTTTCAGCCTTTGATCACTGATAGTACTTACCGACCGCTCCGCTTCGGCAAATGCCTTTCCAATAATGCGCTCATAATTGCCTTTCGGCAAAGACTTGTGTGGTTTTGTCAGGGCAGCCAGAGTGCGCTTCGCTTTCACCAGATCTACCTTCTCCTCTGGAGGTGGATGTTTCTTTGCTTTCACCCCTTCAAAGAAGTTCCTCACTTCTTCTCGCGCGATCTCGGCGTTCTCCTCCGGGGTCCTCTCGTATGGTAACTTCTCTAGAGTCTTCAGAGAAGGACCGAATCTGTATGTCCTCCCGCCTTTGGCTGTACTGCTAGACGCCGGTAGAGCAGACGGAGCGGCTGTCTTCTTTACTTGCTTATGAGGCGGAGGAGAAGGACTACAACGCGCCGGAGCAGCCGGAGCGGCGGCGGGTCTCTTCCGCCCTTGCTGACGAGGCGGAGAAGGAGGAGGCTGGCTGCTCATGCACGCCGGCGCAGGCGGAGTGCCGCCACGCGCCGGAGAAGGAGCTGGGCGAGTGCCCTGATCGTCACTCGCCGGAGGAGGAGGCGGTGGAGGAGGCGGAGTGCCCTGACTCGCCGAAGGAGGAGGAGGATGCGGAGGCGTCCAGTTCGGAAGGTTGATGAGCTCCTTCCGCCATAGGCATGGAGTCTTCAGAGCAGAACCAAACCGAGTCTCCCCTTCACCGGTAGGGTGGTCAAGCTGGAGGTCCTCGAATCCCTCCGTTATTTCATCAACCATCACCCTAGCATATCCTTCTGGAATCGGCCAATAGTGAAAAGTTGCGCCAGGTTCAGTAGGAAAAACAGAGCCAACAGCCGCCTTGACCTTCATATTAATCCATTGCGTCATAAGGTGGCAATTTTGAGACTCTGTGATAGCATCCATGGGATAGCTGACAGGATCCGTCAAGACATGCTCCAGCTGAAGCAACTCGGTGGAAGCCACGCTGCTTCTCCGTTGAGATGGCGGGGTAGCTTTGGGGGAAGCTTTGGCAGTTCGTTTGCTGCGATTTTCTTCTCGTTCCTCTATCGCTTGTACCCTAGCATGCAGTGCTTGCAGTTGGGTCCGCTCCACTTTCTTCCTCCTCTCGTGGTATAACCGCCTGCATCCGGAAACCCAGCCTTCCACGGAATGGAGCCTGGCGTGCCTCGTGTCCGTCCAGGGTGCTCAGGATTCCCGAGGGCCATTGTGAGCTCGTCGTTCTCTCTGTCTGGAATGAACGTCCCTTGCCGCGTTGCTTCGATATAGTGGTTAAGCCTCTTGACTGGTATTTCCATTTTCTCGTCCGTCCAAATGCACTTCCCTGATACAGGGTCCAAGGTTCCGCCAGCCCCGAAGAACCAAGTCCGGAAACGGTCTGGCCAGTTAATTGTCTCTAGTTCGATCCCTTTATCAACCAGATCATTCTCAGTCTTGGCCCCCTTAGGCCGGGCTGCGAGGTAGCCACCTGGCCTCGTGCGATGGTGATGCTTCTTCTTCGCAGCATTTTGCTTGTTTGTCGCCGACATCTTCTTACTCTTTTCCGATGTCTTGTGGTCCACAAATGCGGGCCAGTGATCTCTAATCTTCTCATATCTTCCATTGAATTCTGGTGTCTCTTTATTTTTGACAAACTTATTCAGCTCTTTCTTCCACCTCCAGAATAGTTCTGCCATCCTCTTAAGAGCAAAAGACTTGATTAATTGCTCTTTAACTGGCTTCTCCGTATCATCCTCTGGCGGTAGGGTGAAATTTGATTTCCGCTCAGTCCAAAGATCATTTTTCTGCATATCATTGTCATAAGACACCTCAGGGTCTTCTGTAGTCGGCTTTAACCATTGCTGGATGCTAATCGGGATCTTGTCCCTAACCAGAACCCCGCACTGAGCAACAAATGCGCTCTTTGTCCGGATGGGTTCAATCGGTTGGCCGTCGGGCACGATTGCTATGATCTCAAACCTTTCATCCAAGCTCAACTTTTTCTTCGGGCCTTATCTCTTTACCGAAGTTGTGCTCGATCCGGAGGGCTAGAAAAAAGAACAAAGACTTAATTAATATGTGTACATACCAAAACAATGAATGCATCAATTAGCTAGTCAGCACAAGCTTAACTAATATATATACCTGGCCGGACTCGGTTCGGTCCGTCATCACGGTCTCCTTCTTGCACCGGCATTGGGTCACCGGAGTCGTCCTCACGGTCTCCTTCTTGCACCGATATTAGGTCACCGGAGCCATCATAATCATAGCCAGCTGCTTCCAGACCATCGGTGTTGTTGAGAAACAACGAGCGGACGACATCACTTCCTCGTGCGATTATGTCCCCCAACAAGTCTTCTTGTACTTCATCTCGGGCGGTGTCCATAGTTTCTACAAATATTTACAACATGGCAATTATTATTCAAACATGACAGATGGATATACTAGTGGCAAACGTAGAACTAATATTAATTAGTGGCCTCGACGCTGCTTCTCTATGGTTTGGGGTGGCCTCGACGCTGTTTCTCTAGGGTTTGGGGTGGCCTCGACAATGCTTTAAGGATAAAAAAAGAAGAGGAAGAAGAAAAAAAATAGGAGAAGAAAGAATATAGGAGGATACTCCTCTATTCTTTCTTCTCCTCTTTTTTTCTTCTTCTTCCTCTTTTTTTTATCGAGAACGAGGGTCGCCGAGCGGTAGAGGAAAGCCTAAATAGCAAGTATCGTGGGTGTGAGATACATGTGGCCGTCGGTGTCCGACACTACATCCACGTCCCACAAGTGACGTGGGCGTCGAAGCCCGCGTCACTTGTGGGATGTGGATGTAGTGTCCGACACCGACGGCCACATGTATCTCGCACCGACGATACTTGCTATTTAGGGTTTCCTCTACCGCTCGGCGACCCTCGACGACCCTCGTTCCCGAAAAAAGAGGAAGAAGGAGAAAAAAAAGAGGAGAAGAAAGAATAGAGGAGAAGAACTCCTCCATTCTTTCATCTCCTCTTTTTTTTCTTCTTCCTCTTCTTTTTTTATCCTCTTCTTCCTCTCATGTTCATGACTCTCGACCCCTCGGCGACCCTAGACCCCCTCTCGGCCCTCGAACCCTCGGTGACCGTTGACCCCCTCTCAACCCTCGACCCCTCGGCGACCCTTGACCCCCTCTCGACCCTCAACCCCCTCTCGACCCTCGACCCCTCGGCGACCCTCGACCCCTTGACGATCCTAGAACTTTTTTTTCTCCCGGGTAACATTTTGTTCTCCGAGAGAGTTCATATGAATATACAAACATTAGCATATTTACAATAATCAATATCACCAAAAGAATCAATGAACAGATTCTAAAAATCTATCTTTTGCATATATATATATATATACAGAGAACATATAATTAGGAAAAAACATCTATATATTTGCAAAAAAAATAGGGGGAAGAGGGGGGCGGTGCCGGCCCTGACCAAAGCGAGGCAGAGGCGACGGCGAGGCAGAGGCGGGGCGGCGACGGCGTCGGGGCGCGATGACGCGGGGCGGCGACGGCGTCGGGGCGGTGCGGGGAGGCAGAGGCGGGGTGGGGCGGCGCGGGGAGGCAGAGGCGGGGCGGCGATGGCGAGGCAGAGGCGGGGCGGCGACGGCGTTGTCACACCCTAGCTAGATTATGCATTAGAGTGTGCATCATGTTTACCTTCATCAAAAAATTGAAATGGGGAAAGCAGAACCCCCAGCACCCCCCCCCTGAAATCAACTAGGGTTTACTAAAAATAAATTCAATGAACCTGAAATGCCCTTCAAAAATGTTCACCCTCCTTGCCTTGGGTTAGAACCCTTGGGAAAAATGGTGCATATAATTTTAGGTCAACAAAAGGGGCATTGATTTAATTCATAAATATTTGAATTTGGGCATTTAAATACTATTAAATAATTCAAATGCTCAAATAATGTTGGAACTATTTTTTGGGCCACTGAAATATTTTAGTAAGTGTCCATAAATATTTTCAGGATTTTATAAAATGATTTAGTATTTAAACTAAATCAAAACAGAATAACAGAAATAGAAAAACACAAAAAAATAAAGAGGGAAAGGCCATGGGCCACTTACCTGGCCCATCTCCAGCTGGCGGCCTAGCCCACCCCGCTGCCTCCTGTCGGCCCCCTCCTCGGACAGAAGGACGCGGGCGTGTGCCCGGCGCTCGCCGGCACGCGCGCGCGCCACCTCCCCCCCTGCGCGCCACCTCCTGCTTCCGGGCTCCCTCCCAATGCCACGGAGACGGCCACGCACCCCCTGGCCCTCTCATTCCCCTCCCCCGTGCTCATCCCCTCCTCTGGCTCTCCCCCCCTCTTCCACAGAATGCGGCCGTCGCCGCCGACGAGAACCACCACGGCCACAGCCACCCCCTCGCCCCTCGGTTGTGCCCACGAGCTCCGCAACGTCGTCCTCGACCCCCTCACCGAACCACGCCCCGCCGGAAGCCCTGCATCGTCGACTTCGAGCTCTTCTTCAACCTCGGCCGCCCGAGCTCCTCGCCGTCGATTCGCGCCATCAAGGTCGCCCCCGAGCCCGCTAGCCACCCCTACGGCACCGCTGTGAGCTCCCGGTCCTTTTCCCCTTAGCCACGCCGTCGATTTCGCCCCGTAGCCGTTGCCCCGCGAGCACCCGAAGCTCGCCGCCGTTGAGCCTCGACGCTGTCGTGGCTACGGCCGTGCAAGCCCACGCCCGAGCGCACCACCGTATTCAACGCGTCCCCAGGAGCCTAACGCAACCACCCATTTGGCCTGCCGTGCCCCCTAGCGCTAGCCCGCACCAGCCCCTAACTCCGGCCACCGCCGCGAGCTTGCCTCCGGCGAGCTCGGGCCATCTCAGCCCCTGCCGTGTCCACAGATGGATGCGGGCGAGTCCTAGCTCCGCGTAGATGCCCTCCGCTGGCCATTTGGTCGCCGGAGGAGGATTTCCGAGCCCCTCCGCCGTCTCTGGCCTCGTCGGCGACGAGCCGGGGTCAACTCCGGCGTGTTTTGACCCCGGGTCGGCTGGGTCGACTCCCCCCCTGACTCACTGACGTGTGGGCCCAGGCGCCTGCTTAATTAATGTTAGTTAATTAGTGTTAATAAAATTAGCTAATTAGTGAGCCACTGACATGCGGGCCCCGCCCGGCTAACTAAGTTAGTTAGGGTTAACTAACTTAGTTAGTTGATTGTGTCACTGACTAGTTGACCCCACTGGTCAGGTTTGACCTGGAGGCGCCCAGTTGACCTGCTGACATCAGGGTGATGTCATGCTGACGCAATAACTCCTTTTCTAGATTTAATTTTATATAGGAAATTCCAGAAAATTGCCTAAACTTCAAAAATTCATAGAAATTCAACCATAACTCCAAATGAGACAAATTATATATGAAAAATTATCAGAAAAATTCAAGGAATCCATCTGTACCATTTTCATGCATGTTTGAACAATGTTTGTCCTCTGTTTTGGACAAAGCAAATAAAGGGCATTTAAATAATCATATATGGGGTTGGAATTTGAATCTTGTACTCAAACCAACTTCATTTAAATCATAGCTAGTTGCATTAGCTCAAGACACATCCATATTGCCATGTCATAGCATGCATCATATTGTTGCATATCGTCATGTGTTGATTGTGCTCGGTTGTGTTATTCGTGGTAGGTTCTGCCTCCGAGGATATTCACGAGTATCCAACTGAAGGGCAGTATCCCGTTACCACTCCATCAGGCAAGCAACCATTGATCATTCCGATACAACCCATGTTCTCGCTCCTGCTCTTGTTTACTGCATTAAGACAACACGATTCAAACTGCTATGTGCAACGGTAGCTGATGTCAGGACCCCGATTCTAAGCCACATCGATCTAGCCGGTAACACCTCATATCACTTTGCGGCCTCACGCACGGTATCCCACGGGTGTCGCCTTACCATGGCCCGGGACCGTTTGCGCCTTTTGGCTCGCGTATATGACAATGTCGCTAGCATCCATATGACCGAGAACCCGGGCCGACATGGCTAGTCGTGAACCCAAAGCGGCACAGACCTATGGAGACAGGCATACATGAATCACAACGAACATGTCGGTCATCAACGAGTGATTCCGGGCTGTAGCACTGGGCTAACAGGACTCCGGGGGATCCCGGGCTGTAGCAGGCTAGACAGGACTCCGGAGATCACCGCGTGACATTTCCCCGAAGGAACAGACATAGGGACGAAGTGAAACACATGCCGGCCAGTCAAGTGTCCTGAACAGTAGTGCTGGGCTAGCAGGACTCCGGTGAACCGGGCTGTAGCGGACTACTATGGCTCGAGGAGCACTAGACTACATTTCCCCATAAGAAAGGCTGTGAAGGACAAACAACTAGATTGTCGGATCCCACTCATACCAAGCATTTCAATCATACATACAATATGCTCGATATGAGTACATACAACATGGCATCACAACAAAACTCTACAACTCAGGTACTTTATTTAAAGGCTCCAGGGAGCCATACATAACATATCCATACAGGTAGGGGTCACATGACCCGACACTCAAGTCATACAATCATACAAGCACATGCGGAAGCAACTAGTCTGAGTACAGACTCTAGAAAGAAAGAAGGCTTCTCGAAGCCTGTCTATCTACATAGGGCCCTCCATGGCCTGGATCACCACCTGGGTGGCTAGTCACTCGTCGACGTCAAGATCTACGTAAAACCCATCGGAGGGGGCAGTGTTGTCGTCTGAAACAATAAATAAGCAAACATGAGTACAAAGGTACTCAGCAAGTCTTACATCAGAACCTACTGTACATGCTCATTCTCAAGAAGGTGGTGGGGTTTATGCAGCAAGCCAGCTTTGACTCTTGGCTAAGCTATCCTACGGAATCTTTTAGCAAATTAGTTTTCGCACACGAGTCCACTACTCACCATCACAATACTCCACCGTGGATCCTCCCTCGTATCCTGCGAGGGGGCCATCCTCGGTACTCACACTTATCTTGAGTCTTTTAGTAGTATCCATTTACTTGTCTATGAACTGTATATGCAATCAAGTAGTCCTTTACCGCGGACGCGGCTATTCGAATAGTTTCATACCCTGCAGGGTGTACTTCGTCACACATGTTTCCACCACTTAGCGTCTGCACACGAAATGTGCTCGGCAGACTTCAAGCGAAAACCGACGTGGGTGTAGACCACGACCTGACTAACCTCACAAGTCTCTAGTCCAGGGTCATCGCCTATTTAGGTTCCATCCGCAAGGAAATCCGACCGGGGTGTCCTCAACGGCCCCGAACGATGTGAACAGGGTTCCCGAGACACCAAACGGGTGACTCGGTACACCGTGCCATGGTGTATCTACCGCAACATAGCCCACCCCTAGGGTCAGCGCTACGCACGGCCGCCAACACATATCCTACAAACACCAGAAACTAGTTGCAACTCCTGGACTGAGGCGAGGGGGGTCGGTAAATCGAGCGGGGTCATATTTCAGGGCCCAATGTGTGGTAGTAGCTGAATCTTAATTCACGCATACAGAACTCAGTTCTTAGGGACGGCTTCAATGAAACAACCCACCATGTACTCCTACATGGCCTCTCATCGGTACCTTTACCAAAACATGTTCAACACATCCCACATACTACTGGCGCAAGCATTTCACTCTAGCCCATCTCCCAGATGAACCAGACCTGACACAACTCTAAGCATAGCAGGCATAGCAAGGCAGGAATCACAAAACATGGCTCAATCAACTCCTACACATGCTAGTGGGTTTCATCTAGTTACTGTGGCAATGGCAGGTCATGCAGAGGATAAGGGTTCAACTACCGTAGCACACAGCAGTTTGAATCGTGTTGTCTTAATGCAGTACACAAGAGCAGGAGCGAGAACATGGGTTGTATCGGAATGATCAATGGTTGCTTGCCTGATGGAGTGGTGACGGGATACTGCCCTTCAGTTGGATACTCGTGAATATCCTCGGAGGCAGAACCTACCACGAAGAACCCAACCGAGCACAATCAACACATGACGATATGCAACAATATGATGCATGCTATGACATGGCAATATGGATGTGTCTTGAGCTAATGCAACTAGCTATGATTTAAATGAAGTTGGTTTGAATACAAGATTCAAATTCCAACCCCATATATGATTATTTAAATGCCCTTTATTTGTTTTGTCCAAAACAGAGGACAAGCATTGTTCAAACATGCATAAAAGTGGTACAGATGGATTCCTTGAATTTTTCTGATAATTTTACATATATAATTTATCTCATTTGGAGTTATGGTTGAATTTCTATGATTTTTTGAAGTTTTTGGTATTTTCTGGAATATCCTGAATTATTTTTAAACTAGAAAATGATTTACTGCGTCAGCCTTGCGTCAGCATGACATCAGCAAGTCAACAGGGTTGCCTCCAGGTCAAACCTGACCAGTGGGTCCCACTGGTCAGTCTCACAGTGCTGGCTCGAGTCACAGACAGGTGGGGCCAGTCAAAGGCCACGTCAGAAAGTCAAACTGACGTGTGGGGCTAGCTGGGTTAATAACTAATCTAAACAGAATATTAAGTTAAACCAAATATGCACTGGGCCCACATGGCAGTGGCTCTAGGGAGGGGTGGTTAGTGGGTTAGTTAGCCGCTAATGACGGCCACGTCGGCTACCGGCGTTTAGCCGCCGGCGACCTCAGATCGCGGCGGCGTTTCACCGGAGTTGTTCGGCTTTCGCCTACAGGCCACCATTTGATGCGCGGTTTCCTCCTACGGGTTCCTGGGAGTGAGGCGCATCCAGAGAGACAAGCGGCAGCAGCTAGGGTGGCCGGAGCTGACGGCGGCGAGCTCTTTGGCAGCCGCCGGAGTCTGGTTGCGCACGGGATCGTGTTTCAGTGCGTAGAAGAGCGGGGCAAGGGGCTAGGAGGGCGCTACGCATCGCGGGGAGTAGGTTCGACACTCCAGGGTGACCATTTGGTCACCGGAGCACCGTCGACAGCGAGCTCGGGCGGCGGCGCACTTCGGTCATCATGGGGGTGACGGCTACGGCGATCAATTGAAGCGGGAAAGAGGGGGATTCGGAGAAGGAGCTCACTGGGGTCGCGTAGAGCAGCTCGGTGGGCTCGGGGACGGTCCGGAGCCGACAAATTTGACGGAGATGGCCGGCGGTCTCGAGGTTGAAGAAGACGACGCCGAGGACGAAGCAAGGCTTCCCGGCTCGCTTGGCTCGGTGCAGAAGGCGTAGGCGACAGTGGCGGAGCTTCCACGCAACACGGGAAGGCGAGAGAGGGTCGGGGAGCACGGTGGCAGCGAACGGCGGCGACGGCGCGTTCGGGTGGTCGCGCAGGAGAGAACCAGGGGAGGAGGGAGAGCGAGGGAGAGGGATATGAGGGGGCCAGGGGGTGCGTGGCGTCCATAGCGACGTCCAGGCGTCGAGGGGGGGCGGCAAGCAGGAGCTGGCCGTCGGTGGCCGCGCGCGTGCCGGCGCACTGCGGGCACACGCCCGGCGTCCTCCTGGCAGCAGCTAGGGGACGACTGGCGTCGGCCTGGTGGGCTGGGCCGTCCAGCTACAGTGCTGGGCCGGTTGGTGGCGCCAGGTAAGTCCAGGTGAGCCTCTGTTCTTTCCTATTTTATTCTGTTTTTTTCTATTTTTGTTATTCTGTTTTGATTTAGTTTAAATACTAAATCATTTTATAAAATCCTGAAAATATTTATGGACACTTTCTGAAATATTTCAGTGGCCCAAAAATAATTCCAACATTATTTGAGCATTTGAATTATTTAATAGTATTTAAATGCCCAAATTCAAATATTTATGAATTAAGTCAATGCCCCTTTTGTTGACCTAAAATTATATGCACCATTTTTCCCAAGGGTTCTAACCCAAGGCAAAGAGGGTGAACATATTTGAAGGGCATCTCAGGTTCATTGAATTTATTTTTAGAAAACCCTAGTTGATTTCAGGGGGGGGGGGTGCTGGGGGTTCTGCTTTCCCCATTTCAATTTCTGATGAATGTAAACATGATGCACATTCTAATGCATAACCTAGCTAGGGTGTGACAACTCACCCCCACTCAATAGAATCTCGTCCCGAGATTTAGGATCATCTGGGAAGAAGGCGGGGTACTCGAGTCGAAGACGATCCTCCCTTTCCCAAGTGGCTTCTTCCTCGGAATGGTGTGACCATTGAACCTTGAGAAACTTGATATTATGACGTCGAGTGGTACGCTCGGCTTGATCAAGGATACGAACGGGGTATTCCCGATAAGAGAGGTTATCTTGTAAATCAAGCATTTCGTGGTCCACTCAACGGATAGGATCCGCGAAGTAATGCCTGAGTTGCGAAACATGGAAGACATCGTGAACTCTGGAAAGATGCGGAGGTAGTTCCAATTGGTAGGCAACTTCTCCTCGTTTAGCAAGAATGCGAAAGGGTCCAATGTAACGAGGAGCCAATTTGCCTTTGATACCGAAGCGATGGGTTCCCTTTAACGGGGTAACCCGAAGGTAAGCTTTCTCGTCGATTTCAAATGTCATAGGCTTATGCTTACGATCATATTGACTCTTTTGGCGAGATTGGGCTGTTTTCAATTTCTCACGAATAACGCGAACCTGCTCTTCTGCTTCCTGAATCATATCTGGGCCAAAGAGTTGTCTTTCCCCGGTTTCTGACCAGTTAAGAGGCGTTCGACATTTTCGTCCATAGAGAACTTCGAAGGGAGCCTTGCCCAAACTAGCTTGATAGCTATTGTTATAAGCAAACTCCGCGAATGGAAGGCATTTCTCCCAACTCATTCCGAACGAGATAACAGAAGCTCGGAGCATATCTTCCAGAATTTGATTTACTCGCTCTACTTGACCACTTGATTGAGGATGGAAGGCGGTGCTAAAGGAGAGATGAGTTCCCATAGCATTTTGGAAACTTTCCCAAAATCGAGAGGTGAAGAGACTTCCACGGTCTGAGTTAATTTCCAATGGGACACCATGAAGAGACACTATTCGGGAGATGTATAGGTCAGCTAGCTGGCTAGCGGTGATACTCTCACGAACAGGTAAAAAATGGGCTACCTTGGAAAGACGGTCGATCATGACGAAGATGGCATTATTCCCCCTCTTGGTCCTGGGAAACCCAGTGATGAAATCCATACTGATTTTGTCCCATTTCCATTCAGGAATAGCCAAAGGTTGAAGGGTGCCAGCAGGCCGTTGATGCTCTGCTTTAACACGATGACAAACGTCGCAATTAGCAATGTATTGAGTGATTTCTCTCTTCATCCTAGTCCACCAAAACCTCTGGCATAGGTCTTGATACATCTTAGTACTACCGGGATGAATGGTGAGAGGGGATTCATGAGCTTCCTTAAGGATCATCTGGCGTAGATGTTGGTTCTTGGGAACCACCAGGCGGTTCTCAAAGAAGACAGCACCTTGCTCATCTATGGAAAAACATTTAGATACTCCGCTAGCAATGTTTTCCTTAATCCGCGATATGCCCTTATCACGCTTTTGGGCAGCTATGATTTGATCCATAAGGGTAGGTCTCGCCACCAGGGTAGACAAGAATCCTTGAGGAACAATGTGAAGATTAAGCTTGCGAAATTCCTCATGGAGAAGTGGTTGACTTTGTTGTAATAGCAGGTTGTTACAGTAGGACTTACGACTTAGCGCATCGGCCATGACATTGGCTTTGCCGGGGGTGTAAGTTATTCCTAAGTCGTAATCCGAGATCAACTCGACCCAATGTCTTTGCCTGAGATTCAAATCTGGTTGGGTGAAGATATATTTCAAGCTTTGGTGATCGGTGAATATCTCGCAACGATTACCGAGGAGGTAATGTCGCCAGGTTTTGAGTGCATGGACTACAGCTGCAAGCTCTAGATCATGTGTGGGATAATTTTCCTCATGTGGGTGTAATTGCCGTGAAGCATAGGCAATTACCTGACGATCTTGCATGAGTATGCAACCTAGTCCTTGTCGCGAGGCGTCGCAATAGATAATAAAGTCCTTGGAGAAATCTGGTGGTACTAGTACGGGAGCAGATGTCAGGCGTCTTTTCAGTTCTTGAAAACTGAACTCGCACTGGGGAGTCCACTCGAACTTTTTATCTTTCTTGAGGAGTTCAGTTAGAGGTTTAGCAACCTTGGAGAAATTCTCGACGAAGCGGCGGCAATAGCTCGCTAGGCCAAGGAAACTCCGAACTTGCTTGACCGTTTTAGGTGGAGTCCAATCAAGGACGGCTTGAACTCGCTCGGGATTGACAGCAATACCCTTACCAGAGATTACATGGCCTAGATAGGTCACTTCTGACAACCAAAATTCACACTTGGGGAATTAGGCATAAAGGCGATGCTCTCGAAGTTTCATCAATACCAGCCTTAGATGTTCGGCATGTTCCTCTTCATTCTTGGAGTAGATGAGTATGTCATCGAGGTATACTACGACGAATTTGTCCAAGTACTCCATGAAAACCGAGTTCATTAACCGGGAGAAAGTGGCCGGGGCATTGGTTAAACCGAAGGACATGACGGTGTACTCGTATTGGCCATAACGAGTAACAAAGGCCGTTTTGGGAATGTCCCCGTTTCTGATTTTGATTTGATGGTAGCCCAGCCTCAAATCCATCTTGGAGAAGACTGAGGATCCAACGAGCTGATCATACAGGTCGTTGATCCTGGGAAGCGGGTATTTGTTCTTGATGGTGACCAGATTGACAGGTCGGTAATCCACAACCATTCGATCCGTTCCATCCTTCTTCTTGACGAAGAGGACGGGGCAAGCCCAAGGAGAGGAGCTAGGACGGATGAACCCTTTGTTCAAGGACTCATCGAGTTGGTTCTTAAGCTCGGCTAGTTCTAAGGGTGCCATCTTGTAGGGTCTTCTAGCAATTGGAACGGTTCCTGGAACAAGGTCTATCACAAACTCGACATCCCGGTCAGGTGGAACACCTGGCAGTTCTTCCGGAAACACATCCGGGAAGTCTCGGACTACCGGAACGTCCTCAAGGTCTGGAAGAGGGTTGGCATTGAGTTAGTAAAGTTGGCGCTTGGCCACTCGAGTTAAGATGTTAACTGTCTTGCCCGAGGGATGAGTAAGTTGAACGGTTCTAGTGGCACAATCGATCTTGGCATAATGAGCCGACATCCAGTCCATACCCAAGATGATGTTTATGTCGGAGGACTTGAGAGCTATTAAAGATGCAAGGAAAACAAGCCTATCGACAAGAATTTCGTTCCCATGGCTTACCCTAGAAGTTTGCCATTTGGAACCCGGAGTTTGAATTACCATGGAAGTGGGCATGTCACAGAATGTCGTGTTATGCAACCGAGCATAATTCTCGGATATGAATGAATGAGATGCTCCAGTATCGAAAAGAACAGATGCCGGATGGCAGTTAACAAGGAGCGTACCAAGGACGACGTTGGGATCCTCATGAGCCTCTTTGGCTGAGACGTAGTTGACATGGCCACGTGCAGTAGTGGCCGGCTTGGCGTAGAAAGTCTTTCCCGCGGGCTTACCACGGCCAACGGACTTTCCAGCTTGATTGGGGTTGTTCTGGGGACACTCTCGACTATAGTGACCCGGTTCTCCACACTTGAAGCATGTTACCACAGTGGGGCGTGGAGCAACATTAGCAGCGGGGCCACCACAGGGCTTGGGCGGTGCAAATTGCTGGTTGGGATGAGGCGCCTCAAAGGAGGGCCTCGGGGTGAATCTGGGTGGCAGTGCGGTGCTTGGAATCCACACCCGGCGCTTCTGAGCTCCAGAGCCGGATGAAGACCCAAAATCACGAGAGTGCTTGCGTGAAGCGTCATAATCAGTCTGGCCTATCTCAGCACTGATAGCTTTATTGACCAGCTTCTGGAAGGACGTGCACTCGTGCAGACGGAGATCGCGGCGAAGCTCAGGGCTAACTCCCTTACGGAACCTTGCCTGCTTCTTGGCGTCAGTAGAAACCTCTTCAGGAGCATAGCGTGCCAGGTTCCCAAATTCTCGGCTATATGCATCCACAGTCAGCCTTCCTTGGGTGAAGTTGCAGAACTCCTCCCTCTTGCGATCCATGAGACCTTCCGGAATGTGATGCTCACGGAAAGCCTCGCTGAACTCAGCCCAGGTAGTGATTTGGCCGACCGGGCGCATAGCTTCGTAGTTTTCCCACCAATGGCTAGCGGGGCCCTCAAGATGATAAGCATCATAGGTAACCTTGTCGGCTTCAGCTACGTTGGCAGAACGTAGCTTGTGAGTGATGCTGCGAAGCCAATCATCCGCGTCGAGGGGCTCGACGGAATGGTTAAACTTTGGTGGGTACAGCTTGATAAAGTCGTAGATTGACACCAAGTCATTTCGTGGGTGGCGTGCAGTGTTCTGCTCAATCCGCTCCAGCAGGCGGTTGGTCTCACGCTTGTTCCTTTCCGCCTCCAGCATCACTTCGGCCAGGGAAGGCGGGTGAGGCAAATTTTCACCTCTAGCTGCATTGGCTTCCCCCTGCTCCGGGGCAGCAGGGTTTCCGCGGAAACAAGACAACGGTATAGACAAGGATGGCTCAAACTTAACAGGGAAGTGCAGAATGTAAAGGATAACGCGGAATGCAGAGATGCTCATTCGTATGCCATGGTAATATAAAACTGCCATATATACACCAACGGTCATACTCGTCATACATAGTTTAGTACAAGCCCATGCTACAGTACAACTATGAAGGTAGACGTTACATCTCATCGGAGGCATTCTGAGTCCCTATACATTATTTGTCTACACCTCCGGAATCGATTACACACCAAGTCGTATTCCACAAGTCACACAGGACAGTGGAGATACAACTACTACAATACTAGTGGTACTACTACTAACTCAGATAGCTCCGTAGTAGTCCTCATAGAAGTCACCTCCATAGCCTGGAAGTTCAACGTGATCATCCAGAAACAGACGGTCCTGAGGAGCCTGTGGACCATAGGGGCTAGGATGAGGTCTTGGATCGACAAACGGTGGCCTGCGGGGACCAAGGGGTGGGGTGATGCCTCCCACATCACGCCAATCCACCATGTCTGGCAGAGCTGCTCTCACAGGATACAGATCCCTGGTATCCATACATCCCGCTTGCACCGCGGGTGCAAACCGAGTCAATGTGGCCCAATGATCAGCACGGGTATTATAGAGCTCCAGCCTCAAGGCCCGATTCTCTCAGTCCTTATCTTCGAGCATCTCAGCAGTGGTATGAGTTAATGAGTCCTCCTGAGTGGAGTCAGCATAGATAGCCTGAAGATACCCCTGCGCTCCCGGAAGTGAAGCTGGCATGTAACGGAAGTCAGTGTTCCTAAGCAGGCCAGTCCGGACTCGCAAGATGGTGATCATGGAATAGGCAGCATCCTGCACAGCCATCTCAATGGTAACTCCGAGTCCATAGGAACAGTGAAGGGGCTCGGTAGATCCAGGATAGGAAGGAAATATCCTGACGGTGCATAAATACTGGCTTTGATTAAAGTCACGGACCTGCTCTTCAACAGTGTATTCAGGATACCAACGGTATCCTGTCTCGATCATGACCCGGACCAACATAGCAGTATGACCGGGCACGTCGAGGCACCTGGTCAGGCGAACCACTTGATTTTGAGACTGATTGGCCATCTGAAAGCACAACCACAAGACAAGACATCAGAATTCCTAGGGAAAATTGGGCAGCGTAACGGCTGTAAATGCTCAGAAAAAGATTTGAGACATCCACAACAGTTCACAATACCGCTCAACAACATCATATCAAGGATCTGATTCACATAGCAACATACTAAAATAGTAGAAACTGGACTGGAACTCGTAGCAATAATCCTATGAACTACTACGGATTAGTAACACGTGAACCTGATAGAAGAAGAGAGCCTAGTCCTTAACCCACGTCGAATGAGAAGAGAATGACTCAGATCAGAAGCATAGGGTAAAGGAGTAAAAAGAACCTTACGTTCCCTCCCACAATCAATTCCCTTACATATAACTAAAGCATTTCTAGACTCGACATCGACCAGTTTGGCTGAACGAACCTACAGGCAGTCCGGCTCTGATGCCAACGCTGTCAGGACCCCGATTCTAAGCCACATCGATCTAGCCGGTAACACCTCATATCACTTTGCGGCCTCACGCACGGTATCCCACGGGTGTCGCCTTACCATGGCTGGGGACCGTTTGCGCCTTTTGGCTCGCGTATATGACAATGTCGCTAGCATCCATATGACCGAGAACCCGGGCCGACATGGCTAGTCGTGAACCCAAAGCGGCACAGACCTATGGAGACAGGCATACATGAATCACAACGAACATGTCGGTCATCAACGAGTGATTCCGGGCTGTAGCACTGGGCTAACAGGACTCCGGGGGATCCCGGGCTGTAGCAGGCTAGACAGGACTCCGGAGATCACCGCGTGACATTTCCCCGAAGGGACAGACATAGGGACGAAGTGAAACACATGCCGGCCAGTCAAGTGTCCTGAACAGTAGTGCTGGGCTAGCAGGACTCCGGTGAACCGGGCTGTAGCGGACTACTATGGCTCGAGGAGCACTAGACTACATTTCCCCATAAGAAAGGCTGCGAAGGACAAACAACTAGATTGTCGGATCCCACTCATACCAAGCATTTCAATCATACATACAATATGCTCGATATGAGTACATACAACATGGCATCACAACAAAACTCTACAACTCAGGTACTTTATTTAAAGGCTCCAGGGAGCCATACATAACATATCCATACAGGTAGGGGTCACATGACCCGACACTCAAGTCATACAATCATACAAGCACATGCGGAAGCAACTAGTCTGAGTACAGACTCTAGAAAGAAAGAAGGCTTCTCGAAGCCTGTCTATCTACATAGGGCCCTCCATGGCCTGGATCACCACCTGGGTGGCTAGTCACTCGTCGACGTCAAGATCTACGTAAAACCCATTGGAGGGGGCAGTGTTGTCGTCTGAAACAATAAATAAGCAAACATGAGTACAAAGGTACTCAGCAAGTCTTACATCAGAACCTACTGTACATGCTCATTCTCAAGAAGGTGGTGGGGTTTATGCAGCAAGCCAGCTTTGAATCTTGGCTAAGCTATCCTACGGAATCTTTTAGCAAATTAGTTTTCGCACACGAGTCCACTACTCACCATCACAATACTCCACCGTGGATCCTCCCTCGTATCCTGCGAGGGGGCCATCCTCGGTACTCACACTTATCTTGAGTCTTTTAGTAGTATCCATTTACTTGTCTATGAACTGTATATGCAATCAAGTAGTCTTTTACCACGGACGCGGCTATTCAAATAGATTCATACCCTGGAGGGGTGTACTTCGTCACACATGTTTCCACCACTTAGCGTCTGCACACGAAATGTGCTCGGCAGACTTCAAGCGAAAACCGACGTGGGTGTAGACCACGACCTGACTAACCTCACAAGTCTCTAGTCCAGGGTCATCGCCTATTCAGGTTCCATCCGCAAGGAAATCTGGCCGGGGTGTCCTCAACGGCCCCGAACGATGTGAACAGGGTTCCCGAGACACCAAACGGGTGACTTGGTACACCGTGCCACGGTTTATCTACCGCAACATAGCCCACCCCTAGGGTCAGCGCTACGCACGGCCGCCAACACATATCCTACAAACACCAGAAACTAGTTGCAACTCCTGGACTGAGGCGAGGGGGGCCGGTAAATCGAGCGGGGTCATATTTCAGGGCCCAATGTGTGGTAGTAGCTGAATCTTAATTCACGCATACAGAACTCAGTTCTTAGGGACGGCTTCAATGAAACAACCCACCATGTACTCCTACATGGCCTCTCATCGATACCTTTACCAAAACATGTTCAATACATCCCACATACTACTGGCGCAAGCATTTCACTCTAGCCCATCTCCCAGATGAACCAGACCTGACACAACTCTAAGCATAGCAGGCATAGCAAGGTAGGAATCACAAAACATGGCTCAATCAACTCCTACACATGCTAGTGGGTTTCATCTAGTTACTGTGGCAATGACAGGTCATGCAGAGGATAAGGGTTCAACTACCGTAGCACACAGCAGTTTGAATCGTGTTGTCTTAATGTAGTAAACAAGAGTAGGAGCGAGAACATGGGTTGTATCGGAATGATCAATGGTTGCTTGCCTGATGGAGTGGTGACGGGATACTGCCCTTCAGTTGGATACTCGTGAATATCCTCGGAGGCAGAACCTACCATGAAGAACACAACCGAGCACAATCAACACATGACGATATGCAACAATATGATGCATGCTATGACATGGCAATATGGATGTGTCTTGAGCTAATGCAACTAGCTATGATTTAAATGAAGTTGGTTTGAATACAAGATTCAAATTCCAACCCCATATATGATTATTTAAATGCCCTTTATTTGTTTTGTCCAAAACAGAGGACAAGCATTGTTCAAACATGCATGAAAGTGGTACAGATGGATTCCTTGAATTTTTCTGATAATTTTACATATATAATTTATCTCATTTGGAGTTATGGTTGAATTTCTATGATTTTTTGAAGTTTTGGGTATTTTCTGGAATTTCCTGAATTATTTTTAAACTAGAAAATGATTTACTGCGTCAGCCTTGCGTCAGCATGACATCAGCAAGTCAACAGGGTTTCCTCCAGGTCAAGCCTGACCAGTGGGTCCCACTGGTCAGTCTCACAGTGCTGGCTCGAGTCACAGACAGGTGGGGCCAGTCAAAGGCCACGTCAGAAAGTCAAACTGACGTGTGGGGCCAGCTGGGTTAATAACTAATCTAAACAGAATATTAAGTTAAACCAAATATGCACTGGGCCCACATGGCAGTGGCTCTAGGGAGGGGTGGTTAGTTGGTTAGTTAGCCGCTAATGACGGCCACGTCGGCTACCGGCGTTTAGCCGCCGGCGACCTCAGATCGCGGCGGCGTTTCACCGGAGTTGTTCGGGTTTCGCCTACAGGCCACCATTTGATGCGCGGTTTCCTCCTACGGGTTCCTGGGAGTGAGGCGCATCCAGAGAGACAAGCGGCAGCAGCTGGGGTGGCCGGAGCTGACGGCGGCGAGCTCTTTGGCGGCCGCCGGACTCCGGTTGCGCACGGGATCGTGTTTCAGTGCGTAGAAGAGCGGGGCAAGGGGGCTAGGAGGGTGCTACGCATCGCGGGGAGTAGGTTCGACACTCCAGGGTAACCATTTGGTCACCGGAGCACCGTCGACAGCGAGCTCGGGCGGCGGCGCACTTCGGTCATCATGGGGGTGACGGCTACGGCGATCAATTGAAGCGGGGAAGAGGGGGATTCGGCGCAGGAGCTCACTGGGGTCGCGTAGAGCAGCTCGGTGGGCTCGGGGACGGTCCGGAGCCGACAAATTTGACGGAGATGGCCGGTGGTCCCGAGGTTGAAGAAGACGACACCGAGGACGAAGCAAGGCTTCCCGGCTCGCTTGGCTCGGTGCAGAAGGCGTAGGCGACAGTGGCGGAGCTTCCACGCAACACGGGAAGGCGAGAGGGGGTCGGGGAGCGCGGTGGCAGCGAACGGCGGCGACGGCGCGTTCGGGTGGTCGCGCGGGAGAGAACCAGGGGAGGAGGGAGAGCGAGGGAGAGGGATATGAGGGGGCCAGGGGGTGCGTGGCGTCCATAGCGATGTCCAGGCGTCGAGGGGGGGGGCGCGGCAAGCAGGAGCTGGCCGTCGGTGGCCGCGCGCGTGCCGGCGCACCGCGGGCACACGCCCGGCGTCCTCCTGGCAGCAGCTAGGGGACGACTGGCGTCGGCCTGGTGGGCTGGGCCGTCCAGCTACAGTGCTGGGCCGGTTGGTGGCGCCAGGTAAGTCCAGGTGAGCCTGTGTTCTTTCCTATTTTATTCTGTTTTTTTCTATTTTTGTTATTCTGTTTTGATTTAGTTTAAATACTAAATCATTTTATAAAATCCTGAAAATATTTATGGACACTTTCTGAAATATTTTAGTGGCCCAAAAATAATTCCAACATTATTTGAGCATTTGAATTATTTAATAGTATTTAAATGCCCAAATTCAAATATTTATGAATTAAGTCAATGCCCCTTTTGTTGACCTAAAATTATATGCACCATTTTTCCCAACGGTTCTAACCCAAGGCAAAGAGGGTGAACATATTTGAAGGGCATTTCAGGTTCATTGAATTTATTTTTAGAAAACCCTAGTTGATTTCAGGGGGGGGGGTGCTGGGGGTTCTGCTTTCCCCATTTCAATTTCTGATGAATGTAAACATGATGCACACTCTAATGCATAACCTAGCTAGGGTGTGACAGCTGAACCCTTATCCTCTGCATGACCTGTCATTGCCACAGTAACTAGATGAAACCCACTAGCATGTGTAGGAGTTGATTGAGCCATGTTTTGTGATTCCTACCTTGCTATGCCTGCTATGCTTAGAGTTGGGTCAGGTCTGGTTCATCTGGGTGATGGGATAGAGTGAAATGCTTGTGCCAGTAATATGTGGGATGTGTTGAACATATTTTGGTAAAGGTATCGATGAGAGGCCATGTAGGAGTACATGGTGGGTTGTTTCATTGAGGCCGTCCATAAGAACTGAGATCTGTATGTGTGATTTAAGATGTAGTTACTACCGTACATTGGGCCCGAAACAAATGGACCCTCTCGGCTTCTTAGCCACCCTAGTACTCTGTCTAGGAGTTGCAAATAGTTTCTGGTGTTTGTAGGATATGTGTTGGCGGCCGTGCGTAGCGCTGACCCTAGGGGTGGGCTACGTTGCGGTAGATACACCGTGGCACGGTGTACCGAGTCACCCGTTTGGTGTCTCGGGAACCCTGTTCACATCGTTCGGGGCCATATGTGGAAACCTCGGCCGGACTCCCTGCGGATGGCACCTGGATAGGCGATAACCTGGACTAGGGGCTTAGGTGTTTAGGTAGGCCGTGGCCGACACCCTCGCTGGGCTTCCGCTTGAAGGTTGCCGAGTACATGTCGTGTAGACGGCGGTAAGCGGTGAAAGCGTGTATGACGAAGTACACCCCTACAGGGTATAAAACTATTCGAATAGCCGCGTCCGCGGTAAAGGACTACTTGGTTGCCTATACAGTTCATAGACAAGTTAATGGATACTACTAAAAGACTCAAGATAAGTGTGAGTACCGAGGATGGCCCTCTCGCAGGTTACGAGGGAGGATCCACGGTGGAGTATTGTGTTGGTGAGTAGTGGACTCGTGTGCGAAAACTATTTTGCTAAAAGATTCCGTAGGATAGCTTAGCCAAGAGTCAAAGCTGGCTTGCTGCATAAACCCCACCACCTTCTTGAGAATGAGCATGTATAGTAGGTTCTGATGTAAGACTTGCTGAGTACCTTCATACTCATGTTTGCTTATTTATTGTTTTCAGACGACAACACTGCCCCCTCCGATGGGTTTTACGTAGACCTTGACGTCGACGAGTGACTAGCCACCCAGGTGGTGATCCAGGCCATGGAGGGCCCTATGTAGATAGACAGGCTTCGAGAAGCCTTCTTTCTTTCTAGAGTCTGTACTCAGACTAGTTGCTTCCGCATGTGCTTGTATGACTGTATGACTTGAGTGTCGGGTCATGTGACCCTACCTATATGGATATTTTATGTATGGCTCCCTGGAGCCTTTAAATAAAGTACTTGAGTTGTAGAGTTCTGTTGTGATGCCATGTTGTATGTACTCATATCGGGCATATTGTGTGTATGATTGAAATGCTTGGTATGAGTGGGATCCGACAATCTAGTTGTTTGTCCTTCGCAGCCTTTCTTATGGGGAGATGTAGTCTAGTGCTCCTCGAGCCATAGTAGTCCGCTACAGCCCGGTTCACCGGAGTCCTGCTAGCCCAGCACTACTGTTCAGGACACTTGACTGGCCGGCATGTGTTTCACTTCGTCCCTATGTCTGTCCCTTCGGGGAAATGTCACGCGGTGATCTCCGGAGTCCTGTCTAGCCTGCTACAGCCCGGGATCCCCGGAGTCCTGTTAGCCCAGTGCTACAGCCCGGAACCACTCGTTGATGACCGACATGTTCGATGTGATTCATGTATGCCTGTCTCCATAGGTCTGTGCCGCTTTGGGTTCACGACTAGCCATGTCGGCCCGGGTTCTCGGTCATATGGATGCTAGCGACATTGTCATATACGCGAGCCAAAAGGCGCAAACGGTCCCGGGCCATGGTAAGGCGACACCCGTGGGATACCGTGCGTGAGGCCGCAAAGTGATATGAGGTGTTACCGGCTAGATCGATGTGGCCCGGAATCGGGGTCCTGACAGCGTTGGCATCAGAGCCGGACTGCCTGTAGGTTCGCTCAGCCAAACTGGTCGATGTCGAGTCTAGAAATGCTGTAGTTATATGTAAGGGAATTGATTGTGGGAGGGAACGTAAGGTTCTTTTACTCCTTTACCCTATGCTTCTGATCTGAGTCATTCTCTTCTCATTCAACATGGGTTAAGCACTAGGCTCTCTTCTTCTATCAGGTTCACGTGTTACTAATCCGTAGTAGTTCATAGGATTATTGCTACGAGTTCCAGTCCAGTTTCTACTATTTTAGTACGTGGCTATTTGAATCAGAACCTTGATATGATGCTGTTGAGCGGTATTGTGAACTGTTGTGGATGTCTCAAATCTTTTTCTGAGCATTTACAGCCGTTATGCTGCCCAATTTTCCCTAGGAATTCTGATGTCTTTGTCTTGTGGTTGTGCTTTCAGATGGCCAACCATTCTCAAAATCAGGTGGTTCGCCTGACCAGGTGCCTCGACGTGCCCGATCATACTGCTATGTTGGTCCGGGTCATGATCGAGACAGGATACCGTTGGTATCCAGAATACACTGTTGAAGAGCAGTTCCGCGACTTTAATCAAAGCCAGTATTTCTGCACCGTCGGGATATTTCCTTCCTATCCTGGATCTACCAAGCCCCTTCACTGTTCCTATGGACTCGGAGTTACCATTGAGATGGCTGTGCAGGATGCTGCCTATTCCATGATGACCATCTTGCGAGTCCGGACTGGCCTGCTTCGGAACACTGACTTCCGTTACATGCCAGCTTCACTTCCAGGAGCGCAGGGGTATCTTCAGGCTATCTATGCTGACTCCACTCAGGAGGACTCATTAACTCGTACCACCGCTGAGATGCTCAAAGATAAGGACCGAGAGAATCGGGCCTTGAGACTGGAGCTCTTTAATACCCGTGCTGATCATTGGGCCACATTGACTCGGTTTGCACCCGCGGTGCAAGCTGGATGTATGGATACCAGGGATCTGTATCCTGTGAGAGCAGCTCTGCCAGACATGGTGGATTGGCGTGATGTGGGAGGCATCACCCCACCCCTTGGTCCCCGCAGGCCACCGTTTGTTGGTCCAAGACCTCATCCTAGCCCCTATGGTCCACAGGCTCCTCAGGACCGTCTGTTTCCGGATGATCACGTTGAACTTCCAGGCTATGGAGGTGACTTCTATGAGGACTACTACGGAGGTATCTGAGTTAGTAGTAGTACCACTAGTATTGTAGTAGTTGTATCCCCACTGTCCTGTGTGACTTGTGGAATACGACTTGGTGTGTAATTGATTCCGGAGGTGTAGACAAATAATGTATAGGGACTCGGAATGCCTCCGATGAGATGTAACGTCTACCTTCATAGTTGTACTGTAGCATGGGCTTGTACTAAACTATGTATGACGAGTATGGCCGTTGGTGTATATATGGCAGTTTTATATTACCATGGCATACAAATGACCATCTCTGCATTCCGTGTTATCCTTTACATTCTGCACTTCCCTGTTAAGTTTGAGCCATCCTTGTCTAAACCGTTGTCTTGTTTTCCTCCTAGGATGGTCAACACCCGCGGCAACCCTGCTGCCCCGGAGCAGGGGGAAGCCAATGCAGCTAGAGGTGAAAATTTGCCTCACCCGCCTTCCCTGGCCGAAGTGATGCTGGAGGCGGAAAGGAACAAGCGTGAGACCAACCGCCTGTTGGAGCGGATTGAGCAGAACACTGCACGCCACCCACGAAATGACCTGGTGTCAATCAACGACTTTATGAAGCTGTACCCACCAAAGTTTAACCATTCCGTCGAGCCCCTCGATGCGGATGATTGGCTTCGCAGCATCACCCACAAGCTACGTTCTGCCAACGTAGCTGAAGCCGACAAGGTTACCTATGCTGCTTATCATCTCGAGGGCCCCGCTAGCCACTGGTGGGAAAACTACGAAGCTATGCGCCCGGTCGGCCCAATCACTACCTGGGCTGAGTTCAGCAAGGCTTTCCGTGAGCATCATATTCCGGAAGGTCTCATGGATCGCAAGAGGGAGGAGCTCTGCAACTTCACCCAAGGAAGGCTGACTGTGGATGCATATAGCCGAGAATTTGGGAACCTGGCACGCTATGCTCCTGAAGAGGTTTCTACTGACGCCAAGAAGCAGGCAAGGTTCTGCAAGGGACTTAGCCCTGAGCTTCGCCGCGATCTCCGTCTGCACGAGTGCACATCCTTCCAGAAGCTGGTCAATAAAGCTATCAGTGCTGAGACAGGCCAGACTGATTATGACGCTTCACGCAAGCACTCTCGTGATTTTGGGTCTTCATCCGGCTCTGGAGCTCAGAAGCGCCGGGTGTGGATTCCAAGCACCGCACTGCCACCCAGATTCACCCCGAGGCCATCCTTTGAGGCGCCTCGTCCCAACCCGCAATTTGCACCGCCCAAGCCCTATGGTGGCCCCGCTACTAATGTTGCTCCACGCCCCACTGTGGTAACATGCTTCAAGTGTGGAGAACCGGGTCACTATAGTCGAGAGTGTCCCCAGAACAACCCCAATCAAGCTGGAAAGTCCGTTGGCCGTGGTAAGCCCGCGGGAAAGACTTTCTACGCCAAGCCGGCCACTACTGCACATGGCCATGTCAACTATGTTTCAGCCGAAGAGGCTCATGAGGATCCCAACGTCGTCTTGGTACGCTCCTTGTTAACTGCCATCCGGCATCTGTTCTTTTCGATACTGGAGCATCTCATTCATTCATATCCGAGAATTATGCTCGGTTGCATAACACGTCATTCTGTGACATGCCCACTTCCATGGTAATTCAAACTCCGGGTTCCAAATGGCAAACTTCTAGGGTAAGCCATGGGAACGAAATTCTTGTTGATAGGCTTGTTTTCCTCGCATCTTTAATAGCTCTCAAGTCCTCCGACATAAACATCATCTTGGGTATGGACTGGATGTCGGCTCATTATGCCAAGATCGATTGTGCCACCAGAACCGTTCAACTTACTCATCCCTCGGGCAAGACAGTTAATGTATTAACTCGAGTGGCCAAGCGCCAACTTTACTCTCTCAATGCCAACCCTCTTCCGGACCTTGAGGACGTTCCGGTAGTCCGAGACTTCCCGGATGTGTTTCCGGAAGAACTGCCAGGTGTTCCACCTGACCGGGATGTCGAGTTTGTGATAGACCTTGTTCCAGGAACCGTTCCAATTGCTAGAAGACCCTACAAGATGGCACCCTTAGAACTAGCCGAGCTTAAGAACCAACTCGATGAGTCCTTGAACAAAGGGTTCATCCGTCCTAGCTCCTCCCCTTGGGCTTGCCCCGTCCTCTTCGTCAAAAAGAAGGATGGAACGGATCGAATGGTTGTGGATTACCGACCTGTCAATTTGGTCACCATCAAGAACAAATACCCGCTTCCCAGGATCAATGACCTGTATGATCAGCTCGCTAGATCCTCAGTCTTCTCCAAGATGGATTTGAGGTTGGGCTACCATCAAATCAAAATCAGAAACGGGGACATTCCCAAAACGGCTTTTGTTAGTCGTTATGGCCAATACGACTACACCGTCATGTCCTTCGGTTTAACCAATGCCCCGGCCACTTTCTCCCGGTTAATGAACTCGGTTTTCATGGAGTACTTGGACAAATTCGTCGTAGTATACCTCGATGACATACTCATCTACTCCAAGAATGAAGAGGAACATGCCGAACATCTAAGGCTGGTATTGATGAAACTTCGAGAGCATTGCCTTTATGCCAAATTCTCCAAGTGTGAATTTTGGTTGTTAGAAGTGACCTATCTAGGCCATGTAATCTCTGGTAAGGGTATTGCTGTCAATCCCGAGCGAGTTCAAGCCGTCCTTGATTGGACTCCACCTGAAACGGTCAAGCAAGTTCGGAGTTTCCTTGGCCTAGCGAGCTATTGCCGCCGCTTCGTCGAGAATTTCTCCAAGGTTGCTAAACCTCTAACTGAACTCCTCAAGAAAGATAAAAAGTTCGAGTGGACTCCACAGTGCGAGTTCAGTTTTCAGGAACTGAAAAGACGCCTGACATCTGCTCCCGTACTGGTACCACCAGATTTCTCCAAGGACTTTATTATCTATTGCGACGCCTCGCAACAAGGACTAGGTTGCATACTCATGCAAGATCGTCAGGTAATTGCCTATGCTTCACGGCAATTACACCCACATGAGGAAAATTATCCCACACATGATCTAGAGCTTGCAGCTGTAGTCCATGCACTCAAAACCTGGCGACATTACCTCCTCGGTAATCGTTGCGAGATCTTCACCGATCACCAAAGCTTGAAATATATCTTCACCCAACCAGATTTGAATCTCAGGCAAAGACGTTGGGTCGAGTTGATCTCGGATTACAACCTAGGAATAACTTACACCCCTGGCAAGGCCAATGTCATGGCCGATGCACTAAGTCGTAAGTCCTACTGTAACAACCTGATGTTACAACAAAGTGAACCACTTCTCCATGAGGAATTTCGCAAGCTTAATCTTCACATTGTTCCTCAAGGATTCCTATCCACCCTGGTAGCGGAACCTACCCTTACGGATCAGGTCATCAAGGCACAGAAGATAGATCCGGGAATTTCCCGTATCAAGAGAAACGTTAAGAAAGGAGTCGTGAATTGTTTCTCCATTGATGATCAAGGTGTTGTATACTTTGGGAATCGCCTAGTGGTTCCGAAGGCGCGAAACCTGAGGCGACTGATCCTCAAGGAAGCTCATGAATCCCCTCTCACCATTCATCCCGGTAGTACTAAAATGTATCAAGACCTACGCCAGAGGTTTTGGTGGACTAGGATGAAGAGAGAAATCGCTCAATACATTGCTAATTGCGACGTTTGTCGTCGTGTTAAAGCAGAGCATCAATGGCCTGCTGGCACCCTTCAACCTTTGGCTATTCCTGAATGGAAATGGGACAAAATCAGTATGGATTTCATCACTGGGTTTCCCAGGACCAAGAGGGGGAATAATGCCATCTTCGTCGTGATCGACCGTCTTTCCAAAGTAGCCCATTTTCTACCTGTTTGTGAGAGTATCACCGCTAGCCAGCTAGCTGACCTATACATCTCCCGAATAGTGTCTCTTCATGGTGTCCCATTGGAAATTAACTTAGACCGTGGAAGTCTCTTCACCTCTCGATTTTGGAAAAGTTTCCAAAATGCTATGGGAACTCATCTCTCCTTTAGCACCGCCTTCCATCCTCAATCAAGTGGTCAAGTAGAGCGAGTCAATCAAATTCTGGAAGATATGCTCCGAGCTTCTGTTATCTCGTTCGGAATGAGTTGGGAGAAATGCCTTCCATTCGTGGAGTTTGCTTATAACAATAGCTATCAAGCTAGTTTGGGCAAGGCTCCCTTCGAAGTTCTCTATGGACGAAAATGTCGAACGCCTCTTAACTGGTCAGAAACCGGGGAAAGACAACTCTTTGGCCCGGATATGATTCAGGAAGCAGAAGAGCAGGTTCGCGTTATTCGTGAGAAATTGAAAACAGCCCAATCTCGCCAAAAGAGTCAATATGATCGTAAGCATAAGCCTATGACATTTGAAATTGACGAGAAAGCTTACCTTCGGGTTACCCCGTTAAAGGGAACCCATCGCTTCGGTATCAAAGGAAAATTGGCTCCTCGTTACATTGGACCCTTTCGCATTCTTGCCAAACGAGGAGAAGTTGACTACCAATTGGAACTACCTCCGCATCTTTCCAGAGTTCACGATGTCTTCCACGTTTCGCAACTTAGGCGTTGCTTCGCGGATCCTATCCGTGGAGTGGACCACGAAACGCTTGATTTACAAGATAACCTTTCTTATCGGGAATACCCCGTTCGTATCCTTGATCAAGCCGAGCGTACCACTCGACGTCATAATATCAAGTTTCTCAAGGTTCAATGGTCACACCATTCCGAAGAAGAAGCCACTTGGGAAAGGGAGGATCGTCTTCGACTCGAGTACCCCACCTTCTTCCCAGATGATCCTAAATCTCGGGACGAGATTCTATTGAGTGGGGGTGAGTTGCCACACCCTAGCTAGATTATGCATTAGAGTGTGCATCATGTTTACCTTCATCAAAAAATTGAAATGGGGAAAGCAGAACCCCCAGCACCCCCCCCCCTGAAATCAACTAGGGTTTCCTAAAAATAAATTCAGTGAACCTGAAATGCCCTTCAAAAATGTTCACCCTCCTTGCCTTGGATTAGAACCCTTGGGAAAAATGGTGCATATAATTTTAGGTCAACAAAAGGGGCATTGATTTAATTCATAAATATTTGAATTTGGGCATTTAAATACTATTAAATAATTCAAATGCTCAAATAATGTTGGAACTATTTTTTGGGCCACTGAAATATTTCAGTAAGTGTCCATAAATATTTTCAGGATTTTATAAAATGATTTAGTATTTAAACTAAATCAAAACAGAATAACAGAAATAGAAAAACACAAAAAAATAAAGAGGGAAAGGCCATGGGCCACTTACCTGGCCCATCTCCAGCTGGCGGCCCAGCCCACCCCGCTGCCTCCTGTCGTCCCCCTCCTCGGACAGAAGGACGCGGGCGTGTGCCCGGCGCTCACCGGCACGCGCGCGCGCCACCTCCCCCCCTGCGCGCCACCTCCTGCTTCCGGGCTCCCTCCCAATGCCACGAAGACGGCCACGCACCACCTGGCCCTCTCATTCCCCTCCCCCATGCTCATCCCCTCCTCTGGCTCTCCCCCCCTCTTCCACAGAACGCGGCCATCGCCGCCGACGAGAACCACCACGGCCACAGCCACCCCCTCGCCCCTCGGTTGTGCCCACGAGCTCCGCAACGTCGTCCTCGACCCCCTCACCGAACCACGCCCCGCCGAAAGCCCTGCATCGTCGACTTCGAGCTCTTCTTCAACCTCGGCCGCCCGAGCTCCTCGCCGTCGATTCGCGCCATCAAGGTCGCCCCCGAGCCCGCTAGCCACCCCTATGGCACCGCTGTGAGCTCCCGGTCCTTTTCCCCTTAGCCACGCCGTCGATTTCACCCCGTAGCCATTGCCCCGCGAGCACCCGAAGCTCGCCGCCGTTGAGCCTCGACGCCGTCGTGGCTACGGCTGTGCAAGCCCACGTCCGAGCACACCACCGTCTTCAACGCGTCCCCAGGAGCCTAACGCAACCACCCATTCGGCCCGCTGTGCCCCCTAGCGCTACCCCGCACCAGCCCCTAACTCCGGCCACCGCCGCGAGCTTGCCTCCGGCGAGCTCGGGCCATCTCAGCCCCTGCCATGTCCACAGATGGATGCGGGCGAGTCCTAGCTCCGAGTAGATGCCCTCCGCTGGCCATTTGGTCGCCGGAGGAGGATTTCCGAGCCCCTCCGCCGTCTCTGGCCTCGCCGGCGACGAGCCGGGGTCAACTCCGGCGTGTTTTGACCCCGGGTCGGCTGGGTTGACTCCCCCCTGACTCACTGACGTGTGGGCCCAGGCGCCTGCTTAATTAATGTTAGTTAATTAGTGTTAATAAAATTAGCTAATTAGTGAGCCACTGACATGCGGGCCCCGCCCGGCTAACTAAGTTAGTTAGGGTTAACTAACTTAGTTAGTTGATTGTGTCACTGACCAGTGGACCACACTGGTCAGGTTTGACCTGGAGGCGCCCAGTTGACCTGCTGACATCAGGGTGATGTCATGCTGACGCAATAACTCCTTTTCTGGATTTAATTGTATATAGGAAATTCCAGAAAATTGCCTAAACTTCAAAAATTCATAGAAATTCAACCATAACTCCAAATGAGACAAATTATATAGGAAAAATTATCAGAAAAATTCAAGGAATCCATCTGTACCATTTTCATGCATGTTTAAACAATGGTTGTCCTCTTTTTTGGACAAAACAAATAAAGGGCATTTAAATAATCATATATGGGGTTGGAATTTGAATCTTGTACTCAAACCAACTTCATTTAAATCATAGCTAGTTGCATTAGCTCAAGACACATCCATATTGCCATGTCATAGCATGCATCATATTGTTGCATATCGTCATGTGTTGATTGTGCTCGGTTGTGTTATTCGTGGTAGGTTCTGCCTCCGAGGATATTCACGAGTATCCAACTGAAGGGCAGTATCCCGTTACCACTCCATCAGGCAAGCAACCATTGATCATTCCGATACGACCCATGTTCTCGCTCCTTCTCTTGTTTACTGCATTAAGACAACACGATTCAAACTGCTGTGTGCTACGGTAGCTGAACCCTTATCCTCTGCATGACCTGTCATTGCCACAGTAACTAGATGAAACCCACTAGCATGTGTAGGAGTTGATTGAGCCATGTTTTGTGATTCCTACCTTGCTATGCCTGCTATGCTTAGAGTTGGGTCAGGTCTGGTTCATCTGGGTGATGGGCTAGAGTGAAATGCTTGTGCCAGTAATATGTGGGATGTGTTGAACATGTTTTGGTAAAGGTATCGATGAGAGGCCATGTAGGAGTACATGGTGGGTTGTTTCATTGAGGCCGTCCATAAGAACTGAGATCTGTATGTGTGATTTAAGATGCAGTTACTACCGTACATTGGGCCCGAAACAAATGGACCCTCTTGGCTTCTTAGCCACCCTAGTACTCTGTCCAGGAGTTGCAAATAGTTTCTGGTGTTTGTAGGATATGTGTTGGCGGCCGTGCGTAGCGCTGACCCTAGGGGTGGGCTACGTTGCGGTAGATACACCGTGGCACGGTGTACCGAGTCACCCGTTTGGTGTCTTGGGAACCCTGTTCACATCTTTTCGGGGCCGTATGTGGAAACCTCGGCCGGACTCCCTGCGGATGGAACCTGGATAGGCGATAACCTGGACTAGGGGCTTAGGTGTTTAGGTAGGCCGTGGCCGACACCCTCGCTGGGCTTCTGCTTGAAGGTTGCCGAGTACATGTCGTGTAGACGGCGGTAAGCGGTGAAAGCGTGTATGACGAAGTACACCCCTGCAGGGTATAAAACTATTCGAATAGCCGCGTCCGCGGTAAAGGACTACTTGGTTGCCTATACAGTTCATAGACAAGTTAATGGATACTACTAAAAGACTCAAGATAAGTGTGAGTACCGAGGATGGCCCTCTCGCAGGTTACGAGGGAGGATCCACGGTGGAGTATTGTGTTGGTGAGTAGTGGACTTGTGTGCGAAAACTATTTTGCTAAAAGATTCCGTAGGATAGCTTAGCCAAGAGTCAAAGCTGGCTTGCTGCATAAACCCCACCACCTTCTTGAGAATGAGCATGTATGGTAGGTTCTGATGTAAGACTTGCTGAGTACCTTCGTACTCATGTTTGCTTATTTATTGTTTTCAGATGACAACACTGCCCCCTCCGATGGGTTTTACATAGACCTTGACGTCGACGAGTGACTAGCCACCCAGGTGGTGATCCAGGCCATGGAGGGCCCTATGTAGATAGACAGGCTTCGAGAAGCCTTCTTTCTTTCTAGAGTCTGTACTCAGACTAGTTGCTTCCGCATGTGCTTGTATGACTGTATGACTTGAGTGTCGGGTCATGTGACCCTACCTGTATGGATATGTTATGTATGGCTCCCTGGAGCCTTTAAATAAAGTACTTGAGTTGTAGAGTTTTGTTGTGATGCCATGTTGTATGTACTCATATCGGGCATATTGTGTGTATGATTGAAATGCTTGGTATGAGTGGGATCCGACAATCTAGTTGTTTTTCCTTCGCAGCCTTTCTTATGGGGAAATGTAGTCTAGTGCTCCTCGAGCCATAGTAGTCCGCTACAGCCCGGTTCACCGGAGTCCTGCTAGCCCAGCACTACTGTTCAGGACACTTGACTGGCCGGCATGTGTTTCACTTCGTCCCTATGTCTGTCCCTTCGGGGAAATGTCACGCGGTGATCTCCGGAGTCCTGTCTAGCCTGCTACAGCCCGGGATCCCCGGAGTCCTGTTAGCCCAGTGCTACAGCCCGGAACCACTCGTTGATGACCGACATGTTCGATGTGATTCATGTATGCCTGTCTCCATAGGTCTGTGCCGCTTTGGGTTCACGACTAGCCATGTCGGCCCGGGTTCTCGGTCATATGGATGCTAGCGACATTGTCATATACTGCTCAGGGTGTTTGGAGCGCAGACTGTTCTTGTGTTCATCGACATACGGGGTCACCAAGGTAGAGTTCTGTAGAACTGTGTAGTGTGCTTGAGACCAAGAATATCCAGTCAGTCTCCCCTCATACCGCGATTTAGGGAGACCAATCTTCTTAAGGCCAGGAATGAAGTCCACACAAAACCCGATAACATCCTCTGTTTGATGGCCCATGGAGATGCTTCCTTCTAGCCTAGCGTGGTTATGGACATATTTCTTTAGGAGTCCCATGAACCTCTCAAAGGGGAACATATTGTGTAGAAATACGGGCCCTAGGATGACAATCTCGTCGACTAGATGAACTAGGACGTGTGTCATGATATTGAAGAAGGATGGTGGGAACACCAGCTCGAAACTGACAAGACATTGTGCCACATCACTCCTTAGCCTTGGTACGATTTCTGGATCGATCACCTTCTGAGAGATTGCATTGAGGAATGCACATAGCTTCACAATGGCTAATCGGACGTTTCCAGTAGAAGCCCCCTCAATGCAACCGGAAGCAGTTGCGTCATAATCAACTGGCAGTCATGAGACTTTAGGTTCTGAAACTTTTTCTCTGGCATATTTATTATTCCCTTTATATTCAACAAGAAGCCAGTCGCGACCTTCATATTGAGCAGGCATTCAAAGAAGATTTATTTCTCTTCTTTCATAAGAGCGTAGCTGGCAGGACCTTTATACTGCTTCGGAGGCATGCAGTTTTTTTCGTGCAAATGTTGCAGGTCCTCCCGTGACTCAGGTGTATCTTTTGTCTTCCCATACACGCCCAAGAAGCCTAGCAGGTTAACGCAAAGGTTCTTTGTCACGTGCATCACGTCGATTGAAGAGCGGACCTCTAGGTCTTTCCAGTAGGGTAGGTCCCAAAATATAGATTTCTTCTTCCACATGGGTGTGTGTCCCTCAGCGTCATTCGGAACAGCTAGTCCGCCGGTACCCTTTCCAAAGATTACATGTAAATCATTGACCATAGCAACTACGTGATCACCGGTACGCATGGCGGGCTTCTTCTGGTGATCTGCCTCGCCTTTGAAATGTTTGCCTTTCTTTCGACATTGATGGTTGGTCGGAAGAAATCGACGGTGGCCCAGGTACACATTCTTCCTGCATTTGTCCAGGTATATACTTTCAGTGTCATCTAAACAGTGCGTGCATGCGTGGTATTCTTTGTTTGTCTGTCCTGAAAGGTTATTGAGAGCGGGCCAATCGTTGATGGTCACAAACAGCAACGCCTTTAGGTTAAATTCCTCTCATTTGTGCTCATCCCACATACGTACACCGTTTCCATTCCACAGCTGCAAAAGTTCTTCAACTAATGGCCTTAGGTACACATCAATGTCGTTGCCGGGTTGCCGTAGGCTGGACACTCAATTACCCCGCCACCTGGGCCGACAGCAAAATATTCAAAGTTGGTGGCAACCTAGGTATGTATCACGGTTGCTATTTGTAATATACTCGGTATATGACCGGAACTTGGTGCTATCGGGTTCTGGCGCATTCTATATGCGCCAAAAAATTTAGTAATTAAAAAAAGTTCAAAAAATTATAAATCTTTTTTATGAATCAAACATGACTAGATATTCTACTCGTATAAAAAGTTTGGACAAGAAATGATGCATTTGACTTCAGGAAAAAAAAGAGAAGTTTATGACGACAATATAGCGTGTATAGTATTTGTATATAGCATTTTTTGTCGAATCTTCGGCCCAGGATACAACAAAAGTTTTTCTGTGACGAATCTTTTTATATGACTACAATATTTGATCATGTTTGATACCAAAGAAGTTTTGAATTTTTTTGAACTTTTCTTGAATTACTATTTTTTTTGCATATAGGGTACGCTGGTACCCAGGTTCTCCTTTGTATTTTCCTTGTATTTTCCCTCAATATATACAATACTTTTGGGCTGGGAGAATCTCTAGTCGTCCTAACCATAGGTGTTCCCATATAAAAAAAAACCCAATAATGCGTTGACGTTTTCTTATGGAGGTCATCCGAGCGAACTGTACTTCACCCAGCCAGGTAGGAACAGACAAACATTTTCGTTCGCGGAAAAAAAATCACTCCCCAGGAATACTTTAGAATTATCATGCAAAAACACATAAATTTGTCGTTTTCCTACATGAGAACTTGCCAAAGTTTTAAAGTAAAACTGTCATGATGTATTCAAAATTGTCAGAAAAATGTCATTCTGCAGCAGACTAATTGCTATGCGTTTTCGGGGATCTGCCATGATTGCAGCATGAAGAATTGCCAAGCTAAAAAAATAAAATGCTGAAAAATTTTCATTGTCGGTATTTCCTATGCTGGCCGAAGGGAATTTTCATGCTACATCAAAGGAAAAGGGTGAGAATTGGCATGCTCTAAAAACAAAAATTGTCACCCCCGATTGTGCTCACTCAGATTGTCATCCTGAGCAAGCCAATTACTATCTCATCTGGTAGTTTGCTATGAAGGTGCTTTTGGAGCGAACGGTTTAGGATTCTTATCCAGGATCTGACTTGCGAGAGGCTATTCGCTCAAAATCGTTAAAAATCTGACATCAGGCGTTTAACATTTAAAACAAACGACATTTTAAGTGTTTCAAAGAATTTGGGAAAAACCCATGTGAATGTTCACAATAGATATGTCCACAAACCCTACAAACTTTAATCCAAACTTCAAATACAAATAGAGAAAGAAAAACGAGAAAATCAGCACAAACAGTGTCACAAAAAGACAAAAGCAAAAAAATGTTTCTATTATAATTCGAATTTGTCTTTTAGTTTTTCTAAATTATTTTTAAATTTGGGTTTGAAAATTGTAGGGGTTCAAGACATATGTGTTCTGAATATTCACAAAAAATTAGAATTTTTTGAAACAACTAAAATTGTCTATGCTAATATGGGAGCATGGGAGCACTAGATATTCCCCCCACTAATGACATATCCATGCCCTGTTTGAAATATCATAGTATAACCCCGTGCATTAGTTCTTGTTCTACAGTGTTCACGTACCCCATTGGCAGCCACACGGTGGCCGAGGTGGCCGGCATCGACTTCAGGTCTTGCACCATCGACGGAAACCAAATCAACTCCTGGGACTCCGAGAATGACATAGTCCCGCTCGATAAGGCTGGCAGGAGGTGGTTCGTTTGTACTATGAACACCCACTGCAAGCATGGCATGAAGCTCCTCATCACTGTGATTGACGACAACGCCCCGGCCCCAAGACTGGCTAGCCCAGCTGCAGGACCAGCCGGCGGAGCACCTTCGTCAGCCCCTTTGGTCGGCACGCTCAAGATAGTAGTGGCTGGCGCCCTTGCCTCAGCTATGCTCATGTTTTAGGCCACTGTTAACACACAAGGATGGCAGTCGACTCGTCCACACCGTATGTGGCCGATTGCCAACAAGCAAACAGACACAACATATGTTGACAGCTAATTCCATCAATAAATTCAGTTGCGTGCCTTTGAGTCCTTGACTAATATAGTGTGTCATTGCTCTTAGATAGATTACCCACTCTGACTTCTCAAACTGAATCATCATCAAGTACATCATAAGAGAAGGGCAATATCCATTTATCAAAGAAAAGGGAATGGTACTAAAATAAAACAATAATACTGGCCTTTTTAAGAACCAGCAATCTAAGTCATTTTCATTAAGCTTGGAAAAGCATTACAATTAAAAGAGTACAGCATTCATGTGCACAAGTCCCGGTGCGGTAGGGTGAAACCCTATGTGGTGATCTTATTCACACTTGGAGGAAGGGGAAGTTGGGGAAATCAAGCACAAACACAAAAGGAAATCACTCACATAACAAGATCCAAGGTCACACATCTACTAAACTCACATACACATACAAGATGCATGATCCAAATCCAACAAGAGGATATAACGAAGGATAGTTCTTCCCAATCCCAAAAGGAATTGAGGTCTTGATGATAGTGTTCTCCAATCCCTAGTGGAGGAGGTCTTGGTATCCACTTGGGGATCTTCTCCTAATAGGTCATGATCTCCAAGGGGAGAGGTAGATGAGAAAAGCTCTCTCTAGATCATAACATATGCTTTGTTAACCCTAAAATCGAGGTAGGAGACGGATATTTATAGCATAGATGAGGGAAGAGGTACATGGGCCTCGGCCCGAGTCATGCGCGCAGGCAAAGGCCGGATGATCCGGGTGGTGGTCCGAATGATCGGGGCACTGTCCGGATGATCCGGCTGGGTTGATGCTGCCATAGTTGACTCAGACGCCTGGCTTTGTGGAGAGGCTACGAGCGTCCCTAGGTGCTCTAGCCGGATCATCCGAGTGACGTCCGGATCATCCGGGGGGGGGGGGGATCGGGATCATCCGGGTAACTGCTTACTTGTGTCGTTTGCTCTCTGTCTTCACGTTCTTCTTCCTCCATCGCTTGACCTTGCTCCTTAGCTTCTCCATGGCTGGTTCCTTGGTACTTGAGTATGCAAAGTGTCTCCAATTGAGGTAGTAGCCATGTCTCATGTGATTCGAAAGGGAGTTGAGCAAGGAGGGAGTTCACCTTGGTTTCGATGGCTCGTGCATGAGCCCTTGTCATTGGTCGACTTGGTTCCTTGGGTGATGATGACGTGTCCGTGGAGGTGACCGAAGGATGCTCCGCATCACCCCCCGTAGGGAAGATCCGCTCTGGGATCGATAACCTCATCAACATGGAAAGGAGATAGGTCCTTGACGTTGAAGATCTCGCTCACATTGTACTTGTTGCGTGGAATGTCGATCTTGTAGGCATTGTCGTTGTTGCGTGCTAGCGCCTTGAATGGTCCATCAGCGTGAGGTTGAAGCATGGAGTTGAGCTTAGTAGGGAAGTGGTCTTTGCGTTGGTGTAGCCACATAAGATCTTCGAGATTGAACACCATGGGGTGCTTGATGGTGTTGAGCTTGGTGGCGAGGCGTTGTACTTGGCGTTCCATCATGTGCCATGTATCTTCATGCATCTTCTTAACGTAAGTTGCTCTTGTGCTCGCGTCCAAGTTTGCTCTCTCTTGTAGTTGTAGCGGGAGGACGTCTAATGGAAACAATGGGTTGAAGCCATAGACCACCTCGAAGGGAGACTTGCCGATTGTAGAGTGTCGTGCTCGATTGTTGGCATACTCGGCGACGGGTAAGCATTCTTCCCACTGCTTGATGTTTTGGTTGATTAACACGTGGAGGAGTGTAGAGAATGTCAAGTTGGTGACCTTTGTTTGGCCATCGGTTTGTGGATGATATGCGGAAGAGAAGAGTGTCTTCCAAAAGTAGCTTAGGAACTTGATAACGCTGTCTAACACAATTGTCATGGGCACTCCATGCAATCGCAAGATTTTCGTACAAAAAGAGATTTGCAACATGTGAAGCATCATCTATCTTGTTACATGGAATAAAATGTGTCATCCTAGAGAAACATGTTGGAAATATTCCCTAGAGGCAATAATAAAGTGGTTACTATTATATTTCCTTATTCATGATAATCGTGTATTATCCATGCTATAATTGTATTGACCGGAAACTCAGATGCATCTATGGATACATAGACAACAACATGTCCCTAGTAAGCCTCTACTAGACTAGCTCGTTGATCAAGGATGGCTATGTTTTCCTAGCCATAGACATGAGTTGTCATTTGATAACGGGATCACACCATTAGGAGAATGGTGTGATGGACAAGACCCAAACTATGAACGTAGCATATGATAGTGTCAAGTTTATTCCTATCATTTTCTGCATGTCAAGTATATGTTCCTATGACCATGAGATCATGCAATTCACTAACACCGGAGGAGTACCTTGTGTGTACAAAATGTCGCCACATAACTGGGTGACTATAAAGGTGCTCTACAGGTATCTCCGAGGGTATCTGTTGAGTTGGCATGGATCAAGACTGGGATTTGTCACTCCGTATGACGAAGAGGGCCCTCTCGGTAATACAACATGACAATGAGCTTGCAAGAAATGGGACTAATGGGTTAGCCACGGGATCTTGTATTATGGAATGAGTAAAGAGACTTGCCGTAACGAGATTGAACTAGTTATGGAGATACCGACGATCGAATCTCGGGCAAGTAACATACTGATAGACAAAGGGAACTACGTACGGGATTAGCTGAATCCTTGACATCGAGGATCGACCGATAAAGATCATCGTAGAATATGTAGGAACCAATATGGGCATGTAGGTCCCGCTATTGGTTATTGACCATAGAGGTGTCTCAGTCATGTCTGCATAGTTTTCGAACTCGCAGGGTCAACACACTTAACATTTGGTGACAATATAAGTATCGTTGAGTCATTATGGTGGTTACCGAAGGTTGTTCAGAGTCTCGAATGAGATCCCAGACATGATGAGTAACTTTGGAGTGGTCCGGAGATGAAGATCGATATATAGGATGAAGGGTATTAGAGTTCGGAAGTGTTCCGGGGGTACCGGGCTATGACCAGGAAGACAGAAAGGGGATTCGGGGGGCCCTAGCAAGTGCTGGGGGCCCCACGGGCCAAGGGGAGGGGGCAAACCAGCCCACTGAGGGGATGTGCACCCCCGTCAACCCATCCCATGTAACCATGAGAGGTAGGGCACCCCCTCTAGGGTTCCCTCCACCTGGCTTGGGGGGGAAGCCACCCTAGGGTTTCCCCAGGGAGCGCCCCCATCTACCTTGGCCGCCCCCCTATGGGAAAGCCTAGGGGCACCACCCCTCCTCCCTCCGCCCTATATATAGAGGGGTTTAGGGAGGGAAGCTGCACCCTTCTATGCCATGATGTTGCCCTCCCTCTCCCTCATAGTCCTTCTTCTTCTCCGTGAGGCTTGGCGAAGCCCTGCTGAGATATCACCACCACCACTGCCATCACGCTGTTGTGCTACCACATGACTTGAGCTACTACTTCATCATCGCTCGCTGGATCGAGAAGGTGAAGGCGTCATCAAGCCATACGTGTTTTCAACACGGAGGTGCCATCCGTTCGACACTTGGATCGGGAGTTCGCGAGATGGATCATGATTGGATCGCGAAGACATTTGACTACATCTACCGCATTTCTTAACGCTTCCTCTTAGCGATCTACAGGGGTATGTAGATGCAATCTATCCTGTCGTAGATGTTCATATCCTACTCATCTAATGCACAGGTAAAACTCGAACAAGAGATCGAACCAGAAAGTTCAACTTAAGAACTCCAGTTGCAAAGAAAGAACGAAACGAACAAAGAAACCGAAAACAAACGGCGGAAACAACTCGGTTCTAGCAAGTTGAAACTAGGTCAAATTTTACCGTAGCAAAACTTAGTTAAAGTTGATTAGTCGGAACGGCGGTTTCGAAACGAAACTCCAGGCGCTTGAATCACCTGATTCCGATAAACGAGCGAGAAGATAAACTATAACGAAGATCAGATCTGAGATCGCGATCACGGAATAAATCCGGCGGAAAGAAAAAGAAGAGCGGTTAAATGAACAGACGTTCGTTAACCTAGAAGAATCCGGTGATCATGTTCGTTAGGACGAACGGTCCGGCGAACGGTCTCGGGGCAACTAGATCGGAGAAGAAAACGGAACCGATCTAGGGTTTCGAAAAAGAAAACCGAACGAAAAACCGATCTAGAAAACCGGAATGGTTTAGAAAAGAAAACGAATCGGAAAGATAAGAACCGGAATGATTTAGAAGAAAACCGATCCGAAGAAAAAGAAAAGATGCGGCGCGGTACCTCGGCGAGGTCTCCGGCGAGGAACTCCGGCGGCGGCGAGCAAGGGTGGCGGCGGCGGCGGTGGTGCGGCGGCGGCAGTAAGATGCGGCGGCGGCGGGGGGCACTAGGGCGGCGGCGGCGGCAAGGTGCGGCGGCGGCGCGGTGGAGGCTTGGGGGCTTGGGGTTTGGTGTGGGATTTAGAGGGGGGGCTTGGGTATTTATATAGGTGAGGGGGAGGGGTTTGCTTGGGGTAGGGGGCAAGAATTAGAGTAGGAATAGGAAAGATCTAGAAAAAAAACGGAGTAGGACTAAAGTCCTACTAGGACTCCAAAAGGGCAGCGGCGGCGGCTCCCTGGCCTGGGCGCACGCAGCGCGGCGCTGGCGCTGGCGCCTGGCCCGGCCGGCTGGGCCTTTGGCCCAGGGCGCTCGGGATTATTTTTTTTAAAACGGTTCTGCGCGCGGAAAAAAATAGAAAAACAATTCTATCGGACTCCAAAACTAATAAAGTAAATTTTCCCCGACTCCTAAAAATGAGTCGAACAAAATGAACTTTTCTCCGAGCCTAAAAATGCAATTTTTGAAAACGCACATTTTTCCCTATCCAACAAAAGGCAAATAAACTCCGACAAACTCCAATGATCCTCTTTTTTCAAAATTTGAGAAAACTCAAATATGAAAATAATGAAATCTCCAACTCTCTCCGAGGGTCCTTGAGTTGCGTGAAATTTCTAGGATCGACAAAATGCAAGAAAATATGATATGCATGATGATCTAGTATATAACATTCCAAATTGAAAATTTGGGATATTACAAACCTACCCCACTTAAGATGAATCTCGCCCTCGAGATTCGGGTTGGCTAGAAAATAGGTGAGGGTGGTCCTTGAGCAAATCTTCTTCTCTCTCCCAGGTGGCTTCAACCTCTGAGTGGTGGTTCCACTGAACTTTGCAAAACTTGATAACCTTGCTGCGAGTAACTCTACTGGCAAACTCGAGAATCTTGACTGGTTTCTCCTCATACGTCAAGTCGTCCTTCAACTGAATCGCTTCAAGCGGCACTGTATCTCTTAACGGTTCCTCCGCCATCTTGGCATGACATTTCATTAGCTGAGAAACATGGAATACGTCATGAACTCCTGACAGTCCCTCTGGTAATTCCAACTTATACGCGACTTCTCCCATACGTTGCAAGATCTTATATGGTCCAACAAAACGCGGTGCTAACTTTCCCTTAACTCCAAAGCGTTTAACTCCTCGAAGCGGGGATACTCGGAGATACACTCTGTCTCCGGTTTCGTAAACTGTCTCCTTGCGTTTAGAATCTGCATAGCTCTTTTGCCTGGACTGGGCTACCTTGAGCCTATCGCGAATCAACTTCACCTTGTGTTCAGACTCTTTAATCAAATCGGGTCAAAAGAACTTACGGTCTCCAACTTCGTCCCATGACAACGGTGTCCTGCACCTCCTTCCGTACAAAGCTTCGAAAGGTGCCATCTTCAAACTGGTTTGGTAACTGTTGTTATAGGAAAATTCCGCATACGGCAAATTATCGTCCCAACTAGATCCATAATGTAGTGCACAAGCTCTCAGCATATCTTCCAAAATCTGATTGACTCTCTCAGTCTGTCCATCTGTCTGCGGATGAAAAGCTGTGCTGAACTCTAGCCTGGTTCCCAAAGTTTCATGCAACTGATTCCAAAACTTTGAGGTAAATTGTGTTCTTCTGTCTGATACAATACTCCTTGGAACTCCATGCAAACAAATGATCCTAGTCATGTATATCTTTGCCAACTTAGCACTGGTGTAAGTGGTCTTAACTGGGATGAAATGTTCTACCTTCGTCAAACGATCAACTACTACCCATATCGACTCATATCCTGCTTTTGTCCTGGGTAGTCCTGTGATAAAATCCATGCCTATCTTATCCCACTTCCATTCGGGTATCGGCAATGGTTGCAACAATCCGGCTGGCTTCTGATGCTCTGCCTTTACTCTATGACATACGTCACAAACTGCTACATATGCTGCAATATCCTTCTTCATTCCGGTCCACCAGAATGTTTCCTTCAAATCCAAATACATCTTGGTATTTCCTGGGTGAATCGAATATGGTGAATCATGCGTCTCTTGTAGAATCAACTTCCTGATCTCCGGGTCATTTGGCACATAAACACGGTCCTCAAACCATAGGGTATCGTGCTCATCCTCACGAAATCCCTTGGCCTTTCCTTTGCTTAGTTTCTCCTTTATAGCAGCAATTTCCTTGTCAGATTTCTGAGCTTCTCTGATTTTATCCATCAATGTTGACTGAATCTCCAATGCTTCTACATAGCCTCTCGGAACTATTTCCAAACATAGCTTACGAAGGTTTTCTGCTAACTCCTTTGGTATTGCTCCCGTCATTAACGTATTGACATGGCTCTTACGGCTCAATGCATCAGCTACTACATTAGCTTTACCGGGATGGTAATGCAATCTCATATCATAATCCTTGATGAGCTCCAACCATCTCCTTTGTCTGAGGTTCAACTCCTTCTGCGTGAAAATGTACTTCAAACTCTTGTGATCCGTGTACACCTCACAATGATTTCCAATGAGGAAATGTCTCCACGTCTTCAATGCATGCACTACGGCTGCTAACTCCAAATCATGCGTGGCATAATTCAACTCATGAGGCTTCAGTTGTCGTGAAGCATACGAAACGACTCTTCCTTCCTGCATAAGCACTGCTCCAAGTCCTCGACGTGAAGCGTCACAATACACCTCATAATCCTTGGTCTGATCTGGCAAAATCAACACTGGCGAGGTAACCAAACGTTTCTTCAACTCCTGGAAACTAGCCTCACACTCCTCAGTCCAATTGAACTTGGTATCCTTCTTCAACAACTCCGTCATAGGCTTCGCAATCTTTGAAAAGTTCTCAATGAATCTCCAGTAGTATCCTGCGAGTCCAAGAAAACTCCGGATCTCTCCAACTGTCGTTGGTGCTTCCCATTCGGTTACGGTCTCAACCTTGGCGGGGTCAACTGCTATCCCTTCTCCGGATATAAAATGTCCGAGGAATCCTACTTCCTTCAACCAAAACTCACATTTGCTAAATTTGGCATATAACTGATGTTCCCTTAGTTTCTCCAAAACCAAACGCAAATGTTCCTTATGCTCTTCTTCATTCTTCGAATAAACCAGGATATCATCAATGAACACTACGACGAACTTATCCAAAAACTCCATAAATACCTTGTTCATCAGGTTCATAAAATAGGCAGGAGCGTTAGTCAATCCAAATGACATAACGGTATACTCATACAATCCATATCTCGTGGTGAATGCTGTCTTAGGTATGTCCTGCTCTCGAATCTTCAACTGGTGGTACCCTGATCGTAAATCGATCTTGGAGAACACTTTAGCTCCTTGCAAACGATCAAACAGATCATTTATCATTGGCAGTGGGTACTTGTTCTTGATGGTTACTTCATTCAATCCACGATAATCAACAACCATCCTTAATGATCCATCCTTCTTCTCCACTAGAAGTACGGGTGATCCCCAAGGCGAAGAACTTGGGAGAATGTACCCTCTCTCCAATAACTCCTTAATCTGATTCTTCATTTCTACCAAATCCATTGCTGGCATCCGGTATGGTCTCTTTGATATTGGGCCTGTACCTGGCAACAACTCAATCAAAAACTCAATATCTCTATCCGGTGGCATCCCTGGCAATTCTTCCGGAAATACATCAGGAAAATCCTTTACCACTGGAACTTCCTCCTGTACGACTCCTGTCAGGCAATTTACTTGTGTCGTATTTGGCACATGCCGGGATACATACTTGATCCTTCTTCCTTCTGGCGTTGTAAGCAAAATTGACTTACTAGCACAATCGATGTTTCCTCCATACATTGACAACCAATCCATACCGAGGATTACATCCAGTCCTTGAGATTCCAATACTATTAGGTCTGAGGGAAAAACATAGTTACCAATCCTTAATGGTAACCGATCACACCATCGTCTAGCCATAAACTCCACTCCTGGTAAGCTTACTAACATGGGTGACCTAAGGGCTTGAGTTGGCAGGTTATATTTATCCACAAATCCCCGTGATATGTATGAATGCGATGCACCAGTATCGAAAAGAACGAGTGCGGTAAACGACTTAACCAAAAACTTACCGATCACTGCATCAGGCTGATCTTCAACCTCCTCCACGTTAACGTGGTTCACCTGTCCCCTATTGAAAGGGTTTGGCTTCTTCCCTGAGCTTCCATTGCCATTTCCATTCTGGCCTTCAGGACATTCATTGGCATAATGTCCGGTCTTGGAACACTTGAAACAGGTAACTTGACTCAGATCTCTCTTGGTTGGGGTTGATGAGGTGGTCCGGTTCTGGCCGTTCCTTCCTCCATTCCCATTACCATTCTTGTGGCCATTGTGGTTGTGCGAACTACTTCCTCCATGGGTATGCTGAAACTGAAATCCCGATTTAGGGGTAAAACGGGGCTTCTGCTGGGCTCCACAGTTATACTTCCCCTGTCCATACTTCCTCTTGCGGTTCTCAATCTGCTGTTGCTTCCCTTCAATCATGATGGCACGATCTACCAACTCCTGGTAGTTCCTGAAACTTGCTACCATCAATTGCATGCTTAACTCATCATTCAATCCTTCCAGGAACTTCTCCTGCTTGGTTGCATCCGTAGCAACGTCATCTGGGGCATAACGTGCTAACTTGCTGAAGTCGTCGACATACTGGCCAACTGTCCTTCCTCCTTGGCGTAAGTTGTGAAACTCACGCTTCTTCATGGCCATAGCTCCTGCTGAAACATGTGCAGTGCGGAAAGCTTGTTGGAACTGATCCCATGTGACAGTGTCAACTGGGAAAGTGGCTGTGAAATTCTCCCACCATGCTGCCGCAGGTCCTTCAAGCTGATGTGCGGCAAAATTCACTTTCTCACCATCTGTGCATCCTGCAGTGGTCAACTCCCTTCCTATCTTGCGGAGCCAATCGTCTGCTACTATCGGCTCGGTGCTACTAGAAAACACCGGTGGATTTAGCCTCAAGAAACGGGCTAAGTGGTCAACAGGGGGTGGTGGTGGTGGGTTGTTGTTGTTGTTGTTCTGCTAGTTCTGAACTAACATCTGCATCAACTGATTCTGCTGTTGGATCAACTGAGTGAGCTCCGGTGGAAATCCTTTGTCACGTCTCGGAGGCATCTGAGGGTTTAGAAAAGAAGAGATATAAGAATAGAATGAGGTCTAAAGAGAAAACACTACCCCAATGCACATGAGAAAATTCACACAAAATCACTTCATTCAATCAAGCAAGGGCATACAATCGATCTAGCTATCACAAAAGTGCTCGAACTATAGTGTTTACATGGGGGAAATACTACTAATATTTGGTGGTCATCTAGAAATTTGAACCGGTGGAAGACTCCATGATGTCCGCTCCAGCTTCGTTTTCAAATTCGGGTTCACTTGGATCCGAATCGGTGTCGTCGATGATGATGTAGTTATCCGGACATGCGACGTACTCGTCTTCCTCCTTGGATGCTAACTTCATCTTGAGTTATTCAATCTCCTGCTTAAGATCGACGTTGTGTCTTGCTAGAGCTACGATCTCGTCCATGTAGTCCTTGCGTGTAGCCTTCAGTTCTCCTTCTAGTTCGATGATCCTTGTCTTCGCATTCTTCAACTCCATCATATCGTTGCACATCTGGTTCTCGTGGCGTCGAATGTGCTGGTTTAACTCCTGGATGAATGCTGCAATGGATCTATCCTTCTTGGTGATGATTAACTCCCATTGTTCATCTCAGCGTCCGCAAATCTGGTAGATAGTGTCCTTGAGGTCTTCTTGATAAACTTCTCCAATGCGTCCTATGGTGATATGGGCTGCCATGCTCTTTCCTAGACTCCAAGTTGGTGCATTGAAAACACTATCTATGGGCTTCGTGATTGGCGCGAATGTCCTTCCCGGAACGTGAGCTTGAATCTTCCAGCGCTCCTCTTCAGGCAAAGTGGCGTTGAAGGTTCCCGTGAAACTTGGTAATCCAATGTTTAGGTACTTGGTGACTTCCTTCAAGTGAAATCCAAAAGGTGTGCCTTCATCCGGTTGAGCGTACTTAATCTTCGCGTCCTTCATCCTAAAGAGTAGAAAAGATGAGGAGTTAGAAAATGAGGGGAGAATAGTGATCTATGGCTTTAACTTAGTGGTCGTGTCCTACAGTCAGCGTGTGCTCTGATACCATCTCTGTAGCGACCCGACCCGAATGGATCAAGTCTACTGTGCTCCGGTGTCATCCCTGAATCAGTAATGCTGACACCACATAGTACATCGAAGGATTTATAGCAGAGTGGCAATCACACACTTATTACAACGATGTCTCAAAAGAGAACTTATTACATAAATATGGCTTAAGGCCATCTAACAACGATAACAGCGGAAGACTTGGAAGGTAAATGGGTCCATCAACTCCAACGGCATCACTGAGTATAGAACCACGACCTAAAAGCACCTTAATCGTCGTCTGAAAAGTCTGCAACATTGACGTTGCAGCCCGAAACGGGTCAGCACATGGAATATGCTCGCAAGGTAACACATAGAGAATGATGGAATGAAACAACTATACTATATGCATATTTGGCTGGTGGAAATCTCTATGGTTACTGTTTTGTGTAAAGCCAATTTTTCCCTACTACAAAGGAATAAATTTATTTAACTATCATGGTGGTTGTTAAACATTGAGAATGGTTGACAGCATTCTCAATCCCAATTAAGAGTGAACAATTAAAACCGAACAATATTAATTTAGAGGTAACATGATGAGATTCACATGATATTCAAGTACTAGATACTCAAGATTGTCCATAACCAGGGACACGGCTAATCATGATTAGTTTGTTACACTCTGCAGAGGTTTGGCACTTTTCCCCACAAGACTCGATTGCCTCCGTTGGATTTCTCGCACTACTGGTGTTTGAGAAACGGATGACCGAGACACAGTCTTTCAAAAGCGCTAGCACCTTACGATGGAGTAGACCGTACCACCTACATCCCCTACATCTGCTAGTCTACCCCTATAAGAGTTCGCACGACTTAGTCAACTATGCTAGAGCCCATATTGGCTTGTGGCTGCACACGTAAGTATTTAGCATGAAAGATCTTATGATCCCTTTGAGCCTGGGTGGCGGTCCAAAATAAAATAGGCAAGTCCTGATAGACAGCAGGTGCCTCAGTCCACCCAGATGTGTGTTTAAGTTGCCACCTTAGATAAACCATTAAAATTATCAATCTCACATCTATCATGGATATCACTCACCCAATCCACGTCTACTAGCATAGCATGGCATAATAAGCAAACGTAGAAGTAACTCCGAAAGGTTTCATAGTAAACAGGTAATAGGTACTACCTCATCTACTTCCCATCCCACAATTTAATTAGATCCTAATCATGCAATGTGTGAGGTTGGATCTAATGCAATAAAACTGGGTTGTAGAAAAGGTATGATCAAAGTGTTACTTGCCTTGTTGATGATCCGCGAGTCTTAGAGATTCGAAGTAACAGGCGGCGCAATCCGGGTAATCTATCGTGGACAAACAACAAGCATACAATAAGTACTCATCTAATGCACAGGTAAAACTCGAACAAGAGATCGAACCAGAAAGTTCAACTTAAGAACTCCGGTTGCAAAGAAAGAACGAACCGAACAAAGAAATCGAAAACAAACGGCGGAAAACAACTCGGTTCTAGCAAGTTGAAACTAGGTCAAATTTTACCGTAGCAAAAACTTAGTTAAAGTTGATTAGTCGGAATGGCGGTTTCGAAACGAAACTCCAGGCGCTTGAATCACCTGATTCCAATAAACGAGCAAGAAGATAAACTAGAACGAAGATCGGATCTGAGATCGCGATCGCGGAATAAATCCGGCGGAAAGAAAAAGAAGAACGGTTAAACGAATGGACGTTCGTTAACCTAGAAGAATCCGGTGATCACGTTCGTTAGGACGAACGGTCCGGCGAACGGTCTCGGGGCAACTAGATCGGAGAAGAAAACGGAACCGATCTAGGGTTTCGGAAAAGAAAACCGAACGAAAAACCGATCTAGAAAACCGGAACGGTTTAGAGAAGAAAACGAATCGGAAAGATAAGAACCGGAATGATTTAGAAGAAAACCAATCCGAGGAAAAAGAAAAGATGCCGTGCGGTACCTCGGCGAGGTCTTCGGCGAGGAACTCCGGCGGCGGCGAGCAAGGGCGGCGGCGGCGGCGGTGGTGCGGCGGCGGCAGGGGGCACTAGGGCGGCAGCGGCGGCAAGGTGCGGCGGCGGCGCGGTGGAGGCTTGGGGCTTGGGGTTTGGTGTGGGATTTAGAGGGGGGGCTTGGGTATTTATTTAGGTGAGGGGGAGGGGTTTGCTTGGGGTAGGGGGCAAGAATTAGAGTAGGAATAGGAAAGATCTAGAAAAAACGGAGTAGGACTAAAGTCCTACTAGGACTCCAAAAGGGCAGCGGCGGCGGCTCCCTGGACTGGGCGCGCGCAGCACCGCGCTGGCCCGGCCGGCTGGGCCTTTGGCCCAGGGCGCTCGGGATTTTTTTTCTTTTTTTTTAAAAACGGTTCTGCGCGCGGAAAAAAACAGAAAAACAATTCTACCGGACTCCAAAACTAATAAAGTAAATTTTCCCCGACTCCTAAAAATGAGTCGAACAAAATGAACTTTTCTCCGAGCCTAAAAATGCAATTTTTGAAAACGCGCATTTTTCCCTATCCAACAAAAGGCAAATAAACTCCGACAAAATCCAATGATCCTCTTTTTTCAAAATTTGAGAAAACTCAAATATGAAAATAACCAAATCTCCAACTCTGTCCGAGGGTCCTTGAGTTGCGTGAAATTTCTAGGATCGACAAAATGCAAGAAAATATGATATGCATGATGATCTAGTATATAACATTCCAAATTGAAAATTTGGGATGTTACATTATATGATCCAATTATGTTATTATTGTTGAGAGGACTTGCACTAGTGAAAGTATGAACCCTAGGCCTTGTTTCAACGCATTGCAATACCGTTTGTGCTCACTTTTATCATTAGTTACCTTGCTTTTTTTATATTTTCAGATTACAAAAACCTTTATCTACCATCCATATACCACTTGTATCACCATCTCTTCGCCGAATAAGTGCACCTATACAATTTACCATTGTATTGGGTGTGTTGGGGACACAAGAGAC